>CM055729.1:8972835-9265335 GCA_029465975.1 Dallia pectoralis | reverse complement strand
AGGATCAGGGTTAAGGATCAGGGTAAAGGATCAGGGTTAAGGATCAGGGTTAAGGATCAGGGTTAAGGATCAGGGTAAAGGATCAGGGTTAAGGATCAGGGTTAAGGATCAGGGTTAAGGATCAGGGTTAAGGATCAGGGTAAAGGATCAGGGTTAAGGATCAGGGTTAAAGTTCAGGGTTAAAGTTCAGGGTTAAAGTTCAGGGTTAAGGATCAGGGTTAAAGTTCAGGGTTAAGGATCAGGGTTAAGGATCAGGGTTAAAGTTCAGGGTTAAGGATCAGGGTTAAGGATCAGGGTTAAAGTTCAGGGTTAAGGATCAGGGTTAAAGTTCAGGGTTAAGGACCAGGGTTGTCACTTGCCTCGTTGTGGGAGAGGTTTAGGGTCTTCAGATGAGGGGCATTGCCAATTAGATCTGCCACATTGTTGAGGTGGTAAAGCTTGTTATTGCTCAAGTTCAGACACACCAACTGAAATAGGACAGAAGTCCAAGAGATGTACACTTACTAGTTTCACAAAGTAAACGTGTACTCATGAATTGCACATTTCATCACAATACTGTTTTAAACATTTATTTTAGGGTCGATGTCCAACTGAGCATTCTAAACAATGCATTCCCAATGGGAGAGGTAGATTTGGTCTAAAGTGTATTACTATGGATTGCAAACGCAAAGGCTTATCTCAAGATGAACAATTACTAGCTAAACCTCATGTCAATGTACTTAACAGTAATACGCCTCTGTTTTAAGTAATTAGCCTGGTTCAACTTCTGGTCATCAATAGGGCTGTGATGTTGGCATTGACATGGCTGCATGTAGACCTACCTCAGGAACTTTCTCCTGGATGATGTTCACCACAGCTTCCACAAAGATCTTCCTGCTCAAGATGGTGCTGATGTTCTGAGATACCAGATCTAAAACAAAAGGAAAAAAAGAAACACTCATTATAGCAAAGGACAGAAGATAAAAAGAGTGTCTATTTTAAATGTCCACAGAAAGCATGGTGTGTTACCTGGATCAGAATTCAAGTTGTGCAGGTTCAGTGCTCGCTGGGAGACATCTAAACGCTTGGCCATGCATTGCTGAGGGAGATATAATCACTTGAGTTTGAGACTTTGAGATCTTCATCAATACATTTACATCCACATGGTTTCCCAACTCCCTCCATCAACCATAATGCTTGTCCATCTCTCTCACCTTTAGGCACTTGATATCCTGAGGTTTTGGTACGGTGTTGAGGATGGAAGGAGGTGGACATAGGTTCATCAGCACTATTACCTGAGCAGGATCGGAAGACAGTGGACAGTGTGTGTGTGTGTAGGGTAAACAAATAACAGATATAAATAACAACAATAAGCAGCGGTTATCAAATAACAAACAATTTGAGAGATCATGATTTGACCGATGGAACCTGTTGACGGTAAGGTGTGAGAACAGTTTACCTTGTAGCCGTCCCTGTCCGTGATTTGTCCAGAGACCCCACAGAGAGTGTGTGCCGTGAAGGCATCCTCCACGTAGAACTGAGCTTTGCGGCCCACTGTCTGGTACTAAGTGAATGTGTGAATTGGTTAGGGAGAGAAAGATAAACTTAAATATCTTCAATATGTATAGTTCATAGGTTTTAAATGCACCCTCAAGTCTGGTGTACCAGAAAAATATAATTTAACCAATAAGTCCTATCTATGAACACAGCGGGGACATTTGCTTGTAACTTACTTGCACAGCAGTGAATGGTACAGAGCACTTGTTCTGTAAAGCTGTCAGCAGCCATTTCTTCTCGTATTTCTTTCCATAAGGAATCTGCCAGAGAAAATAGCTTGTTGATTATTACAGCAATTGTACAGTAAACTAGCTACAGCGTCTAAAGGTTTGTGAAAAAGCTGTGTTGTGGTCAAAGTACAACTACAATCCAGCGTACAACTACAATCCAGCGAAAATAGCAATTAGAAAAGTGAACCACGTTTCAAAACTAAAAAAAAAGTTTAACAGGAGTGATCAAGTTAACGGTGTTGCTGGATGGATGTACAGTCATTTCTCAAGACACAGAAAACAAGTAGCCTAGTGTTGTAAAATAAAAACAAAAAAGAGATCAGGAGAGAGGTCTGGATAGCAACCAGTAAATGTTTACCTAGTGCATATGCATGGAAGCACCAGTCCAACTCTAATAAAACAAGCAACTTCATGAGGAAGTCACACTCCACAGAAATGAAAATAAACATGGGAGCAGTTTTACCCCCTAGAGAAAGGCTGTCCCCAGGCAGTAAACATCCACTATCACTCCAGATTTGTGTCACCGTAGCAAAAACGTTATACCGACACTGATTTTATTCAGAAAGAAATGTGATGTTAAAACAATACCTACGGGTATGTTTAAAAAGCATTAAGCACACATCAACAAGTTGATACACAGCGGCTAGGAAAACCTACCGGATGGGTTGAATTTAGGAAGAAACCTAAACCTGGCTGTGCTGGGTGAACTTATGATAGTTTAGTTTAATAATTATTAAAATATTTTTTAAGTAGAGAGAGTCTTATAAAAAAGAATAGTCCCGGTCAAATACGACCTTGAAGTGAAAATAGAAAAGCAGCAAAACCAAAAAACGAAATGCAATATATATTAAATGATTTTTCGTTTTGCTTATTCGTTTTGCTCCTGGAGTGTAATGGCCTTAAGCTTGGCTTGTTGGATTATATATCTGTTTTATAGTACTTATCTCTTAAAATCCTAGCATTGTATTGTTTTCAAATTTAAGTATCTAAATACATGTCTAAAATGGCCATAACATAGAAATCTACTCCAGATCATCCAGTACTCATGAACATGGGTCTACACAGACAGACACTCAATACATTTGTAGGTTACGAATCAGGAAAGGCTGTAAATATCAATTAACTCAATTCTCAGTCCAGTACCAACTGAATTATAAATACATACAGTCATCCAGTACCATCTGAGTTATAGAAACATACAGTCATCCAGTACCATCTGAGTTATAGATACATACAGTCATCCAGTACCAACTGAGTTATAGATACATACAGTCATCCAGTACCAACTGAGTTATTGATACATACAGTCATCCAGTACCATCTGAGTTATAGATACATACAGTCATCCAGTACCAACTGAGTTACAGATACATACAGTCATCCAGTACCAACTGAATTATAGATACATACAGTCATCCAGTAGCAACTGAGTTATAGATACAGTCATCCAGTACCAACTGAGTTATAGATACATACAGTTGTCCTGTACCAACTGAGTTATAGATACATACAGTCATAATGTACCAACTGAGTTATAGATACATACAGTCATCCAGTACCATCTGAGTTATAGATACATACAGTCATCCAGTACCAACTGAGTTACAGATACATACAGTCATCCAGTACCAACTGAATTATAGATACATACAGTCATCCAGAACCAACTGAGTTATAGATACAGTCATCCAGTACCAACTGAGTTATAGATACATACAGTCATCCAGTACCATCTGAGTTATAAATACATACAGTCATCCAGTACCATCTGAGTTATAGAAACATACAGTCATCCAGTACCATCTGAGTTATAGATACATACAGTCATCCAGTACCAACTGAGTTATAGATACATACAGTCATCCAGTACCAACTGAGTTATTGATACATACAGTCATCCAGTACCATCTGAGTTATAGATACATACAGTCATCCAGTACCAACTGAGTTACAGATACATACAGTCATCCAGTACCAACTGAATTATAGATACATACAGTCATCCAGTAGCAACTGAGTTATAGATACAGTCATCCAGTACCAACTGAGTTATAGATACATACAGTTGTCCTGTACCAACTGAGTTATAGATACATACAGTCATAATGTACCAACTGAGTTATAGATACATACAGTCATCCAGTACCATCTGAGTTATAGATACATACAGTCATCCAGTACCAACTGAGTTACAGATACATACAGTCATCCAGTACCAACTGAATTATAGATACATACAGTCATCCAGTAGCAACTGAGTTATAGATACAGTCATCCAGTACCAACTGAGTTATAGATACATTCAGTCGTCCTGTACCAACTGAGTTATAGATACATACAGTCATAATGTACCAACTGAGTTATAGATACATACAGTCATCCAGTACCATCTGAGTTATAGATACATACAGTTATCCAGTACCAACTGAGTTAGATACATACAGTCATCCAGTACCAACTAAATTATAGATACATACAGTCATCCAGTACCATCTGAGTTATAGATACATACAGTCATCCAGTACCAACTGAATTATAGATACATACAGTCATCCAGTACCAACTGAATTATAGATAGATACAGTCATCCAGTACCAACTGAATTATAGATACATACAGTCATCCAGTACCATCTGAGTTATAGATACATACAATCATCCAGTACCAACTGAATTATAGATAGATACAGTACAGTCATCCAGTACCATCTGAGTTATAGATACATACAGTCATCCAGTACCAACTGAATTATAGATACATCCAGTACCAACTGAGTTATATATACATACAGTCATCATGTGCCAACTAAGTTATAAATACATACAGTCATCCAGTACCAACTAAGTTATAAATACATCCAGTCATCGTGTACCAACTAAGTTATAGATACATACAGTCATCCAGTACCAACTGAGTTATAAATACATACAGTCATCCAGTACCAACTGAAGTATAGATACATCCAGTCATCCAGTGCCAACTGAGTTATAGATACATACAGTCATCCAGTACCAACTGAATTATAGATACATCCAGTCATCCAGTACCAACTGAGCTATAGATACAGTCATCCAGTACCAACTGAATTATTGATGCATACAGTCATCCAGTACCAACTGAGTTATAGATACATACAGTCATCCAGTACCAACTGAGTTTTAGATACATACAGTCGTCCTGTACCAACTGAGTTTTAGATACATACAGTCGTCCTGTACCAACTGAGTTATAGATACATACAGTCATCTTGTACCAACTGAGTTATAGATACATACAGTCATCCAGTACCAACTGAGTTATAGATACATACAGTCATCCAGTACCAACTGAGTTATAGATACATACAGTCATCCAGTACCAACTGAGTTATAGATACATACAGTCATCTTGTACCAACTGTTCTTTTTTCTTCCTCCACCTCCTGCATTGTCATCACCTCCCTTTTTATCTCGTTCAACCCGCCAGTGACCTCTCTGATTTGCCAAATTGTAAGGATCACTGTGTGGAAAGAGTGCACAGAGTAAACTGGTGTAACCAATGTAAAAACACAGTTTAATTAATTTACAGGCAGCTACTGAAGCTGCAAAGCTACTCACAATCTGCGTGGAAAGCTACCATCCTGTGGCATATCCTGGATGCTATCATGAAAGTGATCAAGATGTTCTGGTCCAGGACTCCCCTGAGACCTCTGCCGCCTGGCTGGACTGTCACACTCTCTGCCCCTAAGAGAGCACGGAACATTACGGCTGCCTCGGAACTGAGAGCCCCGGACACTGCCATCATGATCTGAAAAAAATGAAAAATAATGCATACATATTTTTATTGGAGAAGATGCTTATTTTCTTTATTTAAAGGCATTTTATGGAAAGTGGTTATTAGAGGGAGACAAACAAAGATTAGCGTTTAATGACAAACAATGACAAAGTAAAAGTGTCTAAAGTGTCATCAACATTTAAAACAACGAGTAACCCTCTGTCAGTCAGACCAAAGATCACAGAACATGTTGGTTACCTAGTGACAGATGTGTCCCCATTATCCAATTCCACAATAGCTTTAACGCTTGTTTAAACGTAGGTGTTTTACCTTCAGACAGCTTGCCTTTACTTGTGACCACTCTCTGCACGGTAACTCCATGCTTATCTAGGGACAATAGAAAAAAATAACAACTTTTAAAGAAAAAAAATCAACGAATTTTATACCATCGCCAATCTAACCTCACTGGCAGCTATTTATAATTAATTCCGTCCAGGATCTCTTAGTACACATCATAAAGAGCAAAAACAAGAAATCAACATTTCCTAGGAAAAAGGTCAAGGTGGCCATATATTGCGTAGCGCTCAGTACTGCAACACTGTGGTCGAACTACAGTACTATTAGTATTAGTACTATTAGAACTACTCGCTGGCCAGTGAAAATCCAACAGAGCAAGTTGGTCTTTATAGACAATTGAGGCCAGGGACTTTTTATTTCACTCAGTCACTGAAAAGGTATACAATGCTGGACACCGACTTACACAGACCACTCAGGCCTAAGCGATCATAAACGTGGAAAAACCCAGGGGACAAGCCTATATAGCCCTAAAAGCCCCGATCTGGTGAAGTTCCTGGCTGAGCCGAGCATAAAACATTAATTGAAATGGACTGTTATTTAACTTACTTACTGGTGTGCACACAACAGACGCCATTTGACTAATTGCTAAGTGACTAGCTAGTTAGCCTAGCTTCGTAATGACGTCCTACCTTGATCAAACTGGACACGTGCGACCACGGCCAGGTTCCGGATGCGTTTTCTAAGGGTTGTCATCGTGAGTCTGACAACACACCGACCAGTGTGTGCACTTTAACACATTCTGGGCTCATTCAACTCTTAGAAATAGTTGTCAAGGCTTCAAAATTAACCCGGATAACTTAGCTGCTAGCCAGAAGGTACAACTTCAGGGCATATTGCTCTGTTGAGGAATCATTTGGCAGTTTAATGGAAGGATTTGTTCGAATTATTATTATCAATCAGTTATTAGGTTAGATCAATATTATTTGGAATAATTTATTCCAAATCCAAAAGAAATCAAAGTTTCCGCTCTCAAGGCACCAACTCCAGCTACAGAAAGATTCAGACTAGTATAAAACGGCGCCCCCTTGTGATAATTCTGCGCATGCGCAAATGTACGACCGTTGCCTGTTGCAAAAAAGAGCGATAAATCGATATTAGTAATTTAAACAGCACATAACCCAGTATATCAACGAGCCCACGTTTAGTTGACACACATGTATCCTGTTTTGTTCAAAAGTTGGATGCCCAGTGCTCCCTGCGTTACATTTGTTGACCATGATCAGGACCAATCCGGGTTGAGTGCCATGTCTAATGGCTCTACAGATAATTGGCTCTCTATGTTGGCTTTTGGATTTTAACCAGCAACCATTCATTTACCGACCAAAACAGCAACCACGAGCCTAAACACTACCTGCCTTCCATTCACCTGTGATGGGTGATAATATATAACTACTATTGCCATGCATGGTGTGTCTAGATAGCTATTCTAATTCAATTTCCTCAATGGCATAAGAAAATGACATGCATGGTGCACATTTGAGACAGAATGCACTCTCAATTTGATGTAAAATATGTTGTTTTTATGTAAAACATAAAAAAAAATTGAAAACGTTGTTTCCGTACACACTTTTCTACAAAACCTGCTGTGTTTTCTTGTCTAAATATTTGGGAGAATTTTATCCATTAATAGTGTCTAATGCAAATCATACATTAACATCATCAGTAGAAATCAAAGGGCACATTCCTGTGAGTATTGTTTTGATGATGTTCCTCTTGTGACATTGACAGTAGCTTCAGCCTGTTCATCCAGACCAGCCTGACTTTCAATCTTTCTTTCATCCTGCTGGACGTTTGTGTCTGTTGTCTCCATTTCATTGTTTTTCTCCTGCCTGGAGGCTACCTGGTCAATGGCCTGACCCAGAAAGGAGGAGAGGTTGGCCAACCCAATCAGGTACCCGTCCTCCCGGTTCCCCAATGCCCACGGTACATTATGCCGTAGCTCCATACCGCTGGGCACCGGGATGGTCTTCCCAAAGTCTATCATCCAGATGCTGGCCTTACTCGTCCGATCATGGACAAAGAGGAGCGAGCTGCCAATGACCTGTCAGGTGAACCAAAAGAACATCACTATGTCTATTTCTGAGAATAATTGTAAATATAATCTATGTGTTTCATGAATAGTTGAACTGACCTCGTGGGTTTTAAAAAATGGGGATTCCTTTAGAGATTCGCCCAAGGCCTGAAGTCTGGAGTGATATGATTTCTGACAGATGGGAATGAGAAGAGTGGCACTGAATGTAAAGCCAGTTTTTCACTGTTAGTCTATGCCTGTAGTTAACATGCATGTGACCAATAACATTTGATTTCACACATGTTTTATGTATCACTATTGTCAGTAGTGGATTTCAACTGTGGTGTACAGGTCTAGACTAACCAGGATGGGTAGCTGGC
This sequence comes from Dallia pectoralis, assembly GCA_029465975.1. NCBI lineage: Eukaryota > Metazoa > Chordata > Actinopteri > Esociformes > Umbridae > Dallia > Dallia pectoralis. Next base: position 9,257,068 of record CM055729.1, on the reverse strand, counting down.
TCTTGGTGAAGCAGAGCAGTGCCTCTGTGACTTGAACGGCAGTCAGTGCCTTTTTGAAGTCCCGGTGTACAGTGCCATTATCCATCTGAGATGAAGACACAAGGGGACACTAACTGTCAAGGTATGTATACAAAGGCTAAAACTTAGATGTTTATTGCATTGTTTGTTTCTTCATCATTTCACCAATTAATTAACAGCTTAAGTTTTGGACTTTGAATCAGTGTCTGTTACCATGACGCCCTTGATCCTGAACCCTAATGTTGAATCTTTGTGTGTTACCATGACGCCCTCGATCCTGAACCCTAATGTTGAATCTGTGTCTGTTACCATGACGCCCTCGATCCTGAACCCTAATGTTGAATCTGTGTCTGTTACCATGACGCCCTCGATCCTGAACCCTAATGTTGAATCTTTGTGTGTTACCATGACGCCCTCGATCCTGAACCCTAATGTTGAATCTGTGTCTGTTACCATGACGCCCTCGATCCTGAACCCTAATGTTGAATCTGTGTCTGTTACCATGACGCCCTCGATCCTGAACCCTAATGTTGAATCTGTGTCTGTTACCATGACGCCCTCGATCCTGAACCCTAATGTTGAATCTGTGTCTGTTACAATGACGCCCTCGATCCTGAACCCTAATGTTGAATCTGTGTCTGTTACCATGACGCCCTCGATCCTGAACCCTAATGTTGAATCTGTGTCTGTTACCATGACGCCCTCGATCCTGAACCCTAATGTTGAATCTGTGTCTGTTACCATGACGCCCTCGATCCTGAACCCTAATGTTGAATCTTTGTGTGTTACCATGACGCCCTCGATCCTGAACCCTAATGTTGAATCTGTGTCTGTTACCATGACGCCCTCGATCCTGAACCCTAATGTTGAATCTGTGTCTGTTACCATGACGCCCTCGATCCTGAACCCTAATGTTGAATCTGTGTCTGTTACCATGACGCCCTCGATCCTGAACCCTAATGTTGAATCTGTGTCTGTTACCATGACGCCCTCGATCCTGAACCCTAATGTTGAATCTGTGTCTGTTACCATGACGCCCTCGATCCTGAACCCTAATGTTGAATCTGTGTCTGTTACCATGACGCCCTCGATCCTGAACCCTAATGTTGAATCTGTGTCTGTTACCATGACGCCCTCGATCCTGAACCCTAATGTAGAGCTGGAACTGTTGCAATCCCTCCACTGCATGTAACGCCACTTCGTTACTCCTTGCTGCTCATTTTCCTCCTTTGTGGGAGCTGTTGGGTCTGCTTTCTTCATCTTAAGGTACATATCCGCCCGGAGTGTGGGTTTGGTTTGTGCTCTGGTTAACTCCTCCTCCTGGTATGTCCTGATTAGGGTTGCAAAATGCTATCGTTAACAAATTCTTTGGTTACCTTGAAATTCAAGTTGGAGGATTTCCAAATTTAGAAGAGGACAAACAGGAAATCTGGATCCTTCAAAAGGAAATTCTCCGAAGCAGGAATTTGTTGAAAGGCCTGAGATAAAACCATTACGTGCACTCACACAGTATCTAGGCATGTGGACATACAAAAATGTGTTTCCATTCAAAACGTATCTCCCCTAAGCATAAATCTAATTCTTACATAAAAATAACTCTAAAAACAAATTTGAAACCTAACCCTAATTTCGCCCTTTAGCCAGAAACAGCCTTTTGTCTAATGCAGACCAGCAAAACATTAAATGTCTCTTATTTTACTATTCTTCTGGCGGGTAAGTAAAGCTTGAATACAAACATACAAACAGTATATGGTATTTTTGCAAGTGTGGTCTAACAAAATGTGAAGGAACGTATGTTTATTCATATGTGCACATGATGAACAAAGCATTTATAGGCAAGATATTTAACTCAATGTTTCAGCTTAAAGGCTCATATAATGTTTAACAGTTACTATACTATTGTTATAATTCAGACCAGAGAGAGAAGGATCTCAAGGAAGCAAGAAAGGAAGTCAGACTGTCATCGAACCCAAATAAAAATATTTGACAGATCATGAAAAATGAACTTTGGTGATTGAGGTCAATGATTTGGAGAATTTAAATCCTTGTTTATTACAGATGTCCGCAATCATGCCACAAAAAATTGGACCAATAGAATTGCAGCCCGACTAGAGAAGAAAAGAGGAAGTCCTAGGTAAAAGAAGAAGCACCATCACTGGAGATAATTGAGAGAACGGAGAGGAAGTGAGCATCTGCATAAAAAATGGTGGCACACAGATGTTTTTGTAACTCTCTGAACAGTTTATGAGCAGAGCTCCAAGGCCCAGTGGCAAGGCAGCTCTGTGGATCCACCTGGCTTTGTTATGTTTGTAATTAAGTAATTATTTTTTACACTCAAGAGCTCGTGTTGAGAAATATTTTATAATGAAAAAAAGTACCTCACGCCCATCTTGCAGTCCATGATGACAGGGTTTTTCAGGCCACTCAGTAGATCCTCCAAGCGGATGTAACTGTGGCCCCCCCTGTTGACTGAGCCGTAGTACTGCGGTACAAACGAACGCAAGGGGTCGACCATAAGGGCCTGCAAACATACAGCCTCCACCTCACTGAAACGCTTCAGCACTTCACCCCCCTCACTCAGCCGGAAGTTTCCTAGCAACAGAGAGGCAGAGAAGAGGTGATAGGTCTAGCTTTAACCGCTGCATTCACTTACTAAGCTAAGCTAAACTACTGTTGTGGTGAAACAACTGTGACTGCCCACTATGCTCACATTAATCTAAGAGTGTGTTTAGACCACAAAGATTATACTAATGAGAAATGAATTTAGATAATAAAATATGTAAATACTATTTTCTATGTATACTATATAACAAGAAACCAAACCATTGGTCAACAGATGGCTAGCCTCCTGTCCTGGAGTTTTTTTAGAGGGTAACGAACATGACGCTCCCCATTGTTAGTTGTGCTGTTATTAGCAATAGTAGAATATTGTGTGCTAGTGTGAGAATTCTCTGTTTTGTTCCAGTCAACAACTTTTTTATTATTATTCTGTAAATGGAGCAGGACCAGACTTAATATGTCTCTGCTTGTTCAAGTCCAATACACAGTGAGAAACATTGAGGGACAATAGACCTCAGTAGCAGCGGGGGAGTATCTATACAGTATATAAAACATGTTTCTTTGACACAGATTTGGCTACAATTCTCATTCATCTGCAAAAGTTGTGACAGAATGGAAAATGCTCATAAAAACAAAGAGGAGTGACTTGTAAATGTACTCTGACTTTTATTTTTAAGTATATATGTATAGACAAGGTATTTTATGTGTTACCTAATTAACTGCATAGTTTTTTGAAGATAAACATTTATTTTGAAATTGACGCATGCAACAAAAAATCAAAAAATGTTGGGAAAGAGGCAATTTATGACTAATAAATGCTTGATGAACTTACGCAACTGGTATCTTCATTGCCCAAACACAAAATACATTTTATTTACAAAAAAGGTGATGTTACACAGTGGTAAACAGACGACTGTCCCAACTTTTTAATGTGTTGTAATCATCAGATTTGTAATGAGTGTATATTTTAACAAATAAATTGCATTTATAAAGTCAAACATAAAATAATGTGTTTATAATATGTTTTCAATATAGTACACAATGACTGTAATTTTCAAATGACTCTTTTTTGGTTGCATTTTCCATACTGTCCCAACTTTTTCGGAATTGTTTTTTTTTTTTACAAAAAAACAAATATAGTATAACAACAGTCTAACAAAATGAGTGAATTATTTGGAGATTGAATATGGAAATTGTGTGTGTGAATGAATGAATTAAGTAAAGAGTGAAACATTTGTACTGGGTTCCTGCAAACATGCCTTGATGTCCAGCCAGCTGGACCCAGGAGCTCTGTCGTTGCAGTGACCACTGCATAATGGTCAGGAATGTTCTCCAGGAGCGACACTGGTGAAAACAAATTGTCTGTGTCATATGGACCTGCAGTAGCATTACGTTCAACTACATCTAATTTGCTCCTTAATAGTGTATTCTTTTGAGCCAATTTGCTGTAAGGTCTGGTGGGACACCCCTTACCCTAATTCATCGTTAATCGCAATTGTTTTATTATTTAATAATTTCTGTGGGTCAGTAAGATCATCAGAACTTGACCATGGATGCTCTCTAATCAAGGAGTGTTTGTATATTTTCAAGAAAAATTACATTTCTAAAACATTCATACACTGTAAAAATAGGAGTAATGTACAGATACCCTCAATACTACTTAGGTATTATGTTGGTTGTTTTGATAGTTTTCTTTACAGCACTGCTGTGCCTCCTTTACCTTGTCTTGTATCTCTGTAAGACCAGTTTCGTACTGGAGATGATGCAGCAATTTGATTTTAAAATGCATTGAAAAAATAAAAGGTATAACAGTGTTTTACCTCAGCGATTATAGTTTACCCGACTATTTTATTACCACTATTCCACTCAGTTGGACCTATGCAAATCCTATTCAAATCTGCCTTTGTCAAGACTCAGGGCTCGCTTTCAAAGTAATGCAAATGGCAGACAGCAGTAAGACAGAGGTGTTTAATAGAGGATGGAAATAACACACAATCATTTATAGGGGGGGGGGGGTAGACTGATATGTGCAAAACAGTATGAAGAAACAAGTGAGATAGTGTTGTTTTGAGAATTAACATTCACTCTTCACATTTGGTTCACAGTCTTACCCTCTTCATGGTGTTCCTCCTGTTGGCTGTGGTCTCTCCTTCACTGAAGACCTCATCACTCTCTGCTGAGGAGCAGTTGAAGGAGGAACAGGTTGATGAGACGGAGGACTGCAGGAGCATCCTGGAGAGGATGGGATGGGGAAAATGGACCAGATGCCTTCACAACTCCACAAAGTGCTGCAGACTCTCTCTGTATATCTTTCCCTCTCTCTACCCTCTGTCCATCTCTATTTTCTCTGTCAATCTCTCTACCCTCTGTCCACCTCTCTATCTTCTCTGTCTATCTCTATTCTCTCTGTCTATCTCTCTATCTTCTCTGTCTATCTCTCTATATTCTCTGTCTATCACTCTATCCTTCCTGTCATCTCTGTCTATCTCTATGCTCTCTGTCATTCAATTAATCACATGTTTTATAACGCCCTTTTTTACAACAAAGTTGTCACACAGTGCTTTTACAAACACCCAGCCTGAATCCGACAGAGCACACATCAAGTAGTTGATACAGTTGATATATACGGCGGCTAGGAAAAACACATCGATGGGTAGAATTTAGGATGAAACCTAGAGAGGAACCAGGCTCTGAGGGGTGGCCAGTCCTCTTCTGGCTGAGGACTCTCTTTCTATCTCTCTATCTTTCTTCCCCTCTATGTCCATCTCTCTACCCTCTGTCCATCTCTATCTCCTTTGTCTATCTCTCTATCCTTTCTGTCTATCTCTCTATCCTCTCTATCACCTCTGTCCATCTCTCCATCCTCTCTGTAAATATCTCTGTCCTCTCTGTCTATCTCTCTATCCTCTCTATCACCTCTGTCCATCTCTCCATCCTCTCTGTAAATATCTCTGTCCTCTCTGTCTATCTCTCTACCTTCTCTGTCCATCACTCTACCCTCTCTATCTATCTCTCTATCTTCTCTGTCTATCTCTCTATCTATCTCTCTATCTTCTCTGTCTATCTCTCTATCCTCTCTGTCTATCTCTCTATCTTCTCTGTCTATCTCTCTACCCTCTCTGTCAATCTCTCTACCCTCTCTGTCCATCTCTCTATCCTCTCTGTCTACCTCTCTATTCTCTCTGTCTATCTCTCTATCTTCTCTGTCTATCTGTCTACCCTCTCTGTCTATCTCTCTATCCTCTCTGTAAATCTGTTGACCTTCTCTGTCTGTCTCTGTCCATCCCTATCCTCTCTGTCTACGCTCTTTATCCTCTCTGTCTGTCTCTCTATTCCCTCTGTCCATCTCTCTACCCACTCTGTCTATCTCTATCCTTCGCCTGCTCTGCTCATCCTCATCCTTTTTTCGCTCCTCAGATTCAGAGCTGGGCCACCTGGCTTCTTGTCTTCCTCTTCTATTCTTTTTGTACTCCTGATTATTGTTGGAGACATGTTTTTCTCTCTCCTTGACACTCCTGACCCTTTATTCTACCTTCTTCCCCTCTCCATTGTAGACACACTTGTGAGTGTCCATGGATAGACTCATTAGACTGTGAGTCACATGCCGTTCAGAGCCTGGTTCTTTGTCTTCCACTTGCCTGTAGGTCCCTGATGGCCCCGTATCCGCTGCTAGTTCTTGACTGTTAGAAGGAAAGTCCTGGGTAGAGATCCATTTGGATTTAGGTTTCACTCCACTACACACACTTAGTATCCTGTCACTGACAGACAGATGTTCGACATCATTTAAGAGTCCAATAATTCCATCATCATGATCGATGTTCTCCAGTTGTCCTTCTATAATCTTCTTATTCTCCTCCAACACCCTGGTTGCATCTGTGTTGTTCATACCTTCCAGCTTATATTCCACTATTATGGTTGTCCAGATAACTCAAGTTCATGTGACTAGTTCACCTCATGAGACTCCCCTGAAATATATTCCATTAGTAAAACTTTAGTATTTATAAAATCATATATATTGCAGAACACACAAGCAAATAAAAGTTTTTAAATTGTATTGATAATTAATGACAAAAATAACTATTTTTGCTAAGTGGCACATTAAGAAAACTCTCTACATGAACACTTAGCGAACACCCAGCAGAGTAATGACAAGGCAGTGACTGTGTCTATTTATGTGCTGCAATAATGATGTTGAAATAATCATACTGAAATGTGTTGTCGGTATCTCACCTCGTGCAGCGAACAGCATCATGTTGACACAACAATGGAAACATATATGAATCATAAGGGTTTATTCACACCGATAAAATGGCACCTGTAGTAGGTCCACTATAGCTGGGTGGGATAGGCTATAGTCTAGTGTTATCTCCAATGAGCGAGTATTTGCATAAAGTCACGCACCAAAGTTTCCGAAAGGGGTGTGACAGGTGGCGTTGCATTAGGCTGCTGTTGGACAGGAGTTTCAATGTGTATGTGTGCTTTATCTAGGAGCGACATTTGCGTCATCTGCATGAATTTCAATAGGATATTCCATCTGTGTCTCAACCTCTGAAGAGATTGTGCTCTCGTGACGACACAAAATGGAATAGTAGAACCACTGAAACTTTTAGAATGTCGTTCAATAAATGCTATACCAATTAAACGGGTAATATTTATTAATAGTAAATAATGGACACGAGTGTTTGCCAGTAAAAGGCAAATATGTAAAAATGAGCATGGCATTTTTTCTTTAGCTTTGTCATCCAGCCAGGATGTTTCATAATAATGAGATTATCTGATATGACCGTTACTCCATTTATGCAATCTTGTGAGTGTCATGGTAACTGACATCTTAGTTGGAAGCCTGTGGTCATGTTTTAACATCGCCTGAGTTTTGCAAGAAACATCACTACTACACAACTCTAAATGATGAACAAAAAAACCCCAAATACATTCGCCTAGCTTTAAACATAAAGTTTAAAATTTTCAAAATGTCCTTTTATTCATCCGTGACCAAGTACCAGAGGCCAGAACATCCTCTGACGCCCCCTCATGGTCGTTATGAAGCTGCGCATCCTATCAGGACATCGTACAGGTTGAGGATCCGATCTGGGACCTCAGGGTACCAACTGAATGTTTTAGAGTCTCAATAGTCATCATCTGAGCCGCTTGCTTTTTGATGTTCACTTCCAAATCTCCCTCACTGTGCAACCTATATCTGACATCCATCTCCTCGACTTCTGCAGTGACATCGGACTCTTCTTCCTGGCTAAGACTGCAGGTTGTAACAGACGTCTCCTGTAGTGCATCTGAGAAGGAATTCTCCATTTCTGAGTGAAGAGCACAAGTATAACAAATTAATAAAATGATAAATAGTGCAAGTCTCCCGGGTGTGGGTAAAGAAGTGCATATACCTGTCGGGTCATCGTGGTCATCTTCTGGGTCTATGTCCTGGCTATTTTCCATCCTTGCTGGCCTCTGAGGATAACGAATCATATCTTTCACATCGAATACACATTCCCAAACACAGATGTTTAGAAAAGGATGTTAGGACTAACTCTGCCAGCAAGTTTACTAAACCATTATTGATGTAAATCTCTCAGTTCCATGATGCCCTGTTAACCAGGCCATGCACTGACCAATAGGAGGAGTTGACGGCTCATAAGGACGGGCGATATGTAGGTGTGTGTGACGCGTGTAACATAGACTGACAACTCATGCATTCTGTGGTGTGTGTGACGCGTGTAACATAGACTGACAACTCATGCATTCTGTGGTGTGTGTGACGCGTGTAACATAAGACTGACAACTCATGCATTCTGTGGTGTGTGTGACGCGTGTAACATAAGACTGACAACTCATGCATTCTGTGGTGTGTGTGACGCGTGTAACATAAGGCTGACAACTCATGCATTCTGTGGTGTGTGTGACGCGTGTAACATAAGACTGACAACTCATGCATTCTGTGGTGTGTGTGACGCGTGTAACATAAGACTGACAACTCATGCATTCTGTGGTGTGTGTGACGCGTGTAACATAAGACTGACAACTCATGCATTCTGTGGTGTGTGTGACGCGTGTAACATAAGACTGACAACTCATGCATTCTGTGGTGTGTGTGACGCGTGTAACATAAGACTGACAACTCATGCATTCTGTGGTGTGTGTGACGCGTGTAACATAAGGCTGACAACTCATGCATTCTGTGGTGTGTGTGACGCGTGTAACATAAGACTGACAACTCATGCATTCTGTGGTGTGTGTGACGCGTGTAACATAAGACTGACAACTCATGCATTCTGTGGTGTGTGTGACGCGTGTAACATAAGGCTGACAACTCATGTCCATTGGAGTGATGAGTGAGCGACGTGTCAACTGAAAAGTCCACTATTAGGTGAAGGGAGATGTGCTCTGCACAGGTTGAGCCTTTTGCCTGTACTGTTAGAGACATATACCATCCTCACCTGTCGTGGAATGATAAACTGACTTGAGAGGAGTCTCATGTAGCTGAAGAAGAGGAGAACACTGAGGAAAGAGAAGTTATTGGCCACACCCATCACGGCTGACAGTATTGGGAAGTTATACAGGAAGTACCTAAAAGAGGGAGACAGTGTTATAATTTGGATATTAATTAAAGATTATCCATAAAGTCATGTGAATCAAATGTGTCAGAAGAGATTGTTGCCTGTGTCGCAAGTTGCTTCCTGAAGCTACTATCTGCCGGTGCCCCCTCCCACTCCTGACCTGATTTTCATGTCTTTGTCCACCTAGTTAGCCAGTCAACTTGGATTCTGTTTATGGACTCTGGACCCAGCCCACATGCATTTACTGACCAGCTTGTTGTGGGCCAAAAGGTAATGCACTCTTATATTCTTCACCTGGCACACCAGAAATAAGGCTAGCAACACCTTAAAGTCTGGTTCCTCTCAAGGGTTCTTCCTAAGTTGTGACCCTGCATGGGAGTTTTTAGTAGCCACTGTGCATTAACTCTTGCTGTTTGCTCTTTGGGGTTTCCGGCTGGGTGTCTGTAAAAGCACTTTATAACAGCTGATGTACAAATGGCTTTATAAAACAACATTGATTGATTGTGGTTGGTGACCTGTAGAAGATCGGGCTCCTAATGTAAAGCGAACCTTATGCCAGTGTAATGAGCATGAATGTTTAACTGTGATGAATAGATCTGAACTCTTTGAGACTGGATTTCAATGATGGCTCCTATGGACGGGGCATACTGCAGAGAGAGAGAGAGAGAGAGAGAGAGAGAAAGCGTGAGAGAGGGAGAGAAAGAGTGAGAGAGGGAGAGAGATTAGATCATTACACACGTGCAAACACACACAGAATAACACACAGTGGCCAGAGACTCACAGAATCTTCTATGTATTCTGAGAAGAGTTCCACCTCCACTATCTGTCTCTGGTCTGCTGTTCCGGACAAGAAAAACGGGAGAAGGAATAGTGTTCCCAGGGTCCTCAGTAGACTTGAGCGATAGCGCAGCATGGCCTGGTAGGAACCGCACACAGAGTGTGGTGGATTTTCAGTTCATATACATGTTTAGAAAAGGAGTTTGCTTACATAATTCGGTTGTTACAGTATTTGTTTACATTTGGATATATATCTGTTAAACTTCATATCATTTTAGTATAATTAGTTATAAACACACAAGGTATTTTGGTGAACTTAGGAGAAGGAACAGACATCTTCTGTAACACCCCTCCCCCATACATTCCAATGTGCCTTGAAACAAAAGGTTCAACAGAGGTGTGATATTGGATCCTGCCTGGGTGGGGTTAACTGATAAAGGAATGACTAGGAATATATCGATTGGTCATTGGGAGTGAACTGGGGGATGTGTCGATGTTTCTGACTGGTCAAAAGTTGGGGTATTAAAGCGGTTGAGGCCATGCAACTGTCTCTTCTTAGGCCTTCTCTTAGGCCTTCTCTTATTCTTGTTCACTCTAAAACCACGACAAGAGCAGAGGGCAACACCGTAGTCTTTAAAGACATCTTACACAGAAGATCGGGCTCCTAATGTAAAGCGAACCGTATGCCAGTGTAATGAGCATGAATGTTTAACTGTGATGAATAGATCTGAACTCTTTGAGACTGGCTCCTATGGACGGGGCATACTGCAGAGGGAGAGAGAGAGAAAGTGTACCAGTGTTATTAAGCTTATTTAACTTGTATCCACTACAGATCAGTATGTGCGTCATAAGCAGTCATAGCATGCGGTGTGACAGCTGAGTTAGAGGTCAGATTGCGGCAGCGGTATATACTCACAAAGCGAGAGCTGGAGCTTAGCTGCCTAATCTGGAGAGAGGGAGACCAGCAGGGTGGTCAAATCAGCATATAAACCAGGGGGTTTGAGGACTACATTTTAATTGGCCGAAAGCCATGATATAATAGTCTGAATACCAGAGGCAATAACGAAAAGGTTGTACGGTTCTGATCTGTAACCAGTTTATAATAACAATATGGACCAGGGAGATGTGTGGCACTGTGCTTGATAACATCATTTAGCCATAGTAAATTTGACATATTAAACACCCTTGTTTGCGTTATTGCTTGTAGGAAAATTAGAGATGATGATTGGTAAGCCTGAATACGTTGGGTCAGCAGTAGATCTTGATTGGATCACTGTTTTCACTGCAGATATATAGGACGAAAGTCCACTTACATATCGTTGTGAAGATCTCAAGGTCTGTCCACCTTTTCTGTAACAGGACATCTTGACCATGAACATTCCCAACTCTCGATTAGCTGGCGACTCTGGCATCTCCAGCTCCAGGGAGATCTGATATGGCTGACCGTGTGTCATTGCCTGCAGTAGCAGGATTCAAATGAATAGTAGAAAATACAGTTGAAGTATGTAAAGAGTGTATAAAAGGCAGATCAGTTGATCACCTGGTTCTTGCCATTCCACAGGAGAGAGATGTTGGCAATGGGGAAAGAGCAGAGAATAGATGCCGATGAATCACAGTCTGTCCTGAAAATGGAATTAAAAAACTGGCTCTAGGTATGTATTATTTCTTCTCACAAATACAGGAAGCCAGGGAAATACCAGCACTGACTTACAAAAGAAAACAGTGTTATGGTTAGGTTTATTGTGGGATAATTACAGGGTTAGAGAATACTAAAAATACATGTGTTAAAATAGTTCTAACATGTAAAGCACAACAAGTGTGTATGTATTGTTGTATGTGTGTGTGTGTGTGTATGTTTCTGTGTGTGTGTCTTTGTGTCTCAGTGTCTGTGTGTCTGTGTGTCTGTGTGTCTGTGTGTCTGTGTGTCTGTGTGTCTGTGTGTCTGTGTGTCTGTGTGTCTGTGTGTCTGTGTGTCTGTGTGTCTGTGTGTGTGTGTGTGTGTGTGTGTGTGTGTCAGTCACTCACCTGTAGTAGTAGTGGACAGGTGTGCTGTAGGTGGCCAGGGGCATGTAGGAGAAATAGAAGCTCCCATAGAGGAAGATGGAGGTCCACAGCAACAGCCCCAGAGCACACAGTAACAACGCTCCCTGTAACACCTTCTGACGCGCCTGCAGCCACACTGTGGCAACGCTGTCCTGGAGCCATAGCAGCGTTGGTTCAATAGGACCTTCGGTGACCAAACGTTCTCTTCCGCTGTCCATTTCTGTAGTGTTTTGTCCTTATCCGCTCCTCAAACAAAGATTTCAAAGTTTGATCACAGAGGTTCTATTTGGTTTGGTTTGGCATGTAGAGTGAAGGGTATGAACAGGGAGAAAGCTACTGCAGGCCTGTAAGGGCCAACGACAAGAGCACATTAGGACATGTGTGCCATGAGACAGGGAATTATGACACACAGAGGAATGAGAAATGATTTTGAGTCCCATGACACCACTGGATCTAATTTCACAAGTCAAGTCTAACCAAACATCAGCTGACTGGAAAGGAAGTTTGTCAAGACAGAATGTATTAGTCTAATTAAAGTAAATTTCGAAAAAAGCACATTTAAAAAAAGTCCAATCAAGGAGTCTGACATGTCTACAAATTCGAGGAAAATATGGTCTTTCTTTTATAAATAAACGTTTAAGATGCGTGACACAAAATATTTGTAAAGTATTAAAACTCACCTTTTAATGTCTTAATGAATTATCTCGTAGATTGCCGAGGAGGCAGAACAGGCACTGTTTCAACGTATTTGAGATCTGAGAAAAACTCTGGATTGGTCAGATTTATCATGCACAGCACTCATGTATTTGGTTAAAGTTACAAACAACAGATCTAGAACATTTAAATGCAGTTTAAAAACGACACAAGCAGGGTTGCCAACTTTGGGACTCCGGCTGGAGTGAGACTCTGTAAAATTCTAGTACGCGCGCATGAGCGTGCAGAGGACACAGTAAATGTTTGGTGAACCTAACCCTAATTAAAAAATATTTCAGTCCTTGTTTACTGTGTATAAACCCTGATTTAGGCAAAAATAATAATAGAATGATGGCTGATGTTTTTGTTCTAGCAGAACCATATTTCTTGGCAATTTTAGAATCGGGAAAGCATTCTTTGAATAGCGGGCTGAGGTGATCTGTAAAGGCTAATGGGATGTTGTGGCTGACCAGGGTCACTGCTACTTTGACCTCTGCCCTTCTAGCCTGTAAAACAATTATGAGTTTACATGTGTAGTAGAATATGCATAAATTAAGCACACGCATTAAGGGATTGCATTCAAATTATCACCCGAGTGTCCAGATTCATTTCTTCAGCCTTCGAATAAACAAATCTATCAATTATTTTGGTGCTGACAAGAACTTTTTGTTTTTTGATGTGGTTCTCCCTGGTGATATGCTGCTGCACATCTGCCCTGCCCTGGTGCCGGCACTCTAACTCATGCCAGCAGACTTCACACCAAAAGTGAAATTCAGTCGTGCCTGGTTTTATGAAAGGCCATTCTTTATACCAGGCACTGTACACAGCGCCCCTGACTTTGCTTTTCTTTTCTGCTGGATAGAATGCTCTTTGCTTGCATCTTCCTTCTGCTCCTGCACCTCCACCTCCTCATCCTCCTCATCCTTCTCCTCCACTCTTTCCTCTATCTAAAAAGGTAGGCTGTTAAAACCTGCAGCATTAAAATGACATGCTAGCCTAATCATTACACAGTATACATCTTCATTAATTACATGCCTAGATGTTCCTGTGCTAACATTTGTAATAAATGTTGAGTTGTGGTGGGGTATATAGGGCACACTGTCCATATTTTAATGAATAGGGTAGCCTAAGGTAACATATGTATTTTTGCTAAAAGAAAAACCAACTGAACATAATAAATTATGTGACAAGCTTACCTGCTGAAGCTCTTGACTTTTCTCTCTATGTCCATCTTAGCTCAGCAAGCTCATCTAACAAAACGTAATTTCTACCATGAGCCTATTTTTATTAAGCAATCAGCTAGCCCACATAATGCACGTCAGACAACGTTTGCAACTAAAGTTTAACTCTCCGCACACAGAGTCTGTTAAGGCAAGGCTGTAGTGACAAGGCACACCATTTTATTATCTGCTTACCTTAATTGTCATGCAAACTTTTAATCGCGCATCAGTTGGGTCGGGCTCCTAACCATGATTCTCTCTGAACTTTTCACACGCAACTGACGTATCCGGTGACGTATCAGGTTCAAGGTTTTCAGCGAATCAACAATCAGAGAATATTGCAATGAGAACGTTGTAGACAGAATATGTTACAGCTGAGTGCTTTAACCTCCTCTCCAGTTAATACGATGTGGTCTAGTCTGTCGCAACCCTGCGACAAGATATAGTGCACAAACGAAATAATAATAATCAATAATCGGACTATTGTTAATATCCCCTATCCTACCAGCATTGTTTAAAGTAATGTCTCCTTCATCAGAATAAAGAATAGTCCCTCCCAGTCTACAGAAGTTTTGAGTGATTTTGGGGAGGAAAAAATATCTCAATTTCGCAGTCTGATCCAGAATGTTGAAATATCTAATGTGGCATCTGATCTGGTATTATTACAAATCTAACACGCTCTCTGGAGTGGATATCAAATAATCTTATATTTATCTTTATATATTTTTTAACATATGCATATTTTACTAATAATTTACAGATAATAATAATCCGGCTATAATATATTTGAACCGACGTCAGCAGCAGCTTCCTGAAATTACCCACAAAAACACATTCGTCATCATAGCTCCTCCCCCCGGCGTCTGTCGTTTTTGTCTACACGTTATATATTGGTGTGCTGGTTTGATCTGGACATCTATTGTCTAATTGATAGTTAAACCGTGAATTTGCGTTTTATAATAACAACCCGTCCGTGAGGCCGTTTCTGCTCAACATACAGTCAGGTCAACATGGACGTCAGGTTTTGTCGCGGTGTTCTCCTCTGCATTACCCTTGCGGTTCTGGGATCGGTTCTGGCAGATTTGGATGGTCCTCTGATCGGGGCCCCCGGGTCTCCCGTCCGTCTGTCGGAAAATGACCCGGGGTTGAAAAAAGCACTGAAGTTTGCAGAAGAGCGCTACAACATGGGGTCCAATGCAATTCACGTACGCAGAGTCAGCAGGATAATATCCGCTACCAAACAGGTAAGCTGTGTCTAATGATGATTATTATAGGCTAGATGCTTTTTTTTAAATATCCTAATATTTTGTGTTGTCATATGTTATTATATGGTTGTCTATTGTCACAATCCATAATCTGGCACATTAATACACATTATCTGCCTGTGATATAAGTAAACATAGCCGGTAAATCTCAGTTCACGTCTAACCTGTCTCTGGGGAATACGTCATTGTTTTTATATATTTCAACCTGTCTCTAATACGTCATTGTTTGTATATATTTCAACCTGTCTCTGGGGAATACGTCATTGTTTTTATATATTTCAACGTGTCTCTGGGGAATACGTCATTGTTTGTATATATTTCAACCTGTCTCTGGGGAATACGTCATTGTTTTTATATATTTCAACCTGTCTCTAATACGTCATTGTTTGTATATATTTCAACCTGTCTCTGGGGAATACGTCATTGTTTTTATATATTTCAACGTGTCTCTGGGGAATACGTCATTGTTTGTATATATTTCAACCTGTCTCTGGGGAATACGTCATTGTTTTTATATATTTCAACGTGTCTCTGGGGAATACGTCATTGTTTGTATATATTTCAACCTGTCTCTGGGGAATACGTCATTGTTTTTATATATTTCAACGTGTCTCTCGGGAATACGTCATTGTTTGTATATATTTCAACCTGTCTCTGGGGAATACGTCTTTTGTTTTTATATCTGTCACTGCTGAATTCGTACAATTCCTTACGTCAGGTTTGCAGACAAGTATCGCATTTCACACATTTCAAATCTATCGTATGTTACAATTTAAATTATGCTGAAGAGTGTTTTAACAAAAATGTTTTTTGACTTTAAGGTTTCACAACAGAGGTTTCATAACTTTGAACAACTGGGACATGTTTTGTTTTGTTTGGTCGAATGATTACTCCTGACAGTGTGTTTTAACTGTATGATTTATGTCCCTGCCTGCCTCTAATAGCCTAACCACTGTAATATTTGATAATGCGTAAGTGGCGTTGATGATATTATTAACTGGTATAATATATATATATATTTTTGAATTAAACTAGTCATAGTGGCCTTAAAATGACAAAAAATGCTTTTTAGATTTCTTTTGTAATCGTATGAAACCCAACAAACAAATATAAAATTGTGTTTACTCTCCCTTGACCCTGACTAGTCTCCCAGTCCCTGCCACTGAAAAACATCCCCAGAGCATTATGCTGCCACCACCACGTGTCACTGTTGGCATGGTATTTTCCCTGTGATGAGTTGTACCTGGACTATATACTTTCATGTTTAATATGATTTAACAAACTTGTCGCGCTTCCGTGATAAACCAATTTCTGGTGCATTATTTGGCAATGAGCATTTTTAATTATCTGATAATGTGAAATGTTTTCAGGCCAGAGATTTCTTCTGCATAATCTTTGCCCGCTCTCGTTTCTCTAGACAATGTGGAAAGTAAAGTGCGCACTGTGGTTCAGCGAATCATGCAATGTGCATGCGTGGTGAACACTTTGATACATTAAAACCAGCTAGATACTGTATATGTTTATATATTCTAAATATTAACAATACGGTGTGTCTGTCATGTAGCTGGTGAAGGGAATCCGCTACTGCGCCATGGTGGAGCTCAGTAACACCCAGTGTAAGAAAGCTGCCAGACTGAGATCCTGCGACTTCTACCCCGAGGAACACAACCTGAAGGTGAGGGCTGAATGTGTGTGTGACCAGGATATTACTGCTGACCCAATATAAGAGCCCATCTACCGTACCAGGTTAGTACTGCTGACCCAATATAAGAGTCCATCTACCTCACCAGGTTAGTACTGCTGACCCAATATAAGAGTCCATCTACCTTACCAGGTTAGTACTGCTGACCCAATATAAGAGCCCTCTTACCTTACCAGGTTCGTACTGCTGACCCAATATAAGAGCCCATCTACCTCACCAGGTTAGTACTGCTGACCCAATATAAGAGCCCATCTACCTCACCAGGTTAGTACTGCTGACCCAATATAAGAGCCCATCTACCTCACCAGGTTAGTACTGCTGACCCAATATAATAGTCCATCTACCCCACCAGGTTAGTACTGCTGACCCAATATAAGAGTCCATCTACCTTACCAGGTTAGTACTGCTGACCCAATATAAGAGCCCATCTACCTCACCAGGTTAGTACTGCTGACCCAATATAAGAGCCCATCTACCTCACCAGGTTAGTACTGCTGACCCAATATAAGAGCCCATCTACCTCACCAGGTTATTACTGCTGACCCAATATAAGAGCCCATCTACCTCACCAGGTTAGTACTGCTGACCCAATATAAGAGCCCATCTACCCCACCAGGTTAGTACTGCTGACCCAATATAAGAGCCCATCTACCTCACCAGGTTAGTACTGCTGACCCAATATAAGAGCCCATCTACCTCACCAGGTTAGTACTGCTGACCCAATATAAGAGCCCATCTACCTCACTAGGTTAGTACTGCTGACCCAATATAAGAGCCCATCTACCTCACCAGGGTTAGTACTGCTGACCCAATATAAGAGCCCATCTACCTCACCAGGTTAGTACTGCTGACCCAATATAATAGTCCATCTACCGCACCAGGTTAGTACTGCTGACCCAATATAAGAGCCCATCTACCTCACTGGTTAGTACTGCTGACCCAATATAAGAGCCCATCTACCTCACCAGGTTAGTACTGCTGACCCAATATAAGAGCCCATCTACCTCACTGGTTAGTACTGCTGACCCAATATAAGAGCCCATCTACCTCACTGGTTAGTACTGCTGACCCAATATAAGAGTCCATCTACCTCACCAGGGTTAGTACTGCTGACCCAATATAAGAGCCCATCTACCTCACTGGTTAGTACTGCTGAACCAATATAAGAGCCCATCTACCTCACCAGGTTAGTACTGCTGAAATTAAATTAGTCAAATGTTGGGCAATAGAGAAATTTACAACACAGAAAAGTGCCCAGTATCAAAGGCAGTGTGTTTGAGTGTGTGTTTTGAGTGTGCTGTTGCCTTGCGTAAATGCAGGAGATTGTGTTTTTTGTTTACTGAAGGACATTATTCAACCCTTTTGTTTGACTCTCCCTTCAACAGGTCATGTGACTAAGGCAGCGTGATTAAAAAGCCTTCCCATGACTTGGATTTGACCCAGATTTAACCAACTTCTGTAACTACGCATATTAGTTTTGTTTGGTTTCTTTTCATGACTTAGCAGAAATGTTATTTATTTAAAAAAGAATTCTGCATACACAAATCAAGCTCAATAAAGATGGCATATGTGAAACCGGGCTTGTACATTCAACATTAGTGTGGGTTCAGAAGACTAAAGTAGACTGTTGTTTGGTCATTCACATTCTTATTTTCAAATAAATGTCTATCATACCACTACAGAAAGACACAAAACACTATAGAGATAGCTGTCCCTGTACAAGGTGGTTCTAGCCCGGCTCCATGTTGGGCGCGGCTCAGCTCCTCAACCCTGGTCCCAAAAGCACATTACATGTGCTGATAGAACCAAGCCACCAGCAACTCAAAGAGACTATGGTCGGCTGAAGATGGAAGTGAGAATTAGAAATGGGGTTACTTCAGGCAACATACAAAAAGACAAAAAACATGTTTCTCAGACAACTAATGTACACAGCCTCACAAATAACTTTTTCTGTTTTCAGACAGAGGTGTGTTTGTTTGAGGTTTGGGATATTCCTTGGGAGAGCAAGTCCACCCTGCTCAAACAGAAGTGCCAGCCAGCAGGTTTGTTATCACTCCAATTTGTGTTTGTTGGTGTATTGTTAAGCGCCAGAGCCCGCGTAACCTGCTCAAACAGAAATGTAAGCCACCATGTTAAGGTTTAAGGTCGACCCGAGGGACCTAAGCATACCTCTGTGGCAACTCATACAACTCTTTGTTTACATAACAGGTGTTCTTGTACTTACATTTGTTTTTATGATGTCTGCTTTTTTAGTAGATCCACAACCACTTGAGACCAACAAAGTTGAATCCCTGCCCCTTTCACCCAGCAAACCTGTCACGGTAATAGAATATCTTGTATGTTTTATTGTATAACTCCCAAGTGTGTTTTCATTGTAATCAGTATTCAGTTTTCACGTTGAGGGCATGTTGAACTTTTCATTTTGTGACAGGAGTCTGTGGATTCAGTGGAGCTCCTTGCCCAGTTCAAAGAGTTCATGATAAGACACAACAGGTCTTACAGCAGTCAGGAGGGTGAGTCATGTGAAACATGTGATCCATGCGAATTTATACTAGTTCACAACACAGTCCCATCCGTTGATAATAAAGCTCATCTAAAGAGAACCTTTTTCTGGGACCGCACTCAGAGGCTGACCGGAGGCTGCGTATCTTCCACAACAATCTGAAGACAGCTGAGAAGCTGCAGTCTCTGGACCAGGGCACAGCTGAGTATGGAGTCACCAAGTTCAGCGACCTCACAGGTGAATGAGTGTATGCCTGCTCCCACATGAATGAAGACTAACAAGCTCGTCTGCCTCTCTCAGCAGTAACAGAAAATCTGTTTGTTTGTTTCCATGACACTTGTTCACAAAAACATGTTCCCTTGCACATTGTTAGCTAATCTGTTGAGTAATTGCACTTCTGTTCAACTTCCAAGGCTGCAGTAAATCTGCTTTGCGAAAGACCTCCAATTACACTTCTGTCTCCCCTGTTTCCTGTCTTCCCTATATCTCTTCCTGATCCTCCAGAGGAGGAGTTTCAGTCTCTGTACCTAAATCCCCTCCTGAGCCAGCAGAACCTCCAGCGGCCCATGAAACCCGCAGTCATGCCCCGTGAACGTGCCCCTCCCAGCTGGGACTGGAGAGAGCATGGAGCTGTCAGCCCTGTCAAGAACCAGGTAGGAGAGGGTGTTCAAACGTGTGCAAATCATGTGTAATATATTTATATATCACACAAAGCATATAATATGTGGTTGATTATTGCTCACTCTATATGTATGTTTGTATTACAGGGCAAGTGTGGTTCTTGTTGGGCATTTTCAGTGACTGGCAACATTGAGGGCCAATGGTTTGTGAAAACGGCCAAACTGGTGTCCCTTTCTGAACAAGGTAATCACAGGCATTGTGGTTCTTTATGCTGGACAAAGAATGACTAATTTCCTGACGCTTCTGCGTGTGTCTGTGTGTGTGTGCGGATCGTGTTTGCCATTTGTTTGTTCAGTACGTACTGTTTCTATTCTATACAAGTAGAATACTGTACTTTGGTGAGTGAGACAAAAGCTGAATCCATGTGAACAGCATCATGATCACATGCTTCCATAGCATGACCAAATATATAATATACATCTGTCAATTCATATTTAAAGTAACCATTTGATGTCAATTAATGCATTGGTTTATGCATTTGGATTTTTTAATTTTTAATTTAAATTATTATTTTTGAAATAGGAAAGTGGGAAAGACAGCCATGTGCTAAAATGGCACAGGCTGGAATCAAACCTGGCCGAGTGGCCAATACCTCAGGCACTATTTGTATTTTATAGATAGTGTTGTTTGGAAAGATCCTACTGATCCTACTATGGTTCTTTTGAAAGATGCATCCTGACAGTTTAGAGCAGACTGTGTTAACAAATGGTTTTACAGCGTCACAAAGCCAATCTATTTTACATAATAGGGCGATACGATGTTTTGATCTGGTGGACCATAGAATCCCGAAAAGTCAGCCACAGTTGTTGTAGATATCATAGACTACTAAATCTGTAAAACAGTCCAGTTAGAGACTCAATTTGATAGGTTCAATGTCATGTCACTTACAGAGCTGGTGGACTGTGATACTGTGGACCAGGCCTGTGGGGGCGGGCTTCCATCAAATGCATACGAAGCCATTGAGAAGCTGGGGGGCCTTGAGACAGAGACTGACTACAGCTACATCGGCAAGAAGCAAAGCTGCGGCTTCACCACTGACAAGGTCACAGCTTACATCAACAGCTCTGTGGAGCTGTCCAAAGATGAGAACGGTAATTTGGGGGGTCGGTGAAGGAGATGGTATGTACAATATGGAAATGTGTTCATCTTGATTTTAATAATTTTTTAAAAACAGAAATTGCTGCTTGGTTGGCGGAAAATGGACCCGTCTCAGTGGCCCTGAATGCCTTTGCAATGCAGGTAACAGTCATCTCATCATTATCTTATCCTCCACAAATACATTTAAAAGGCCAGTGGAGTTACAATGCAGGTGATGTTAAAATAAGGTAATAGGCTTTTTGTGTAACTGTTTAGAAAAAATGCCTGGAATGTTGGAGTCTTAACATTGAACTGGTCTAATGTCTCAATTTCTATCATATTAATTACAGATAAGTATCATTAATTTAAGTTAAAAAAAATTAACCAATTTATTTGGTTAAAATAATCTGCCACAATAACAATATGTCCTGCTTTAATGCTTTAATGTAAATGTTAAGTCAATTTTTTTTAAAATACCTCACAGGTCTATTACAGAATACCAAACTTTTTGAAAGTAGTTTTCTAATCGAATGCTATTTTACTGTTCTCTGAGATATTTCTGACGAGGGCAACATTTACCTGGGTTAATTAGCTTCTAGGTAAATTAGCTTCTAGGTAACAGAACTTTTACTTAAATACAACCTGTCCATATTCTATGCACCCCTGCTCTCGTTATCCTTAGTTCTACAGGAAGGGCATTTCCCATCCTTTGAAGATCTTCTGCAACCCTTGGATGATTGACCATGCAGTGCTGCTTGTGGGATATGGAGAACGTGAGACTAACTCTAAACTACTAACACATGAACATGGGCTAATGACTACTCTCTGTTACAAGTCACTATGTGAGACATGAGCGTCTGGTCTTTTCTCCATGCAGGTGAAGGAAAACCTTTCTGGGCAATCAAGAACAGCTGGGGAGAGGATTATGGAGAACAGGTGAGGTGGAGGCGTAAAATACCTGAAACTTGTCTGGTGTTGTGTCTGATACCTAATTAGGCCTGAAGGTTTAGAACATATTGTGCAAATGGGAGTTCTGACATGGATGTGTTCACTGACTTGACATTTCCAATTATGTTTTGTTCACCCTCCAGGGCTACTACTATCTTTACAGGGGATCCGGGCTTTGTGGGATCAACAAGATGTGCTCCTCTGCCATTGTGAACTAGTCAATAATATCACATGCACAAAGGAAGACCTGCTGACACTGTACCCAAATATATCAGTATTTATTCACACCTCATTGTTTTTTGGGCAAAACAAACCAGCTCAGATTTAGAAGTAGTTTTAATGTAGATCTTATATTTAGTTTAGATTTTAGTGTAGTTTTTGACATTTCTTAATAGGGTCATCTCTATATAATTAATTTCAGTCATCTCTATATAAATAATTGTGTATATTTGATGGGAGTTGCTATTTGTAGACTGCAGTAATGCTGTTAAGAAATCTCTGTTAAGTTAACCTGAAAGTGACCACTCTGTGCTACCTCCCCAGGTGTAGAATAACATTATAACAATACTTGGGATCATTTTTGCTAGATGTTACATTGTTTTGTGCTATTTACTATAGCGGTTTACATGTATTTTAGCAGTGTTTTAGTATATTTTACTTACTGGGGTTTCAGTCATAAAGTATAAGGAATTTACTGTTTTAAGACAGCAGTTGTGTTTTGAAATTTCCGTTAATATTCCTAGAATGTAATCATTCTATGCGCTGACACTTTAATGTAGTATGAGCCTAAATAAATGCTTGTGTTTTTTGTTTTTGCTGGAGTAAAATCTGTCTGCTTAATTAACAACTTTACGTGTAGGTTCTTATGATTATGTTTGCATGGTTTCTGCAATTTAAAAAAGGACCTTATTATATTATATTGGCTAATTTGTAGCCAAGTATCTGTTACGTTTTGCAGTGCTGTGTAACTAGACAAATTACGATTGAATAAAAAAGTATCTAATCTTTTATGCCATTTTGTCTATATAAGCTTCGGAGAAATATATATTTCAATGACACTTTAATAAAACAAGTGATTCATGAACGCATGACACGGAAAAGACTACAACTACACTGATGCAACTGGCGTCATTACGTCAGCACTGCGGAAGAGGAAGCACATGTGTGGCATTTACGGTTACTGTTAAATATCTCTGATAAAACTAGTATTTTTTTTTATCGTTCACATGCTATTCGAGCATACAAAAACGTGGACCTACAGTACAAATACACGGTTTCCCTCTTCAGATTTACACGGTATGTAGTGGCTACTATCATGTAAAAAGTATATTAAGTGCGCTTGCAACTTATTACTGATGTCGCTTTGTAGCAACAGATACTGATTTAGAAATAGTTCTGTGTTTGTAAGATTTCAGCATTTTATAACAACATTAGCAGTTTAATTCTGACCATATTCTGCCATTGGCTGTATGTATAGTATATCTACCATAACAGCTTTTCTAGCACGTGATGTCGTTAGCTGACTAGTTAGCCAGCTACTACTGGTACTACAACTGGTACTAGTTAGTACATTAACTGTGACAGCTTTTTAATTTGCCCAATTCAGACTCTTGTTTATTTTTTTTAATTACGTCTGCCGCTCTGATCTACATTAGACAGTAGACGTGCGTTTAAACATCAGGTTTTTAGGAGAAATGTAAATTAAATTGATGATGCATAGAGATAGTTAGACGACTTGAAAAGGAACGTATTCTTTGCAGTTTAACGCAGTTTAATGCATCAGCTATTTTTAATGTAGTCAGCTCAGTGGGACTTGGCTTATGTCTCCTGATAACCCAGTTGTTCCATGTGATAAAGGTCATCAGGATCGATCTGCTAATCGTTTATTATGAACTGGGTGCTTTGAATACTGATTTGCATTCATGATTCACACCTCAAGACCATCACTGACCCACTACTAGACCCACAGCAGTTTGCTTACAGAGCCAACAGGTCTGTAGATGACACGGTCAACATGACTCTCCACCTCATCTTCCAGCATATTGACTCCCCTGGAACCTATGCCAGAAAAGTTTGTGGACTTCAACTCTGCATTCATCACCATAAACACAGCCCTACTCCAGGATAAACTATCCACCATGGGAGTGCCTGTGTCCACTTATAAATGGATCACATAATTTTACTCCCTACAGGAGATAGCACTCAAGGGTAGGGGAAACACCTGTCGGTCCCTCTGACCATCAGCACTGGTTCCCCTCAAGGTGGCGTCCTGTCCCCTGTTCTCTTCTCTCTGTACACCAACAACAGCACCTCCAGTCAACACTGTCAAAATTCTGACATTTGCAGATGACACCATCCTCATTGGTTTAATCTCAGATCGGGGGAAGAATGCCTACAGGGGAGAAAATGACTGGCTGGTGTCCTGGAGCAGCCTCAATAACTTGGAGCTCAATGCCCTAAAGACTGTGGAGATGAGAGTGGAATTAAGGAGAAGCCCAGCTGACCTTCGACCCATTGTCCTGCGGGGGGAGGCTCCCCAGTCAACACAGTGGAGTTCTTTCGCTTCCTGGGCACCACCATCGCCCAGGACCTCAAGTGGGAGCTGAACATCACCTCTCTCGCTAAGAAAGCACAACAAAGACTGTACTGCCTGCGGCAGCTTAAAAACTACAATCTGCCAAAGTCCATGATGATTAATGCCTACACAGCCATCATAGAGTCCATCCTGACCTCCTCCGTCTGGTACGCGGCAGCCACTGTCAAGGATAAAAAGAGACTGCAACACATCATCTGCTCTGCTGAGCGGACCATTGGATGTAAGCTGCCGTCCCTCAATAATCTGTTCAAAGCCAGGTCACTGAGGCGGGAAGCAGGAATTGAGGCAGACCCCTCCTATTTGTGGACTATTTAGAACAATCCCGTCTGGCAGACGGCTAAGGTCTATCAAGACCAAATATGCCTCTAGACTCAATCGTTTTTTTTTGCAGAACTGCATACACAACTACATTTATCATTTGCTTGGCGAATGAACCTGATTTTGATTCTGATGATTCAAACCACCTTGTCTATAAAATACCTTATTAACCAGAAAATGTAGATGATAATTGGCTGATAGCTTGGGTGCATTACATATTCATGTCATTGCACACTTTTTTATGTTATCATTTTATTGGTCAACGGCCTTTAAGAGTAATAGACAACTTGCGTTTTCGTGATATATTGCCAACTCCGCAATACTTTGTGCCTAATATTTTGGACAGCATTAAGTTGTGGTGTATTGGCCATATACAACACCCCCGATTCCATGTATATGACGGTCTACTGGTATCTTCGGGGCTACCTCGAGCATTCTGGTCTGCCTGACAATATCTGAACTACTAACCTGTGATTCAACCTACAACGTCCTTCACATTATATGTTTGCTATATGTTCAACCTGTCATGTCTTGACATGCAAACAGTACAATTGGTTGCAGTGGTAATGAATTCCAATCTTTCCTTAGCTGGCAAACAATGTCACAGGCTACTAAACGCAAACACGTTGTCAAGGAGCAGACACTTGGGGACTTTGTCACACCTACTGAGAACCAACAGATTGTGAAGGTGAGTTGATGTTCTATCGGATTTATAGGAGGTTTACTTAACACATACTTACTGATAATGCTGATAATAATAATGGGCTGATAATGCCTGGCGCCAATAAACATATCCCAATAAAAAAAATCAATCATTTTCAGCTATAATAGTCACTTACAACATTAACAATGCCTACACTGTATTTGTAATCAATTTGGTTGAGAAAAAAAATATGGACAAAGGATGTGCTTTTCTTTAAAAAACAAGAACATTTCTAAGTGAGCCCAAACTTTTGAACGAGTATGTATGTATATATATATAGTAATAACCTCAGATTAACAGATGATATAGACTCAATTTTACATAAACATTTGCTAACCATGATGTGTAACTAAAGTCTGGTATGTTGTATTATCCCTTCAGAATAACAGCAATCCTTTGCCTTTACCTGTCTCAATTCAGGTTCTTGGTAGTCGTGGTAACAACCTGCACGAGGTTGTCACAGCCAAGGGGGAGAACTTTCTGGCCAGCATGCCCCCTAAGTTCCGCAAGAACCTCTGGATCAAGAGAGGTGAAATGTTGCTTTCTACATGTTTCTAACTTCAGACATGTTTGTGTTCCCGTTGGTACTGATTTGTGGTCCATTTGTTGTCTATCCCCTAGGTGATTACGTGATTGTAGATCCTATAGAGGAGGGAGAGAAGGTCAGGGGAGAGATCAGCTTCATACTCTACAGGGATCATATTCACCACCTGCAGACAGTAATGCTCTGGTGAGTTCACCATAGAGTTTAATATTTCCCCTTTAATTATATGAAATTATACAATATCAATATTGTGTACTAATATGTCGCCTGTTAAGCAGAAACATTTGAACAATGTTTACTTTGGAATTGAATGAATTGGTTGCCACTGGGTTTTGTTCATTTTATTTTGCTGTGTCTTGTAACAGGCCTGAGGCCTTCATAGACGAGCCACCATTAGAAGAAAAAAGTGTGGAACAACAGCCCAAAGGGAGGAGAGAGAAGGTGGTAGAGGACGGAAGTGATCATACTACTGATTCTGAGGATGACGACAGTGATCTCTTTGTCAACATGAATCGCTGTAACGTCCATTACAGTGAGAGTGAAGAGGACAGCGACGATGATGAGGAAGAGGAGAAGAAGGAAGAGGAAAAAGTGGAGGGCAGCATATTGTGAAGAGATAAGTGAGAACTCTTTGCTGTGGACAGATGTTGACACAAGGACCCCTCCTCTGAATATACTTCTGCTGAACTGTGAAGTATAGCTTCCAGCTTTCCTCCCAGGCCCCAATCATACAAATAACTTTTTTTCTGGGTTATTTTTTTGTGGGGTTTGACATCTCATGGACATGGTATGGGTATGTAAAGCTTATACCACTTGTCCTAGAGAAACCAGAGCATGTTTTGCTGATGAAGAGGTGATCTGTGACATTCCAGACAAAAGATTGAAGAGGTTGTGTCAATTTATGTACATAATGATTGTTTAATAAAACATGTATTTGTGGTCTTTAAACTGAAAGAATACTCTCAAATGACATTTGTTCTTTATTTTCTTATTGATTTTCTATTATCTGACTGAAAATTCACTAAAATAAATAATTTACACATTTTCAAAATTTCCACCATTCTCAAATACCTACATCTCAATCAGACAATTATACTGCAAGAATTTGCCTAGAGCCTTGAAACGGAGAAATAAAAATCAGATTAATGGCAGGTGACCAGGCCTGTATAACAGGATATATCAGCTATTCGTGACATTTTGATTAACCCTGGCATCAACGATGAGCACTACAATACATCAATACAAGAAGTTTTTTACATGTCCCTCTGGTAATCCAGTCCTGGCCAGTAGCATACCCACTTCACAGAAACGGGACAGTCTGGTATTTTTTAAACAAAGCCTGAGGCAAATCAGTGGTTTCACAGTAATCAAGGGTACTCATACCCATTGTTCAGCTCTTGCATTGTTTACTCGTAGTCAATCACAACTGTCTGTTCTCTGTAACGACACAGCCAGTCAGCGCGTCCCTAACAACTAGAAGTTTCCAGACATACCCCAATTTTCACTGAACGATCTTCCTCTTCATAAACATTCACAATTTACCTCAAGTCAGTCGTTTAAACCAGCCGGCCTGCTTTACTCACTATATGAAGCTGAATTTCCAAAACGACAATGTATCTTTCATACGTCTTTTTCACGTGTCATATCAGTGTTCTCAGGCTGGCGTTCTTGCATTCCGTGTGGTTCCTCCTCATCTCCGGCCACAGCTTCTTGACCTGAGCAGGCCTTCGTTTGTGTACCAGTAGAATGGTAAAGTATGCACAGGGTTTCTCCATCTCCTCTTTGGGGAAGTCAAAGGTGAGGAAGGCAGGGTGGTGGATGGGGTGGACACCGAGTCTGTAGAGGCACATGCCGACGTAGACATCATCAATGGGGTACAGGTGAACCCTCTGGGAGATCCGGTTAAGTCGCAGGGCCAGCTGCCCGGAGTACACCACACCTCCCCCACCCCCATATGGTGGATACAAGCCCCTATAGAAAGATTCTGGAATGAAGTACTTGGTAGATTTGACTCTGTTTGGCAGGGCTGCTCCTATCACATCTCCTACCACAAACGCCTTCATACCTTCTGACCTCTGCCCCCCAGACTGGACCATCTGCTGCTGGAGGTAGGTTATCAGGGCAGCGGTCCGCACCAGGACATCGTCATCCCCCTTAAAGACAAACTGTGTGTGAGGGCAGTGGACGGACAGCCATTTCCACAAGAGCACGTCCTTCAGTGTCAAGTTAAAAAAGGCATCCCTAAAATCCCACTGTAAAATGTCCCCGTAGAGTTGGTTCTCCGTCAGCAGAAATTCGTCAACGTTCAGCTCGTTGTTCTTTCCCAGGAGGAAGACCCTCTTCACCACCCCTCCTTTACCCGTTTCCCCGGGCAACCGCCCAGCTCGGCCCCATGTTTGCCGGATGACCTGGCGGTTCGCGAAGTTCAAACTCTGGGACTTGATGGCCAGCAACAGGAATGGGCCCGGCTCCTTCCTGGTGCTGCTACCACACAGCTTAGCAGGCTGAATGAGGACAGGGTAGTCCCTCATGTGCATGGAGCGCACAAACATTTGCATCTGCAAGGACAGCTTCGGAAAATCATCCATGGTAGACGACAAGTTCCCGATCTCAGAGAAGCTTTCAGTCAAAGTGCGGTGGAAAGAACGCTTTTTTATTGTATAATTATTGGCCTCCAGATGGTCACTGCTGTCTCGGCTGGACTTGGGCATTAGGATTGGGTTGTAAAAACGGTCTATAGGTAGCTGGAGCTGATTCCAGAGGGCCCCTCCATGGGGATTGTGGTCCCAAAAGGAGCTTCTTGGGTGGGGGGCCAGGGCGCCTTGTTTGGTTAACCCCGGTGCAATGAAGTACGCTGGTAGAGTCTGTGGGATATACCCTCCTGGGCTTGTGGTGGTCACACCATAAGATATAACCAGGCCGATATACACACAGAGAGATCCCACCAGGACACAAGGAGCACAGCAGAGGCACAGGAGCACCCGTCGCCAGCGCAAGTGGCATAGCACCATTTTACTACAGGGGAAAGAAAACACATATTTATTGATTAGGATTTGGTATAGGAGCAAGAGGAACAATAGGAAGATGACATCAAGTCACATCGTATTGTCATTATGCGTGATTGTAACTATTTGAGAAACGAGCCATTAAATGTGTGGAGTAAATATACAACGGAAAATTAAATGTACCTCATGGGCGTTTGTCCTTAGAGTTAGAAAGTGTGTGTGTGATAGCAGTGCTGCAATGCAGCATGTTCTGTACCATCACTCTTCCTTTTAAACATAGTTTTACCAGGTTCTAAAAAGTCATAAAAGGACGTATGCCAACTAGGGAGAGCCAGCATGGTCTAAGGGGAATTTGTGGCACCCGATAATGTGTGATATTACAATGTGTTGCCGGAACATATAATGTAAGGAATGCTACTAAAACGTTTAATATCCTACAAAATTACACAAACAGTATAATACATTACGGACTTAAGTTAGGATTAGATTGCCCAGGTATTCACCCCTTTTGCTATGACACATCTTAATTATGACATGTGGTGCAACAAGTTTTCTTGAATTGCCATGTAATTAGTTGAATGAACTAATCTGGGTGCAATTACAGATTTTCACATGCTTGCAGGTCTAATCTAATACAACAATTGTGTAATAACAGTGGGTTATTTTTTTATGTAACTTTTATTTAACCAGGCAGGCCGATTGTGAACAAGTTCTCATTTGCAACGGCGACCTGGCGAGCAGCTGGGGATTGAACCCATACACATAAAGCAGGCACTCTACCACTGAGATACCAACTCCTAAGTAAAATAATAAATGGATTACATTTTTATCAATTAAACATTTACAAAAAACTCTGCAACCGAGGTGTCTACCCGATTGCACAGAGGGCCTAGTGAATGCAGGTCTGTTTTTTCCTTTAATTTGATTGTGTCGATAAAAACCACCAGGTTAGTTAGGACCAGGACTGATAACTCTTTATAGCCGCGGGCACATTAGTTACAGTCCCCCATTAACCCGCAGAGAGGCCGGGTCTGATTCGCAAAACGAATAATTGTGAAGTGTAATTGACTTGTATGCGTACAGCCGTACACTACTATCTACCGAAAAGACTTGGGTACGATGTCTACCTTCCACTGGAATGAAAGCATAATATAAGGTTATTGTTGCCAGTCACCTAACCCATCTGTCCCAGTCCAGGATAGACCTCTTGATGAGCTTTCATGTGTGACTTTAAACAATAATAAACATATTATAGCCTTTCAAAATAGTCTACATTTAAGCACCACCTACCTCGACTTTCTCCAGTGTGGATGCGCGTAAATGTTTATATGGCCGATCGACCCATTCCTTCTTTAATTCTTACGGATATATACAATTTAAGTAAATAAAAATAAACAAGTAAATAATGTAATAAATTGGGTAATCGTTGGTCTTCTCACACGATCCAGAGAACGATTTGTCAGAAGTTGACTCACGTCCTTGACCGCATTTAAAACAGCATGCAAAAACCAAAACCAGAAACGCAGGTATGTGGGTGTGAAGAACACAAACCCCTCCCAGACTGATCGATACGAGTAAGGGATGCCTGGACATTATCAATCACTCACTTTAATCAACAAGAAACAACCTGTACATATAGCATTGTTTTCATATTGGTTACATACAGTCTCTTAAAATTGTCTTCACCTCAATTAAATGTTTACATGAAAGCAATTGTGCCATAAAATCTTAAATTTCTGTAATTTTAAAGAAATTTTACATGATTTAAAGGTTTATATGTAAAGCTAATATATGGACAAACACTTGTTTAACACAGATGAGCCAAAACATTATGACCACCAACCTAATATGCTGTAGGTCCCCCGTCTGCTGTCAAAACACAACAACTTGTCAAGGCATGGACTCTACAAGCCCCCTGAGATGTCCTCTGGTATCTGGCCCTGAGATGTCCTCTGGTATCTGGCCCTGAGATGTCCTCTGGAATCTGGCCCTGAGCTGTCCTCTGGTATCTGGCCCTGAGATGTCCTCTGGTATCTGGCCCTGAGATGTCCTCTGGAATCTGGCCCTGAGCTGTCCTCTGGTATCTGGCCCTGAGATGTCCTCTGGTATCTGGCCCTGAGATGTCCTCTGGAATCTGGCCCTGAGCTGTCCTCTGGTATCTGGCCCTGAGATGTCCTCTGGTATCTGGCCCTGAGATGTCCTCTGGTATCTGGCCCTGAGATGTCCTCTGGTATCTGGCCCTGAGATGTCCTCTGGTATCTGGCCCTGAGATGTCCTCTGGTATCTGGCCCTGAGATGTCCTCTGGTATCTGGCCCTGAGATGTCCTCTGGTATCTGGCCCTGAGCTGTCCTCTGGTATCTGGCCCTGAGATGTCCTCTGGTATCTGGCCCTGAGATGTCCTCTGGTATCTGGCCCTGAGATGTCCTCTGGTATCTGGCCCTGAGATGTCCTCTGGTATCTGGCCCTGAGATTTCCTCTGGTATCTGGCCCTGAGATGTCCTCTGGTATCTGGCCCTGAGATGTCCTCTGGTATCTGGCCCTGAGATTTCCTCTGGTATCTGGCCCTGAGATGTCCTCTGGTATCTGGCCCTGAGCTGTCCTCTGGTATCTGGCCCTGAGATGTCCTCTGGTATCTGGCCCTGAGCTGTCCTCTGGTATCTGGCCCTGAGATGTCCTCTGGTATCTGGCCCTGAGATGTCCTCTGGAATCTGGCCCTGAGCTGTCCTCTGGTATCTGGCCCTGAGATGTCCTCTGGTATCTGGCCCTGAGATGTCCTCTGGTATCTGGCCCTGAGATGTCCTCTGGTATCTGGCCCTGAGATGTCCTCTGGTATCTGGCCCTGAGATTTCCTCTGGTATCTGGTCCTGAGATGTCCTCTGGTATCTGGCCCTGAGATGTCCTCTGGTATCTGGCCCTGAGATGTCCTCTGGTATCTGGCCCTGAGATGTCCTCTGGGATCTGGCCTTCAGATGTCCTCTAGTATCTGGCCTTGAGATGTCCTCTAGTATCTGGCCTTGAGATGTCCTCTGGTATCTGGCCCTGAGATGTCCTCTGGTATCTGCCTCCAAAACATACATTCTGAGGGCCACTGCCATCAGGGGATGCTATAGCCATGATGTGATGTACCTGGTCTGCCACAATGTTTAGATAGGTGACAAATTGACATCCACATGAATGCCTGGACCCAGAAAGTTTCACAGGGCATTACACTCCCTCCACCGGCCTGTCAGCTTCCATTCATCTCCCCAGGTAAACGGTGCACATATACGCAGCGTGATATATAAGACAGCAGGACTCATCGGACCAGGCAAACTTTTTCTACTGCTCCAAGGTCCAGTTCCGATGCTCGCATTCCCATTGTAGAGGCTTTCAACGGAGGACAGGGGTCGTTATGGGCACTCTGACTGGTCAGTCCCATATGCAGCAGGGCACGATGAATTGTGTGAAACATTTCGCCCGTAATCATCAACAACATTTCCTGTGACTTGGGCCACAGTAGACCTTCTGTGGGTTTGGACCGGGCTGGGTAACCTTAACTGCATCAATCAGTCTTAGGCGCCAAACACCCCAAACCTGATACTGTTTGGATTATACATTTGTATTATAATCAGAGTTGGTTGGTGTCAATCAACATGGACATAAGAAAATGGAACATTTCATCATGATGACAGGCGATACAAACTATAACCGTACTCAGGGTTGTCGCACTCTTAAGCGCTATTTAAAAAGTTAATCCTTTTGGGAATTTCTTAGATTTTGTTGTCTATAAACTCTATAAACTCAACTAGTGGAGTTGCTTTCTACTTCACTGGAGTTGGAAGTACATGTGTTAAGAAAGCAGTGTCATCAAGGGAAACTATGAATGGAATGTGATCCAATGATGCAATTGGACATTTCTGTAACATTATTGCTCATATTCTATACACATTCTTAAGGAATCTTCTCCATGTCTTTATTTGGGTCAATGAACAATTATATATTAACGCAGATACACAAAATAAACATGGAAATTGACGATTTCTATCTTTAGCTGTCACTTATTCTTTAAGAAAATCTTCTTTCTACTTAATCATGTGTGATATTCAACAATGATTCAATCAAAGTATTGTGTACTTCAGCTGGTACATTATAGTACCTAAAACACTGGGTTAATGGCTTTCCATTATTCTGACCAGGGGCCAGTATAAAATGTGGGCACTCACTCTCACTAAATGCCCTCAAAACCTTAAGACCTGGTAAACAACATCAATATATAAGAGTAATATTTGTCCCCTAGTGGCTAGAATTCATCATCTGATTATTCTGTTTTGCACCAAAAGAGAATTGTATGTATTCATTTGATAGACTTCTCATGAAAGCTTTTCCAGAACTTCTGAAATTGGCATCCGAGAAGGCAGGTAGGCATACTCTACCCTACATTGAGACTGAGGCAGGTGAAGGCCTCCTTTGTGACAGAATGACAACACATTAAAAATGGTAGGAATAAAGATTTATTTTTCATCTGAAGAGGTGGTTTGGATTTCTTTTTTACAAGTATGCTTTGATAAAACTTGCAAAAAACCTCTAGCATATTCCAAGAATGGAGACATGAGAAAAGGGGATTTATTGCTGAATGTTAAAATGAAGACACTTCACTGAGTGGAAAACGATTTGCTTGCTGCTTTTTCCATGCACCCAACTACCTGAACTCACACGGCATGCAGGGGAGGGGGTGAGAAGAGGAGGGGGTGAGAAGAGGAGGGGGAGAGAAAAGGAGGGGGTGAGAAGAGGAGGGGGAGGGAAGGAGGGCTGTGGTTGAGAGGACAGGGAAAGTATGTCAAGGAGAATAGGACAAACATAAACAGTAAGAGTGTGTGTGTGTGTGTGTGTGTGTGTGTGTGTGTGTGTGTGTGTGCGTATGTATGTCGGTGTATTTCAAATATTTTTGAGAAGCAAAATAAAAACGAAAAAACAACATACTTTTGTGAAATACTTAAGTGTGTGTGCTTGTGCATGTGTGTGTGTGTGTGTGGTGACAGAAGAAAGAATATGTAGACTTTAGGAAGGATTAGTTGCAAGGGAAGGAGGTAAAGGGAGATTTTACAGTTTAACTACCACTAGAAGCACACTACCCTCACTTGCAGTATTCCACATTGCAAATCCCAGTTTGAATACAGTGATACTAAGACAAACTAGTCTGAACCTTGGGCCATGAAAATAACATGTATTTCTCTAAGTGATATTCCACAGTAGTCCTCAAAATTAATCAAAGGTGTTGGTTGTCATTTTTTAAAGGTAGGCCTACTTATTAATAAAATGTTAGTGATGCATGCATCTCCTGTGAGACTTCTGGTTAAGGGGCAAATGTTGATTTTCATTTAGAAACCGATTTTGTAAGACTCATGTATTTTCAACAAAGTATCAAAGGTTTTGGTGAAAAAGGACACCCTTTTCAGATATGCCTTGAAGGAAGAAATGAACGTAATAAATGGAAATGGTTTAAGGTTAGGGTAACAGTAAGGTTTACGGTTAGGATTTTTAGAACCGGATCATATGTTCTTGCTAGCCCACAATCCAAGCTCTACCCTAGTCCCAGAGTACACAATGCAAGCTCTACCCTAG
Source organism: Dallia pectoralis (assembly GCA_029465975.1). Classification (NCBI taxonomy): domain Eukaryota; kingdom Metazoa; phylum Chordata; class Actinopteri; order Esociformes; family Umbridae; genus Dallia; species Dallia pectoralis. The sequence continues at coordinate 9,222,251 of CM055729.1, read as the reverse complement.
TCCCAGAGCCCACAATGCAAGCTCTACTCTAGTCCCAGAGCACACAATGCAAGCTCAACCCTAGTCCCAGAGCCCACAATGCAAGCTCTACTCTAGTCCCAGAGTACCCAATGCAAGCTCTACCCTAGTCCCAGAGAACACAATGCAAGCTCTACCCTAGTCCCAGAGAACACAATGCAAGCTCTACCCTATTCCCAGAGAACACAATGGAAGCTCTACCCTAGTCCCAGAGCCCACAATGCAAGCTCTACCCTAGTCCCAGAGCCCAGAATGCAAGCTCTATCTTAGTCCCAGAGCACGCAATGCAAGCTCTACTCTTGTCACAGAGCACACAACGCAAGCTCTACCCTAGTCCCAAAGCCCGGAATGCAAGCTCTACCCTAGTCCCAGAGCACACAATGCAAGCTCTGCCCTAGTCCCAAAGCCCAGAATGCAAGCTCTACCCTAGTCCCAGAGCCCACAATGGAAGCTCTACCCTAGTCCCAGAGCACACAATGCAAGCTCTACCCTAGTCCCAGAGCCCAGAATGGAAGCTCTACCCTAGTCCCAGAGCCCAGAATGGAAGCTCTACCATAGTCCCAGAGCCCAGAATGGAAGCTCTACCCTTGTCCCAAAGCCCGGAATGCAAGCCCTACCCTAGTCCTGGTTGAAATGCAAGTTGAGTCAACCAATCACACACATTTCTTCGGAACATCTGAAGACATCTGTGTTCTGGACTCAAAATGAACATTAACATGTGCGTCACATATTTCTAATGAGCAATTCCTTTCAATTTCACAAAAGCCTGTGATACTGTGCTGGTATTTGACACGATGTCCTTTTTCCTTTAAGTAGGGGAGCGCAAAGTTCTTTCTCCATGTGATCATATTTCTAAGCTAAACACTTTCTGACAAATGCCGTTTCCCATAGCCGAGTGGACATGCTGTTGTCAAATGTAAGTGTAACACATCCCTTAACATGTTCAGTTAAATCTTCTCTGATCTATCTGTTGGGAGACAGACAGAAAAAGACACATATCTGATCATTCAGTCAATATGACCAAGCAGGTTATACTCATGTTAATTGTAAAGGTATAGAAATGCAAAAAAACAACAACAAATGCAATAAGGTCTAACATCACACTTGTTGGCTATGATATAAAAAAAACGAACAGACTCTTACATACCACAGTCAATGACTTTGCAAAGCAACATGTGTCACTTTTCAGAGCACACTGCAAACAAAAACATCATTGTTCAAACCAATGTCGTTCTTACATCACCGTCATCATTAACATCATCATCACCAGAGATTAAACCCGTGTCATTACAGTCATACAACAATCATACATGAGACTCAACATGAACTACATATCAGTATATTTTGGCATTTTTAAAACCCACTTTTTTTCAAGTTTCAAGAGTTTCCAAAACTCCCTACTACATAACACGTGAAAACAGACAAGGACGTAATGGACGTAGTGGATCTGGCCTATGGACCACAGTGGTTCTTGGGAAATGAAGTCTTTAACTATGGGATATGAAAGTCCTGAGACACAGTGCGGCTTTAGTTAAGCTGCTGGCATAGGAACGGGGGTGGGCAGTCCATATAGGCCAGAATCAGGCTGGATTAACTGGATGGTTGGATTGGCAGCTCCCTGGCAAATGACGGCTCATGGAAGGAGGTTTTACAGTGCAATGGAGCTTCTGGCAACATGAGGATTGGCCGGTTGAGTATGTCAGTCTAACAGTGACCACAACCTCATAGCTTGATGGACACACTCAGACTCCCCTGCTGTGACCAGACCACAACGCTTCATGGAGCATGCATTCACACACCAAACACGCACACGACACACAAACAGCACAGTTACACTCTCTTGTTTTCAGAAACACCTGTGTAGGTAACTTGAACCCATGAAACACTGTCACTGCTTCATTTCTATGCAAACTATACACATATGATGACAGGTCGTGGATGGTGGCATGAATGGGGGATTTCGTTGGAGCAACCTATCAAAAACGAATCCATCACTTCCTGTTCGCGGGCAGGAGGCCACATTCTCTTTCGTCTGTGATAAATGTCCCCGGCAAAACGACAAGTGGGCGTGGATCATACTCATGTAAACATACACCTTTACACAGGAGTGATTCATATTGCATGATGATTGAATCATATCACAGTTCATACAGGGATATCCCAAATCAGAGAACAGAATTTAAAGCAACAAGATCAGGTCTATAAAAATGAGGAGTCTGTATAAGAAAGGCTACAAAAACTCAACTGAACCTCCAGCTTCAGCACACAGCAAAAGGCACCACAATATTATTCTATTATCTAACTCGTGAAAAATTGGCACGTAATCATTTTTTCTCTCATAATGCTGTAAATCAAAAACTTTACATATAAATATTTTTCCCCTATAAAAAAAGTCTTTGCTGTTAGCTAGTAGACAATTTTTGCTGAAATGAAAATAAATATTTCATTTGTTTAGAATATCTGTCTGTTATACAAAATAAAAATATTTCTCCTAGGTGCAGGTCTCTAAATCCACTGTTGTCTGTAGGTAGGTCAGGGGTCAGAGGTCAGGGCTAAATGTGGGCGGGTCTTAAAGGGGTGTGTTGTCATGTTTTGAGGAGCGCGATTGGGAGCTTTTACTGTGTCCGTTGCTGCGGGTGCTTGGCCGTCCCTGGTGAGTCTGCACGGCTACGGCAGCTTTGTACCCACGTACACACGGCTCCGTGTTCATGTTCTGCATGCTAAGGAAGGGCGTGCTCTCCCCATGGCCCTCCTCCTCTTCCTCCTCCTCCTCTTCCTCCGATTGGCTGAAGCTCTGAGAGCTGTAGTCCCGTAGGCCCACTGCACGTTGAGTGACGTGTCCGTTGAGGCGGTTCCGACGTGGGCGTCGGCGGCTCCTGATTGGCTCGCGGGAGGAGGCGTATTCCTGCGTGGTCTCATAGGCCTCATCATCAGGGAGACGGTACGGGCTGGACGGTAGGCTCCCTGTACTCTCTGTCAGGTAGAGTCGTCGGGGGCGTCGGGGCTGCCGATACAACCGACCGTCCTGAGGGCGACAGAAACAGACACAGTCGTACGTTAGAGACCCTAAGACCACAATGTGAAGGAGTGAAAATGATATGTACCAGAAACATGGCTGAAGTCCATAAGTGTAGATATTCAGGACAAAATGTGGTGGGAAAGTCACCTGAGGGCATCTCAGTAGGGGTTGGTCATCATCCCGGTGATAGGGTGTAGCAGCGGGCAGCAGAGCAAGGGCGTGGCCAGTGTTGGGGGAGGTGATCTGGAAAGTGGGCATCTGGACTGGCAGCGGGGGGTAGTGGAACTCTACAGGCGACAGACGGGCTGGCGTGGTCAACGCTGACACATATCTAAGGGGGGGGGGCAGAGACACGGGGTGGGACAGAGACACGGGGAGGGGCGGAGACACGGGGTGGGACGGAGACACGGGGTGGGACGGAGACACAGGGAGGGGCGGAGACACAAGGTGGGACGGAGACCAGGGGAGGGGCGGAGACACGGGGTGGGACGGAGACACGGGGAGGGGCGGAGACACGGGGAGGGGCGGAGACACCAGGTGGGACGGAGACACGGTAAGGGGCAGAGACACGGGGTGGGGCGGAGACACAGTGAGGGGCGGAGACACGGGATGGGGCGGAGACACAAGGTGGGACGGAGAGACAGTGAGGGGCGGAGACACGGGGTGGGGCAGAGACACGAGGGGGGCGGAGACACAAGGTGGGACGAAGATACAGGTAGGGGCGGAGACACGGGGTGGGAAGGAGACACAGGGAAGGGCGAAGACACGGGTGGGACAAAACTGATTGTTTAGTCAGATCTGGTTCACAACTCAAAGACAGTAGACGTTTCACACAACGACAAATTGTCCCACCTGTCGCTATGAGGCGAGTCTCTCAGAGAGTCGTAGGAGTCTCCACACTGCAGGCTGGCCCCCTCAGAACAGCCCCAGTGGCCGGCCCTCCTGGCTCTTGCCTCCATGCAGGCGGGGCTGCTGCACTTACTGGTGCCTACAGATGAGGACACTGCCCCCGACTGGCAGTCTGAATTCATACTGTCTGTCCTCTCTATACTCCACGTCCTCTCCTCATGTCTACAGGGACGAACAATCAGATGGAACAGGACATTATGGAGGGGCCTGGGGATAGGGCTCATTATGAATAGCTGTTTGATTGTGTTGAATTTGTGTTGGATTTGATTGTGCTTCTGTGACATTACTGTACCTGACATTTATGTTATTACTGTACCTGACATTTATGTTATTACTGTACTTGACATTGTGTGTGTGTAATTACTATACCTGACATTGTGTGTGTGTGTGTGTGTGTGTTATTACTATACCTGACATTGTCTGTGTGTGTGTGTGTGTGTTATTAATATACCTGACATTGTGTGTGTGTGTGTGTGTGTGTGTGTGTCTGTGTAATTACTGTACCTAACATTGTGTGTGTAATTACTATACCTGACATTGTGTGTGTGTCTGTTATTACTGTACCTGGAGTTGTGTGTCTGTTATTACTGTACCTGGAGTTGTGTGTCTGTTATTACTGTACCTGGAGTTGTGTGTCTGTTATTACTGTACCTGGAGTTGTGTGTCTGTTATTACTGTACCTGGAGTTGTGTGTCTGTTATTACTGTACCTGGAGTTGTGTGTCTGTTATTACTGTACCTGGAGTTGTGTGTCTGTTATTACTGTACCTGGAGTTGTGTGTCTGTTATTACTGTACCTGGAGTTGTGTGTCTGTTATTACTGTACCTGGAGTTGTGTGTCTGTTATTACTGTACCTGGAGTTGTGTGTCTGTTATTACTGTACCTGGAGTTGTGTGAAGCAGTAGATGAGTGGTGTGATCTGGTGGAGAGACGGCTGCCTGCGTAGTTGCCTGTCCCTTCTGCACCATGTCTTATTACACCACACTCTGTGGTGGGAGCATTTTTTGAGATGTACTGTGAAAGGAAGAAAGAGGTATTGTGGGAATAGCGTAGTCAGTATTTAGAGAGCTGTGTTCTCTATCTCAGCCCAAACTTGAATCAGGTTGTGATATATGAGTCTGATATACAAATCTGTTTCTGATCCTGAGGCAACTAGCGAGTCCAGTCGCACTGATCCAATAGAGAGGTTGTCTACAAAGACATTCTTACAAGCCCCATTGTGTCAAATGTGTTATGCAGATTTGCTGTCTTAAGACCACTCCCCAGCTGCTTGAAGAACTAACTTTATTTTTAGTCACCTTTGGCTTAAATCATTGCAAGCTCTAAGGTCTTATTCTCATCTCCATGACAAAGATTTCTTGCTAGGTTTTACATGTTTTTGTTTTACGCAGTCTAGACCTCACTAACCTCAAGAAAATGGAAAATTACGGTTCCATTTCACAGTGGCATAGAATCCCTGAAGTTTACACAAAGCCTCCTTCTAAACAAAACGTTATATGAGGTTACTTCTACAACTGTAATAGTTGTATAGTTGATGGGATTATTTTGTTATTATTTATAGGCCAGAGTGTCGATCACAAAGTAACAATACTGCCCCCACGGCTTTGGGGAAATGTATCCGTGTGTTATCGTCATAGCTCATGCGTGTCTACATACAGTGGATATTAAAAGTCTACACACCAGTTTTTTGTGATGTGAAAGAGGAAACAAAGAATAATCATGTCAGAACTTTTTCCACCTTCAATGTGACCTAAAACGTAAAAAATTTAACTGAAAAACAATCTTTCAGGAAAAAAATTTTTACTATAAACTGGTTGCATAAGTGTGCACACCCTTAAACAAATACATTGTTGAAGCATCTTTTAATTTTAGAACAGTACTCAGTCTTTTTGGGTAGGAGTGTATTGGCATGGCACATCTTGACTTAGCAATATTTGCCCAATCTTCTTTGCCAAATCTGTCAGATTGCGAGGACATCTCACAGCCCTCTTCAGATCACCCCACAGATGTTCAATTTGATTCAGGTCTGGGCCCTGGATGGGCCATTCCCAAACATTTTTTTTTCTGGTGAAGCCATGCTTTGTGGATTTGAACTTTACCACCTTTATTTGTGATTCATCAGAGTCACTTTAAATGGCAGGTGTGTAATGATTTCTATTTAATACGAGTGTCAATGTGATTGGTTAATTCTGAACACATCCCCAGTTATAAGAGGGTGTGCACACTTATGCAACCAGGTATTGTAAGGTTTACATTATTTTTTTTTTTTTGAATCGTTTACATTATAGGTCACATTAAAGGAGGGAAAAGTACTGACATGATTTTTATCTTTCATTTTTTTTCACATCACAAAAGTCTGGCATTTTAAAACAGGTGTGTAGACTTTTAATATCCACTGTATACTGGTTTTGTTTAGGAAAAGAAGCTGTCCGTTTTATTATGTAAAATCTTCTACTCTCGATTGGCTTTGTTTGCATAGACAGTGGGTATGTTTGTCAGTACTCTCAGCTTATTCTATACAAAACGTGTCTAGTACGTGTCTAGTCTTGCCAAGACAACTCAGAGCTATGAGGGCCTCCCAGTCATTGCCTTGCTAACGTTGAAAAGAAAATGGATGTTTGTCTACAATAATGAAGTTTGCTCTGCTCTATCCTTCTTGTTTGAGTGGAGAGTGAGACAGCTCTCTAGAGAGACAGACCTATAGAGAGACATCCCTATAGTGAGACAGCCCTATAGAGAGACAGCCCTATAGAGAGACAGCCCTATAGAGAGACAGCCCTATAGAGAGACAGACCTATAAAGAGACAGCCCTATAGTGAGATAGCCCTATAGCGAGACAGCCCTATAGAGAGACAGACCTGTAGAAAGACAGCCCTATAAAGAGACAATTCTATAAAGAGACAGTTCTATAAAGAGACAGCCCTATAGAGAGACAGCCCTATAGTGAGACAGACCTACAGAGAGACAGCCCTATAGAGAGACAGCCCTATAGAGAGACAGCCCTATAGAGAGACAGCCCTATAGAGAGACTGCCCTGTAGAAGAAAGACAGCCCTATAGAGAGACAGCCTGATAAAGAGACAGACCTTTAGTGAGACAGACCTATAGAGAGACAGACCTATAGAGAGACAGCCCTATAGTGAGACAGCCCTATAGTGAGACAGCCCTATAGAGAGACAGTTCTATAAAGAGACAGCCCTATAGTGATACAGCCCTATAGAGAGACAGCCCTAAAGAGAGACAGCCCTATAAAGAGAGAGCCCTATAGTGAGACAGCCCTATAGAGAGACAGCCTTTTAGAGAGACAGCCCTATAGTGAGACAGCCCTATAGAGAGACAGACTTTTAGAGAGACAGACCATATAGTGAGACAGCCCTGTAAAGAGAAAGACTGTGGGTGCTTTAACAATAAGAAGAATACAGAATCAAAACGGCATTCCAGAGAGGGTTGCTAGGAGAAAGACTATGCTGTAAACAAAGAACAAACTGCCCGTCCTAACCTAGCCACCTGAAGGTTTCTGGAAGTCCATTCTCTGGACAGATGAGTCAAATATTTACTTTTTGGTCACAAGCCAAACCCATTATGTAGCCAAACCCATTATGTTTGACAATAACCCGACACTGACTATGTAAATTCCCAAACGATCAAGCGTGATGGTGGGAATGTCAAGATCTGGGGCTGGTATTCCTCCTCTAGACCTGGTCTACTTCACATTATTAAGGAGACTGTGAAATCGGAGGTTTACCAGCAGATACTTGGACAAAAAAATATGCTATTAGTGACGGAGCACAAGCTGGGACGAAAATGGTACAACAACCCAAAGCACTCAAGCAAATCTACCAAAGAATGTCCCAGAAAGAAGTCCTCCCTCTTCCAGCACCAAACGTAACTCGACAGACTTATTGAATGTCCAAAATGCTGTATCATTTACTTGCCAAACCTGCCTAAAGTATGCAATGACATCACAAGTCAGTTAATGGGTAATCTCTCTGGTAAGGTTTGATGAGGTCGTACCGGTGCCATCTTCTGTTGTTGTATTTTTAGAGGTCTTGAGTGTTAAGCAGATTAAAGCCTTTTATCAATGAGGTTTTAATTTGGAGATTCACTTGGCCGCTCAAGAACATTCTGTCACATATGGGTGAGCTGTGTTGTACACAGTGTGTTAAGGGAGAGCACTTATATGTGTATTGTATAAATTAGGAGCACAGCTGGTTTATGAAGGACAAAATATGACATAAGAATAAATAAATACATAAATAAATAAATGTGGAAATTACAAATTAAATACATAAATACATTAAATTATATACATTTCGGTCAATAAATAGGCTATTTCTGTATGTTTATATTTATTCTTTATTTATTAATGTATTTATTTATGTATTTCCACATGTATTTATTTACACTTTTCTACATTTCAACATTCATTTATTCATATATTTATACACGTATTTATGCTTTTCTACATTTATTTATGCTTTTCTACTTTTATGTGTCAGTATGTTAATAAGGTAGGCGGTCCTACCTCAGTCTACAGCTGGATTGGTTACATTGTGTGGTGGATTTTCAGTTCATATACATGTTTAGAAAAGTAGTTTGCTTACATAATTCAGTTGTTACAGTATTTGTTTACATTTGGATATATATCTGTTAAACTTCATATAATTTTAGTATAATTAGTTATAAACACACAAGGTATTTTGGTAAAGGAGAAGGAACAGACATCTCCTGTGACACCCCTCCCCCATACATTCCAATGGGCCTTGAAACAAAAGGTTCAACAGAGGTGTGACATTGGATCCTGCCTGGGTGGGGTTAACTGATAAGAATGACTAGGAACATATCGATTAGTTATTGGGGGTGAACTGGGGGATGTGTCGATGTTTCTGACTGGTCTAAAGTTGAGGTATTAAAGCGGTTGAGGCCATGGAACTGTCTCTTCCTGCCTTCGACTAGCGCTGGTCCAATGCGAGAGGGCATATTGCTGTGGGGTTGTGAAGCAATATTAATGTAAATAAACCATCTGAAAAGGTAATCCGTTCGACTCGTGTATTTCACTCATTTTCTCTACCATAATTGGTGTGAATCTACTACTACTGCCTTAACTTGTACACTACATGTGAGATTTCCCTTTAGCTGCTATTAGCTGAAATAAAGTTATTAGTCCAGTGTGAATGATGGAGAGTTTTATTCGAGCAATTGCCAATGATTTAAGATCTTTGGCAGACAGTATTGAAAACAATACATCCAATGACTACCTTCGATTTCGTCTGGGAAGATTAATCGAGGATTTAGTGCAGCCAGTGCCGTAACTACCATTGAGGACACCGAGGTCATGTCATCGGTATTTTTTTCTGTGATATATATTTTTTTAGTAATTTCATTGTGAATGGAAAATAGCCGACGAGTCGAGATGTCTACATATCGTCGTCACGGACACGTAGCCTACTTGTCTTGTCAGTCAAAACAAAAATTGTTGGCTGTAGTCGTTGTCTTCAGGATTTATCTCGTCTAATATATATTTTTACACATAGGCGTAATCCTATGGGGGGGGCAGGGGGACACGTCCCCCCAATATTCAAAGAAGGACAATTTGTCCACCCGATATTGATCATAGGCTACTGTATGATTATGCGGGCAATATCGATGTGACTGCTAAAACATAACGTCTTTCTTTTCAGCACTGAAAATATAAAATCCCGGTCGGTCCATTTCACAAATCCATTTGACTTGCCTTACACATTAACAAAAGTTATTTCTCCTGAAATCCATGTCATGTTTTCCCTATACCTTTGTACTCTTGTGTGCGCGGAATGAGACAGAGATGGCCCATGGATGACATTCAGTATTTGGTGAACATAATCCCTTAGATAACGACTAGGTGCATTTCACTAGAATTTCGAATTAGTGCGAACTTCGATTGCAATACTATACAGCTTTAATGAATGGGACTTTAAAAAGCCAGCTGATACCTACTACCCAGGGACGGACTGGGACTAAAAAAGTAAAAGCACAACATATTTCTTAATATTAGCTACTGCATGTGGCATTTTAGAGCTAAAATGTTGAAGTTTAGCTGTTTTAAATACATCATACACATGGTCAACATTAGAATTCAGAAAATAAAATCTAAAGACGTAATATGGCATCGGGCAGGGGGAATCGAACTAGCGTTGCCCGGATCCACAGTCGAGCGCACTAACCACAACTCCAAACAGATTAGTGGGGAAATAGCATGTGATGACTGTGTGTGATGGAGTACCAGATCACACAGATGGCCAGTTCGCCCCTGCTACTACCTATATTACAGGTAGGTTAGCAGCATTTCGCAAACATTCAAACTCAGACTTTTATATTTTTTAGATAACAAAAAAAGGGGGGGGGGGTATTTTTGACCTCGGTATTTGAAAAAAATTGGTTACGGCACTGCCGCTGGGGATATTGCTCATGTGTTTGGAGTGTGCAAGAGAACTATTCATCGGAGGATGGTACAGCATGGGATAAGGTAGTTTTAATCAACATTTTGTCTATCAATACTTTACTGACATGATTTTCACAGGTGTAGTAATCGTTACAATTATCTGTCGAGTGATCGGGCTCCCCTCAGTAGCAGCGGATGAGCTGCGGAGATTCGGTTTGCGGTTGTGTCATGTAATTGTTAGGGATTGTTTGCTTCTGTCTGGTTCGAGCAGCTGACCAATCCTGCTTCAGACTGATGATAGGACCACCCACTTAATTAACATACTGACACATAAATACATAAATACTGAAATGTGGAAATGCATAAATACAGAAATGTGGAAATACATAAATACCGAAATGTATAAATACATTAATAAATAAAATAATAAATATTTAAATACTGAAATAGCCTATTTATTGACCGAAATGTACATTATTTGTTATTTCTACATTTATTCATTTATTTATTATTATGTCATATTTTGTCCTTCATACTGGTTTGGGTTTAGCTAAGCACCGAGCATAGGTTTGTTAATCAGTGGGCTATTTAAGGTCCCTGGTTAGGTTCACGGGTGCTTGTTATTAATATAATGTTACGTGTTAGTTTAGGTGAGTGTTGTGTCTATGTAATCGTGCACTGTGTATCTGTAAAAGCAGTTAGTCGCTTTGTGCTAGCGCACCTTTGTTTGATGTTCAGTGTTTCATGTAGATTTTCTGTGTAGGTTTTTCATGTTTGTTTTATATCGTGTTTGAATAAACATCCCAAATGGAAGATACGCCCTGCATTCTCACTCTCTCTGCACTACACCTTGGATTACGTGACACTTTACACTACTTTGCCATAAAAAACTCCTGAGTTGCTATGACAGAACGTTTAGGGTCATTTTCCTGCCATGTGATCAAATGCAGTCCAATACATTAAAGGATTTGCTTGCATGTCATCAGACAAAATGTGCCTGTACCCTCGATATGTAGTCTGTTGCTGCCGTCAGCAGTTACGTGATCAATGCAGACAAGTGAGACAGTTTTTTCACTTTGTAGTTGGTTTGCTGTGGATCTGGAGCAGTAAAAAAATGCTTAACATTTCCCCCTTTGCCATTACTCTTATGTGCCCAAAGTAAAGTTGTATCCCCTCTATGTGACACATTTTAGTCAGTCAATCTACCATCCAGAGAATATTTTTAAATCAAAATGGGAGAAGGAACTTAAATATCTTCTCTTAGTTATCTTCGGAACACGAACTTAGCTTGGAATACATTTATATCTGCTCAACCATTATTAACTGCTGTCTTATACGATCTTACACAGACTAAACTACTCCAAAACCCTCTTCAGACATTTGGACTGTGGTGCCTCAGAAGTGCTTCGGTTATGGTAAAGTTGTAAAGGCAGCTTTTCAAATGCCGGCAGAAAAACGTCTCTGGAGATGGTTTTGAATCGCCACCGTGTTGACATTTCCATAGTCTGTAGAGAAATGCCAGGTCTGAAGCTAGACAAACGTTTGTCACTAGGCAACCCAAACTGTCAATCAAACAATCTTGAGCTGGAATAACGTGTGGTGACTGCTCTCTCTTAAAAAGTATATTACAGTTGATTTGTGACATGACGGATCCAACGTGGTTTTGGTCCGTCCTCCACGGGGTAATAGCCCACCGGAAAAATCGGCTTCCAATATGCCAAACCCTCAACCCTCCCGGTTGTCCCTTTCGGACTGTATTTGATCTGGACTATTCTATTTTATAAGACTCTCTGCATTTAAAAAATGCATTTAATAATGAACTAAAATATTATAAGTTCACCCATTGAGCCAGAAGAGGACTGGCCACCCATCAGAGCCTGGTTCCTCTCTAGGTTTCTTTCGGAAATTGACTCATCAGGGAGTTTTTCTAGCCGCTGTGTATTAACTTGTATCAACTTGTTGATGTGTGCTCTGTCGGGTTATGAACATCAACATGGATAAAAGCCGAAGCTGTAACACGTCATTGCCGGATCTAGTATATTTTAGGCTTAAGGCCAATAGCATTCTCCTTGACACCTCTCCTATTCGAGACAAATGTGAGGCTTCTGAGTGCACACTGCACTATAGCTTTGTCTTGAGCACAACTACTGATTTCTTGACACTTGATTGTGTAGTGTAATCACACAACAATTACAAGCCGGAGAATTTTACAGGTGCCCATACATAAGGTCTGAAAAGACTTATGTGAAATCATACAGAAGAGAAGCCAGTCAGTTGAGTTTATGGCAAATCCTTTTACTGTGATGGCCTATATGTCACAAAACATATAGTGTTAAAATATCGCCTCAATCTCGTGAACCTGATATTGTGTATTGTCTCGTCTCGTGGGCTAAGTATATTGCCACACCCCTAGTATTGTCACGCTTTGGTACAGCAGGATGGCACTTGTTTCATTGTTAAATTGCCCTCACCTGTTTTCCTAATTACCATCCTATTTAAGTTCCTCCTCTCCCAGTGTGTGTCGTCAGTCTTTTTGTGGTTTTTACCAACGTTACGTTTGCTTATGTCTTGTCTTGTTTAGTGTTTTTCAGTTATAGTTACATTTTTATTCAATAAATGTCTGTTGTTCTCCCTGCGCATGTGTCCGTCTACCCATTCGTGACAAGTATTGTGTGTAGAATGATGGCAATTACAAATATTTGGTCACTTGTAAATTAAGGCTATAACACAAAGAATTTGGAAAATACTTTTTAAAGGCAAAACATTTCTAGAAAAACGAAGGACCCTCTGTCTATGTCATATTTGTAACTGTTAAATTGTTTTGATAATGAAACATACTGTATTATATAACATTACTTATAGTATTACAGTGCCGAATATGTACATCTTAAGTGTGTGAGGGCATCATTGACTCACATCTACCATGGGAATCTCCTCAGGGCCTGGGCCAGGGTGGTTGGGTCCATTTGCCAACATGCGGTTAGGCTGCTCCACACACTGGTTCTGCTTCATATTCTGGTTCAGGTGACCATGCATCTTCTTCCTTTGCTTCCTATCGGAGCCATGCAAGAAAAAGAGCAATGTGTTATTGACAAATAATCAGTCCGAAAAAGATTAGAAACTAAAACTAGATTGTTCACCAGAAAAACACCTTCTCACTCACTTTATATAGTTCTATACTTCAGGATTTTGAATGGAATCAACAGAAATGTCCCCTATGTAGCCAAATTATTTCCCCACCAGAATAACGTAATTGTTCTATCTTGATATTATGCTCAAAATAGGTGAGCAGTCTGTGAATGCCTGTGAAATTGACTGAAAACTGTTTTGATATCATGTAATTTAAACCAGTTTCCCATGATAACTACTTACTTGGTTTTGCAGTATGCCACCACACAGACGATGCCAACTACGAGCAGCGCCACACAGATGCCTGTGATGGTTAATACCCGCCGCTGGTACAGCTCCTCTGCCTCTGTGAACAAACCACACACACACAGCCACAAAACACACAATGACACACACACACATATCATACCGTACTGTGCAAAAGTCTTAGGCCACTGAGAAAATGGTGCAACGCTATTTATTTGGGCAGTTACCGAGTTTATTTGCTTTCCAACACCATATAACATTTATACCAAGAAAGTACATTTCTCCTGATGAATCTCTATGTCTTATTTTGAGTGGAGACATTTTACTATTTCAGCAGTTGACCAGATCCAAATTCCCACCGCACATGTGTGTCACAGGCAGTTGTCCTGTTCACCAAACAAGGACTACATTATTGTATTTATGTTAATTTTTACTTATTCTAACGTTATATAGCGTTCTTGTATGAGCAAATAAACACATAGTCCCCAGATAAATAGTTTAAACAATGTTGTCAGGTGACCTAAGACTTTTGCATAATGCTGTACGTGTGAGCGCTACTGGAAATAACCAAACACATTCTACCTCAGCTCCTCCTCTTTCCCTCCATACTCTGACCTCTGAACTCTGACCACTAACTTGGCTAGACGGGTCTAAGTAGAGCAAACCTTAGACAACTCCATCACTAACCATGAAGGTTATGTTGAAGCATAGCAGTGTCTTTGCCACAACAGAAACTATTTCAGTGCAGTACTAGCTTCTACAGGATTGCTATAAGTCAATTCCACACAACGTCTTAGAAACTAGGCCTCATTCTAAATCCTCACACTATTATGCTGGTAGGTCTGGATTCCCCATCTGCTTTCCCTATGTGCACAAATGTATCACAATGTCTACGGAATGTATGTCAACTAGGTTTTGGACACATGCCTGTATGATGGAATCAGGTGATAATCGTCAGAAAAAATAATATTAGAGCAAAACCACCACAATGCTTTGGGGATATTCATAAAACTCACTGGCATCAAAATGAACACCTTTAAGTTGACCAAAAAACTCACAGATATAGAACTCAGGGATAAATTGCAGGTCTTGAAAGCTTGAAAGGATAATAAACTATAGCTTTTGCATTAGAGTAAATTGTTTTGGCTAAATTTAATGTAGGTTTTCTGGTCAATGTTTGTCTGTAAAAAAACGTTATCTAGCGTTGTCATGGTGATGCTTTATGAATACCTCCCTTTAAGGTGTTCTAATGGTGTTTAACTGACCAATGAGCAGAAGGCTCGCCTTGGCGAAACATTGTCAGCAGATAAGGCACAATGACAGAAGAAACAAACAGAACATCAGGATAGAGGGAGCAAACGAAAAAAGAAAGAAAGAGAGGGTAAAGGATGATGGAAGGAGGAGACGGCCAGACAGTGGAGAAGAGGAGCTGGGGAAGTGTGTTTGTGGGGGAAGGGGGGTCTAAAGGGGGGTGGGTGTTTAGTGCTAAATGGGGGAACGGGGGTGCTGTCTAGAGAGCCTTAGCCTGGCATTGTATGTGTGTCACAGGAGAGGGGACCGACAGGGACCTTTTTAAATTTCTTACTGATTGGGAATGGGATTAGTGGTACGCTCTTTCTGAATGGGCTAGGTCACTGTTGCTTTCAGAAGCCTCTGATTCAATGCCAATCAACTGTGGTGACGCTGAACCTACGACAGCTGGCCTATTTCTATGGAGGATGATCTTATGGGACACAGGCTATTGTCTCAGGCTGGACGTTACTGATACAGAACCATCAGCAGATTTCTGTTCAGTATGTCTCCGGGGACCCGTTCATACATGCCATTAACATGCGTCCTACATTCTGATCTTGGCCTTTTCTTGTCTTTCACACTTTTTATCGGATCCGATCACAATCGGATTACAGTTTTTCTTTTAATGGTGTACGCCTTTTAAAAAAATGGCATAGTAAAAAAAGAGGACAAGATAAGAAAACAAAGGGCATGGTAGAACCAACCAGATTCAGTAAATACATGTATCAATAAATGTATCAATAAATAAATGCACCATCACTCTACTGGAATGATTTGTTAGATCATCTTCCTCCTCCCGATCGCCTCCATTTCATTGGCTTAGCTGTCTGCCTGTCTACACTGTAAAACAATGAAGAGCTGTACAATGAAAGTATTGCATATTTTCTGAAAACTATTTTCCTGGTTGTCTGACTGAGAGTGGGGGCATGCATGCAAAGTGAGCATGTGTTTATGGACCAGGTAGGTTTGTGGGCGAGGGACAGGCCAGAGAAGAGTTACTGGTTTTAGAGTGACAGATCGACAGGCCAGAGAAGAGTTACTGGTTTTAGAGTGACAGATCGACAGGCCAGAGAAGCGTTACTGGTTTTAGAGTGACAGATCGACAGGCCAGAGAAAAGTTACTGGTTTTAGAGTGACAGATCGACAGGCCAAAGAAGAGTTACTGGTTTTAGAGTGACAGATCGACAGGCCAGAGAAGAGTTACTGGTTTTAGAGTGACAGATCGACAGGCCAGAGAAAAGTTACTGGTTTTAGAGTGACAGATCGACAGGCCAGAGAAGAGTTACTGGTTTTAGAGTGACAGATCGACAGGCCAGAGAAGAGTTACTGGTTTTAGAGTGACAGATCGACAGGCCAGAGAAGAGTTACTGGTTTTAGAGTGACAGATCGACAGGCCAGAGAAGAGTTACTGGTTTTAGAGTGACAGATCGACAGGCCAGAGAAGAGTTACTGGTTTTAGAGTGACAGATCGACAGGCCAGAGAAGAGTTACTGGTTTTAGAGTGACAGATCGACAGGCCAGAGAAGAGTTACTGGTTTTAGAGTGATGGCAATAATAATGGTTGACTGTGAGAGGATTTTGGCAACTCTTGAAATATATACATTAAAAATGAATAATTGTTCCATACCCATAAATTCAATTCCAAGATGCTCTGCCAACGCAGAAAGTTGAACACAATAAAAAAAAGGAAAGAGAACAAGTTTCAGATAGTGATCGTCTACATTGGAACATAAATGTTGAGATAATCTGATACTGATCCATGAGGTTAGTATGTAATCTTTCGGTGACATAATAAATTGTGACTGGCAGGTGTCACGTCCAGTAACAGACAGACAACGCAGACAGCCGCAGCTCTGTGACCCCAGAAACAAAAAAAGAAAGGAAAGAAAGAGAACCAATAAAAGAGAGGGAAGCAGGCAGGAAGCATGCAGAGACAGAGACAGCCACTTCACTTACTGCCATATTTACTAGACCTCATTTCTGGGGTTAACGATTTTTTTGGTGGACAAAAAAAGATACAAAAAAAAGCAGTGTGTTACTTTCCAACGTAAAAACACAGTTTTTTAGATGAAGTTGGTTGGCACAGAAATGGGAGCACCTCGGTAGATCGACGGATCAATGATCAGTTCTAATAATGGCTCTCTGTGTCGCCATCCTGAGTTAATTTTTCATCACTGTGTCACATTAGCTTATTCTATATGTGCAGTCTCCAAAATGATCATGATAAATTACTGCATGACTAATGTGTTTTTATAAATAAGAAAAGTGTGAGCACTGGCTCAATTCAAGTCCAGTGGTTGTGCAGACTGGTATTTAACCACATATAAACAGATATGCAAATGCATGTATCTAGCTAGCGTATCTATTAGTGTACTCTAATCCCAGTGACTAACCTAGCACTGCACTAAACGTCTATGGTAAAAAAGCAGTTACACAGACAGACATCTATGAGCATGGTGAAGAGGACATTGATGGGGCAACAAATGTAACATTGTATGACTTGAATATCAGAACTCAGTTTAGAATGACTTCTGTGGTGAAGCTTCATGACCCGGGGTTATCCAATGCTCAAATACAGCGGCACCATTACATACTTTGTAATAAATATATATATATATATATGCCATTCTTTTATCCAAAGTCATGCATGCATACATTTTATATATGGGTGGTCCCAGGAATAGACCCAACTCTCCTGATACGGCAAGCGCCATGCGATACCTATTTAACTACCTAGCTTACATCGTGTCAGGACATCAAGGCTAACTACTAGGCTTCCTGTCAACACTGAATCAAGACATCCAAGCTGCAGATCAAATGCACTCTGTACTTGACATTCACTATAACACAATCAAATCTCTACTGCAGCATACAGTGTAGCACGTGATCAGAACTGCATGCACAAGGACCTTTGTGTTAATTCTGTCCTCTGTTTCTCTGCATGCATTCCTATCTGTCACTTGGAGGTCTACTGGTGAACTTCACATGTCTGTCACTGGGGAGGTCTACTGGTGAACTTCACATATCTGATACTGGGGAGGTCTACTGGTGAACTTCACATGTCTGTTACTGGGGAGGCCTACTGGTGAACTTCACATGTCTGTCACTGGGGAGGTCTACTGGTGAACTTCACATGTCTGATACTGGGGAGGTCTACTGGTGAACTTCACATGTCTGTTACTGGGGAGGCCTACTGGTGAACTTCACATGTATGTTACTGGGGAGGCCTACTGGTGAACTTCACATGTCTGTTACTGGTGAAGTCTACTGGTGAACTTCACATGTCTGTTACTGGGGAGGTCTACTGGTGAACTTCACATGTCTGTTACTGGGGAGGTCTACTGGTGAACTTCACATGTCTGTTACTGGGGAGGTCTACTGGTGAACTTCACCTGTCTGTTACTGGGGAGGTCTACTGGTGAACTTCACATGTCTGTTACTGGTGAAGTCTACTGGTGAACTTCACATGTCTGTTACTGGGGAGGTCTACTGGGTAACTTCACATGTCTGTCACTGGGGAGGTCTACTGGTTAGCTTCACATGTCTGTTACTGGGGAGGTCTACTGGTGAACTTCACATGTCTGTTACTGGGGAGGTCTACTGGTTAACTTCACATGTCTGTTACTGGGGAGGTCTACTGATGAACTTCACGTGTCTGTCACTGGGGAGGTCTACTGGTTAACTTCACATGTCTGTTACTGGGGAGGTCTACTGGTTAACTTCACATGTCTGATACTAGGGAGGTCTACTGGTTAACTTCACATGTCTGTTACTGGGAGGTCTACGGGTTAACTTCACATGTCAGTTACTGAGAGGTCTAATAGTTACCTATGTCTATAATTGAGAGGCATACTTGTTAACACCTTTAGTTACAGGGAGGTCTACTGGTTAACTGTCAGTTACAGGGAGGTCTACTGGTAAACTGTCAGTTACAGGGAGGTCTACTGGTTAACTGTCAGTAACAGGGAGGTCGAATGGTTAACTTTTAGTTACTGGAAGGTCTACTGATTAACTGTCTGTTACTGGGAGGTCTACTGATTAACTTGTATGTTACTGGGAGGTCTACTGGTTAACTATCTGTTACTGGGAGGTCTACTGGTTAACTGTCTGTTACTGGGAGGTCTACTGGTTAACTGTCTGTTACTAGGAGGTCTATTGGTTAACTCAGTGTGTTACTGGGAGGTCTACTGGTTAACTGTCTGTTTCAGGGAGGTTGAATGGTTAACTGTTAGTTACAGGGAGGTCTACTGGTTAACTGTCTGTTACTGGGAGGTCTACTGGTTAACTGTCTGTTACTGGGAGGTCTACTGATTAACTGTCTGTTACTGGGAGGTCTACCGGGTCTTCTGGTTAACTGTCTTTTGCTTTCTACTGGTCTACTGGCTAACTGTCTGTTACTGGGGAGTCTACTGGCTAACTGTCTGTTACTGGGGAGTCTACTGGCTAACTGTCTGTTACTGGGGAGTCTACTGGCTAACTGTCTGTTACTGGGGAGTCTACTGGCTAACTGTCTTTTGCTTTCTACTGGTCTACCGGTTAACTCCCTGTGTGTAAAGATCCTGCTCTAAAAAGAGCATTGTAGTGCATTAGAGTAAGGTGAGCGTAATGGCAACAGTAAAGGGATGAACACAGAGGCATGCACATAAACACGCATACATCCCCCCCCACACACACACGCACACACACACACACAGGCAGGTATTCCCGTTCAGAGCATGCAGCAGCGTCCCAAATGAGGCAAACAGACAGGAGGAAATGAACATACTGTAGAAACCTGCCATGACGGATTTTTGACAGCGATCACCTGTATAGTCATTTGGACACCTGATGGGGGAAACAAGCCACAGAAGGGGAGGAGGGGAGAGGGAGGGAAGGAGAAGAAGAAGAAGAGCAGAAAATAGTGGGTAGGGACGAAGGTGAGAGTACATGTAAGGAGGAGGAAGAGGGAGACACAAGAGAGCAAAGAACACGAAGTTAGAAACACAACCTCACAGTATGTGACAGAGGTACAGAAAGCGTTATGACATTGCTGTGACATTATCACTATAACATCATCACCATTTTACCATTACACGCTATGACCTCTTAACAGGTGAAAGTCTGCAGGATGTCACCCTGCGAGAGGAGCTACTGGAGCAGAGGTATGAGCTAAAATCAACTTTAGAAACACCACCAGACGTTACTGTCGGCACTTAACAGGGATTGTTTTGGAAAATGCACTTTTAAGCATTTGGGCATGAAAAATTGCAAAGGCTTAAAGTCGGCAAAGGGAGCAATTGAAATCTATGGGAGGGAATTAGAGAATGGAGTATTGGGGTACACAGAGATGTCCACATTCAGACACTTACCGTATTGTAACCACACTTTAAGTCCAGGCAACATAATTCACCTTACAACGCAAATGTCCTGATGGCTGACGTTCTAAAACAACACACAGACACACCGCCTCAAAGACAGGGTCTGCATATTTAGACCAAGCACATAGCTGCACAGGAGTCTGTCCAAGAAAATATGTTCCTAAGAAAATAAGGGCCTACTCAGCAGTTTCCCATGGAGTTAAAAATAGAGTTTCAAGCACGGAGTAAATCTGAGACACATGAGGGAGCCTGCATAATCATGCCAACAGATCCCTTCTATCTCCTCATCTCCCTTTGTTTGAATCTCTCTCACATCTTTAACCTCTCACGCCTTCTCGCAATGCATTCTACCGTAGCAATAATAAACTAATTTTGAACCTGACTTGAAGTTAAGTTACTGGGGTTTGCTTTAACGCTCTCAAACTTAGTTTTGGCCAGTATATGGGTAAAGCACATTTTTAACAAGTATGTTTAAGTACGCACAGTTTTTGGAAGGCTGTTGAAGTTCCATTGCTATGGTTACTCCAGTCAAAATATCTTGAGTTTGGTCACATTTTAGTATGTTGCAGTATCTTGAGTTTGGTAGAAGTGATTTTTGTAATTGTTTCAAATTTGAAAACTAAGAGGGAGATGAGAAATATGAAACGCTCTAATGTTGTGCTAGGGTTAGATATTACTTGAACTTAACTTTACTACATGAACGACAGTAATCTAATAACTTGCATAAGGGCAATAGTCTTGACTTTGGAGCTTCAAACTTGCAAACTTCAACAATCAGCTCTGAGAATATGCTAAAGAAAAACAACATTACTAGTCTCCGTTGAGGGATCCGGTATTCACCTAAATAAAACTGTACATTTTAATTTCATCTTTGAATGATGCTGTTCTGCTCTAATGCATTATGGGAATTTTAGGGAAAGGATTGTCTAAAATGCCTAGTACCATTGAGTGCAACATAACTATAGTGTGCCCATTATTTTGCTTTGGAAGATCTGATCTCTGTGCTAAACACCCTGGCAAATGACAAACATAACTGTAACTTTGTCTTTGTTTGTTCACATGCAGCTCTGACTCAGCATCTGTAATTATGTCCCTAGCCGGACAACTCAGACACACAACTCACCATTAGGAAGCACAACCTGCTACTGTTATCTCTAATTTACTGACAACATCATTGCTTACACAACCATGGTTTGTGTCAGCCGACCACAGCCTGACAAAGCACATTACTGTTAGTAAGTTATGGTATCAGCAAGCTAGCCAGACTCATGAGGTTTTACACAGCTTTTGTTAACCTGCCTGTCACAGAAGGAAAGGGGACAAAGAATAACTAGATATCGCCTTTGTGTCAGTCTGTTAGTGTGGCGTTGTTCACCTAACAGAAGTTTTACTAGGCACAGTGTCTGGCTTAATGTGCTTTTGACCACATTACCTAACCAAAATGGTTGTATTCGCGAATGCCTTCTTCATATTTTTTCAAACATCAAGTAACCGCAGGAAGTAATATAAGCAATGGTCTAAGAACGGAGAGAGATTAGGTTGGAGAGAGATTAGAGAACGAGCAGAATCGCTAGAGAGGCAAAACAAATTATTGAGAAAAAGAGAGTGATGCAGAGCAATAGAAGAAACAAACTTGGAGACAGTTACCGGAGTACTAGTAACATACGGGTGAAGAAATACGAATGATTATAAAACCCAAAGAAATGCAGTTTAGCGTTGAACCAGAATAAACTTATTTTACAGAGTGATTACATTTTGCATTTCTGTGGGGTACAGAAGGACGTTGACGTCGGGTTAACAGGGTAGAACACAGGGTAAACAACACACAGCTGAACACTGAAGCCGCACAGTGAGGGAGACACAGCAGGAGGACAGGGCCACACACTTACTTGCATGACAGTTGGTTTAGGCCGTGTATGAAGTAACAGTCTCCACCGTTAACGCAGTGCGACTTCTCAGAATCGTTGCAGCGCCGTGCGTGACTCAAACCGGGAGAGAGAGTAGTGATCACTGCAAGGAAGGGAGAACGCAGGAGTGGGAGTTAGCGAAGAAAGTAGGAGTGCGGCGGGTTACTAAGCAAGAAAAGGAAAGCGCGGTGGCCACTATAGAAGAGGCTGTCAATGGTTCCTAATGTAGAAAGAGATGCAGGGAGTGTGAATGTCATAGAACAGAAAACAACTTCATATTGTGAAGAATACAAACTGTGCTGTCATACTGTAGAGGGCGGACGGTGTGGACTCACGGCTCAGCACGGTGATGCTGCTGGTTGCGTTCTCCTGGCCTAGCGTGTTCTCAACCACACATGTATAGTTCCCAGAATCCTCCAGTCTCGCTCGGTTTATCTGAACCTTGGAGTTTTTCCTTCGGGAGGACGAGAAGAGCAGAGAAAGAGAGAAATTCCATGGTTAGAGTGATTGGTTTGATTCAATCAGTAGCATTGTATGCACAGAACTTTCTTACACCGCACAATATTACCATGCCTGCAGATTTTCTGAAAGGTGTCCAGCATGTTGGCAACAAAGACCCATTTTTGTAATAGTAATTAATTTTTTGTTAAGTTCTGTACTATAATAGTATAATAGATGGCATAATGCAGAGAGAGCGTTTTCATGCCAGACGCTTTCACACTTTTAGATTGAACAAAAAAATATGAATTCTTTCTTCTAAAAAAGCATAGTAAGCTGTTCCTAGATAACAGCTCGGTTACTAACATTAAACTTTGTAATAATGCATGCTTAAGTCAAGCCTAGAACCATTCCACCCTATAACTAGCTAACTGATGTTAGACAATAAACTAGTTAGCTAGCAATGTTAACTAACCAACAAGCAAATATAAGTTTAACAGATAGACTATGCACAGCACAAAACAACCTCCTTCTGCTGGGCACCTAATGTTAGGGAGGTGCTAGCAGGTACAACAAATCCACTACAAGAATAACCTACATGTTCGTTATATTTTCATCATGCTTGCTCTCAAAAGGCATTGGTACAGTGTATACAGTATGTACACAAGTTTTAAACATGGGTTATATTTGGATTTAGGAGGTTGGGGAGAACTGGTTTCTACTTTCCAGATGTATTTAAAAATGTAAACTGCAGTAGCTCAGCCCCTGAGTCTCCTTTCAACCATATATGCTCAACTCGACCAAATTGTACGCCTGGTTATTAAAAACCTTTCTAAACAGCCAGATTGCTAATTTCCATTTCTATGTTAGATGTGGTAAAACCCTCGCACTTCCAGAACTCCAGCAACATACAGCAATAACTCTATAAAATGTACAGACATATTTGTCTATAAAGGGAAACATGAACATTGCCAAATTATCTTTCATAAAACATACAGTAAATCCTGTGTGAAAAAAAGTACATGAGTGGTGTTGGCAGGTCCGTTTGGGGTAAGATGGTCTCTCAAACTTACTTATTGGTCTTGATTTTAACATCTTTTCCTCTCTGGAGTTCTCGGCCATCTTTGTACCATCTGAAGGAGGGGCCTGGATTCCCGGACGCCTCACACTTTAGATATAGCCTGTCCCCCTCCATCAGAGACTGTCCCCGCATCGGCCGCAACTTAGGGGCCGCAGCTACAGAGGAAGAGAGATGATGGGATGGTTAAAAGGAGAAAGAAACATACAAGGAACTAAAACAAACAAGGCTAAATGATTGATTGGATTATCGTCTGACATGGGGCCTCCTTTTTTAATTGTGCTTATGAAACATTAAGGAAGTGAGTGCCTGCTTAGCTTTAGAAAACTTTGGCTGGTGCCTGAGGACAGTTTCTAGTTGTTGAAATATTGCATTGCAAAGTCAGAGGAATCCCCAAAGATGGACATTAACATCAGGGATAGATGTTTAGTATGTCAAATATCTAGAAGAATATTTATAGAAAACTGATCGCTAGGGGCAATGTTGGTTGCAATAACAGTTCAGCGGGTTTCAACTAGCACAGGCAATTTTTGGTGACACTAAAACAAAAGTTCACATTTACTATCTCAAAAAATAGATACAGCCTATTATTTCTCTGAATGTCAGAATATCACTGGACACCTAACCTGACTGTCAGAGTAACAACCAACACCTAGCATGACTGTCAATGTATCACTGGACACCTAGCAGAAGTATAAAACAATTCACAGGTTTGTACGGCTCAGACTATCACTGGACACTTAGCCTGTCTTCCAGAGTAACACTGGACACCTAGCCTGGCTGTCAGAGTCAGAGCTGTGCTCGAGACCACCTAAAGCGAGACCGAGACGAGACCGAGACCGAAGGGGGCCGAGACCGAGACGAGACCAAGACCGAAGGGGGCCGAGACCGAGACGAGACCGAGACCGAAGGTGGCCGAGACCGAGACGAGACCGATACCAAAGGGGGCCGAGACCGAGACCAGTCATATCAACACTAAATAATATGACATGTTTTTGGTCCAATGACCAATGTAAAAAAAACACTTGACCAACAGCATCAGATCATCTACTGTGTTGTCATCCTGAATTAAATGAATTTTATTAAAAGAGTATGTAGGCCTATTTATTGTCTTATGTAAACATAAAATACGAAAATAAAACCATGATTTTAAAATGCACAGGCTAAAATTTCAAAAAATCGAATAAATGAAAATCCATCAAACTGTAGGTCCTATGTTGATGTAGTAAATGCTAACACATTTTAGATCACAAGCGACTTGCAATCAAATGATTTGCGCATGATTGGCCGATAAACAAATCTATTTATAATTATTTATCCGTCCACAGGCACGCAGCTTCAGTTGTTTGTCTGCTTGAGCAGGACACGCAAACGAACCGGTTGCACTGCGCACAGTGTTCATTATTGTTACGAGTGCACATGAGACAGCAGCAAACTAACCCGGTTGAACTGCGCACAGTGTTCATATAGATCAGACCAAAACCCTTCCAGTTTAATAAAGATCGGACCAAAACGGGTTCAGTTTCATATAGATCGGACCATAACCGTTCCAGTTTTATGCTCTTTCTGCCGTATGCCCCCCGGACTTATGTATGTCCCACGTCCTTCTGTGTGCATGAGTAATTTCATTTATCGCCCATTTGTAGTTAGCCTATTAATAATTATTGTTTATATTCGTTTAATTTCGATACAAAACAATATTTTGTTGAAGTCTCTTGTAGGCTATATGAATACACTGTGGTTCATTCGTTATTAATTATTGAGTGCAATAGGCGCATGACACATGAATGGGGCTGTATGTATTTGGCGGAATTCGTTCTGTTTATTTAGTGAAACATATTTCTTTATAAACGTACCTCTTTTTTTGTAGTTCAACCAAGCCAATCAGACTATTGTCTATATGTATTCTCGTAGTATTTGTCTGTGTATCGCCCATTCAACCATTGCTATATAGGCTCAGTGAAGTGTGATCGGTGTCTGGGTACCGCAATTAGGGTACCAACGCCCAGCGGCGTGGGATTTTGGCGACAGGAAGGCAGTTTAGGTATCAAAAAACATGTAAATAGTAGTTTTATATATTGTTCGGTTTGTGATTTTGCAATTCTGAAAACGGGACATGGTAAAATGCACGTATCTAGGAAAAGTCATGATGGACGAGGCTGTAGCTTTTCAACATGATATATGTATTTTAATTACTAACCGCTGTGTGTTTTCGGACAAATTATTTATTTGTGCTCAATGTACTGAATATAGGCAAAACGAATATATTGGCTGATTGTGCAGACATGATCGAGCATATGTTTAAGATTGAAGTATTTACGTGAATGGGTGCACGCTCTAGCGACGCTGGGGGTGGGCTTTTCTTCAAAAGTAGATAGCCATTGGCGGGATAAGCCACATCAGAAAAAAACAGTCTGACTCTGGACGAAATACAGCCAATGGAAATACAGCCTCTACATGTCATACTTAAATATTTTTCTAGAAAAATTGTGGGCGATAATTTCTACGCTGGTCTCGGCTGGTCTCGGAAGAATTTACGAGTCCTTACTGTCCGAGACCGAGTCGAGACCGAGTCCAAATGTAACCGAGACCGAGACGAGACCGAGACCTTAAAAAAGTGGTCTCGAGACCGGTCTCGAGACCGAGACCGGTCTCGAGTACTACAGCTCTGGTCAGAGTAA
Organism: Dallia pectoralis; assembly: GCA_029465975.1. Lineage (NCBI taxonomy): Eukaryota > Metazoa > Chordata > Actinopteri > Esociformes > Umbridae > Dallia > Dallia pectoralis. The sequence goes on along the minus strand of CM055729.1, from coordinate 9,195,756 downwards.
CACTGGACACCTAGCCTGGCTGTCAGAGTGACACTGGACACCTAGCTTGATTGTCAGAGTAACACTGGACACCTAGCCTGGCTGTCAGAGTGACACTGGACACCTAGCTTGATTGTCAGAGTAACACTGGACACCTAGCTTGATTGTCAGAGTAACACTGGACACCTAGCTTGATTGTCAGAGTAACACTGGACACCTAGCCGGGCTGTCAGAATGACACTGGACACCTAGTCTGAAGTTAAGTCTATTTTCCCAGAACTTTAACTGTGAACTGCTGCTAGCTGATTGTTGACAAATCAGCTAGGTATCAGAGGTAGGGCAATTTGTCATTGGTCTTATGGTCTGCGCCTGTATAGGTGGGGAAGTATCTGGTCAATCAGCACTACTGATGTCACCAAAAAATATTCTGCTGGAGCAAAGACAGTTCTGCCACAGTTATTCTGCTGTGTTACTCAAGGTACAACAGTGAAGATAGCTCCACACCACTTTCTCATTTGAGGACCTTAACTAGGTTAATTTTTTAAATCTCACACATCTCATCTTGCGAGTTAATATCTTTTGTGAACTATGTGTTTCCGTACTTGTTTTCTTCACACCCTCCGGCTGCAACAGTTCTAATTTCCCCTGTACACACAACCGATGATCGCCATCATTGTTCTCACAAAGTCATTCTAAAGGTCAAGCTTCGTTCTCCAGGAAACTCTTTTCCACTTTTCCTTCTGTCCTCAGTCCTCCATCTCTTCCTGTATCTTCCCTCAAGGTGAATGACTTTGTCAAGCACTCCAAAAAGAAGGATGTGAACATCTGCACCTTGTTCACTTAGCTAAATAGGTTCACTGGTCGGAAACACAATGGACTGGTGAAAAAATTTAACTATTTTCCCTGGTCTCTTCAGATAAGATCCTGTAATCTCTGATGAACAGTTACCCAACAACCTGCCCACTCAAACCACTTTGAGTATACAATTTCTTATCCAATATAAAACAAGTAAACCACTCATCCCATACAAAACAAGCCAACTACTCATCCCATAAAAAACAAGCTAACTGCACATCCCATACTAAACAAATCAACTTCTTATCCAATACAAAACAGGGAAACTACTCATCCCAAACAAAACATCAAACTACTCATTCCATAGAAAAAAACAAGTCAACTACTCATCTCGTACAAAACAAGCAAACTGCACATCTAATACAAAACAAGCAAAATACTTATCCCATACAAAACAAGCACAATGTGTATCCCATACAAAACAAGCAAAATACTCCTCCCATACAAAACAAGCCAGTGTATCCCATACAAGACAAGCAAAAGGCTCATCCCATACAAAATAAGCAAACTACTCATCCCATTGAAAAAAACTGGTCAACTACTCATCCCATACAAAACAAGCAAAACGCTAATCTCAAACAAAACAAGCAAACTACACATCCCATACAAAACAAGTAAACCACTCATCCCATACAAAACAAGTAAACCACTCATCCCATAGAAAACAAGCCAACTACTCATGCCATAAAAAACAAGCTAACTGCACATCTCATACAAAAGAGCAAAATGCTCACCTCGTACAAAACTAGCAAAATGCTGTTGACACATTTTTGGGTATTCTTGACCGTTCATACATTATATATGGGGAGTGGAGCCGTTAACTGTAATCTAATAACAGCAGCCTGCACAGAATAGTCCATGTTTGGTTTGGCTACAGTCATCCTGATGTTGTTGTAAATAGCCGCAACACATAAATGATTTTAATATTCTTGTTAGCCATAGACTGTTAAGATAGAGCCATTTATAGTTAATAGTTTAAATAAAGCCATTTATAGTGCCTTAATACTTTTGGAAGTCTGGTTGCACAAAGGCTTCTCTAGCCTTGTTCTATATAAAGCATGAACATCTTTGTTCTATTGCAATATTCTTATCAAACTAATCATGTGCAGTCTATTTGATGGTTGTTATTTTTATAATATCACTGTTAGATCTACGCTCTTGTCAAAACCACTTTGGAAAGGTCTATCATTTTTTCAGATATCACAAAGATCTGTATAATATCCAATGTCAAACTCTCTTGAGCATTTAAAAAAATATATTGTGCTCTTTCCCGATATTGGGTGTACTTGAAATAACATGATGTATGATACTGTAGAACGATTCACTGCAAGATCAATTTGATTGCATAGTTGCAACGTATATTAGGCATATCATGTGATATAATAACCAGAATCACATGAAATAGGTCAACTGGTGCATGCAGTTTTCAAATATCCATAAAAAGATCATACACTGTAAAAAATTGCTGTAAATTTACAGCCTATTTCCAACAGTAATTTACTGTGTCTTGGTAATACAGGCAATTACTGTATATATAAATGCATTGTGGGAAATATGATCGGGTCTAGCGTCTACTCATGCGGCAACAGTATTTTACTGTAATTTGCATTGCATCACGGGAGATTAAAATATCTGAGGGCAGAGCGCCTTTTGTGATTTGAATCGTTGTAAGATGCTAATTAATTATTGCGGTGGCTGTACTATTATAATTTAAACACTTTTTTACAGCAACCTAAATCCCATGTATCTTACTTAGGCTTCACTATATGGATAAATGTTTGCAGATTGTTTTGACGACATTAGCAGGCATGTTTCTCTCGAGTGGTGGTGTGTCCAACTAACAAGCTAACTAACTTTAGAGGGGGCAACACAAGTATTAAGAAAGCCAGAAATGGTATTATGTCGTTGACTTTTTAACTTGACTGGTTGGCGTTTTTTATTTGAATGCAGCTGATTCTAATTCGACGTAATTATTGGCGACATCTCGCGGAACGTCCACGAAAGATTGCGCCATTTTTCGACCACTGATTCCGTCTCAACGTTTGGTAAGTCACGCAGATAAATTGGATATTTTCCTGACAGCTAATGCTTGTTGGTTTCACTGTACTCGTGTGCCGGTTTTATATAATGCTTGTTGGTTTCACTGTACTCGTGTGCCGGTTTTATATAATGCTTATTGGTTTCACTGTACTCGTGTGCCGGTTTTATATAATGCTTGTTGGTTTCACTGTACTCGTGTGCCGGTTTTATATAATGCTTGTTGGTTTCACTGTACTCGTGTGCCGGTTTTATATAATGCTTGTTGGTTTCACTGTACTCGTGTGCCGGTTTTATATAATGCTTGTTGGTTTCACTGTACTCGTGTGCCGGTTTCATATAATGCTTGTTGGTTTCACTGTACTCGTGTGCCGGTTTTATATCATGCTTGTTGGTTTCACTGTACTCGTGTGCCGGTTTTATATCATGCTTGTTGGTTTCACTGTACTCGTGTGCCGGTTTTATATAATGCTTGTTGGTTTCACTGTACTCGTGTGCCGGTTTCATATAATGCTTGTTGGTTTCACTGTACACGTGTGCCGGTTTTATATAATGCTTGTTGGTTTCACTGTACTCGTGTGCCGGTTTTATATAATGCTTGTTGGTTTCACTGTACTCGTGTGCCGGTTTTATATAATGCTTGTTGGTTTCACTGTACTCGTGTGCCGGTTTTATATAATGCTTGTTGGTTTCACTGTACACGTGTGCCGGTTTTATATAATGCTTGTTGGTTTCACTGTACTCGTGTGCCGGTTTTATATAATGCTTGTTGGTTTCACTGTACTCGTGTGCCGGTTTTATATAATGCTTGTTGGTTTCACTGTACTCGTGTGCCGGTTTTATATAATGCTTGTTGGTTTCACTGTACTCGTGTGCCGGTTTTAAATAGTTTGTTTTCTTTTATTCAACAGTATGTTAAAAACAGAAACATATTGATGCTGGAACCTGAGCCTCAAACTAACAAGTGAGTTATCCACGCGCGTCACTGCATGTCCTGTGGTAAAAATTGTAAGGACTTTAACTCACTTACTCTGTGCATTTATATTCACAATGTACCCTGTCAACTACATATTCATACACCAGGCACATGCGAATCCACAGAAACATTCCAAGTTGCACTTACACCAAATGTGCAGCTTTTAAAACGCACCAATTAAGACACCATGTAGAATAAATCCCTGTTGTTGATCCTAGATTGCGTCGTGCTGATCTAAGTTTAGTATGCCATGTGGATTTCTGCAGTGTTTGGTGTAATGATATGAAGAGTTTGTTCTTTCATTTGAAAATCCATATTACTGAAGACACAGCAGTTACTTGTCCATTCAGGCAATGCAACAAAGAGATACTATTTTATCTTTCAAGCTGATGTAAGTTAGACCAATACATTTTTCCAATGAAACATACTTCCACCATTAATTTTACATTTAGGCTTCGGTATATATAGCAGGGGTCCTTTGGTGATATCCTGTGCGTTTCTGTACTCCCATGTCTGCTTAATGCTCAAGTCTGAAATGATGTCTTTGTGCCTTTCTTTGATCTATTTAAATATTGTTTGGTTTCAGGTGAAGCTGAGCAGTGGATGGTCAGAATAGAATAACAGGTGGCTGGTAAACATCATTCACCACTGTCTTTGCAAGTTACTTCAACATCGAATATGAAGAGGCTGCGTGTACACTTGAGTTCATCCAAAGGTAAGAGGGGCAAATGTCTGCTGTGTCTTTGGCTATTGTGATTGCTGTGATCAGTAGCTCTTTAGGTTGGTCCACAAAAACATCCTCATCTATTGGTGGGCACAAGGTGCACTGCTATAGCTGATTGGTACTTGTTTCTTTGTGTCTTTCAGGCAATTCATTGACATAAATCCTGAGCATGGATCCAAAGCCAGCAGCAAAAAAGTGGCATCCAGCAAGACTAGAAGACCAATCCAGAAGAAGCAGGTTGGACTAATTGATGAGTGCATACACACATTGTGTATTTTTTTTTTCAAACAGGCCAATAAATCTGTTATATCATGACATCTTTAAAACAGTTGTACAAAATAAACAAGTAATTTTGATGATATTCTTGGTTATGTTTTTCTTTACTGATTATTAAGTGATGATGTTCTTGTAAAATTCTCAATCTTATTCTTTGATGCAATTGATTTTGTAAGATTCCACCAGTAGTGATTGCCAGGAACACATCTGCCAGTAATTTGCTGTAAATCCAGTTATGAACATTATGCTGTTTTATTACAGTAAAAGTCTGTTAGTTCTAATTGCAGCAAAAGCTGTAAAAATTACAGTAACTGCCAGGGAACACAGCTGCCAGTAATATACTGTAAAATCAAATAAATACAGTAAGAGCTTGTATTTATTTATTACAGTAAAGGTCTGTAAATTCTAATTACAGCAAGGGATGTAAAAATTACAGTAACTGCCAGGGAACACAGCTGCCAGTAATATACTGTAAATTCAAATAAATACAGTAAGAGCTTGTATTTATTTATTACAGTAAAGGTCTGTAAATTCTAATTACAGCAAGAGCTGTAAAAATTACAGTAACTGCCAGGGAACACAGCTGCCAGTAATTTACTGTAAAATTTACAGTGAGATTTTTTACAGTGTACAGAAATGTCAAAACATTTATAAACTCAAAATCCTTTTTGTGTTTATGGTGCAGAAACCTGACAACCTGGCACTTCCGAAGCTGTCTTAAACACTGGGCCACGATTAAAATAGCTTTATTACGGTGGCCCTGAAGTGCAAATCACAACAGCAAATATGAAAACACAACGGCAAATAGGAAAACACAACGGCAAATAGGAAAACACAACGGCAAATAGGAAAACACAACGACATTAACTTCAAACGGAAAAGGTAGTGCCTATCTAGCAGAGAACGGACCCTTGTGATTGGACAGACGGACTGTCTGTCTTTTACAGTTTTTTAGGATTGCTTAAGCACGATTTTCAAAACAGGGCCCGTGTTTTCAAAACACTACACACAATTAGCACAACCACACACCCGATAAGCAAAACACTACAGATCCTTTGCATAATTAAACACTCTTGTAAAAACTTTACACTTCTGTTTAAAAACCACACTGTGTTACTATATCAAACACACACGTTTCACATTACTATACTCTGTTTGCACGAGTTACACTCTGCTGTGATAAACCTAAAACACTCATAATTCACCAAACACTACACAAGACCAATGTTGCAGACTGAAGAACCTAATTTATTTCTCAACCAAAATGTTGACATGGAGATTCATAATACTGTAACAAAATGTCACTTTACGTATTGTACTGTGAGTTTACTGTAAAAAAATAAATAAACCTAGACATTGTCTCTTCGCCTAGCTGGATCTGGCCAGAGAATTTCATCAATATCGCAGGCAATGTTTGTCATTAGCAAGACACCTTGGAAAGAAACGTCTTGAATGACGAATCCATCCTTGCATTCTGTGAACATAGGAGGCCTTCCCCCTTGTCGTTCCTGACCCTCAATCCTATGTAGAAAAAAAACTGTATACAATAGTACAGTAATTTCACAGGAAAAGGTAACAGAAGTGCAGTAGAATTCAGTACTGTAAGCAATTACTGAGACCGTGCAGATGTTTTTGATATGATGATGTTTTTGATATGATGATATTTTTACAGTACAATACCTATTTTCCAGTTGAAATGTTCTCATCACACTTGCCACTGTGTATCGGCTTAGATTTGTCTGTACTCGTAGTCCAGCCTCCCTCAGTGTCAGGCCGTGGTTGACAACGTGGTCAAACAGATTTGCGCGGATCTCATTTGTCAGATTCGGTCCTCTTTGAGCACCTTCTTGTCTTCCTCTTCCTCTGTTGATTCCTCTGCTGTTGATTCCTCTTCCTCCTCTTCCTCCTCCTCCTTGTCCACCTCCTCGTTCTCCTCCTCGTCTTACTCTTTCTCTGACTCTTTCCATTGTGCTTAAAAACCGATAAACTCACCTGCTGCTTTTTATAGTGCTTATACACCTGATTGGTGTGTCTACAATTAAGCAAACAAGTGTTTGCACACCTGATGACTGTGTTGAACCAATTGGTTGGACGGTGCGGTAATTTGACAGTCAGTGCTTTGGTATTGCAAGGAAGTGACTTCATGATAGATTTTTGTGTGTAATGTATGTTAGTTGTGTTTACTGTTTTGCAAATCACTGTGTGTAGAGTTTTGCAACAAGTGTGAGGTTGACAATGTGCTTATAGTTGTGCAAATATGTGCTGATGTTTTGCTTCTTGAGTTTAAGGTTTTGCTAATAGTGTACTACTTTTAATTTTAGTGTGTAAGCAATCCAAAAAAACTGTAACAGGAAGGAGAGGTGAAAAACATAAAAAGCGCATATTTTTAAAACATGAGTACCGAAGATACTTTATATTGTTAGGAATCAGTGCCGTAACTACCATTGAGGACACCGAGGTCATATCCTCTGTATTATTTTCTGTGATATATATTATTTGAGTAATTTCATTGTGAATAGAAAATAGCCGACGAGTCGAGAAGTCTACGGATCGTCGTCACGGACACGTAGCCTACTTGTCTTGTCAGTCAAAACAGAAATAGTTTGCTGTAGTCGTTGTCTTCAGGACTTAACTCGTCTAATATATATTTTTACACATAGGCGTAATCCTATGGGGGGGGCAGGGGGACACGTCCCCCCAATATTCAAAGAAGGACAATTGGTCCACCCCATATTGATCATAGGCTACTGTATGATTATGCGGGCTATATCGATGTGACTGCTAAACATAACGTCTTTCTTTTCAGCACCGAAAATATAAAATCCCGGTCGGTATATTTCACAAATCCATTTGACTTGCCTTACACATTAACAAAAGTTATTTCTCCTGAAATCCATGTCATGTTTTCCCTATACCTTTGTACTCTTGTGTGCGCGGAATGAGACACAGATGGCCCATGGATGATATTCAGTATTTGGTGAACATAATCCCTTAGATAACGACTAGGTGCATTTCACTAGAGTTTCGAATTGTAGAATTAATGCGAACTTCGATTGCAATACTATACAGCTTTAATTAATGGGACTTTAAAAAAGCCAGCTGATACTACCCAGGGACGGGCTGGGACTAAAAAAGTAAAAGCACAACATATTTCTTAACATTAGCTACTGCATCTGGCATTTTAGAGCTAAAATGTTGAAGTTTAGCTGTTTTAAATACATCATACACATGGTCAACATTAGAATTCAGAAAATAAAATCTAAAGACATAATATGGCATTGGGTAGGGGGAATCGAACGCGCGTCGCCCTAATCCACAGCCGAGCGCACTAACCACAACTCCAACAGATTAGTGGGGAAATAACAAGTGATAACTGTGTGTGATGATGATCGCAAACATTCAAACTCAGACTTTTATTTTCTTTTGATTAAAAAAGGGGGGGGGGGTATTTTTGACCTCGGTAATTGAAAAATCCTGGTTACGGCACTGTTAGGAATTATTTTGATGCAGGGCATACATACGACGTAATAGTTGATATGTTGTCAACCAATCACAAGGGTCCGTTCTCTGCTAGATACCTTTTCCGGTTGAAGTTAATGTCGTTGTGTTTTCCTATTTGCCATTGTGTTTTCCTATTTGCCGTTGTGTTTTTCTATTTGCCGTTGTGTTTTATTATTTGCCGTTGTGTTTTCCTATTTGCCGTTGTGTTTTCCTATTTGCCGTTGTGTTTTCCTATTTGCCGTTGTGTTTTCCTATTTGCCGTTGTGTTTTTCTATTTGCCGTTGTGTTTTCTTATTTGCCGTTGTGTTTTCCTATTTGCCGTTGTGTTTTTCTATTTGCCGTTGTGTTTTCCTATTTGCCGCTGTTATTTGCACTTCAGGGCCACCGTACTTTATGAATAGATTTCATTTTAAACCATAAGACTTGAACCAGTCACAGCACTTAAGACCAATTTTCTACCCTGACACGTTTTGTGAATGCAGGCCCTGGCATTTCCAGAAGGTTCTGCAGTAGACTTTTGATGTGGAGTGCTGTGTTTTGCTGGCGTGCTCTGCCATAAACTGGCCCAATTTAGTCTTCGGAGACACTGTCTGGTTTCTCTGTATAACTTGTTGCAGTACTGGCATTGAGCAATAGCACTGGGGCACAACATTAATCCAAACAAGCCAACAGCTTGCAAAACTTTTAACAGACAAAATCACGCACACACGCACACAGACGCAGACATTCATACACGCGCGCGTATACAGAAGCATGAGCCACCACGCCCATAGGCCACCATGTTTTCTTAACTTTAAAAAATGTTTCCCAAAACCTCAACTCAACCTTTACTTCTACCCCTAGCGCTAACTTTTACTTTATCCAACTGTCACGACCGTCGGGTGTAGTGCAGTCGATAGCCATTTGCAGAGCCATGCTTACGTTCGTGGTGTTTAAAACCAATACACGTAACAACAACGAACGGAAAGGAAAAACGAGAAACTGTAATTAACTCAAAATGCGCAATCTCAATTTACAATAAAAAAGTAAATACTACGCATACAATCGTATATATCAACACTCCCCCAATACGTTACGTGACATGGAAATAATGTTAAGCAAAGAGGTGATTTGCTAGCAACACTTTACAGCCCAACTAATAACTAACAGCTGTGTACCGAATGTAAACAACCCCAATGTCGTGATACTAACCTTTACTTCTAACCGTAGCACCAACCTTTACTTCTAATACAGGCACTAACCTTTACTTCTAACCGTAGCACCAACCTTTACTTCTAATACAGGCACTAACCTTTACTTCTAACCGTAGCACCAACCTTTACTTCTAATACAGGCACTAACCTTTACTTCTAACCGTAGCACCAACCTTTACTTCTAATACAGGCACTAATCTTTACTTCTAACCGTAGCACCAACCTTTACTTCTAATACAGGCACTAACCTTTACTTCTAACCGTAGCACCAACCTTTACTTCTAATACAGGCACTAACCTTTACTTCTAACCGTAGCACCAACCTTTACTTCTAATACAGGCACTAACCTTTACTTCTAACCGTAGCACCAACCTTTACTTCTAATACAGGCACTAACCTTTACTTCTAACCGTAGCACCAACCTTTACTTCTAATACAGGCACTAACCTTTACTTCTAACCGTAGCACCAACCTTTACTTCTAATACAGGCACTAACCTTTACTTCTAACCATAGCACCAACCTTTACTTCTAATACAGGCACTAATCTTTACTTCAAACCCTAGCACTAACTTTTACTTCTAACCTTTTTTATTAACCCTAGCCCTAACCTTTAATTATAATCCTAGCACTAACCTTTACTACTAACCCTAGCACTAACTTTTACTTCTTCTAACCATAGCACTAACTTTTATTTACACCCTAGCACTAACTTTTACTTCTAACCCTAGCACTAATCTTTACTTTTAACCCTAGCACAAATTATTAAACTACAGGTGTAAAATGACCTTTTTCAAAAGTCAATTCAGACTTTTCCATGTTTATTTTTATCATGAAAATGTAGGTCCTAAATAATATACACACTAGGTTTTCTTTAATTGTGAAAACCAGAAGTCCATTCCGTGTCCCCTAATCCTTAACCAACACCTCTGCTAACCATAATTTAATTTAACCCTAACCCTGATGTAACCCTAACCTTTAGCTCAATAATCTAACCTTCATGAGTAAACTCAACCTAGCGCTTACATAAGAACCACACTGATTCCCCACTATCCTCTCAAACACTGATTCACCACTATCCTCTCCAGTATAACAATTCTTTATTTTTTATTATTAGTTTAGCAGATTTTCGTCAATAAATGTGCTCAGGACATTGAAGAAGCTAATATTATAAAAAGTGGGAATTTGTAACACAAGACTTTCATGCATTGAATGAACATACAAGGCCTTCTATGATACTCTTCCAGACATAGCTGCTCAGCAATATTAATAGGTGCTTTGCAAAAATCTACCAGAACTATGGTTGATTGAGTCAATACAGTGGAATGTTGTCCAGAAGGTCTTGCCAGGTGTTTCCAGGTATATTTTGGTAAACGTCAACACGGCCCTAGTATGCATTACCAAAACCAAATGTAGTTTGCATTATTTTAGGCATACTACAGACAGCAGAAATGTCAGATATAAACCCAAATTGCAGCAACAAATGCAAACGAGCCATAAGCTATAGGCTATCCAACCACTCTAGGCCACTAGAGATGTTTGGTGAGGCTTTGCCGCATAACGAATTGTATGATCTTCCATTATTGAATAAACCAAAATGTCTCTTGTGTATAAGAGAGTAAAGGAGAATGTTAGGTGACTTAACATGGTCCAGTATAAACCTTTGCCTTAAAAGCAAATATATTGCAGCAGCATTTAATACAATAAAACTGATCTAGTGCAATTTCATCACTATCTTTCCTATATCTTTCCAACTTTCTCTAGAAAAAAGTAATAAATGTCCCCAAATATTACATACCGGTACATATATATTACATCTTGCCCAATGGCATACACATCATATAAACAGAACAAGACAACAAGAGGTCTCTTGTCCATCTGTTCGTGTTGTGTGTTTTTGCATTTGTATTGTATACCCTAAATGCTGCAGCTATGGGTCAGAACAAATGGCTTGTAAACAAACTTGCCAATAAACCTGATTCTGACATATTACAGAGAGCCACAAATATATAACACACCGATACAGACATATTACACAATCACACAGAAATTACATTTGCTGATATATACCACACTAACACATGTATAACACACAATGACACATACATTTTACACACCCTAGGCAAGTTTACAACCTCTAGGATATTTCATACACATCGTGTGTTTGTGGTTGCATGTGATGGCAAACTTGCTGAGCCAAACCTTTTGTATCACTGAGGGATCTGAGGATTCCGCTGTTAAAACACCGGGGCCCAGACGGAATACAACACAGTCTGTCCAATTGCGCGTCACTTGCCCTCCACCGGCCAATCAGGCGTGACCAGCACTCACAGGCTTCCATCAAGGGGTCCTTTTCTCAAGGTCAGCTGACGCTCCCACCCCCCTACACCTCCCTCCAGAGAAAAGGCGTCAACCCAATTGATCTGATGTTTTGCTAAGTGTGATTCACTAACGGTGGGTGATATGAAAGCCAGATCAATCTTGTTGAAAGAAGGGTGTGTGTGTGACTGAGCCAGCATGGTGTAGAGAAACACATAAACACATGGAGGCAATATATATTTAGAGCAGGTGTCAGGGTGATATTCCTAACATCTACATGCCCTGTGTGTGTGTGTGTGTGTGTGTGTGTGTGTGTGTGTGTGTGTGTGTGTGTGTCAACATATGTCAGGTTTGCCTTCTGCGTGTGTGTGTGTGTTTGTGTGTGTGTTTGTGTGTTCATGTATGAAAGAGAGAAGCACTTCTATCTCAGCCTTAGATCGGTGTGATTTCTGCAGCGCACAGCTGTCACCATGGAAACCAGAGAGGAAGAGAGAGTGAGAGAGAGGGAGGAGAGAGAGAGATGCGCATTTGCGGTCCAGCTCTTGAATGATACACTGGCAGAATAGGCCTGTAGATCTGGAGCACATAATAGAACTCACCTCTGTACTGACAGGAGCCAAACTGAGTGGATGGAAGCCTGAACAAGAGTGTGTTTGTATGAGAAAGAGTAACAGACCGACATGGTGCTCTGACAATGATTCATGCTATAAAGTATATGTTCCTCTTTTGCATGTGCTCCTTATCTCTGTCAATCTGTCTCTGTGATACCAGAGACAACCTCTGTCTTGCTCTCCTTTTCTTTATGTTTATAATCCCCTGCATACATGTAGGCCTACAAACTCTGACACACGATTTAGGTTGATGACAAGCACAGACACACGAGTCTTTCCTCCTAATATGTAAAGTGTGTTGTGTGAGTAAAAAACAGGGAGCGTGTGGGAGTGAGGACACGAAAGTGGAGGAGAAGAGAGAGATGTACTGAGACTCGGGAACAAGTAGGTGAGACGGGGATACAGAAATAGAGGAAGAAAGCAATTGATCATGTGTGTTGGTGTGAGGAAGTGAAGGAAAAAGACGACGTAGAAAATAGAAGAGAGGATGTGTGTGAAAGTGTATTATTGCATGTTTAAGAACGAGGGATATAAGAGGTAGATTTGAGGGTATAAGAGGGTGGTAGAGGGTGGTAGAGAGAAAGACAGATAGAGCAAGTGGGGGAGACAGAGAGAAAGACAGATAGAGAAAGTGGGAGAGCTAGAGAGAAAGACAGATAGAGCAAGTGGGAGAGACAGAGAGAAAGACAGATAGAGTAAGAGGGAGAGACAGAGAGAAAGACAAATAGAGCAAGTGGGAGAGACAGATAGAGCAAGTGGGGGAGACAGAGAGAAAGACAGATGGAGCAAGTGGGAGAGACAGAGAGAAAGACAGATAGAGCAAGTGGGAGAGACAGAGAGAAAGACAGATATAGCAAGTGGGAGAGACAGAGAGGAAGACAGATAGAGTAAGAGGGAGAGACAGCGAGAAAGACAGATAGAGCAAGTGGGAGAGACAGAGAGAAAGACAGATAGAGTAAGAGGGAGAGACAGAGAGAAAGACAAATAGAGAAAGTGGGGGAGACAGAGAGAAAGACAGATAGAGAAAGTGGGAGAGACAGAGAGAAAGACAGATAGAGCAAGTGGGGGAGATAGAGAGAAAGACAGATAGAGAAAGTGGGAGAGCTAGAGAGAAAGACAGATAGAGCAAGTGGGAGAGACAGAGAGAAAGACAGATAGAGCAAGTGGGGGAGACAGAGAGAAAGACAGATAGAGAAAGTGGGAGAGACAGCGAGAAAGACAGATATAGCAAGAGGGAGAGACAGAGAGAAAGACAGATAGAGAAAGTGGGAGAGACAGAGAGAAAGACAAATAGAGAAAGAGGGGGAGACAGAGAGAAAGACAGATGGAGCAAGAGGGGGAGACAGAGAGAAAGACAGATGGAGCAAGAGGGGGAGACAGAGAGAAAGACATATGGGGCAAAAGGGAGAGACAGAGAAGAAGACAGATGGAGCAAGAGGGGGAGACAGAGAGACAGACAGAGAAAGAGGGGGAGACAGATAGATAGAAAAAAGGGGAGACAGAGAGAAAGACAGATAGACAGAAACAGAAAGAGGATGAGCAGAGTTACTGATGAATAGTTGATGAAGCGCTAGCGGGCAGAGCAGTGGGGGAAAGCTATTCTCTCTCCCTCCTCTACCTCCCCGACCCATCCTCCCTCCAACAGTGTTCTGAGTCGTGTTCAAACCACAGTACCCCCCTCCTCACAAGCAGCTTTCCTCCTCCATCCATCCCGCCATCCCTCCATTTCTCTCTCTCTCTCTAAAATCCACACCTCACCTTCTGTGTCACCTCTCCCTGGTTGCCCCCTCCAGCCCCCTCACTCACCTCCCCTCCTTGCTTTCACATCTTTCCTCTCATTTCACACTCACACACTTCTCACTGCAGAGATCTAAACCTTCTAAACCTGCAGCGCAGACAGTATTCTACTGATTAGAAGACCGGGGCATTGATTCCATACATCTTCTGTGGAGACAGAGACAGACAGCACAGGGAGATCAACCATTGTTTTTCTATGTATACTTTGACAATGCGTAATTTAAAACACAAACCCAATGAAGTCACTTAAATGTAATTCGCTTAAGAGAGAGGAAGTGAGAGGGTATGAAGAATAACCAGAGAAACAGAGAACCAAAGAGAATGAGAGACAGAAAAAGGAAAGAGGCGTGGTTTCCAACTTTAAAGGTGAAGTGGATATTACGCACAGGCAAGGAGGAAAGATCAAAGGTTCCTGTTGTTTATTTTTTTAAATACATCTGCTTTTCTTGCAGTCTTACAGAAAAGCCTGATTCGTTCAGTGTATTGTTTGTGAAGGACAGGCATGGATGTGTTTCTTTATGTTATATACAGACTCACATTTTTGTATGGAATCCACACACACACACACAATCTGACACAAAGGCACTGTTGTGGAGTTGCAGGTGGCAGTTGGGAGAACCATGTTTACATAAGTAATGTTTTGGAACTAAATGGAACAATTATATTATAGCTTAACACATTATAATTCCAAAAATATTATTAATTCATACAAATCTACCTACACACAAGCACATGTCACGTGCACACAGACAGTAAGTGTAGCTGAGGCGCAGCAGATCAGTTTAATGTCTCTAGGTCCCAAATCCCCACTACACTGGCCTACACATCCTGACAGTTGAAGGACACATACACACACACACACACACACACACACATACACAAACACACACACACACCCACAAACATACACACACAAACATACACACACAAACATACACACAAATATACAAACACAAACATACACACACACAAACCTCAGCCTTCTGTTTTTCACTGTGCATAATTTATACAAGGCCCAGATCTCTTAGCTAAAGACAGCATGCTGAGGCATTTGCAGCAGAGCAGCAGCAGTTCAGTACTGTGTGTGTGTGCGAGTGCGTGTGTGTGCGTGTGTGTGTGTGTGTGTATGTATGTGTGCGTGTGTGCGTGTGTGTGTGTGTGTATGTGTGTGTGTATGTATGTGTGCGTGTGTGTGCGTGTGTGTGTGTGCGTGTGTGTGTGTGTGTATGTGTGTGTGTGTGTGTATGTGTGCGCGTGCGTGTGTGTGCGTGTGTGTGTGCGCGTGTGTGCGTGTGTGTGTGTGTGCGCGTGCGTGTGTGTGCGTGTGTGCGCGTGTGTGTGCATGTGTGTGTGTGTGCATGTGCGTATGTGTGTGTGCTTCCATGAGGCAGTTACTGAAGTATAATGCTGCTCCCATAGACAGACAACAAGAACAGTAATAAAGGAGGGAGAAACATGATACTTAATACTTAGAGCCTCTAAATCCACCTGAAACTTAGTAGTGTCTGTCTGTCTGCATGTCTGCATGTCTGTCTGTCTGTCTGCTTGTCTATCTGCATGTCTGCCTGGGTGTCTGTCTGTCTGGCTGTCTGTCTGCCTATCTGTCTACATGTCTGTCTTTGTCACTGTTGATTACAAATAAGTTTTGTCTGTGATGTCAGCATAACTATCAGAGGACCCACACAGTCATGCCTGCAAGCATATGTTTCACTAAACTAGCTCTGTGCTAAGTACCTGAGAAACAACGATAACACTTCATCAACAGTCATGTCGGACAGACAAACAGGCAGACAGATAGGATATGGTACAGTCATACATAGAGACAGACAGGGAATGGTACAACCAAACAGACAGATAGGGAATAGTACAGCCATACAGTCAGACAGACAGACAGACAGATAACACTTCATCAACAGTCATGTCGGACAGACAAACAGGCAGACAGATATGATATGGTACAGTCATACATAGAGACAGACAGGGAATGGTACATCCATACAGACAGACAGGGAATAGTACAGCCATACAGACAGTCAGAAAGACAGACAGACAGTCAGACAGTGAGACAGACAAGGAATGTTACAGCCACACAGGCAGTCAGACAGTCAGACAGACAGACAGACTGTGAATGGTACAACCATACAGACAGACAGTCAGACAGACAGACAGACAGACAGACAGTCAGACAAATAGAGAGACAGACAATGAATGGTACAACCATACAGACAGACAGACATACAGGGAATGGCTCAACCATATAAACAGACAGACCGACAGGCAGAGAGCCAGACAGGGAATAAAATAGCCAGATACACAGATTCCTTTTCTGTTTGCCTCTTGCCTGTAATCATCCCTGATAGAATGGGTGAAAGTAGTGAAAAGATTTCAACTGCATCCCATCAAAGGTTTTTAGATTAGTAGTCAGGGGCCTAATTGAATGAGTTGAGAAAAGATTAAAGCTCACTTTCTTATCATAGATCCTATTCAGAGGTCATCGGATATGTGCTTTTCATGGTGCTAATGAAACCATTTCCGTTTAAACATCAATGATCTAGGATCAGGTCTTCACAGGCCATGCCATTTAATTCATTCGGTAATAAAAAGTGAAACTGATCCTAAATCATAATATGTAACGCTTAATATCTATATGCCTCCGGATCATACCTATTTCATCATGCACGCTGCAAGATCAGGAAAGGCGGCATACATTTTAGTCAGGTCCTCTGTTCATCCGTTCATGCTGACCAATTACAAAAGGCTGAGGATGTAAGTGATGGTTGACAGAGACAATGGGATGCTGTCTTCCTCTACCCCTTGCATGACTGGAAGTAGAGTCGCGGGGGAATGAATAGATCGAGGGATCCGACAATATGAGCTGTCTATGGTGCTGAAATGCTGTCCAGCCTCTGGTATTTAGCGAAGGGCTGAGTGTGAAGGACTAAATATCCACCACCGGATCCACCAGCACTGATCGGTTTGGACTAGCTGATTGGTCTCCCTATTTCCTGTCACATGTTCTCAGTCTTCCCTTTTTTTAAGAGCAAACTGACATCTGAATGAACTGATGCGTATCTGACATGAAACTGTGTCATATTTATTTCGGATTCACGCCCTATTGTCTCACACAGTCTCGCTATGTGTTTTTCTCTGTCTGACATCCGTCTCTCTCGTCTCACTCTCAAACATGGGCAAATACGCATACACTTTGGAAGTCCTTACACACATACCCAAACTTAGTCTTCTGTACAGCATCCATGTTCAGCATGTAACTAGATAGCCCAGCAAGCCAATATCTTACCAACATTCAAACTATGGATTGTGCGTTATTTGCATATTGATTGATTGTCTATGTCTAATCAATGTTGTCTTACTCCACCAGTGTACTGTAGCTGTCTCACAAATCCATGCATATAGTCAAATGTCTTGAAGTAAATACACTGTATTGGTTGTATATTGGTTATGTGTCACCAGAGCATAGAGAATTGAACCATGTCTATTATCACGGATAAGCACTGGGAGACTGCATGGAGACTCCTTATACGACCGATACTGGCGGCCCTGAAGCGCCCAATAAGAGACTCAACCTACCGCAGTCCTCGCACAACACGCTCTCCACATCCTTCTTCAGGTCGGTTCCGCTCGCGTCCAGCGGAGCAAACGACGCCTTGAATACCAAAGGTTCGCCTGTTGGGTCCATGAAAAAAATATATCTGTGATTCTCCTCTACGGTGGTGCACGGGGCCTCGGAACCGAAGTCCCCGACGGTCACGAGCTGCTCCCGCTCGAGCCCGCCGCTGTTCACGGGCCACACGTCCAGCACCCTGACATTCACACTGTACGGCTCCCGGGAGACGTTTTCCGGCGAGGAGCGCACCTCGCCCTCGATGACCACGGCGGACCTGTAAGCCTGGTCCTGGAGCGAATTGAGACTCGGGGCGTAGCAGGCGAACGAGACCCCGATGACCAGCATGGAGAAATGCACCGGATCAAGCCTCATGCCGTCGGCCGTGGCTCCGTTGATGCAGTGCTGGGGCGGCGGACGGGCGCGGATGACGGAGCGGGGTTGAAGTGCAGGGAGACTGCGAATAGGCTCTGGTAGCAGGGCAGAGCGGCAGACCTTGCGTAAGTGTCCATGCCATCTGTGCCTGCCGCTGTCCCCATACGGTTTCAGATGGGGACACACACGCCTAAGGACCGGAAACGGCCCGGTTCTGCATGGTTAAAAATGTGGCTGCGGCATTCTCCTTCAACACAATATGTTTCTCCTGAAACGCAAAGCAAGACACGCAAATTACCCTCTACTGGAAACCAGAGTTTCTGCATGAAGGCTATATAGTGTGTATCCTCGCTCTCCAACAGATGTCATCGCATGGGTGGGCGCATTGCCTTTCGATATACGGAAAACGATTTTAGATTCCGCGCACAAAATGCCAAAATGTGCACAGACAGACACGCATGCGATCAGGGTTTTTGTTCTACCTTCGGAACTGTAATAGTCGGATAGATGTTCAGTATTTAGGGAGACGACAGAATCCAGCGGTTGTCTGGTTATCCGGTTAGGCGATGCAACAGCGCGCTCCCTCCAGCCGCGTCCCCTGCACCCCTCAAACGCGAGCGGCTGACGTGAGAAACAAACATCACCTGCCCGGTCCGTCACTGGCGTCGGCTGCACACTTCCTGCGCAAACACACTAATGACCGGAGCCGCGTGCCCGATACCCCTATAGAAAAACCGCCCAGAGTCAATAGCAGCAGCAAAAACGTTTCGGTCGCGATTCGTTAAAAAAAGGACTCACAAAAACCCACGGCTAGTCGTGCTTACTGAATCAGAAAGCTGGCATTTCAGAGAGAATGTGCAGTAGACAGACTAGGCTACACTGCGGCTATAGTGCGATGACTAACGCTGCGAATATGCCCCAATGGCTCAAGCAGTATAGTCCATATAGCCCGGCAACCTATAGTCTACACGTTGAAACGTATCTCTGTCCAATCTGGCGTAACCACTGTTTGCAATGCAACAAGAGCCAAACTCAGCCCCCCCCACGGAAAGATGCCCAACAGCGGGTACACCTATAAGACATCAGGTCTTCTGGGCATGTTCCTTCAGGGTTTTCGGAGCGATAAGGAAGTTGCCCATCAGCGGTGATCCTGCGTTGTTTCTGGTGTGTGACTTCACGTGAGAATATTGACAACAAGATTTTAAGTGATGATGAAGCCCTGCACGTGTGCCAGAAGGATATACGGCTGTTTATTTGATGTGTTGATGCATTCAACATGCATGCACTGTTGGTCAGTGCTAGACCATGCTGGCTTACACACAGCATTTAGATGGCTGATACGTTATTCTCCTCCAACTAGCAGCCCCCCTTCAACCAATCAATCGATCAGTCACTTCATTTATCCAATATATTCCCCCATCGCCATTTCAGAGCGCCAGCTATAGCTGTCCTTGCTCAGAGGTCGTGAGAGCGTACGCTGTCCCTGGTGCTGAAACGGTTCCTGGTATCAGATCCCTACAATGAACTTGACAGAGTTATTTCTGATAATGTATTAGTAATTAGTTATTACCATCCAATTATATTTAGCCTACAATTGAATTATCACCTTTGAGCCACATCTATATCATTCCACACTCCGAACATATTTGTCAAATGTAAACTTTTATTCGTAAAAATATGAGTGATGTTATATCCGTTTATATAACGACCTATTACATTGAAATTAATATATTTAATTGTAATTAAGACATGTACATCAACCCAGGGTGTTGGCATCAACTAACACTTTATTCTTGTTTTTATTGCAGAGACGAATAATATGTGCGATAGACTTAACATTAACTCTTGTTTCACTCATGAGAGAAGACCAGTGAACATAACAGTGTCTTTCACTACATTATTATTATTTAATATTACTAGCTAGGGGGTGAAAATACGAGACTTTCTAATAATACATTGCATCATCAGAATGTTTAGAGCTTCAATTTAGTTGCCAATGAATCTACGCATCTGCATAAAACAGGCGCAAACTTGATTGTCTCGAACATTCCTCAGAAAACTACAGCACGTAACATGAACTACAGTACTTCCATTTTTCACCCTATTTCTTTCTCGTGCGTGTGGCGCTCTCGCGATATCCGTGAGCGGTGGACGGAGTGGAGGTTGCAGCAGGCAGAGGGAGACGGTGGAAGGTAAGCAGGGAGGCAGCATCATGGCGGACAGAGACAGTGGTAGTGACCAGGGAGGACTGGCCACAGGCCCCGGCTTGCTGCCTCCGGGCGCAATGGGCGCCGCGGCACGACTGCAACACGACACGGAGGAGCTCGCATCGAAGCGGGTCGACATCCAGAATAAGCGCTTCTACCTGGACGTGAAGCAGAACGCGAAAGGCCGCTTCCTGAAGATAGCGGAGGTCGGAGCGGGGGGCAACAAGAGCCGTCTCACTCTCTCCATGTCCGTGGCCGTGGAGTTCCGCGACTATCTCGGAGACTTCATCGAGCATTACGCCCAGCTGGGCCCTAGCAACCCGGACATGGTGCAAGATGAGCCCCGGCGGGCCCTCAAGAGCGAATTCCTGGTGCGAGAGAATCGCAAATATTACATGGACCTGAAAGAGAACCAGAGGGGGCGGTTCCTCCGGATCCGTCAGACCGTTAATCGGGGTCCCGGATTGGGAAGCGCACAAGGCCAGACCATCGCACTTCCAGCCCAGGGACTCATCGAGTTCCGCGACGCCCTTGCGAAACTCATCGATGATTACGGCGTGGACGAGGATCCGGCCGAACTACCAGAAGGCACGTCGTTAACCGTCGACAACAAGCGGTTTTTCTTCGACGTTGGCTCCAACAAGTACGGGGTGTTCATGCGGGTCAGCGAGGTGAAGCCCACCTACCGGAACTCCATTACGGTGCCGTGCAAAGTGTGGTCCAAATTCGGCAACACGTTCTGCAAATATACGGAGGAGATGAGAAAGATCCAGGAGCGGAGTAGAGAGAAGCGGGCCTCTGAACTTCTACCGGAGGGCCAACACGGGGACGACGGGGACGACGATTGATGGATTACCGGCTGGAGCAGAAATAGATAGGCCCAAATTGGCTGACAACAAACTACACACACTTTATAAATCAGACTTTTACTGTAAAATATAGAGAGAATTCCAAGGGCATCACCCCACACACACTCTTCAGAGACTGGCAGTACTATTGGATGTCACCCACTTACCGACCATTTTAACAGTAAGCCGCTGCTATCAATCACAGTTTGAACTGTAAAATAATATGAACTGTTTCCTACTTGATTTGAATGACAATGAAATGAGTGTTTATTTCTCTAACTGAATAATCGATTTTGCACATGTCCAAGCTATTTCGAAAATGTTTTCAAATATAAAAGTGCAAATATAAAAAAGAAAAGCTGGGTATATAAACCCCCGTAGAAATGACGACGATCTCCATTGTAAACCAACATTTGACATCAGCACAATAGAGAATTTATATACATATATTAGAAGTTACTTTACCAAACCAAAATCTAAAGAAATATAGGCTAGAGTTTATTACTAAAAGGTACGCAGGATATAAAAGCGCACTCCATGAATGTGTTGGCTTTAGTCTATAGGCCTACTGCAGAGCGCAACGCACAGGCTGACACATCTGCCTAAGCTTAGGCCTATATCTGTTATAAAGACATTAGCACAGGCTGACACATCTGCCTATGCTTAGGCCTATATCTGTTATAAAGACATTAGCACAGGCTGACACATCTGCCTATGCTTAGGCCTATATCTGTTATAAAGACATTAGCACAGGCTGACACATCTGCCTATGCTTAGGCCTATATCTGTTATAAAGACATTAGCACAGGCTGACACATCTGCCTATGCTTAGGCCTATATCTGTTATAAAGACATTAGCACAGGCTGACACATCTGCCTATGCTTAGGCCTATATCTGTTATAAAGACATTAGCACAGGCTGACACATCTGCCTATGCTTAGGCCTATATCTGTTATAAAGACATTAGCACAGGCTGACACATCTGCCTATGCTTAGGCCTATATCTGTTATAAAGACATTTAAAAAAGTAGTAAGTAGTGTATTATTCGATCGATTAAAAGCATTTCTATCATGTCACACATTATAGAGTCTTTATAAACGAGGAGAGTCGAAATATGTTTGCGCTTCTATATAGTCCTAAACGGGATAAAATCAACTCTAGCATTGAATATTAACCCTTTCGCACCATGTCTATTCAAATTTGGATCAATGGTTAGATGAAAAAAAAGTGCTAACTTAGATATACTAATTATGATTTTGTGAATCAGATGTATTTAAATCCTAAGGTGCCCACGTTTTCAGTGGGCGAGTTTTCTTTTTTTGCGAGGGGTGGATGGGGTGCAAAAAACGAGACGCTCAACCAGTGACAAGAGCGCGCGCAAGGAGACGCATCGGTGCGAGGACGCATCATCTCTGACGTCAGAACAACCTGGTGCCTTTCAGGGCTAAATTCAATCAAACCCGCATTGCAGCGTTGACACAGTTGCTCTTGTTCAACTTAAATCACAGAGTGGCCGTGGTGACTAAAGAAACCTAGATGAGCCCGTGGGATACCTCTCACAGGCACGCGTACCCGGTTCAGAGTTAGATGCGTGTGGGCACGGGTTGAATACTGTAAATAAAGACACATAGCCGTGGCGGGTTTGAATGAATTCCAGCCTTACACTCCACTCGTTTACGTGCTTCACATTGTGGTCGATGTTAATGATATCTCTCGGCTCCTGTATGTTTTAATTTGTGAGTACTGTACTGCTGTGTGGCTAGGCCACAGTGGTGCCTGTATGGGCCCGTTGGTTAACACTAACTAGCGAAACTAGAGGCCCTTTCCCTGCTGTTGTCTGTCTCCCTCCACAGGCGAGGCCATCAGATCATGCCCTCCATAACAGCAACAGCAGCACTTCTAATGTGAGCACGGTCGTCATTGGGCATGTATTTCAATGGATGTCTGGATTTTGCCTATAAGATAGGGTCAAAGGAATTAAATAGAATGTGTTGAATGGACGAGTCATTTTGTGGACTCGTTTCCATCTAAATGCATTCAATCCTATCTGATAGATGAACTCAGGATAACTTTAGAAAATCTGGGCCTAGCGATCTGGAGTTGACTCCTGTTTTCCATCTCTACACGATGTCAACAAAGATGGTTTGTAACTGGAACATCCACTGTAGTCAGTGAGTGGGGATGAGAATATGGATGCCCTAAAAGTCCCATCTGATATCTCCTGGATGTAGGCTTAAGGTCAAGGCAGTATCTTTCTATGGTGCTAAAGCCCCAATATAATGAGAAGATTTGTCACTTTGCATTATTTAATTTAACGTTACTCTCCCAAGTTATGTTGTCCAAGCATCAGTCTTCACCTTCACGAGTGATGACAGAAAGTGATGACATAACATTATAGTGTGCAATATTGTACGTGCCAATCGTGGCATTGTATGTTGTATAGACAAAAAAAGATAAGAAAAGCATGAGGCTGAATTCTGAATTATTACCTATATGTGAAGTCTTTTCTCTGCACAAGTATAATTTTCCATCACTTTCTTATTCAGTAACTCACATAGTTACTTCCCCTTTCACAAATCGTCAGGGCGATAAACTCTGTCAACGATTTACTAAGCTTCTTTCCTTCTGTCTTGGTATAATATACGGAAGTGAAACGTTAAGATACCACTCAACCATCTGCCAGTTACCAACAGTTACCGATCGCCACTTTCTCTCGGTCTGACAGTAAATAATGCCATAAAGCGTCGATTTCTTTAAGCGTCGATGAACAATCAGTCAACAAGGTTAACCATCCGATTTATTTGAGCATTAGAGGGGTGCTTAGATTAGCTCAACAGATCCGAACCTACTGCCCAGTGCCGTAATGCCGTCAGGCTGGTATGATTTTGAAGAGAGGAGGATCCGTTGTAGATAGGTCTGCTATATTTCCACCAGACTGTTGGAGTTAGAAGTCTATAAAAGACAGAGGGAGATATGTGGGGCCTATATAGGGATCCTAGCATATGTCTGTCAGCTAGGAATATGGTACTCTCTGCCCCAGGGTCAGTGAGACTGCTTTTTCATCCAGTCCAGTTTACCTGCTACATTCTGCCCCACACATATAAAGCACATTTGAGATCAGAACCCTTGTCACATCTGTACTATCGCTGCAAAAGACACATTTCTGTTTGTGCACAGTACAGGGCTGACCGGACTCAGGCCTCAAATATGACATGTGAAGACTGGAAACTCAATACACATTTTCACCACTTTCACCGGCTGATCCTGAGGAAGCTGCTTGTTGAGCTCACACATTACGTTTATATCCCTCGCTCTGTAAAACGCCAGCATATGAGAAAAAAATAACTAAACAAAAGTTCTTATTTTTGTCAATTTAAAAGGTGCTACTTGGTCCGTTCTTATTCCGGAGAAGAGTGGTTATGTGTACTAGATTATAGAACACTGCCTATTATAAAAAGTACAACAGTGTTTGGTCAGAACCAACTCGCCACAGTCCAAAGTGGACGACTTCGCCATGTTGCTCACATTGCACAGTTAATCAATGAGACACAAAATGGACGTCAGGTGGTTTTATCCCAGAATTAAAACCTGCAGTGTGTTGATGGAAACTGTGCAGCGGCGTGGTTGAATATAACATGGGTGATGGTGGTAGCGATGGTGCTTGTGCGTTTTGAATCAGAGAGATGTCTTTCAATTTATTAACTATTAGAGGTGCTTTGTTCTTATTACTCGTACTAGTACTTAAATAACAGTGGGAATGTGTATTTTCTGACCAGTGATGTTAACAACAGCTGCATGACCATTGTATTGCAGTCGACCAGTACCCTGGGAACTCCATGTTCCTAGCCAATGTCTGAGGAGGTCTTCTAGAATCCCTCCCATTAGAACTCCAAACCTGGTTCTAACTTTCATTCATTCTACCGAGCTGTTCAAGCTATTTTATATTATTTTCTTCAGATCAATTGTAACCGTTTGTTGTTATGCCACAATTAGCTTTAGCTGGACCTTCGATGTTTGACCATCCACACAGACAGTCTATAATATGGAGCAAGGCCAATCACATCCGTTTGTGAAGCCAACAGTCAGTTTGACGTGGATAGCTCAGAACACATTATGTTTTGCACATATAAATGCAGAGTTCATATATGCAGCGTGTATAGGTTACTGCTGTGTTCAAGAAGAGGACACTGTGAAAAGTGTCAAGTAAAGTCAACGAGGAGAATGGAGGTCAATGCAAAACACACATATCCCATTTCACCATGTGGTCCATCCCTTAATCAACCCAGTATGATAAGTTATACCTTTCAAAATATATGATCTGTGGTGTGTGTTTGTGGGTGAAAGCGCGCGTGTGTGTGTGTGTATATATATATATGGTTTGATATATATGATGCTCTTTCTTTCAGAAAAAAATATAACATAAACAGGAAAAGCATATTGCAATTTTTTTCCTTTGTATTTTATACTTACAGAAAGCATTGAATAAAAATGGATACATACTTGCACTTTAGATATATTAAGAAAATAAAAGATCTGCATATTATTTTTGATAGGGATCTCACATTCAAAGAGTATACATTACTTTCCAGGCTGGACAGAGATATATGGAGTTCTACATATTGAAGTATATTTTGTCTGTGTTTAAGAAGGTTTACTAAAGTAAAATGCATGAATAAGTAGTGCACACCGATATTGTTATTTTTTAGTTGGTAAAATGTCTGAAAACTGTGATAACAATCCACTTGTACCATGTTTAACTTCTCCCATATGTTGTACTCATACGTTGTACCATGTTTAACTTCTCCCATATGTTGTACTCATACGTTGTAGAGTCGTTTTTGATGCATTATGGCCTTTCCTGACTACATGACGATGGTGCTTAGTTTGGCTTTGATAAATCAGCTCCTCTTACATTTGAACATCATAACTTGCATCTTACTGTACTTCATTACTTTGTTTGTGTACTTTCACTACCTTATTAAATTTCCGTTGATGGCAAAACGTGTGCTGTTTTGTATGTTGTTGTTTTAATGTTGGAAAGCCCTTGTCGTCTGAAAATGACTAATTGCAATAAAGTCATTCCTCATATGTTCTTGTGTCTTCACCAAGTGTCTAACTTGAGGCTCCACCAGAAATCAGTATTATACTGTTCAACATAAATTACATTTACAGTTACTGGCAGTGGAACCAACCAACCTACATGCAGGTAAAACGCAAAGTTTGTCATTAAAGATGCTTAGGTAGAACTGTCCAAGGTTCTGGAACGTGAGGCGATGTGCTGAATG
Organism: Dallia pectoralis; assembly: GCA_029465975.1. Lineage (NCBI taxonomy): Eukaryota > Metazoa > Chordata > Actinopteri > Esociformes > Umbridae > Dallia > Dallia pectoralis. The sequence goes on along the minus strand of CM055729.1, from coordinate 9,169,149 downwards.
ATTCTTCACCGAAAGGAGCGCCAGTTGGTGACAACCGAGGTGAAGAAAGGATAAAGATTGTGGCATTGACTAGGATATGTTTCCGCTATGTATGCAAGCATCATTTGACAAATTATCGCTAAAAAACACTCATACACAGATATTTTCCACATTGTTATTTTCTCATATGCATAACATTCTTCTGATAAAAAAAACATTGTGCAGAGGCAACATCTCCATATAAAGAGAATTGATAATAAAAACATCACCACCGATGTCTATTGTATAGAAATGGTGACTTCATAAAGCACTGACTAAAATGACCAGTAAAGACTCCTTTTAGTTTACACTGTACGTATTCCTGTCCAAAAAGCCCCAAAATACTTGACAACAAAGTGCCTAATAAGCCATTGTTTAAATAAAACCCATTTAGACAGGACCAGCAAAGTAAAAAGTCTTCACACAGTCATATATTACAACAGCACTGCTCTACCCTAAACATTGGGAAAACAATGGTTATTTAGCACAACAGCCAAAGTGACAAGATCGGCCCCAGGACATAGTAAGAAAGTAGCTATTAATAACGTATAAAATGGCAGTTCCGATTCGAAATTCTCCTTCATTCATCAGAACTAAGGATCTGGGACCCTGTCTCATCACTGTGGAATAGAAAAACACAGCATCTATATAGTCCCTGTCTAGTCTGCTTATGCTAAGATTCTGTACCATCTCAGTGTTCAAAAGAACAAAGAATACTATCCCATCTGTCACTGGTCCGGAGGGAAGGAGGAGTCGAGTTTCAATGTTTGATGAAAATCCAGCAGCACCAATACCCACCTCCCCCTTCACTTCCCATGATCCTTCACTCCCCATAGTCCTTCCTGGATAAAGACAGCTGTGTCTAGGCTCTATTCAGTTTGCCACGTGGAATTAAGTACCGCAGACTGCATGATGCACATTTCTGAGTGAGACAACATATGCAGTGTTCATCGTAAATGAAGTCTCCGCTGCCTTTACATCTCAATCACTGGGGTTGAATAGAGTCTTTTGTGTCCTCTCTGGTTTCCCATATGAAGGCGTGTTCCCGCGGTTACCGGGCCACACCCCCCCAGTGGGCTGTTCTCCCTGTCCTGTACCGGGTCGCCCCATCACTTGGTCCTCTGCTGACCGGCAGTCCTGCTGCTCTCTCTCTTTGACTCACATCTGCAATGTGAAGCTGATGACGACAGGACGATGAGCCTGATCTCACTTGGGGAGAGATGTCTTCAACACTTCTTTCATTGAAGCACACAAACACAGATCACTGAACGTTAGCAGAACCCCACCCCCTCTGGTAATCCCTCCCCAAAATGAACCAGTACCCATCGACCCATAAACATGACAAAACGTTTGACTGGTACTGTACATACACACACGCAAGCAGACTAACACACGGTCTCTCACACACACACACACACACACACACACACACACACACACACACACACACACACACACACACACACACACACACACACACACACACACACACACACACACACACACACACACACTGGAAACACCTCATCACTCACACAAAGCACTTCATCTAAATCTTCAACATCCACCACATTTGTATCCAATCTCTCAACCCCGACTACTAAATCATGAGCAGAAGCAGTACATGAATCCAGACACACTAATCGGACCTAGGGGCCATAAAACCTGACACAGTGCTTTCATTCACTTCCATAACATATGTGACGCTCAGGATCAAGTGGCAGCAGAAATGTACAATAAATAAACACATATCAATAATAAATAGGCTACACAGTATGGCGTTCATCGTAATAGAATAACAGTTCTGAGAGTAAGTGGATCTAATCGGACAGGCCCCCTAGAGTGAGTGTTGGCCGGTTCCCCGGGCCGGTTCAAACCCTAGTGTTCTGGATCCCAGTGGTCCAGAGAACCCTGTTCACGTGGGACTGCTTGACGCAACCGAAGCCCGCCGCTCCGAAACCCTCCGTCCACCTCCTCGTATGGCCACACTCCACATCCTCACGAGCCACTGGGTAGGTAAGTCCTCTCCCTCTTCAATCCCTTTGTCCACATCTTGTTCTATATGATATAAGCTAGAAGCACTGGCGGCAACACTAGCTGATTGAGAGACAACACTGATACTACTGAAGAGCTTGAATAATTATTACTGGTTTACTGTAACGCAATAGGAAGGGAGTCAGGGTGAATACGTGGGTCCAGTTTAGAAGCGGATCAGGGTGAGCCCTCTGGTTTGGGGAGAGTTATGGGGGTACGGTTAAGTTCTCCGGGGGCGGGTCTTTTCAACTGCGATGACCCGGGGTAGTGTGTCCTGATGCCCTGCCATTGAGCCCGTGCTGGCTGATGGAGGGAGAGGACTTGGTCTTTCGGAGGTAACCCTCACGCCCCCCTCTGTTCTCCCCGATCCCGCTCATTATGCTGGCCTCTATCTTCTCCAGGTCGTCCGTCTCCGCCCTCATCTTGGCCTGGAGCAGGTTGATATATGTCTCATAACGACCTTTCTGTAATGGATAGAGAGAGGGCCATAATGTGACCTTAAATATGCAGCATATCACACATATGAAATGTTTTTAATGTTTTATGGCCATCCGTAGTTTTCGGTGCTCTTGGTTTTAGCGTTTGCACCTACAGAAACCTCAGGATTTATTTTGAAATCATATGAATCATTGTAATTGAACATAGATGGAGGCAAATTGACTTGGTGTGTGACTGTGAAGCTCATTGGCAACACATGAGCTAATTTAGGATTATTTTCACAACGGGGTGTTTTTTCCGTGGCAGGAACATATTTTCCGTGGCAGGATGTTTGCGTTCATATTCTTGCCATGTAGCACTGTCTCATAAGTATTGAGGCATTCAGTTAAACATACATTAGCAGCAATATTTTTCTGATTTTTTCTGATTCAGCCATCAGCAGTTACATCATCAATGAAGACACACATTATGTGGGCTCTTTTCAGTACTTTTAGCTAACGCTAACCTGACCATCCTGGCTTTGAGCTGACGGTTTGGACCCTGTAGCATTAGGCTAAGTAGTTTCTGCATGTTTTTTAACATTTTTCCTTGGTCTAAATGGGCATTTGCATTTGCTGAGCTCATGAGTGCTTTTCAATGTTTTTTTGTTAAGCCTTAAGTTGATGTTTGGTTTCTGGCATTTTTTTTTACGTTCAAAAGCTTTATAATGGCTTGTTTGACTTTAATTGAAACATCTCTTTGATCCTTATCTACTTGTATCTGAAAACAGACAAACACAACGTCCAAAATCAAAACTAAACATTGACAATTCCTCTATGCATGAAGGATGTGGCAGCACACTCGACTAACCAGAAACAGCAGTTAATTGTCCCAATACATTTGGTTCCCTGAAAGCTAAAACCACCCCTCAAGTAAATAAAAAATCCAACTTCTGTATTATAGAGCAAAAGCAAGCGCTCTCTGTCTTCTACCTCGTATGTTAGATAGTGCTCTTTGATTCGGTACTCCTCCCACTCTCTGCTCTTGGGAGAAGGCGAGGGTGGGTTCTTCCTGTGTTCCTCCACCTCCACACTCATCTGCTTCAGCTTTCCTTCATGAGACTGCAGCTGCTCCTCCTGCACCAATCACAAAAGCACATCAACTGACAGGCAGATGCAACGGCCAGTCGTAGATGAGAATTAACCTAGGGCGGCCGTAAGGGCCTATCAAACAACTCTGTGTGAGATAACATGGGTGATTATATATACTGTGCAAGCCTTGATTTATTTAACTATTTGTCAGTAAATGTAACTTTACAGTGACTGAGGGACACATGTATGTACTGTGTGTTTACCTGGCTTAACCGGGTGGAGGAGGAAGGAAGTAACGGTCTACAGAACTTCTTCATGGAGCCAATGGCAGCAGGGAAGGCGGGAGCGGAGAATAGAGCTGCTACCAGGTTGATACGACAGATCCATGACATCATCTCCTCCTCGCTCCTACAGAGTGTGTGTCCGTGTGGAAAACGTTTACATGCATGACTGCCGTGTTGGATACGCTTCTGCTTGATGGAAAAGATTTAGACAACTTCATGTTATATGGTTCCTCACTCTAAAAGGAAAAACTGTGACCAGTCGTTACAAATTAACTTAACAAAAGCGAAATTATGGTGTCGTCTGTTTCCTTCAAGGGCAAATAGGGCACATTTTAGAAATATTTCAACTAACTAATTAGGGAGTTGATATCAGTTTCACTTCCATAGATGTTGAGCTAATAAAGTTAATTTCAATGACTGTTTAAAGAAAACCCACCCAAGGATTACAAGTTCTCGTCATCAACAGATTTCTGTCAGGATAAGTAACCATTGAAAATGAAATCATTCTTCAACATATGACAGAGTATGGCTTGGTCAGAAGCAAATGACTTAAGTCAAAAAATATTTGACTAATCCAAATAGCACCTTTGTGTACATGATTTAAGTCAGTTATATCATGACAAAATGGCGGGTCGATAAGTGCCCACCAGCAGGCCAGAGTGGAGTAGCAGAGGACTTACGCAGCCTGCAGCAGGAACACTCTCCAGTCAGAGGTCTTTAGTTTAAGGACGTTTGGTCTTTTGCTGTACTCTGTGGCTTGGGTGGCTAATGCATGATGGATACGCACGGCGTTCTTCAGGTCCACCTCAGACAGGTCTGCATCAGGCTTATACTCATCCTGTCAAGCAGAATAGATGCCACACACACCATCAGTCAGGTGTGTGTAGGGTGTGTGTTTACAACAAAACACAAGAACACACGCAGGCACACACACACACACACACACACATACACACACAGAGTGTAGGAGAGCTCTGACTGTTGCGGAGTAGGTTGCGTCATTACAATACTCTCATGCACACACACACACACACACACACAGACACACACAGACACACACAGACAGACACAGAGACAGACACACACAGACATATACAGACATATACAGACAGAGACGCACATAGACATATACACACAGACACAGACACACACAGACATATACACACAGAGACACACACAGACATATACACACAGAGACAGACACACACAGACATATACACACAGAGACAGACACACACAGACAGACATATACACACAGAGACAGACACACACAGACATATACACACAGAGACAGACACACACAGACATATACACACAGAGACAGACACACACAGACAGACACACACAGATGCACACACAGAGACAGACACACACAGATGCACACAGGGAGACAGACACACACAGATGCACACACAGAGACAGACACACACAGATGCACACACAGAGACAGACACACACAGATGCACACACAGAGACAGACACACACAGATGCACACACAAAGACAGACACACACAGATGCACACACAGAGACAGACACACACAGATGCACACACAGAGACAGACACACACAGATGCACACACGAAGACAGACACACACAGATGCAAACAGGGAGACAGACACACACAGATGCACACACAGAGACAGACACACACAGATGCACACACAGAGACAGACACACACAGATGCACACACAGAGACAGACACACACAGATGCACACACAAAGACAGACACACACAGATGCACACACGAAGACAGACACACACAGATGCAAACAGGGAGACAGACACACACAGATGCACACACAGAGACAGACACACACAGATGCACACACAAAGACAGACACACACAGATGCACACACAGAGACAGACACACACAGATGCACACACAGAGACAGACACACACAGATGCACACACGGAGACAGACACACACAGATGCACACACAGAGACAGACTGTCACGAGTGGTGAGTTGGGGTACTGCACTGTCTGGTATCGGGTGCACCACTTCCTGGTTCGGGTTGTTTAGTCACAGCTGTTTTGTATTGGGTTCATTAAGTCGGGCTATAAAGGGATTGATAGGAAGTCACCTGGTTGCTGTTCATTGTTGTATGTCACAACGTTATATGTAGGTGAGTGTTTGTTTGAAGACGGGTTGTTAGGGGAATGTTTATTATAAGACGCTATACGCGCACTTTCATTTATCCTTTTCACCAGTCGTGTTTGTCGCCGTTCTACGGTTTGTTTTACGTTCTTTGTATATAATTAAACATACCGGACGGATTACTGGCTCTGCACATGGCTTACTGCACTACACCATACACAGACCGCGACAGAATGAACAGCCACCTAAGCCAGCGGAGCCAGACGGTGAGTGGATTCCACGGGGGGGCAAGCTATAGCGCCCCGTCGGATGAAACTCACCGTCGCCCCACGGAGCGGTGGGAATGGAATCGGCCGGAGACACCACAGGAGCGGTGGCTACGTCTCCGGCCGTATGCTGAGTACGAACCATCAATGCAGCATTCAGGGTCTGTGAAAATGGGTCCGCGGGCCTTCTATGAAGGCAAGAGGACATCCCGGAGGCGCCCCAAAGTGATTTTTGGGGGAGCTAACGGGTGTTCAAGGAGGTCCGCGGAGAGAACACCCACGACCCTGGTGCTGCCACAGCAACCACCCACTGCTCCGGGCTGCAGCCAGAGCCAGCAAGAGCTCTGGAGCTGAAGCCAAAACCCCAGCTCCAACAGGGCTATGACCCTTTCCGGCCACCAACCTCCAGGGCCCAGAGACCACCTAAGGGCCTGGAGTGCCAGCCGCCCGGCGTGATTAGGAGATGGTGGGGGGTGTGGTTCACCCTGCAGGACCAGCCTCTCCCACTCCAGCAAGAGTGCCCTGAGCGGTCCCTTCCACCACAGCAGGAGTTCCAGGATGAGCCCCTCCCACCTTTGCTTGAGTGTGCTGTGCGGCTCCTCCCTCCTCTGCGTGAGTGCCTAGATGAGCCCCTCCCACCTTTGCTTAAGTGTCCTGAGCGGCTCCTCCCTCCTCTGCGTGAGTGCCCGGACCAGCCCCTCCCACCGGTGCTTGAGTGTCCAGAGCGGCTCCTCCCCCCTCTACGTGAGTGCCCGGACCAGCCCCTCCCACTTAAGCATGAGTGTCCTGAGCAGCTCCTCCCCCCTCTACGTGAGTGCCCGGACTAGCTCCTCCCACTCCAGTGTGAGTGCCCTGAGGGGCTCCTCCTTCCTCCGCCAGAGCTCCCAGAGCGTCCCTGCCTGCCAGAGCTCCCGGAGTGTCATCTCCTTCCTCCGCCAGAGCTCCCAGAGCGTCCCTGCCTGCCAGAGCTCCCGGAGTGTCATCTCCTTCCTCCGCCAGAGCTCCCAGAGCGTCCCTGCCTGCCAGAGCTCCCGGAGTGTCATCTCCTTCCTCCGCCAGAGCTCCCAGAGCGTCCCTGCCTGCCAGAGCTCCCGGAGTGTCATCTCCTTCCTCCGCCAGAGCTCCCAGAGCGTCCCTGCCTGCCAGAGCTCCCGGAGTGTCATCTGCTTCCTCCGCCAGAGCTCCCAGAGCGTCACCGCCTGCCAGAGCTCCCAGAGCGTCACCGCCTGCCAGAGCTCCCAGAGCGTCACCGCCTGCCAGAGCTCCCAGAGCGTCCTTGCCTGCCAGAGCTCCCAGAGCGTCACCGCCTGCCAGAGCTCCCAGAGCGTCCTTGCCTGCCAGAGCTCCCAGAGCGTCACCGCCTGCCAGAGCTCCCAGAGAGTCACCGCCTGCCAGAGCTCCCAGAGCGTCCCCGCCTTCCAGAGCTCGCAGAGCGTCCCCGCCTAAAATGGCGGAGACTAAGCAGCCCAACTCGATGGCCGCCGCCACGCCCACGTCGATGGCCGCCGCCACGCCCACGTCGATGGCCGCCGCCACGCCCACGTCGATGGCCGCCGCCACGCCCACGTCGATGGCCGCCTCCACGCCCACGTCGATGGCCGCCGCCACGCCCACGTCGATGGCCGCCGCCACGCCCACGTCGATGGCCGCCGCCACGTCCAAGATGGTGGACGCTTTGCCGCCCAAGATGGCGGTCGGGTCACCAAGGCCCATTATTGGCTGGACCTGCGGCTTCGGACTAACCCTTTGGGTTTTGACTTTGGGTCCATTTTTTCCTTTTTTTTTTTTGCTCCCCTGTTTATTTGGCTATCTGGGAGCTAGCCTTAAGTGGGGGGTACTGTCACGAGTGGTGAGTTGGGGTACTGCACTGTCTGGTATCGGGTGCACCACTTCCTGGTTCGGGTTGTTTAGTCACAGCTGTTTTGTATTGGGTTCATTAAGTCGGGCTATAAAGGGATTGATAGGAAGTCACCTGGTTGCTGTTCATTGTTGTATGTCACAACGTTATATGTAGGTGAGTGTTTGTTTGAAGACGGGTTGTTAGGGGAATGTTTATTATAAGACGCTATACGCGCACTTTCATTTATCCTTTTCACCAGTCGTGTTTGTCGCCGTTCTACGGTTTGTTTTACGTTCTTTGTATATAATTAAACATACCGGACGGATTACTGGCTCTGCACATGGCTTACTGCACTACACCATACACAGACCGCGACACAGACACACACAGATGCACACACAGAGACAGACACACACAGATGCACACACAAAGACAGACACAGACAGATACACAGACACACACACATGGCTGAGCTACCACTGCTGCATCCGCCTGTCACTGCTACTGCAGTGGTCTGTTTCTATGGTAACAAAAGAGGTATCTGGTACCTTTTGTAGATAAAGGATCATCCCCTTTAGGACTGCATAGAACTTCTTCCAGCCTCTTCGTCCTCGTGGAGCTAGAAACAGAGAAACACAGAGACAGAAGGAAAGACAGAGAAAGAGACAGAGAGCAAGACAGACCGATAGAAAGACCAAGAGAGACAAAAAGCAAGAAATAGAGAGACAGACAGACAGAGAGAGAGAGAGAGACAAAGAAAGACAGAAAGTGGACCGATAGAAAGACCAGGAGAAGAAACCGAGAGAGAAACCGAGAGAGAGACAGGGAGAGAACAGGGGTAGGAGTTAAGATTAGATTGTTTAAATCCTAATACAATAACTGAAGATATTAAAAAGCAACTTCCAAACCTACCCTAAGAAAACACATGAGTGTGTGTCTGTGGTAGGGTCAATCTGTGTCTGTTCTAAAGTCAATGTGTGTCTGTTGTAGGGTCAATCTGTGTCTGTTCTAAAGTCAGTGTGTGTCTGTTGTAGGGTCAATCTGTGTCTGTTGTAAAGTCAATGTGTGTCTGTTGTAGGGTCAATCTGTGTCTGTTGTAAAGTCAATGTGTGTCTGTTGTAGGGTTAATGTGTGTCTGTTCTAAAGTCAGTGTGTGTCTGTGGTAGGGTTAATGTGTGTCTGTTTTAAAGTCCGTGTGTGTCTGTGGTAGGGTCAATCTGTGTCTGTTGTAAAGTCAAAGTGTGTCGGTTGTAGTGTCAATGTGTGTCTGTTGTGGAGTCAATGTTTGTCTGTTGTAGGGTTAATGTGTGTCTGTTGTTGAGTCAATATGTGTCTGTTGTAAAGTCAAAGTCTGTCGGTTGTAGTGTCAATATGTGTCTGTTGTTGAGTCGATGTGTGTCTGTTGTAGAGTAAATATCTGTCTGTTGTAGGGTCAATGTGTGTCTGTTGTAGTCAATATGTGTCTGTTGTTGAGTCAATGTGTGTCTGTTGTAGTCAATATGTGTCTGTTGTAGGGTCAATGTGGGTCTGTTGTAGTCAATATGTGTCTGTTGTTGAGTCAATGTGTGTCTGTTGTAGTCAATATGTGTCTGTCGTTGAGTCAATGTGTGTCTGTTGTTAAGTCAATATGTGTCTGTTGTGGAGTCAATGTGTGTCTGTTGTATATGTGTGGTTGTTCATATGGACGGTTGTGTGTCTGTTGTATATGTGTGGTTGTTCATATGGACGGTTGTGTGTCTGTTGTATATGTGTGGTTATTCATATGGACGGTTGTGTGTTTGCCAGTACGCACTGCGTTTGCCGTCCATGTCGGCATGGCTCTTGCGGCTCAGGACACCATGTTTATATGTGACAGCGTTGAGGAGGAGTGGGATGGCGATGAAGGGGTTATTGCCATCCGTTACCCTGGCAACGCCCCTCTTCCCCCCTCCTTCACACTGCTCCTCTACCAGCTCAGAGAGACTTTTCCTGAACTCCTCTTCTTCACTGCAATACATCCAAAGACAGTTATACCACACGCAGACAGACACACGTACATACACACACAGACACAAATACATACACACACACACATACATATATACACAGACACACATACATACACACACAGACACACACACATACATACTCACACGACACACATACATACACACACATACATACATACACACACACACAGACACACATACATACACACACACACACACACACATACGTACACACACAGACACACATACGTACACACACAGACACACACACATACACACACATACATACATACACACACAGACACACATACATACACACACAGACACACACACATACACACACAGACACAAATACATACAAACACAGACACACACACATTTGTACACAGAGAGACATACAAGAGAATTAATACTTACATTGCCCATTCAAGCTTCTCGTTTTTTATTGAATTATACAACACCTGAACAGAAATCGAAAGGGAAATATATTTAAATTGTAGCAGGAAAAAACTGAGTGAAGCCAAATAGAAAAATTGCATTTTGAGTAGGGAAAAGATTGTCATCAATAGCATTAATTACAGTACCTTTAGTAGGTCTTTAGGAAAGTCTTTACCGTCATTTAAACCATCCAGGTTAGTGATAAACTGCTGGCAAGACATCTTCTTCCCAATGTTCTGTAATAGAGACACAACAAACAGGAATACTAAATGTAATTTTATCTGTTCAAAAACATCTAAGACTAGCTGAATAATTTAAGAGTATATGCTTGGACTGAGAGATCTGGACACTATCACTTCTTTTTACATTTTTCAGCAATTTTACAAAATTAGGGAAAACACTACCTTAAATATAGGTGAATAATAAATTACAAACAAACAAACAATGCTCCGAAATGACAGTGGCCAGATCTTTCCACAAGGTGTCAGTGTTGTGCACTGCTACATCATTGGTTAGTCGCAGTATGGGCACAGAACAACACATAAAGACAGCAGAGGTTAGTGCTTAAAGCCACTTACCACCTAGCAGAACAGCCAGAGGTTACACAGAGGTCAGACAGAACCCAGGAGGAAAGAGAGGACAAGAGGAAATAAAACGGAGGAAGAGATAGAGTAGCTGTTAGAAGCAGGGCATGATCTGTTAGATAACATATCTTCATATGAACCAGTTTATCACAGAAAGAAACAAATCATGCGGCAACAAGAACAGTGAACTTTTAAGTGAACTAATGTTCCCTTACAAAATGTTAGACATTTTGTACTATTTTTGTTTTAGTTTAGAGGCATTGTCAAACGTTGTATCAACTCCATGTTCACATTTCCTGCAACAGGAGGTTTAATTAAGATACTGCATTTGTCGTATACATACAAGGACAGAGATGGTATTATTGTCATGCTGGCAAAGAGTGAGTCAGAGAAACAGTGCTGTGGTATTTAGGAGTAGATGAAAGAAAGCGGACAGGAGATACAGAATGAATAATGGACAGAGCTATAAGGTGAGAGAGAGAGAGGTGCAGCTGTTGATGCAGTACATATCGATATAATCTGTTGAATCTAGAACAGGGATCCAGTGTTGCTGTATGGGTCAGTATGCTGGGCCCCGTGTGTGCAATGCCAAATGGTGTATAGCATATTCACTGTAGAGTCTCTCAATCTGGATGTGAAATCATCATTCACAGTGAAGTTGTATTGTTACAGTAACATTTAAATAATGCAATTAAGCCAGTTATTTAGTATTACCTAGCAGACGTTAATTTAGCCTAGCTTTACACAATTCACACGAGCAGCATATTCTCTTTGTATGGAGAAGAGACTGTGTAAACAGTAACTAGACGGACAGATCACGATCCACAACTCATTCGTTTGGACGTCAGGTTTCTCTACAACAGTTCGGTTGATTTGCTGAGTCACATCATGACAGGAAATCCCCAGGTGCCTGCTGGGTAAAATGGCAACAGGATGTGATGTAATAAGTAATGTAATTCAGTGGAGGGACCACCATGCTGTGTCAAATGGCAACAGGATGTGAGCCAGAACTAATGTAATTCAGTGGAGGGACCACCATGCTGTGTCAAATGGCAACAGGATGTGAGCCAGAACTAATGTAATTCAGTGGAGGGACCACCATGCTGTGTCAAATGGCAACAGGATGTGAGCCACTAATGTAATTCAGTGGAGGGACCACCATGCTGTGTCAAATGGCAACAGGATGTGAGCCAGAACTAATGTAATTCAGTGGAGGGACCACCATGCTGTGTCAAATGGCAACAGGATGTGAGCCACTAATGTAATTCAGTGGAGGGACCACCATGCTGTGTCAAATGGCAACAGGATGTGAGCCAGAACTAATGTAATTCAGTGGAGGGACCACCATGCTGTGTCAAATGGCAACAGGATGTGAGCCAGAACTAATGTAATTCAGTGGAGGGACCACCATGCTGTGTCAAATGGCAACAGGATGTGAGCCACTAATGTAATTCAGTGGAGGGACCACCATGCTGTGTCAAATGGCAACAGGATGTGAGCCAGAACTAATGTAATTCAGTGGAGGGACCACCATGCTGTGTCAAATGGCAACAGGATGTGAGCCAGAACTAATGTAATTCAGTGGAGGGACCACCATGCTGTGTCAAAGGGCAACAGGATGTGAGCCAGAACTAATGTAATTCAGTGGAGGGACCACCATGCTGTGTCAAATGGCAACAGGATGTGAGCCAGAACTACTGTAATTCAGTGGAGGGACCACCATGCTGTGTCAAATGGCAACAGGATGTGAGCCAGAACTAATGTAATTCAGTGGAGGGACCACCATGCTGTGTCAAAGGGCAACAGGATGTGAGCCAGAACTAATGTAATTCAGTGGAGGGACCACCATGCTGTGTCAAAGGGCAACAGGATGTGAGCCAGAACTAATGTAATTCAGTGGAGGGACCACCATGCTGTGTCAAATGGCAACAGGATGTGAGCCAGAACTACTGTAATTCAGTGGAGGGACCACCATGCTGTGTCAAATGGCAACAGGATGTGAGCCAGAACTAATGTAATTCAGTGGAGGGACCACCATGCTGTGTCAAATGGCAACAGGATGTGAGCCAGAAATGGCAACAGGATGTGAGCCAGAACTAATGTAATTCAGTGGAGGGACCACCCTGCTGTGTCAAATGGCAACAGGATGTGAGCCAGAACTACTGTAATTCAGTGGAGGGACCACCATGCTGTGTCAAATGGCAACAGGATGTGAGCCAGAACTAATGTAATTCAGTGGAGGGACCACCATGCTGTGTCAAATGGCAACAGGATGTGAGCCAGAAATGGCAACAGGATGTGAGCCAGAACTAATGTAATTCAGTGGAGGGACCACCCTGCTGTGTCAAATGGCAACAGGATGTGAGCCAGAACTACTGTAATTCAGTGGAGGGACCACCATGCTGTGTCAAATGGCAACAGGATGTGAGCCAGAACTAATGTAATTCAGTGGAGGGACCACCCTGTACACACTAATGTAATTCAGTGGAGGGACCACCCTGTACACACTACTGTAATTCAGTGGAGGGACCACCATGCTGTGTCAAATGGCAACAGGACGTGAGCCAGAACTAATGTAATTCAGTGGAGGGACCACCATGCTGTGTCAAATGGCAACAGGATGTGAGCCAGAAATGGCAACAGGATGTGAGCCAGAAATTCAGTGGAGGGACCACCATGCTGTGTCAAATGGCAACAGGATGTGAGCCAGAAATTCAGTGGAGGGACCACCCTGTACACACTACTGTAATTCAGTGGAGGGACCACCCTGTACACACTAATGTAATTCAGTGGAGGGACCACCCTGTACACACTACTGTAATTCAGTGGAGGGACCACCCTGTACACACTAATGTAATTCAGTGGAGGGACCATCCTGTACACACTAATGTAATTCAGTGGAGGGACCATCCTGTACACACTAATGTAATTCAGTGGAGGGACCACCCTGTACACACTAATGTAATTCAGTGGAGGGACCATCCTGTACACACTAATGTAATTCAGTGGAGGGACCATCCTGTACACACTAATGTAATTCAGTGGAGGGACCATCCTGTACACACTACTGTAATTCAGTGGAGGGACCATCCTGTACACACTAATGTAATTCAGTGGAGGGACCATCCTGTACACACTACTGTAATTCAGTGGAGGGACCACCCTGTACACACTAATGTAATTCAGTGGAGGGACCACCCTGTACACACTAATGTAATTCAGTGGAGGGACCACCCTGTACACACTAATGTAATTCAGTGGAGGGACCATCCTGTACACACTAATGTAATTCAGTGGAGGGACCACCCTGTACACACTAATGTAATTCAGTGGAGGGACCATCCTGTACACACTAATGTAATTCAGTGGAGGGACCACCCTGTACACACTAATGTAATTCAGTGGAGGGACCATCCTGTACACACTAATGTAATTCAGTGGAGGGACCATCCTGTACACAGTGATGTAATTCAGTGGAGGGACCACCCTGTACACACTAATGTAATTCAGTGGAGGGACCACCCTGTACACACTAATGTAATTCAGTGGAGGGACCATCCTGTACACACTAATGTAATTCAGTGGAGGGACCATCCTGTGCACACTAATGTAATTCAGTGGAGGGACCATCCTGTACACACTAATGTAATTCAGTGGAGGGACCACCCTGTACACACTAATGTAATTCAGTGGAGGGACCATCCTGTACACACTAATGTAATTCAGTGGAGGGACCATCCTGTACACACTAATGTAATTCAGTGGAGGGACCACCCTGTACACACTAATGTAATTCAGTGGAGGGACCACCCTGTACACACTAATGTAATTCAGTGGAGGGACCATCCTGTACACACTAATGTAATTCAGTGGAGGGACCACCCTGTACACACTAATGTAATTCAGTGGAGGGACCACCCTGTACACACTAATGTAATTCAGTGGAGGGACCATCCTGTACACACTAATGTAATTCAGTGGAGGGACCACCCTGTACACACTAATGTAATTCAGTGGAGGGACCATCCTGTGCACACTACTGTAATTCAGTGGAGGGACCACCCTGTACACACTACTGTAATTCAGTGGAGGGACCACCCTGTACACACTAATGTAATTCAGTGGAGGGACCATCCTGTACACACTAATGTAATTCAGTGGAGGGACCATCCTGTGCACACTAATGTAATTCAGTGGAGGGACCATCCTGTACACACTAATGTAATTCAGTGGAGGGACCACCCTGTACACACTAATGTAATTCAGTGGAGGGACCATCCTGTACACACTAATGTAATTCAGTGGAGGGACCATCCTGTACACACTAATGTAATTCAGTGGAGGGACCACCCTGTACACACTAATGTAATTCAGTGGAGGGACCACCCTGTACACACTAATGTAATTCAGTGGAGGGACCATCCTGTACACACTAATGTAATTCAGTGGAGGGACCATCATGTACACACTAATGTAATTCAGTGGAGGGACCATCCTGTACACACTAATGTAATTCAGTGGAGGGACCACCCTGTACACACTAATGTAATTCAGTGGAGGGACCATCCTGTACACACTAATGTAATTCAGTGGAGGGACCATCCTGTACACACTAATGTAATTCAGTGGAGGGACCACCCTGTACACACTAATGTAATTCAGTGGAGGGACCACCCTGTACACACTAATGTAATTCAGTGGAGGGACCATCCTGTACACACTAATGTAATTCAGTGGAGGGACCACCCTGTACACACTAATGTAATTCAGTGGAGGGACCATCCTGTACACACTAATGTAATTCAGTGGAGGGACCACCCTGTACACACTAATGTAATTCAGTGGAGGGACCATCCTGTACACACTAATGTAATTCAGTGGAGGGACCACCCTGTACACACTAATGTAATTCAGTGGAGGGACCATCCTGTACACACTAATGTAATTCAGTGGAGGGACCATCCTGTACACACTAATGTAATTCAGTGGAGGGACCACCCTGTACACACTAATGTAATTCAGTGGAGGGACCATCCTGTACACAGTGATGTAATTCAGTGGAGGGACCACCCTGTACACACTAATGTAATTCAGTGGAGGGACCATCCTGTACACACTAATGTAATTCAGTGGAGGGACCACCCTGTACACACTAATGTAATTCAGTGGAGGGACCACCCTGTACACACTACTGTAATTCAGTGGAGGGACCACCCTGTACACACTAATGTAATTCAGTGGAGGGACCATCCTGTACACACTAATGTAATTCAGTGGAGGGACCATCCTGTACACACTAATGTAATTCAGTGGAGGGACCATCCTGTACACACTAATGCAATTCAGTGGAGGGACCACCCTGTACACACTAATGTAATTCAGTGGAGGGACCATCCTGTACACACTAATGTAATTCAGTGGAGGGACCACCCTGTACACACTAATGTAATTCAGTGGAGGGACCATCCTGTACACACTAATGTAATTCAGTGGAGGGACCATCATGTACACACTAATGTAATTCAGTGGAGGGACCATCCTGTACACACTAATGTAATTCAGTGGAGGGACCATCATGTACACACTAATGTAATTCAGTGGAGGGACCATCCTGTACACACTAATGTAATTCAGTGGAGGGACCACCCTGTACACACTAATGTAATTCAGTGGAGGGACCATCCTGTACACACTAATGTAATTCAGTGGAGGGACCACCCTGTACACACTACTGTAATTCAGTGGAGGGACCACCCTGTACACACTACTGTAATTCAGTGGAGGGACCACCCTGTACACACTACTGTAATTCAGTGGAGGGACCATCCTGTACACACTAATGTAATTCAGTGGAGGGACCATCCTGTACACACTAATGTAATTCAGTGGAGGGACCATCCTGTACACACTAATGTAATTCAGTGGAGGGACCATCCTGTACACACTAATGTAATTCAGTGGAGGGACCATCCTGTACACACTAATGTAATTCAGTGGAGGGACCATCCTGTACACACTAATGTAAATCAGTGGAGGGACCATCCTGTACACAGTGATGTAATTCAGTGGAGGGACCACCCTGTACACACTAATGTAATTCAGTGGAGGGACCATCCTGTACACACTAATGTAATTCAGTGGAGGGACCATCCTGTACACACTAATGTAATTCAGTGGAGGGACCATCCTGTACACACTACTGTAATTCAGTGGAGGGACCACCCTGTACACACTACTGTAATTCAGTGGAGGGACCATCCTGTACACACTAATGTAATTCAGTGGAGGGACCACCCTGTACACACTAATGTAATTCAGTGGAGGGACCATCCTGTACACACTAATGTAATTCAGTGGAGGGACCATCCTGTACACACTAATGTAATTCAGTGGAGGGACCATCCTGTACACACTAATGTAATTCAGTGGAGGGACCATCCTGTACACACTAATGTAAATCAGTGGAGGGACCACCCTGTACACAGTGGTGTAGGCGTGTAGGTCTGAGAGCAGAGCTTAACATACGTGTCCATGCAGATCCGTGTTGAGCAGCATCAGGGCACAGGTCAACGTATGAGCTCCGTCTGGTGGAGGAAAGAAATACAACTGGTTGGCAAATTTCAACAGCACTTTGCAAAACAATTTTGCTGTCTTTTATGGTGAAGTGACGGAAGTCTTAACAACACTTTTTAATTTTAACATTAAATGGCTCCTTCACCAGGCTGATTGTGGTGATTATTACCATCATCTTCTTCATTTTCACTGTTTCGCTTGGATCTGTCCTTGCCGTCGGGGGCGAGCGCTGTGGGGTTGCAGACGCAGAACCTCTTGGAGAAGTGGACCAGAATTCTCTCTCTCTCCTGGGTCTCCCCCATCAACGGAAAGGCTTTCAGGAAATTCCTGACAATTTGGTCAAACACCAATGAGAGAACTGTTGCTTGGGGTACGGCTACAAATAGTGGCATGATATGGGCTACAATGTAGAAAAGTGGCATGATATGGGCTACAATGTAGAATAGTGGCATGATATGGGCTACAATGCAGAATAGTGGCATGATATGGGCTACAATGTAGAATAGTGGCATGATATGGGCTACAATGTAGAATAGTGGCATGATATGGGCTACAATGCAGAATAGTGGCATGATATGGGCTACAATGCAGAATAGTGGTATGATATGGACTACAATGTAGAATAGTGGCATGATATGGGCTACAATGCAGAATAGTGGCATGATATGGGCTACAATGCAGAATAGTGGCATGATATGGGCTACAATGCAGAATAGTGGTATGATATGGACTACAATACAGAATAGTGGCATGATATGGGCTACAATGTAGAATAGTGTCATGATATGGGCTACAATGCAGAATAGTGGCATGATATGGACTACAATGTAGAATAGTGGCATGATATGGGCTACAATGTAGAATAGTGGCATGATATGGGCTACAATGCAGAATAGTGGTATGATATGGACTACAATGTAGAATAGTGGCATGATATGGACTACAATGTAGAATAGTGGTATGATATGGGCTACAATGTAGAATAGTGGCATGATATGGGCTACAATGCAGAATAGTGGTATGATATGGACTACAATGCAGAATAGTGGCATGATATGGGCTACAATGTAGAATAGTGGCATGATATGGGCTACAATGTAGAATAGTGGCATGATATGGGCTACAATGCAGAATAGTGGCATGATATGGGCTACAATGTAGAATAGTGGCATGATATGGGCTACAATGTAGAATAGTGGCATGATATGGGCTACAATGCAGAATAGTGGCATGATATGGGCTACAATGCAGAATAGTGGTATGATATGGACTACAATACAGAATAGTGGCATGATATGGGCTACAATGTAGAATAGTGGCATGATATGGGCTACAATGCAGAATAGTGGCATGATATGGACTACAATGTAGAATAGTGGCATGATATGGGCTACAATGTAGAATAGTGGCATGATATGGGTTACAATGCAGAATAGTGGTATGATATGGACTACAATGTAGAATAGTGGCATGATATGGACTACAATGTAGAATAGTGGTATGATATGGGCTACAATGTAGAATAGTGGCATGATATGGGCTACAATGCAGAATAGTGGTATGATATGGACTACAATGCAGAATAGTGGCATGATATGGGCTACAATGTAGAATAGTGGTATGATATGGGCTACAATGCAGAATAGTGGCATGATATGGGCTACAATGCAGAATAGTGGTATGATATGGACTACAATGCAGAATAGTGGCATGATATGGGCTACAATGTAGAATAGTGGCATGATATGGGCTACAATGCAGAATAGTGGTATGATATGGGCTACAATGCAGAATAGTGGAATGATACGAACCTCAATGCAGAATAGTGGCATGATATGGGCTACAATGCAGAATAGTGGCATGATATGGGCTACAATGCAGAATAGTGGCATGATATGGGCTACAATGCAGAATAGTGGCATGATATGGGCTACAATGTAGAATAGTGGCATGATATGGGCTACAATGCAGAATAGTGGCATGATATGGGCTACAATGTAGAATAGTGGCATGATATGGGCTACAATGCAGAATAGTGGCATGATATGGGCTACAATGCAGAATAGTGGCATGATATGGGCTACAATGCAGAATAGTGGCATGATATGGGCTACAATGCAGAATAGTGTTATGATATGGGCTACAATGCAGAATAGTGGCATGATATGGGCTACAATGCAGAATAGTGGCATGATATGGGCTACAATGCAGAATAGTGTTATGATATGGGCTACAATGCAGAATAGTGTTATGATATGGGCTACAATGCAGAATAGTGGCATGATATGGGCTACAATGCAGAATAGTGGAATGATACGAACCTCAATGCAGAATAGTGGCATGATATGGGCTACAATGCAGAATAGTGGCATGATATGGGCTACAATGTAGAATAGTGGCATGATATGGGCTACAATGTAGAATAGTGGTATGATATGGGCTACAATGCAGAATAGTGGAATGATACGAACCTCAATGCAGAATAGTGGCATGATATGGGCTACAATGCAGAATAGTGGCATGATATGGGCTACAATGTAGAATAGTGGCATGATATGGGCTACAATGTAGAATAGTGTTATGATATGGGCTGCAATGCAGAATAGTGGCATGATATGGGCTACAATGCAGAATAGAGGCATGATATGGGCTACAATGCAGAATAGTGGCATGATATGGGCTACAATGCAGAATAGTGGCATGATATGGGCTACAATGCAGAATAGTGGCATGATATGGGCTACAATGCAGAATAGTGGCATGATATGGACTATAATGTAGAATAGTGGCATGATATGGGCTACAATGTAGAATAGTGGTATGATATGGACTACAATGCAGAATAGTAGCATGATATGGGCTACAATGTAGAATAGTGTTATGATATGGGCTACAATGTAGAATAGTGGTATGATATGGGCTACAATGCAGAATAGTGGCATGATATGGACTACAATGTAGAATAGTGGCATGATATGGACTACAATGTAGAATAGTGGTATGATATGGGCTACAATGTAGAATAGTGGCATGATATGGGCTACAATGCAGAATAGTGGTATGATATGGATTACAATGCAGAATAGTGGCATGATATGGGCTACAATGTAGAATAGTGGCATGATATGGGCTACAATGCAGAATAGTGGTATGATATGGGCTACAATGCAGAATAGTGGAATGATATGAACTACAATGCAGAATAGTGGCATGATATGGGCTACAATGCAGAATAGTGGCATGATATGGACTACAATGCAGAATAGTGACATGATATGGGCTACAACTCTATCATCCGCAACTCAATTAATGGAAACTCTAATTTCATCGTTACGCCAATAGGCTCTGCTGTGAATTTTGCTGACTGGATAAAACAGTCTTACCTCAATGCCTTGTCTAATGAGAGGCCAGAGAAGTCAAAGAAGCTGAGATACTCTGATGCCACCAGTTGACTGAAGTCATTGCTGCGGTAGAGAAAGAATGTGATGAGTGCACAAGAATAAAGGTTGAATATTATAGTACATACATATATGAATAAACAGTTTAGTGTTATACTACACATATATGAATAAACAGTTTAGTGTTATACTACACATATATGAATAAACAGTTTAGTGTTATACTACCCATATATGAATAAAGAATTTAGTATTATACTACACATATATGAATAAACAGTTTAGTATTATACTACAAATATATGAATAAACATTTTAGTATAATACTACACATATATGAATAAACAGTTTAGTATTATACTACACAAATATTAATAAACAGTTGAGTAAAGTACTACACATATATGAATAAACAGGTTAGTGTTATACTACACATATATAAATAGACAGTTTAGTATTATACTACACATATATGAATAAACAGTTTAGTGTTATACTACACATATATGAATAAACAGTTTAGTATTATACTACACACATATATGAATAAACAATTTAGTGTTATACTACACATATATATGAATAAACAGTTTAGTATTATACTACACATATATGAATAAACAGTTTAGTATTATACTACACATATATGAATAAACAGTTAAGTATTATACTACACATATATTAATAAACAGTTTAGTATAATACTACACATATATGAATAAACAGGTTAGTGTTATACTACACACATATAATAAGACAGTTTAGTGTTATACTACACACATATAGACAGTTTAGTGTTATAATACACATATATGAATAGACAGTTTAGTATTATACTACAAATATATAAATAGACAGTTTAGTATTATACTACACATATATAAATAAACAGTTTAGTGTTATAATACACATATATGAATAGACAGTTTAGTATTATACTACACATATATAAATAGACAGTTTAGTATTATACTACACATATATGAATAGACAGTTTAGTATTACACTACACACATATAAATAGACAGTTTAGTGTTATAATACACATATATGAATAGACAGTTTAGTATTATACTACACATATATATGAATAAACAGTTTAGTGTTATACTACACACATATAAATAGACAGTTTAGTGTTAAACTACACACATATATAAAAAAACAGTTTAGTATTATACTACACATATAAATAGACACTTTAGTATTATACTACACATATATAAAAATAGACACTTTAGTAATATAGTACACATATATAAATAGACAGTTTAGTATTATACTACACATATATAAATAGACAGTTTAGTATGATACTACACATATATAAATAGACAGTTTAGTATTATACTACACATATATGAATAGACAGTTTAGTATTACACTACACACATATAAATAGACAGTTTAGTGTTATAATACACATATATGAATAGACAGTTTAGTATTATACTACACATATATAAATAGACAGTTTAGTATTATACTACACATATATAAATAGACAGTTTAGTATTATACTACACATATATAAATAGACAGTTTAGTGTTATACTACACACATATAAATAGACAGTTTAGTGTTAAACTACATACATATATAAATAAACAGTTTAGTATTATACTACACATATAAATAGACACTTTAGTATTATACTACACATACATAAAAATAGACACTTTAGTAATATAGTACACATATATAAATAGACAGTTTAGTATTATACTACACATATATAAATAGACAGTTTAGTATGATACTACACATATATAAATAGACAGTTTAGTATTATACTACACATATATAAATACACAGTTTAGTATTATACTACACATATATGAATAGACAGTTTAGTGTTATACTACACATATATAAATAGACAGTTTAGTATTATACTACACACATATAAATAGACAGTTTAGTGTTATACTACACACATATAAATAGACAGTTTAGTGTTATACTACACATATATAAATAGACAGTTTAGTATTATACTACACATATATGAATAGAAGCACACGCTAGGGGGTTGGATGTCCCACTGTTATTAAATCATTTGACTATGTTTCTGTGTGTATATGTGTGTGTGTGTGTGTGTGTGTGTGTGTGTGTGTGTGTGTGTGTGTGTGTGTGTGTGTGTGTGTGTGTGTGTGTGTGTGTGTGTGTGTGTGTGTGTGTGTGTGTGTGTGTGTGTGTGTGTGTGTGTGTGTGTGTGGGGGGGGGGTTTCCTTGTCATTGATTGGATGGTGGCAGCATTTATTAGTCCATCTAATCCATCTGAATTACGGTTTTGACAAGCAATTCCGTACAAAATATATTTATTTTATGGTTTATTGGACAGGAAAATGGTAAAAGATAGAGAAGAGAGTCTTAGCTGAGAGAACTGTTTATGGGATATGAGCCCATGCTGCAGCAGTACATGTGCATCCATGTAAAACCTTAAATCCTGATCAGGTCTGAACAAATAATACATTGCAGCAACGTGTAAGGAGCACTATTGTTCCCTACTGATGTAAAGATCGACACTTTTTATCTGTTTCTGAGCATCATATAATAGAATAGAGCAATACTGTCAGTTGTACAACTGAATGCCTTCAACTGAAATGTGTTCTCTGCATTTTACCCAACCCTGAGGTGCAGGGGGCAGCCCTAATCATTTACCTGATTTGACTTCCACGTCACAGCATTTTAGGGTTAACTGTCTTGCTCAAGGACAGAACGACACGGTTGTTCAGTCAAAAGAACAAATGTCTCAAAAGGTTGTTTGTGTCAGGGATTCTCCGAGCAGACAGAAAGCTTTGCCAGCGACAAACTCAAACGACTTTTACAAGCCTCTTATTCGTATCATGCTAAGCATGCAGGGCTTATTTTTGTCATTTGTGACACGCTACTACGTTAATCAAAACCTTTTCATATCCTCTGCATACATTCCTAGGCTTTGCTGGATATATTTGAAAAGAGTCTAGCTGCAGCAGCAACCGGACTACAATTTCACCAATGTTTATTTGACTCCTGCAAAGGTATTAAGCCCATATCGTTGTTATAATGCAACTGCTTCACAGCTGATACGCTCTCTAGCGGTCTACAAAGCATCATACGATCAGTAATCAATTAACTGCCTTTCATCATTACACAGTGAGCCCAATCATTAGTGTCTTTGTTCTGATGCTGCCTGCTGCTTGTTCTATTCGTTTCAGTAAACGTTAAAGAGCACTGAGCTTCACAACTACATTTCATACGTGACATTGATTATTGCCTTAGAACTCATCATTACCGGCCGCTGTTCAAGTGAACAATCACACTCAATTAATCATGAATTCAATTAAGTCAGCAAAAGAGTTGTCTGTGAACTCAACTGTTCTGTGCTGTCCAAACGTCCAAAACAGTATACATATTTTCAAGGTTTTGAATGTTTGAGCACTGCAAATCGTTGCGACAATAAACCCCAACATGAATTTGAAAACCATTTTTGCATTTTACTCATTAGTCCTCAAGTAAATAAATTCCTTATAACTATGCCATTTTCAGCAGAGTATTTTAGTGCAGAGAAACTCAGTCTGTTCACTACTGTCTGGAAATGCCTAATTCCCTGTCACCTAAATGTGTGCCTTGTCTTCAAATCCTGTCCAGAATTTTCTTCATGGATGACTCTTATAAACTACAACAGCCAACGGTGGTTTCCCCTGCCATGTTAAACCCTATAAGACACGTGCGTGTGTATGACTGTGCAAATCTAGATCAAGTAATGTATGTAAGGCTCTGTCTGTCTGCTCTTCACACAACAACTCTTACAACAAGAGAACCAACCAGCATGTTACTGCGCGTTTATCTGTCCCTGTGTGTGAGCTTTAGTCTTGAATCAATAGAAGTAGCTAGCGAAGTACTGCTCCATCCCAACCATCAGGTATGTATGGAGGTGGTGTCCTTGCATACACAAACCATAAACATATTCAAAATACTTGCTGAATTGTACACATGTTTTCGCTCAAATAATGTATTTTTTAAATGTGTGGCGTGAATGTGTATATAGTATGTGCATACATGTGTGTGCGTGTGTGTGTATACAGTATGTGCGTACATGTGTGTGTGTGTGTGTGTGTGTGTGTGTGTGTGTATGCGTCAAACCCACTTCTTTCCCAGGTGCCGCGCCACATCGCAACGCTTGAAGCCCTCCAGGTAAAACAGCCGCTTGGCCAGGCGCTTGGCGGCATCGCAGTCGGCACGGCAACCGTTGGCCAGGGTGTCTGTGCTGCCTCTCTCCTGTTGGTCCAGACTGCCCAAATCCGACTCCGAGTCCGTGAAGTCGGCATCACTGAGGAAGACACACGCGGACAACCATAGATTAGGAAAGACAGACGTCGCCTGACCTAGCAACGTGAGGTCGGCATCGCCGTGGAGATCACACGTCTGCAGGGGTTTCTGTGGACCGATCAAAAGGGCAATCATATTCAGCTTATTGTGTTGCACAACAACACAGGGCAGTGTGAGTCTGCCACATTCTGTTACTGTAAAATGTACACACAAAATGTTATAATGACGCATGGCAGAGATAAACTTCAGTTTGCGTTTCAACACCGTGAAGACAATTCTTAAGAACAGGTTACATTTATTCACACTAGACAAGCATTCACACATTGACAAGATGAGAAACTCAAAGAATGTGTGATATTCTAGCGGTTTAAGAGATACATAGAAAATTAGAGAAGATTCCTCTCGCAAATAATACTGATTCAATCATAAATAAGTCCCACAAGACAAAAAAAGATAGCAGAGCCCTCTACATCTCACTACCACTCTAGTGAAAACAGGAAAAATACGAAATAATCAACTAGAGAAATAAAACAATATAAACAAATACTACATAAGCCTCCATACCTGATCAAATTTGCTTGTCATTCCTCACCGTAAGCAACAACATGCATTAGATAAAACTATTCAAATGAGAATTGGTGCCCTAAACAATTGGTGCCCTTTCTATGTTACACACCATATCTGGTTCTTACAAAAAACAATATCTGGTTCTGGGTATATAGTTAGAAAATGAGACTGACTGTGACCAAGCTCTGGTTCTGGGTATATAGTTAGAGAATGAGACTGACTGTGACCAAGCTCTGGTTCTGGGTATATAGTTAGAGAATGAGACTGACTGAGACCAAGCTCTGATTCTGGGTATATAGTTAGAGAATGAGACTGACTGAGACCAAGCTCTGGTGCTGGGTATATAGTTAGAAAATGAGACTGACTGTGACCAAGCTCTGGTTCTGGGTATATAGTTAGAGAATGAGACTGACTGAGACCAAGCTCTGATTCTGGGTATATAGTTAGAGAATGAGACTGACCGTGACCAAGCTCTGGTGCTGGGTATATAGTTAGAGAATGAGACTGACCGTGACCAAGCTCTGGTTCTGGGTATATAGTTAGAGAATGAGACTGACCGTGACCAAGCTCTGGTGCTGGGTATATAGTTAGAGAATGAGACTGACCGTGACCAAGCTCTGGTTCTGGGTATATAGTTAGAGAATGAGACTGACCGTGACCAAGCTCTGGTTCTGGGTATATAGTTAGAGAATGAGACTGACCGTGACCAAGCTCTGGTGCTGGGTATATAGTTAGTGAGACTGAGAGCTCTGGTTCTGGGTAATGAGAATGAGACGGCATGACCGTGACCAAGCTGACCTGGGTGACCAAGCTCTGGTTCTGGGTATATAGTTAGAGAATGAGACCACCGTGACCAAGCTCTGGTTCTGGGTATATAGTTAGAGAATGAGACTGACCGTGACCAAGCTCTGGTTCTGGGTATATAGTTAGAGAATGAGACTGGGTACCCGTGACCAAGCTCTGGTTCTGGGTATATAGTTAGAGAATGAGACTGACCGTGACCAAGCTCTGGTTCTGGGTATATAGTTAGAGAATGAGACTGACCGTGACCAAGCTCTGGTTCTGGGTATATAGTTAGAGAATGAGACTGACCGTGACCAAGCTCTGGTTCTGGGTATATAGTTAGAGAATGAGACTGACCGTGACCAAGCTCTGGTTCTGGGTATATAGTTAGAGAATGAGACCAACCTGGTTCTGGGTATATAGTTAGAGAATGCTGACTGACCAAGCTCTGGTTCTGGGTATATAGTTAGAGAATGAGACTGACCGTGACCAAGCTCTGGTTCTGGGTATATAGTTAGAGAATGAGACTGACCGTGACCAAGCTCTGGTTCTGGGTATATAGTTAGAGAATGAGACTGACCGTGACCAAGCTCTGGTTCTGGGTATATAGTTAGAGAATGAGACTGACCGTGACCAAGCTCTGGTTCTGGGTATATAGTTAGAGAATGAGACCATGACCGTGACCAAGCTCTGGTTCTGGGTATATAGTTAGAGAATGAGACTGACCGTGACCAAGCTCTGGTGCTGGGTATATAGTTAGAGAATGAGACTGACCGTGACCAAGCTCTGGTTCTGGGTATATAGTTAGAGAATGAGACCATGACCGT
Organism: Dallia pectoralis; assembly: GCA_029465975.1. Lineage (NCBI taxonomy): Eukaryota > Metazoa > Chordata > Actinopteri > Esociformes > Umbridae > Dallia > Dallia pectoralis. Next base: position 9,141,622 of record CM055729.1, on the reverse strand, counting down.
GACCAAGCTCTGGTTCTGGGTATATAGTTAGAGAATGAGACTGACCGTGACCAAGCTCTGGTGCTGGGTATATAGTTAGAGAATGAGACTGACCGTGACCAAGCTCTGGTGCTGGGTATATAGTTAGAGAATGAGACTGACCAAGCTCTGGTGCTGGGTATAGTTAGAGAATGAGACCATGACCGTGACCAAGCTCTGGTGCTGGGTATATAGTTAGAGAATGAGACTGACCGTGACCAAGCTCTGGTGCTGGGTATATAGTTAGAGAATGAGACTGACCGTGACCAAGCTCTGGTTCTGGGTATATAGTTAGAGAATGAGACCATGACCGTGACCAAGCTCTGGTGCTGGGTATATAGTTAGAGAATGAGACTGACCGTGACCAAGCTCTGGTGCTGGGTATATTGTTAGAGAATGAGACGGCATGACCGTGACCAAGCTCTGGTTCTGGGTATATAGTTAGAGAATGAGACTGACCGTGACCAAGCTCTGGTGCTGGGTATATAGTTAGAGAATGAGACCATGACCGTGACCAAGCTCTGGTGCTGGGTATATAGTTAGAGAATGAGACTGACCGTGACCAAGCTCTGGTGCTGGGTATATAGTTAGAGAATGAGACTGACCGTGACCAAGCTCTGGTGCTGGGTATATAGTTAGAGAATGAGACTGACTGAGACCAAGCTCTGATTCTGGGTATATAGTTAGAGAATGAGACTGACCGTGACCAAGCTCTGGTGCTGGGTATATAGTTAGAGAATGAGACCATGACCGTGACCAAGCTCTGGTTCTGGGTATATTGTTAGAGAATGAGACGGCATGACCGTGACCAAGCTCTGGTTCTGGGTATATAGTTAGAGAATGAGACTGACCGTGACCAAGCTCTGGTGCTGGGTATATAGTTAGAGAATGAGACCATGACCGTGACCAAGCTCTGGTGCTGGGTATATAGTTAGAGAATGAGACTGACCGTGACCAAGCTCTGGTGCTGGGTATATAGTTAGAGAATGAGACCATGACCGTGACCAAGCTCTGGTGCTGGGTATATAGTTAGAGAATGAGACTGACCGTGACCAAGCTCTGGTGCTGGGTATATAGTTAGAGAATGAGACTGACCGTGACCAAGCTCTGGTGCTGGGTATATAGTTAGAGAATGAGACGGCATGACCGTGACCAAGCTCTGGTTCTGGGTATATAGTTAGAGAATGAGACGGCATGACTGTGACTCATATAGAAATCTCCCTCCTCCATTTGAGATGTGTGCCATTAAGCTCCAAGGCAACAAAGGTGTGTCGAGTAAGTGTGTGCGTGTGTGTGTGTGCGTGTGTTTCAGCATAGCTGTGGGGGTCACAATCTATTGCAAATGTTGGAATTGTAAAAAAAACGTGTGTGTTTGTGTGTGTGACTAAGATACAAAACATGCATTTAGTGAATAATTGGATAAGTGTGCTTTTTTTATGTGTCTTGTAACAGGTTATCTGCTGAGACTTGTACAAGAGCTGTTACATATCCGGCAACCTCTCTGCATTGTACTGAGGGACTGAGCATTAAATAACTACAACAAACCAGTCTAGTCCACCAAGGTACTGTATCATTCATAAGCTACTTCCCCTCAGTCTCTTTGTTTTGCCCGACCCAGGCACTTAGGAAATAACACAGACTTCACAATGCTGCACATCTGTCACAACTTTCCAAGGAAGTAAACTAGTCGAATTCCTAGAACAACGTTGGAGACAGTTTTGCATGAGAGCAGCAAAAATACAAGCTCAACCCAAATGGATCAAACACTGGATCCATGTTGCAAACCCGTTATTAACTGACCCAAGTTCAGGCCACAAAGGTAACGGATTTATACATGTTTAGGCTTGGTGCATATATATACATATATATATATATATTCATAAAGTATGACTATTCTAGTGACTATTCGACGTATCATAATGCATTTCACAGCAATTTCCCTTCAGTCTAATCGCAGATCCATATATTATTAGTTGATAATAACATTGAACCATATGACTTTTGGGATAGATATGCTTCTCTCCTATCTCCGTGACTGTCAGTGTCACATTAAACTTTGGCACAACTTTACTCTGAGCGAAAGCCAGACGAAAAGACTCACAGGATATCGAGAAGGAAGTCGAAATGAGCGTCATATTCCACTTTCCACATTTTCTCTGCGGCATTCGAGGATATTAATGTGCATCAAGGAGCGCGCAACATCTATCCAACCGCCGCTCGGTAATATCCGTCCGCGCTCGGTAATATCCGTCCGCCGCTCGGTAATATCCGTCCGCGCTCGGTAATATCCGTCCGCGCTCGGTAATATCCGTCCGCGCTCGGTAATATCCGTCCGCGCTTGGTAATATCCGTCCGTCGCTTCTCACAGATATTTTCCCAAAAGAGTATTAAGCAATCCGATTTCGTCAGTCTCTTTCTTAAAAAACGGGACTCGAACCCCCGCATGGTTCTTCTCCAGTCTAGAACTATATGTATAGCTACTTCCAGCTACGTCTTTTGCTCATAATGTGTTTTGGATCCGTGTAATTTTCCTTGAAAGTTCCTATTGGCTCCCCCGTGCTCCAAAGGATGTAAGAGGGCGGGGCGACGGGCCACAACATGTACTGAATGATTTCCCTGATCTTGGTAGTTATACTACTGTATTCTGTTCATTCTATAGACTATTATAGCCCATTACTCTATATGCTTCACCCATAGGTTTTGTTAAAGTAATGCAAATAGATGCCACGTTTCATTTTGTGTAAAGCCTCAGAAACTGCAATAACTTTGTCGTAATAAATCTGTCAGATTAATAAGATCTGTCATATTATCATAATTAAGGCAGGTCTAGTTCTACCCTACTGCTATAATATTCTCCATATATCGTCTCTAATGTGCTGTTCTTGCGTTGCGAACCATCTCTGACTCACACTCTAAAAGCAGAAGAAGATGTGCCATGGTGGCCCTGTGATAGACATAGAACTGGCCCTCAGACACGGATGCATGAGCATGTACACACAGATGTCTATTTGTGTACAGATAGGAATCGTCTGCTCTTGACACATCGTTACATGTTTTCTGTTTTTAAATCCCTTCCAAGCTGGAGGAATCGTGGAAACAAAAGGGGGACAGACAGATGCAGGAGAGGAGGGGGAGCTGGGGGAAGGATAGAGAGATGAAAGGAGAAGAGAGACAGCTACTGTGGGATAAAGGAGAGAGGACACCTGGGAGACGTACCTAGACTAGACCATATAGACAGGCATTGAAAGCTCTTATCACATTCTGTAGTCTCTGACAGTTTTAATGTGACAACATGACAATGGGCCCTGTTCACTAGGCAGGCAGGAAACAGGATGTTGTCATCACCATGCAGAACAGCTAGTCGCTGGTCGGGACTGGTGAGAAGAGTATTTATGTAAGCCAGCTGGTTTAACTCTATCGGGGACTCCACGGCGTTCATCAACTGACATCAAAATCCCCATGTACATAACCATGACAGGAAAACCCCATGTACGCAAACATGACATCAAATCCCATGTACCCAAACCTGTACCCAAACATGACATCAAATCCCATGTACCCAAACATGTACCCAACATCAAATCCCATGTACCCAAACCTGTACCCAAACATGACATCAAATCCCATGTACCCAAACATGTACCCAACATCAAATCCCATGTACACAAACACGACGTCAAATCCCATGTACCGAAACACGACATCAAATCCTATGTACCCAAACATGTACCCAAACACGACGTCAAATCCCATGTACCGAAACACGACATCAAATCCCATGTACCGAAACACAACATCAAATCCCATGTACCGAAACACAACATCAAATCCCATGTACCGAAACACAACGTCAAATCCCATGTACCGAAACACGACATCAAATCCCATGTACCGAAACACAACATAAAATCCCATGGACCGAAACACGACATCAAATCCCATGTACTTAGTCATGACAGGAAAGGTTTCCTCACACCATCTATATGACATCATAGGTTTCCTCACACCATCTCTATGACAGCAAAGGTTTCCTCACGCCATCTATATGACATCATAGGTTTCCTCACACCATCTCTATGACATCATAGGTTTCCTCACGCCATCTATTTGACATCAAAGGTTTCCTCACACCATCTCAAAAAATAATCCTTTGGGGTCTGGGTTCAATATGTGCAACATATTTATGAGTTTCAATCTAACATCTCTTGACGAAAACATACTGATAATACATACTGATAATACATACTGATGAAACATACTGATAACACATACTGATAAAACATACTGATAAAACATACTGATAAAACAAACTGATAATACATACTGATAAAACATACTGATAAAACAAACTGATAATACATACTGATAAAACATACTGATAAAACATACTGATAAAACAAACGTCCATGGGAGCCTTCGTTCTACTGGAGAATCAGTGAGCAGGTCTGGGAAAAGAGATTGATTAGCGTGTTCTCAGTGAAAGGAAGAAACAAAGTGCAATGACTGCTGAAAATACCGGGCCAAGGATATACATCTGGGGAAATAATCGAATTGAAGCATCTTCTACTGCCTGTGTGTGTCTGTGGCATAAAACGGCAATATATTTATATTTGTGCGCATGTATTTGTGGCATATCGCTGCAGGAAATGTAGAGGATTATCTGCAGGGAATTTGAGCAGCAGAGATGTGCTCTTCCAAAGGCTTTATTACTTCAGAGTGACATTGACATGGACACAGCATGTGTCTGCACTGAGTGTGTGTGTGTGTATGTGTGTGTGCTGGGGCTGGTACGTAAGAGCGACATCTATAGTGTGTGACTGTGTTTTTTGACAGTATCTACGGACCTATCTGTGTGTGTACATCCTGGCATCTGTGCTTGTATGTGCACCACATGTACCGTGAAGCAGAATAATCTTTAGTTAGGTCCTCTGACATATAGAGGCTGCTGCTAGTTCTGACGACCATCTTGTCTGTCGGGTTACAGCCTCAGGATCTCTGAATCATCCTGCTCACACGGAGAAAGGCTAGGTCCCAAATAACACCCTACTCCATTCCTAGTGCATAACATTTCATAAGAACTCATAGGATCTGGGTAAAAGTAGTGCACAATGTAGAATAAGGCGATATTTGCGATGCTACCCTTCATTCAGCTAGCCCTGATTTGGACACTTATGGGAAAGAGACACACCCCTCTACCAAGTACCAGTAGTCAGCAATCTCAGATATCATTTGGATTTTCCTTCGGTTCAGAGAGAAAGAGGGGTGGAGGATTTCTGTCTGGTGGTCTCTTCTTCACCTGGCCTTGGCTTATTACATCCACAGAACTGTTGGGTTCAGATCTTCACCACAAACGTACTGGTCTACTATTGCAGAGAGAAACACAGTCCAATGCTCTCATGTAGAGAGGCCGTCTGTCTGTCTGACTGTCTGACTGACTTGTTGTTGCTGGTGAAGATTGCTTTCTGCTGCTCGTTTCCTGCTGAGATAAAGACTAGTTCCCTGCAGTACTCTCCATAAGGATGGTAACGTGGTGGCTACCAGCTGGGGTTAGGAGAGTTGAGGAGAGAGACGGAGGGAAGGAAGAAATAATAGATGTGAAGGAAGGAAGAAGATTAAAGAGAGGTGGAGTGAAAGGGAGATCTTAGAGGGAGAGACGGAGGAAAAGAGAGATCTGAGAGGGGGAGGAGGGAAGGGGAGATCTAAAAGGGAGTGGAGGGAAGGGGAGATCTAAAACAGGGAGATGGCTGGGTACGGACAAGATATGGAATGAGACAGGGAGAGAGGGAGGGAAGGAGAGAGAGTGGGTGAGGGTGGAAAAGGGAGGGCTTGGTAGCGCTGCAGAGATCTGACTCTAAAGCAGAACAGACACTGTGTATCATCCTCTGTTTGACAGAACCATGTAACCAAAGAGCACATTCCAGCTACTCAGACTACTACAGACACTTAAAGTGAGCTCCATCATCACAGCCCCGGTGTTCTCTGCCGAGGTGCCAAATAACACCTAATTTAGGAACCAGATTTCACTGAAAATGACTGCTCTACACCTGTACCTACTCCAGCCTGGAGAGTGACTGGCAGGCCTGGCATGATCTGGAAGTGTAAGTGGTCTCGTCTCTAACACATACTGGGGCCGGTTCTGCACCCGCTGAGCAGAGGCAGGCCAAAGACGATGATGTCACCGGCTAAACAATGCCTCATTCAGCCAGGGGCTGGCAGGCAGGAAGCAGGCCCTCGCTTAAACGACAACATCTGCAGAAACAGGGATGAGGAGAGAGGGAGCGGGAGAGAGAGGGAGAGAAATAGGGAGAGCACGAGAGATAGAGAGCTTTCTAAATGAAAACCATTGCAAATTAATATTATAATAATTTATGAAAGTATCTTTTGAATGGCAAACTTTCTACTTTGGAGTTCAAAAACATGCCAGGTTCACTCAGGAATCCATGCAGAATCCATGGAGAACAGACTGGGGAATGTTCCCTGATGTCATCGTTCTAGACATCGCCACACCAACAGGATTTTGAATTCTGGCACACAATGTAGACAAAAAAACACATTAAACAAAAGCTCCATAATCTGAATCTGAACTGATTCAAAAGTGGAACATAGAAAGACTTACAAAAGACTCTGAACTGCCTCCTGGCAGAGTGCAGAGATTTCTGAGAATGGATTTGAAATTGTAAACCCAGAGCTTTGTGTTCCTCTGGGAATAGTATAAGGTGTCATGTTCCCATGTGTTTTACATTACCGTGCTACACTGGTGGCAGAGTGGCACTCAGAGGACAAAAGAACGCATAGTTATGTGATAATGGATTGGGTTGACACATCCAAATGTTTTTGACATTATCCCCGACAACTATGGCATTCTATATAAACTAAATCTTCCCTGGTTATAGTTGAGTTGATTACATTAAGTATTTATTGTAGGTTTATTGTGCTGTGTCTAATTTCCATACTATAGACCCACATCCCCTGAAGCATTAGACCTGTAAACCCAGCCCAGCCAAACACAGAAGGGAGCAGAAAGAAAGATTGATTTATTCTGTTAAAACAAATTGCCTAAAGTCTTTTCAAACCAATGCCATTACAGTTGTCGAAAATTTGATTTGAATCTCGAATTCGAAAACCATTAAAACCATTTTGATTAACTGCACGGCTACTATTATATTTGATCATCACTTCTTTTTTGTTCAGCTCTAAACTTTTGGGTAAAATTTGATGTTTTGGAAAAAAATTTGTAATGGGATTTTCAACCATCGGATTCTGGCCAAAGAGCTCTATTTTTATGTAATGGGATTTTCAACCTTCGGATTCTGGCCAAAGAGCTCTATTTTTATGTAATAGGATTTTCAACCTTCGGATTCTGGCCAAAGAGCTCTATTTTTTATGTAATATGACCTTAGTGCCGGTTCCAATACAAATGCCAATCCTGTCAAAAATGTGTTTTGGTTGGCTGACATAAAGGTACAGATCGATGACCATACACAGTAGTTGTTCAAACACAGTAGTTGTTCAAACACAGTAGTTGTCTGGTGTTAATTCAGAAACCTCATTCCTCATTTGGCTTCCACTTGTTTATTGGGGCCATCTTAAAAACACATCACTACGAACTTTACCCAGTTCCAGAACATTTATGACAGAAAAGTCTGTCAACATGCTATATATATTGTATTATTGGAGGTAAATCCGCCCAGTACCTGGTGGTTAAATAACTACAAAATGAACCTTTTGCAATGGCAGTTTCAGTTTCTGCCATTCAAAACATGTGCCTTGAATTTAAGAAGGCACATTTTAAGCGTAGACTGAATAATCACAAGGATCTGAAAAGATTCGGTATTGAGGAATATTCAAAGAAGAAGGAGAATATTCTTAGAAGTACAAGAAAGAAGGTGAGGGTCCTTGCAAGGTGAGGATGGTGACTCAAGCCCTAACGTATTGAATACAGGAAATCCAGTTATTCATTTTGTGAGAAATACATTTTACAATAAAAAAGTAAATTATCGAATAAATAATGAAAATAAATGTTTTCCACGTTGAACAATTGCAACTAAGATGATTACCTGTTTTGTTGATTTTATGTAGCTTGTTTGCTCAATTTATAAAGAGGGACACTAATTATGGAGATAACCTTATACAATTTCTGCAGTGGCGTGGATGTAATGTTTTAATGTTGTCACTTAAACAAATGAAAGAAAACAAATGCAAATTAAACAAGCATGACATATATTACCAGAGCCAATTACTGGCCCTTCCGGTTTGAGCTGTTTGTAGTCTGTTGTAAATTGACCCGGACACTTCTATGGAAAAGTGGAACTGTGGCTTAATCATTTGTTTTGATGCTATTGAGATACTTGTGTTTCTTATTGTTTCTAATCGATTCTGAGATTAAATAGGAAATTATTTCACCCTCCACTATCACTGCGGTGGCAATAGCATCACAAACCTAATGTGAATAGATGGAGGAGCCATGGATAAAATAACCTTGAAAACACAACAAGTGGCTTGCAATGAAATGAATAAACCACTACTGTTTGTGTCACACGTGGCCTGAGTTTTCAACCCATCTCCGCATACTTCCCATTCATCAACACACACCCAACATTTGTGGAGAAAATTGGACTACAGGAAGTTTGGAGAATTTGTCACGCGTACGCCCTGTTGTTAAATGAGGCACCTTAGAGAATTCCTGCCAGACCAGAACCCTGATAACGAACCTCAGCTGGCCATCTCACTAACGCCACCTGCTGGACGAGGCTCAGACCAGTCAGGGCTTAGTTACAGGACATTACACTGTGATCTGATAGTGGAAGTCTCTCCCAAGTGTGGTTCACTCTACATGCTTTACTATGCCACGGCCAGATGCTATTCTTAATGATCTAAGCACTACACAATGAGCAGGCTTGCCAAAACCTTCAAAAAAGTCCACCTTAATTTACATAATGGAGACGCTCTTATCCTGGGCGATTTAGGAATTAACTGAAGCTACAACTCTGGCGTTGCAAGCAGCATACTCTACAACAATCTACTGTATCAACATAATCTACCACAACATACGGTATCAACATAATCTACAACAACATACGGTATCAACATAATCTACCACAACATACTGTATCTACATAATCTACAACAACATACTGTATCTACATAATCTACAACAACATACTGTATCTACATAATCTACAACAACATACTGTATCAACATAATCTACAACAACATACTGTATCAACATAATCTACAACAACATACTGTATCTACATAATCTACAACAACATACTGTATCTACATAATCTACCAAAACATATTGTATCTATATAATCTACCACAACATACTGTATCAACATAATCTACAACAACATACTGCATCAACATAATCTACAACAACATACTGTATCAACATAATCTACAACAACATACTGTATCAACATAATCTACAACAACATACTGTATCAACATAATCTACAACAACATACTGTATCAACATAATCTACAACAAGATATTATACAACAACATACTCTAAAACAACATACTCTAGAACAACATATTATACAACAACATATACTCTACAACAACATACAGAACCAACAAAGCAACCTAACCCAAATACTAACCAAAGCTCCACTTCCACACTGGCTCAATGCAGACCCTAGCCTTAATCCATAGCTTCATTTCTGCACCCCCAATCTCAACTAATACCCTTAATTCAGTCATACCTCCATATTCCACAATCCCCTATCGGTTCTTACCTCATAGAGTTGGGTATCGCTCTAGAGATGTCTGCTCCTTCCTGGGTGTGGAATCCATTAGGGATGACCCAGCGATCAGCCTGGCTCAGTGTAAACTCTGACCTGGTCCCGGTGATGGTGGTCCGCAGGGGGCTTCCTCCATGGGCCCGGCCTGCCACACACTCCCCGTCCTCAGGCTCTCCTCGCTGGGCGTCAGGGCAAGCCTCACTCCCCTCCTGCTCCATGACAGTGGCCAACTCCAGCTCCAGAGGCTCAGGGCCCTGCAGAAAGGACCTCTGCTGGATGAGGGGTGTGAGCGGAGCCTCGAAGCTGACGCAGCTGTCTGTCTCATCTGTGAGTGACAGGACATCCAGAGAGTCCAGGCTGCTGTAGCATGTTCCCCCGCGTAGAAGTGCAGACTCAACAATACGCTCGAACGTTGAGCTGAAGCCATCCTTGTTGTCCAACATGCTCTTCTCCTGGTCTCTGTCGCCCTCTTCCTCCCCCTTCATGGTCTCGTTGTGCTCCACGATGCGTTCAAACACAGAGCTGAAACTGTCCTGGTTCCCCCTGTCTTCTCCATCGTCCTCCTCCTCTTCCTCCACCTCTGTGTCCGCCAGCTCTACAGAACACTCAAAGGTGGAGCTAAATGTGTCCAGGTGTTCCTGGATTACCTCCACTAAGCCGTCTACTTCTCCCTCGTCTTCATCCTCGTCATCATCATATTCATCCCTTTCAATTCCGTTTTCAGGTCTTATCCCATTGGGCAGCCTGTTTGGAGAACATGGACCCTCTTTAAGATAATGTATGACACAAGTACATTGAGACACACTTCCCATTCACACACTGTAGATCGTGTACTCTACGAACAACTGTACCTCCCAATTCATACAGTACCACACCAGAGAATTTATTATGTCTTCTACTGTACTGACCTGATTGCATCCAGAGACGGTAGTGGGTTTGATAAGTCCCGGTCCAGGTCATCTGGCGGCAGTGATGCCTTCTCCTCAAGCTTCTTCTCCTTCATCTCCTCCTCCTCCATCTCCTCTTCCTCACAGCTGTGCTCACAGAATGACTCTGCTTTTTCCTCTGTGTTCATTTTGTTGTCCTCTTTAACCCCCATCAGCTCCTCTTCTTTCTCCACTTCCTCTTTCTCCACCTCTTCTTTCTCCACTTCACCTATTGGCTGCCCTTCCTCTCCCTGTATTCTTTCATCTCCCAACCCATCTTCTTCGTCACTAGTCTCTGCCATACTCTCTCTCTCTTCGTGCACCTCTCCTTCTCCCTGCATCACCTGTTCTACTCTCTCCGAGACCTTCATTCCCTCTTCCTTTCCACTTTCATCACCTTCTGTTTGTCTGTGATCTAGTCCATCTATCCTGACACCTTCCTCGTCTTCCTCCTCATCCAACCCTCTCTCTGTGTCATCAGGCCCCTCAACCGGTTGGAGTTTGATCTCCCCCAGGGTCACCCCAAGTCTGTCTGGTTCTGTCAGGGTGGTAGGAGGTTCAGCCTGGGGGGATCCCTGGCCTTCCTGGGTCATGGTGCCCGGGTTGGGAGGGCGTTTGTATGGGGCCAGAGAGGAGGCGATACACTCTGGATCCTGGACTGGGGAGAAATGATCGTCTGGGAGGAAAAGAAAAAGGTCACAGGTGGAAAAAATGAAAAAACATTAAGACGGGGGGAGGGTCTGATAACGTAATATTATTCTCAGCCATAATTCTTATACCAAGGTCACCCAGGACACTGAGTCCCATTGTATCTGAGCATTAGTCTCTATGACTGTGTGTAACTAGACGTCTGTGTGTAACTAGATGTATGTGTGTAACTAGATGTCTGTGTGTAACTAGATGTATGTGTGTAACTAGATATAAGTGTGTAAGTAGATGTATGTGTCTAACTAGATATACGTGTGTAAGTAGATGTCTGTGTATAACTAGATGCCTGTGTGTAACCAGATGTATGTGCATAACTAGATATAAGTGTGTAAGTAGATGTCTGTGTATAACTAGATGCCTGTGTGTAACTAGATGTATGTGTGTAACTAGACGTCTGTGTGTAACTAGATGTATGTGTGTAACTAGATATAAGTGTGTAAGTAGATGTATGTGTCTAACTAGATGCCTGTGTGTAACCAGATGTATGTGCATAACTAGATATAAGTGTGTAAGTAGATGTCTGTGTATAACTAGATGCCAGTCTGTAACTAGATGTCTGTGTGTAACTAGACGTCTGTGTGTAACTATATGTATGTGTGTAACTAGATGTATGTGTGTAACTAGATGTATGTGTGTAACTAGATGTATGTGTGTAACTAGATGTATGTGTCTACCTAGATGTATGTTGTAACTTGATGTCTGTTGTAACTTGATGTCTGTTGTATCTAGATGTCTGTTGTAACTAGATGTCTGTGTTTAACTAGATGTCTATTGTAACTAGATGTCTGTTGTAACTAGATGTCTGTTGTAACTAGATGTCTGTGTGTAACTAGATGTCTGTTGTAACTAGATGTCTGTTGTAACTAGATGTCTGTTGTAACTAGATGTCTGTCGTATCTAGATGTCTGTTGTAACTCGATGTCTGTCGTATCTAGATGTCTGTTGTAACTCGATGTCTGTGTGTAACTAGATGTCTGTTGTATCTAGATGTCTGTTGTAACTAGATGTCTGTTGTATCTAGATGTCTGTTGTAACTAGATGTCTGTGTGTAACTAGATGTCTGTGTGTAACTAGATGTATGTTGTAACTAGATGTCTGTTGTAACTAGATGTCTGTGTGTAACTAGATGTCTGTGTGTAACTAGATGTATGTTGTAACTAGAGCACTGTGTTTTCTAAACCAGATAAGTCCAAAAAAAGCTTAAAACGGAGCAAAATAAGGAGACCTAGAGCAGGAGCAAATACAGGCGAAGGAGGATCATTTTAAGCCTGAGCAGATCCAAGTCAAAAGGGATCCTCTGAGAGAGTTATTTTCCTCCAGCATGCCTTTAATCCACCCGGCAGCTTTACTTCTCACATCTCACATGGCACATCACTCATTCAATGCTTTATTTCTGCTCTTTGCACAGATCACTGGCTATCAACAACCATTAAGATAAAGTGCCTCGCACTGGGGTCCACAAGCTGAATTTCCACCAGAGACTTACAACCGTCTGGACGGCAGACAGTTCTTTATCAGAACATCAGAGACGGTCACCGTTATGTTGGGCTGGTAACTTTATTGTTGAATTGTAAAAATGTATTTATATTGGCCGTCAATTTACGAGTTCATGTTTGGGGTTATGTCGTTGTCTAAAGTACCAACTACAAGGCTTTAGGCCTAACCTCCCCATGCAAGGTTTATGAAGGAGTTGCCATTCCATTGTTGCAGCCTCATGAATTAAGATGGAGTCTCGGTGTCCTGACGTGGCATTGGCTGCTGCTTCATCAGCATGACTGGAGAGGCTGATAACCTCCGGCCTTATGTTAGTAAGTGTAAGCAGATTTCGGTTACGTGTTGGAGCTGGTTATGATTTGCTCACAACACATGGCTGTGAAAAAACTCATTGTGCAATGCAATGACACACACACACAAAACTTGGACATGGCAGATTTCTCTCCGCACAGGTTCTTTCAAATTACTTTGTATACCATTTGTTTCCTACATTTTGGTGAGCGACGTTGCAGTTTAGCATTTATGTAATCCAACATTAAATCTAACACACATTGATACGCAAACACACACACACACGAACAGACACCCTGGCTCACTGTCTCGTATAGTGTTGATTGTGTTGTGTTGTTGAGTGTGACTGAAGAATGTAGAGCAGCAATAGGAGTCCCACTGCTGAAGTGCTGGCAGATGTGCTCCTGTCTTCCAACCTGCAGCTCGTCTCACACTGTTACACCTTTAATGTCTGTGTGCTTTAGCTTCATTGTCAGATGATGTAATACTAATTAAGGGGAAATGATAAAAGACCACTGTTCAGCTGACAAAACTAGAATAAACGTACTTACTCCTAAGACACAAATGCATGCCAGTAGACACACATACCACCATCACAGAGACACACAGATCCACACACACCCCAGAAGCACACACACACACACACCACAAGCACACATACACATGGCTGGTTATTTATTGATCTCATTGAAGACAAGGCTTCATTCCTCTGGGACTCAACAGCGATAAGCATGATTGGTCTGTCTAATGTAGCAAAGCAAAGACTATGGGAAACACAACAGCACAAAGAACTGCGACAGAGTGGATGGGACAAGACAAATAGGAAAGAATGGAAACGAAACGTCAATGACAATATGAGATATGGGAGAAACAAGCGTGACAATAGAACTGTCTGTCTGTGTCATCCTCTCTGATTGCTTTACGTTATCCCACTTTTATCTTTCTTTCTCAGAATAAGACCACTGGGATGACTGTCTTTTTAACCTGTGTGTATTGATGATCGTATCCACTAATATACAGGCAGTGTGTGGTATGTAGACACATGCCCATAAACTGTAACGCAGAATGTTTCGTCATGTCCCATGATGAACACACACATAGGCCACACAGAAGCAAACACACACACACACACACAGACACACACAGACACACACACACACACACACACACACGACAATCAGAACTAAATATTTGTATTACTTATTTTTGTATCAATAAGTATTAGTAAATAGTACTATTAGTTAAAGTCTATATTAGTACAACAATAAATTGAAGTAAATGTTAATATAACCACTATTGTTATTTATAGTTAGATTAGAACATAGTACAGTTTTTTTTATTCGCTTTGGTACTATTTTCACAAGTAAGGTGTACATTTTCAAAACTCTTAGTGCAAAGATCCAAACTGATCACACTTGTAACGCAGCTAGTCATTCTTTCAAAACCTGATGTAACGCTTTCAGTCAGTTGCACATGCTAATATGTAATGGGAACATTTGGTTTAATCACTGAAACACAACATTATGATCTTCTTTCAGTTTAGAACTTTTAACAATCAGTTCATCCAACAGCAAACAATGCAAGATACATGTTTCAAATCAGCCTTAGAAGTGCTAAAATGAATATGCTACAGTACAATACTGTAAAAGACTGATTACAGTTTCACATTAGGCAATACAATTACATTACTTACATTTACATAATCTATAATTTCCAAAAAATCCATTCTATGTGTAATGAAGTGAAGGATCAATGAAGACATCCTCTACAATCATTTGGGCAAATTTGTTTTTATTTTTCAGATATAATTGTAACATGGGTACAATTTCTATTATGTAACTAAATGAGAACACAACGTTTAGTGCACCCATTACATTACATTAATTTGGATCAAGTCTGTCTTGAGCATTTGGCCATAGATTCTCATCCACATCACAATGAATGTCCTCATTGTTCAAGCACCTTGGAAAAAACCTTTTGGCGTGACAAATCCATGCTTGACATTGGTCTACATTGATGTCATCACACGCATCATCCATGGCCTGAAGGAGGGTGGCACGCTCAAGGGGTTGGCGATAGACCTTCCACCTCCATGCTGAAAACAATTCCTCAATAGGGTTGAGGAAAGGAGAGTATGGAGGCAGGTAGAGGGTCATGAATCCAGGACGGGCCTGAAACCATGCTTGGACTACCTCTGCGTGGTGAAAGCTGTCATTGTCCCACACAATTGCATAGGTGACCTCTTCACCTTGACAGGTCTGCTCAATGTCATTGAGAAACTCAATAAGATGTGCAGCGTTATAGGAGCCAAGTAATGGCCTACGTCCTACGACACCATCTTCAGAGATAGCTGCGCACATGGAGATGTTTCCTGCACTTGGACAGTGGCCCGTTGCCCACCTCTATGACCTCTCTGCTGGTGCCCATGCCCACCTCTCTGCTGGTGCCCATGCCCACCTCTCTGCTGGTGCCCATGCCCACCTCTCTGTTGGTGCCCATGCCCACCTCTCTGACAAATCCCTTGAGCTTTTCCTATTCCTTGCTGTCTAACGTGCTCCATGTTGAAAGAAATTGCCAGTGTTACCACCCCACTATTACAGTATATCTAATGACCTATTGTGGTTACCCCAATCTGAAATCAATTAGCAAAAACGAGTATTCATCATGTGCGATTAATTTATATGTTCGTACAAAAACACATTTTATTTTTGTAGTTCTCTTAATCTATATACTGTTATACTGAAATGAAAATATATAGGTTTACCAAACGGTTCAGTGATTAACCATTAAGATCAGTTGGATTAAGTGTTGGTCAAATGTATTTACACAAATGAGATGAGAAGCTTATCAAAAGTATTGTGAGCATTGCATTGTGAAAGACAATAACTTCATATGAAAGGTATTTCTTTGATTTTGTGCATTGTACTTAGTCAATTGAAAATGTGATTACATGTTTGAAAAAACAGACTTTTTGATGATATGCTTTGAGTTTTGTACTTGCAGTTGTGAGGTTTTACCACATACTTGTGAAAATAGTACCAAAGCGAATAAAAAAAACTGTATTATAGGACAAACTTTTTGTAGATTCTTTAGCATGTTCAACCTGTGTGTATTGATGATCGTATCCACTAATATACAGGCAGTGTGTGGTATGTAGACACATGCCCATAAACTGTAACGCAGAATGTTTCGTCATGTCCCATGATGAACACACACATAGGCCACACAGAAGCAAACACACACACAGACACACACAGACACACACACACACACACACACACACACACACACACAGTGCAGTATATTGGCTGCAGACACCGGCTGGGTGATAAAGTCCTTCTCCATCATTATCATGTCACTGGTCTTTCTGACAGATGAATACAACTGCCCTAATAGCCACTACAGTTCAGTGAACCGTTCAGATCCAAATCTCACGAATCACCCCGATGTGTCACATCTATTGCGTCAAGGTCAGCTGTCGTGTTGCATTGTGTCATTTAAACACTCACCAATGACTTCCTCTAATTCATGCTCTGGTATCCGGGATTTCAATTTTAACCAGTTACTTTTTTGTATTCTCTTTTTTCACTTTTTATTTCCTAGAAAACGTGCTGGGGAACGGATGAGACAGGAGAATAAGCGTGAATTATTCTGTCTGGGGGTGGATGGCGCACGGGTGTCTGGGTGGCGCACGGGTGTCTGGATGGCCCACGGGTGTCTGGATGGCGCACGGGTGTCTGGGTGGCGCAGGGGTGTCTGGGTGGCGCAGGGGTGTCTGGGTGGCGCACGGGTGTCTGGGTGGCGCACGGGTGTCTGGATGGCGCACGGGTGTCTGGATGGCACACGGGTGTCTGGATGGCGCACGGGTGTCTGGATGGCGCAGGGGTGTCTGGATGTCTGACGCCTAGATTTTCTGGCTGAATTAATTTGCGAGACAAGCACTTTGCATTCAGACACGGTTAACAAATGCGTCTGTAAAACCAAGAGTTATTTAGACACGCATTCAAATGAACCAGGGTTTCAGGACACTTGACGTCCCCAAGTAGTGGGTATTAAAATGGAAGACTAGACGAGTTGGCCTAAATACTATAATTATGAAAAAAGCGTCTTGTGCATGGCTCAGGGTTCAGAAGACTGTTATCAGACACCTGTTTTCCGAACAACCACCCATAGCGAGTGTCAACTATTGTCTCACAGTGCACCATTCAATGAAATAAGTGGCCTCGATTAGCTGAAGAACACAAACACACACACTGTCTGCTCACATATATAGGTTATCACATCCACACTCCTCATTCTAACACTGTCTGTCAATTACACACAGGCCGGAGCGCATGCAGCCTGGATGCAGCAATATCCTCCCATCCTCCTCCAAAGTAACCATGACAACAGGATGGCTGGGAGACACTGCTCCCGTTACACGATGATGCTGGTGCTTTTCCTTTTCAAAATAAACCCTGGTTGCTTTTCAAGATCGACTTGCCCTCTTAAAAGAGAGAAAAGCCTTTTTTCCTGCTCAGTTGAGCGGATAAATAAACACAACACTGCCCAGTGGCCCATACGTTGCATATTAATAGAGCAATAGGAGACATAAGAGACCGTGCGACGAAAGTATATACGAAACATGCATCCAATCTCTGCATGTGTCCTGGTAAAATGACAGGGATAATTCGCAGATATTTTGTCCCTCAACTATCCTATTCTGTCGGATTGCAGATGCTTTAATCGGATATGGTTGGTTCTTTACAGAATTAAATGATGTGTGCATGCAAAACATGGTCTAGATGCAAAGACATTGAGTCCACAACAATATCCGGCTCACAGTACAGCACTCACCAGCAAAACGCGTTGAATCTGTAGGAAGTGTAACCATACAGTTTTGCAGGTTCAGGCTGTGTTCTCCTTCTGCCCATCCATTCACACGGTGGAACATACAGATCCAGGCTCGGTTTCTACCACGTCGTGCCGCGTCCTTCCTATCTGGTTGCCGACCCTCTGTCTGCGCTGCGACTCCTCCACGCACGGACTCCTGGCGGTCGCCTCGTTGTCTCGCCTCCGCAAACCGGCTGGGTCATGCGGGAGGTCCAGTCCGCGGGACACGGTAGACCGACAGCGCGTAGATCGGGTAGTCTGTATGTGTCTGAGAAGCGGATAGGCTGCTGTGTCCCTTTTGTCCGCTGCGGTTCGTGAGAAGCATCTACAGTATTTCCAGTCTCCAGTCAGTGTTGTGAGGCGCACCGGCTGAGTGGAGCTGTCTGTATCTGTGGGGGCCTGTTGATACTGCTCTCTGATGGTACCATCTGTAGCCCAACACTCAGATTGGAGAGGATGTATGGCTTACTTGGTGTAAAGAGTTGGCTCACATAGCCAAGTACAGCCTAAAATGTCATTATCCCAACGCTTTATTCCAGGACTTCATGCCAATGACTTTATCCCAGCGAAAGCATATCAACAGAGATAACACGCACTGGCAGATAATGTAAAACAGCCCTTTGTATGAGGTTTTATTAAAATAGATCTTCTGCAGTCAGCTGTTGTGTAACTACAAGTTTGACGAGTCCCCTGCATGTCACAGTATGGTCCCACTTAAGGACAACAGCATGATTTCCAATAGCATAAGCGTACGAGTACGTAGATTCCATCAGAAGTATCACTGGCACCTCCCACTGAGTTAGAAGCCTACATGCAGAGGTGGAAGGTACCAAGAAGACCGAGAAAAGACTTTGACCCCCCCTGCGATGTCATGTGATGTCATTAGAAGGTTAAAGGTTTGTTCTCAGATCTATGTACTGAGTGATACCTTTGACCGACACAGGGTTTAAAATATCTCTTTTTGTGTTTGGCTGGGGGTTGTGCATTGGTCGAAGTTTCACTGAGGAAAGTTTTAAATACTTTGAGCTGTGCAATGTTGATTCCTAATCTCTATACTCATGTCCAATTCACATTATATTTGTGGAGAGATACTTCATGTTGTTGTTTTTGTTTCTTTGACAGGGAATTGGATTTATGGAGAACCACAACACAGGAGGCTTCAATGTGTCTCGGCTGATGAAAGGGCTCTGCTTCTGGGTTGCATTTCCATAGGGATTACATACAACAAAGGGACACACTGATTGCAATGTAAGTCGCTTAAGGAGTTTCTGCAGAGTGGGTTTTATGTTATTATCTAACCTTTTAAAATGTAAGGATTGTCCGGAAACATTGACTTGTGCCTATATTATTAAACTGGTATTAAGTTCACTGTTGATTGACATACACGCAAAGCTATTACCAACAATTCTCTTTCAGAGGTAAAGAGGTCATCCCATTCCTTACTGGTTTTAAGACACCTGCATCAGTGACACCCAGAAAAACGGAATGAGGCTTTATTCAGGAAGGCAAAGCTACGTGATGTTCAGAGTTGTTTCATTCACCAGAACAACTGGCATGCTACTTACAACGCCTCTAAAATAGTAGTAGTGGGACATTTGTCCCTTGGGCGTCGCTCAAGGACACATTACAGTAAAAAGGAAGCAGTACTGCATTCTGCATCATTCTGCAAACCCCATAAGATTAGCATCTAGCTTGTCTCCCTTCGTAAACGGTTCCAGGCAGTGTATTGATCCTGAACTCCAACTCCCACCCTTAGCATATAGTGGAATACTCACACCTTGCAGACACCTCAGTCAAAGACACGCTAGTCAATAAGACATAATGGAGAAGGGTTGAATGAGAAGAGGAAGAGAACAGAAGGAGCAGAGCGAAAAAGACAAAGAGTAAGAGAATTAGATAAATAAAGAGTCTGAAGGAGAAACGGGTTGCGGCACCTGGAATAGAGCAGCTCTGTCCCAGAAAAGGAAGGGGATTACGTAAAGAGTGTGAAAGAGAAAGAAAGACATCGATTGCATTGACGAGATTGAAAGGTAAACATAGACAAAGAGAATTACATTGTGTGAACAGAGTAAAAGACTCTTACGGTAAAAGAGTGAAACAGAGAAATATGGACACATTAAATGACAAGAGTAAGACAGGGACATAGAGGAGGAGAGAAGGTAGGGAGGGAGGGGGTGGAGGGGCTCAGATGACAAAGAGGATGACAAAGAGAGTTCACAGAGTACAGATGACCATGACCTGTCTGACTGCAGGATAATGCCCCCCCCGCCCAATATCACTGCTGGTTTCCCAAATATTCCCTACATAGTGCCCTGCATTTGCCCTATGGGTCCTGGTAAAAAGCAATACACTAAAAATAAGATAGGATGCTGTTTGGAATGGACACACTGTTAAGCCTGATTACTAATTCATTACTGGACTACCTGCCCCTCCCCCTAAACCCAGACCCCGTTTACCCCGCCCCCCCTGCCAGTATCCCAGGGGATGGCCCATGGAGTGATAGAGGAGAGGTAGAAGAGGTCTTTCCCCCCGAATGACAGCTGCAGGATTCTGATGGACTAGCCGTGTTGGGAACGATGGAATTCCCAGATGTGACAGTTTGGAGTAATGGAGAGAAAGTGGGCTGAGGAGGGAAGGAGAAGGTGGATGATGAAGTGAGGAGAATAGGGAAGGGTCTATTTCTGTGTTAGGGTGGTGTAATAGATGTGGAGAGGTGAAGAATAGTGTTTGTCTGGTGAGAGGTGGTCTATTTCTGTATTAGGGTGGTGTAATAGATGTGGAGAGGTGAGGACTAGTGTATTTCTGTGTTAGGGTGGTTAAATAGATGTGGAGAGGTGAAGAATATTGTTTATCTGGTGAGAGGTGGTCTATTTCTGTATTAGGGTGGTGTAATAGATGTGGAGAGGTGAAGACTAGTGTATTTCTGTGTTAGGGTGGTGTAATAGATGTGGAGAGGTGAAGACTAGTGTTTGTCTGGTAAGAGATGGTCTATTTCTGTATTAGGGTGGTGTAATAGATGTGGAGAGGTAAAGACTAGTGTATTTCTGTGTTAGGGTGGTGTAATAGATGTGGAGAGGTGAAGAATATTGTTTATCTGGTGAGAGGTGGTCTATTTCTGTATTAGGGTGGTGTAATAGATGTGGAGAGGTGAAGACTTGAAGACTAGTGTATTTCTGTGTTAGGGTGGTGTAATAGATGTGGAGAGGTGAAGACTGGTGTTTGTCTGGTAAGAGATGGTCTATTTCTGTATTAGGGTGGTGTAATAGATGTGGAGAGGTGAAGACTGGTGTTTGTCTGGTAAGAGATGGTCTATTTCTGTATTAGGGTGGTGTAATAGATGTGGAGAGGTGAAGACTAGTGTTTGTCTGGTAAGAGGTGGAGGTGGTGGTATATTTCTGTGTTAGGGTGGTGTAATAGATGTGGAGAGGTGAAGACTAGTGTTTTGTCTGGTAAGAGATGGTCTATTTCTGTATTAGGGTTGTGTAATAGATGTGGAGAGGTGAAGACTAGTGTTTTGTCTGGTAAGAGGTGGTCTATTTCTGTATTAGGGTGGTGTAATAGATGTGGAGAGGTGAAGACTAGTGTTTGTCTGGTAAGAGGTGGAGGTGGTGGTATATTTCTGTGTTAGGGTGGTGTAATAGATGTGGAGAGGTGAAGACTAGTGTTTGTCTGGTAAGAGGTGGAGGTGGTGGTATATTTCTGTGTTAGGGTGGTGTAATAGATGTGGAAAGGTGAAGACTAGTGTTTTGTCTGGTAAGAGATGGTCTATTTCTGTATTAGGGTGGTGTAATAGATGTGGAGAGGTGAAGACTAGTGTTTTGTCTGGTAAGAGGTGGTCTATTTCTGTATTAGGGTGGTGTAATAGATGTGGAGAGGTGAAGACTAGTGTTTTGTCTGGTAAGAGGTGGTATATTTCTGTATTAGGGTGGTGTAATAGATGTGGAGAGGTGAAGACTAGTGTTTTGTCTGGTAAGAGCTGGTATATTTCTGTATTAGGGTGGTGTAATAGATGTGGAGAGGTGAAGACTAGTGTTTTGTCTGGTAAGAGGTGGTATATTTCTGTATTAGGGTGGTGTAATAGATGTGGAGAGGTGAAGACTAGTGTTTTGTCTGGTAAGAGGTGGTCTATTTCTGTATTAGGGTGGTGTAATAGATGTGGAGAGGTGAAGACTAGTGTTTTGTCTGGTAAGAGGTGGTCTATTTCTGTATTAGGGTGGTGTAATAGATGTGGAGAGGTGAAGACTAGTGTTTTGTCTGGTAAGAGCTGGTATATTTCTGTATTAGGGTGGTGTAATAGATGTGGAGAGGTGAAGACTAGTGTTTTGTCTGGTAAGAGGTGGTCTATTTCTGTATTAGGGTGGTGTAATAGATGTGGAGAGGTGAAGACTAGTGTTTTGTCTGGTAAGAGCTGGTATATTTCTGTATTAGGGTGGTGTAATAGATGTGGAGAGGTGAAGACTAGTGTTTTGTCTGGTAAGAGATGGTATATTTCTGTATTAGGGTGGTGTAATAGATGTGGAGAGGTGAAGACTAGTGTTTGTCTGGTAAGAGGTGGTCTGTGTTAGATGGTGACAAGAAAAGGGGAAAAGGAGAATATTAGTTGAGTGTTTTGTCATGAGGTGTATAATGTTGTTCTGCTTACAATAATAATTACATCTTGATCCATCAACCAAAATGGAAGAGGGGGAAGGGGTTCTAGACAGAGGGGATATGAAATGTCTGAGTCTGCAGCACAATCAGTGTGTGACTACCGCACTCCTCTGGTCTTTGAATTGGTGTGTAGCCAACACACACACACACACACACACACACACACACACACACACACACACACACACACACACACACACACACACACAAACATGCACAGACGCACTCAAACAAACACACACATACGCACACACACACATGCATGCGCAGACAAATGCAGAGTATAAGCTCACATGAATGCACACTTGCACACATACAGATAGACTGCTGACTTAGCTGGAATTACATAGAAATCCTCCACACGTGTAGATTACAGTTCTATGTCTATGTGCTCAACACTAGAACCCCTACAGCAGGAGAACCAGATCAGAATCCTACTGGGACTGGGACATACATGTATGGACTCTACTTACACACTGAACGTGTGTGCTGGAGTGTGTTTGTGCGTGTGTGTCCAAATCAGTGAGTCTTTGTCTTGTTTGCCTCTGATCAGGAAGATTCCAAGCTGTGTGTGTATGAGTGTGTGTGTGTGTGTGTGTGTGTGTGTGTGTGTGTCTGTGTGTGTCTGAGTGTGTCTGTGTGTGTCTGTGTGTGTCTGTGTGTGTGTGTGTCATATCAGAGAGATTCACAGCACTATACAGGACTATTAGATAAAGGCATGTATTACTGCATTGAAATGTGTCTAAGGGGGTGTGTGTTTTGCTTCTCAATTACAAAGCTCACAACCAGGATATTAGACCATGCTGTGAATTATTTCCCAAATTTATGCTAAAGGTATGTCAACAATAAAAGCAGATTTTTTTTCACTTGCTGTGGATAGGAATTCTGAGAGGTGGGAGAGTTTGGAAGTTGGTCAAAGAAATAATGACATGGTCAAATTCTCTGTCTACTCAATAGTCAACGTCAAGGTTTAGGTTAGGATAAGGGGGACATTTAGGGTAGGATAAGGGTTAGGTTTAGGTTTAGGTTAGGATAAGGTTTATGTTTAGGTTAGGATAAGGTTTACGTTTAGGTTAGGATAAGGGTTACGTTTAGGTTAGGATAAGGGTTACATTTAGGTTAGGATAAGGGTTACATTTAGGTTAGGATAAGGGTTAGGTTATAAGGGTTACATTTAGGTTAGGATAAGGGTTAGGTTTAAGTTAAGATTAGGGTTACATTTAGGTTAGGATAGGGGTTAGGTTTAGGTTAAGATTAGGGTTACATTTAGGTTAGGATAGGGGTTAGGTTTAGGTTAAGATTAGGGTTACATTTAGGTTAGGATAAGGGTTAGGTTATAAGGGTTACATTTAGGTTAGGATAGGGGTTAGGTTTAGGTTAAGATTAGGGTTACATTTAGGTTAGGATAAGGGTTAGGTTATAAGGGTTAGGTTTAGGACTAGTGAATTTGAAACATGGATATCTGGTCACCACAATGAAAGACAAATGTGTGTGGTTGCAAAAGGATAGAAAGAAACACTAATTTGCCTATTTTAGAGCAAGAGATATGGTTAGGGTTTGGGTAACGTTTAATAATTGTTTAAACATTGAGTTGACCTGCAAGGTGTGTCTTGGCCCACAGTTTGGACCTCAACGCCTCTCTTATAATTACCTAATCAGCACGCATTACCGTCCAGTGAAGAAAACGTGAGATGACAGACTCATTACAAAATATGTGTGTGTGCGCATGTGTACATGCCTGTGTGTGTGTGTGTGTACATGTGTGTGGTGTGTCTCATCTGGGTCATTTCATACAAATGCGTGATCGGGGATAGAGAAAGAACTTCACCCTTCAGGGAAGTCAGGAAGAGAGAAAGAAAAAGGGGCAAGGGAAGAGATAGGAGGAGCGGATGAGATAGGATGGAGGAAGAAAGAGGATGGAAGGAAGAAAGAAAGAGGACAGAAGAGAGAGAGGTTATGGTATGAAGTGGGAAGGTGTGTGTTAATTGCCTACATTGGTTTTGACATCCAAGAGAACAATGTGCAGCCTACAAAAATTAACAAATTGATGTCATGATCCGGAGAATATTTCACACAAGATGGGTAAGAGTAAAGAAAAGGTCAGAATAGAACAATATCGTAGTTAGTGGAGTTTTGCCATAAAACCGAAAGAGTGATGAACAAAGAGCTAATTTGCCACCGAGAAGCTAAGCGTATGTGGTTGGTCATGTTTGTGTGTAGACTTGTTTTGACAGAGACGGAGAGAGAGACTAAATTGGCGACCTTGCCAGCTGGTGGCAGAATGAATTGTGTGTACTGTCTGTGTCTGTGTATGTGTGTGTTGGGTGGGGGGGTGGGGGTGTTAGGCTGCTGCCCCTCTGGAGTGCCCAGGCTGTACGGTTGGCACGGAAACAGCTTGCGGCAGGCAGGGGGGGGGGGTTCGCAGGGGCTGTTGCCAACCCCGGGGAGAAAGACTGCTGGGACATTAAACGCCGCCACCGCCACGCAACCTGGTCACTATGGTAACACCGTCCCAAAACCCTCCGTTCTGCAGTTATTAGCGGAACATATAACACGTCATACAGATGTCATAAGCTGTAGTAAACAGTCATAGCTACATTTGATGCAGCAGTAGTGTCTGTTGTGTAGTTGTGTTGGAACCTCCCCAGACCATGACCTAAGATACACTGGGATTAGTTCCCATGTTTCTCTGTCACAAACGCCGTCGCTGACTCAGCACCATGTTGTCAGATATGCTGATGATTTAGCCTGCCAATCAGCTGGATGATACCTGTCTCTCAGTTCCTGCCAATAGCGTCAATACAGAGCTGTTCTGACTGACAACTAGATGCTAACATGCCCTCTGTGGTCTGTTTTGGGGCAAAATGCATTTAAACATTGAAGGAAGGCAGTATTTTATCCTCTGCAGATTTTGTACATTTGCCCACTGACAAAGACATGAACAGTCCCTAATTTTAAGAATAGAATAACCAGAATAACGCATTTCAATGAAGTTGTACATTTATTTGCATTTTACTCAGTGAAATAAGTATTTGACCCTTTTGCAAAACATGACTTAGTACTTGATGGCAGAGCCCTTGTTGGCAATGACAGAGATCAGGTGTTTCTTGTAGTTGGCCACCAGGTTTGCACACATCTCAGAGGGATTTTGTTCCACTACTCTTTGCAGATCCTCTCCAAGTCATTAAGGTTTCAAGGCTGATGTTTGCCAACTGAAACCTACAGCTCTGTCCACAGATTTTCTATGGGATTATGGTGTAGAGACTGGCTAGGTCACTCCAGGACCCTAATGTGCTTCTTCTTGAGCCACTCCTTGGTTGCCTTGGTTGTGTGTTTTGGGTCATTATCATGCTGGAGTACCCATCCACGACCCATTATCAATGCCCTGGCTGAGGAAAGGAGGTTCTCACTCGTGATTTGACGGTACATGGGCACGTCCATTGTCATAATTTTTCCAACTCCATGATTGACAGTGGTGATTGACAGTTCTTGAAGTCATTGGCAGCATTCTTCCTTCTCCAAACACGGCAAGATGAGTTGATGATAACCAGTCATCTACAACCAAGCATCTACACTTACCTACATAACCATGACATTGAAATAATGAGAAGCAAACCGGTGACAACCCCCAGAACTTATTTAAGCTATTTAAGGTCCCTGGTTAGGTTCATGGGTGCTTGGGATTGTTCCTATGTAGAACGTTACGTGTTTCAGAGTTGGTGGGTGTTTGTGTTTAGTGCCTGCACTAGTTGATTGCTGTCTCTCTGTTAATGACACATAAAAGGCTGGTGTCTCTTCCCTGAAAGCTTAGCACAGAAAGGTTATGTGGACGTATTCTGTATGTACATGTCCACTTATCAACTTATATCTTGCTAGAAAAACAATTATTAAAATATAAATCACATCTAATCCAGAGCCAAAATGAGAATACATAGCTGCATTTAGGCCGGCAGACATATTGGGATCTTTTTACCAATCACAACAGCTCTGAAAAATATCTGATGATAAAAAATGCGATGTGAAAGGTCACAAGGCAAAGAAATTGATTATATATAGACTGTCTAATTATGAGCTTTTGTATGTATCCTAAATCGCTCCATATTCCCTATAATGCACCGTTCAGACCAGAGATCCAAAGTAGCACACTAAATAGACTGGTGAATGGTGTCCCTCCAGACATATCCGTTGTCACCAATAGCCATAGCCTGAGCGCCAGCAAGTTCTGCCATAAAAATCTTTGTGATGATGTCATTTAGTCATATGCTAAATGCAGGGTTCTAGTGGCACACAGATGCATTTTGGGAACCGCAGTTTGGTCTTCTATCATTCTGAGTGTACATTACTTCAATTGGAGTGTCTCTATCCCACTGTGTGTTGCAGTGAAAAATAAAAGTTGAATCTGCTCCTTGTTGTAAGATCAGTCTGTGTCCAGCCCAATCTAAATAATGATCCAGCGGGGTCCACAGAAGCAATCAATCATTCCTACAGAATCCTCCGGTAAAATATGACTGCTCTAAAGGTCATATGCTACCTGTACGTTTGAGATGATGGCAGAATATGTTCATCATGTTTCTGTTCAGATACGACAAAACCTAAAGGCCATTGTTGACATTTATAGTAAACTATTTTGACCAGCAGAGGGTGCCAGAAATGTGTTAAATGTGCAGAGCGATCTACTGTAGGTATTTAACAGGCACCACATCACATCAGATAGATACAGTGTTGGACAAAAATTCACATGTAGTCATTAACTATATTTAGCTGTGGCTTGGTAATAATAGAAAACATTTGAAATCCAAGTAATATTTTCAGTATTTCTAGACTTTTATACATTTAGTTGTATGACAATTGACTAGAAACTTAACAAAATGACTGTGTTGGCAAATGTACAATGAAATATGGGTGAAGTAGGCACGTGCCTGTTTTAAATATGTTAAATTGCACATTCAGTGTAACATTTTAACCGAAAGTTGTTTGTTTGCAGATTCCACATTTTCAAGAAGCAGATTGAATATTGGGAACATGTTTTATCTGTCTAAATCTGTATTTTTCTTAGGAGTACATTGAGTGTTGTTGTAAGTAAAGTGGTGCGGCAGTTAACTGGGAAACGAAGCAAATACTGGTTAAACGGCTGGTAGTTGTTGTTACATGACTTATGAATGCTTTAATAATGCTTTTAATAATTAAAAAGGTAATTTCCTGGTAAGGACATTGTTCTTGGTTCTGAAAGGTGTGTAAACAAATGAGTGTGAAGAAACACACGTGTGTAAAGTCACAGCCAGACATACAATCGCAGACATACAATCGCAGACACAGTAGTAATAAAGTACACATACTATCTGTTTACCTGGGATAATGTCCAACCCCTGCTGGCTGGTACATGACGAATGTCTTTGGGTTTTCCCCAAAACAACTAGTTGGTGGTGCAACCCTGTGTTTTTCTTGCTTGACTGCATCGAAACTGGAAAATCACCACAACAAAAAGGTGAAAGACAGGAAAAAAGATTAGACATTAGTTGCGTACGTGAATTAAATTCTACCAGGTTAAACTCATTATTTGATTTCCTATTCCTATTTATTTTCAACCGAGATTCATTCATATAGGTTTGTAGCATGTTGTTAGATTTATACTGATAATACTCTTCCTATGTTCACGTTCTGCCTTAACCGTGTATTTTACAGGAAAACATGAGGCTGTAATGCCAGGAAACCAACAGCACAGCAGTGAAGATAACCCATGACCCAGACATGATCCAACAGTTACATTTACATAAGGTCTTTAAAATACCAAACCCAGATCAGTCATTATTCTGTGGGTTGGGTCAGTATATAGACCACCAGACCAAGACCCAGATCAGTCATTATTCTGTGGGTTGGGTCAGTATATAGACCACCAGACCAAGACCCAGATCAGTCATTATTCTGTGGGTTGGGTCAGTATATAGACCACCAGACCAAGACCCAGACCAAGACCAGATCATCATTATTCTGTGGGTTGGGTCAGTATATAGACCACCAGACCAAGACCCAGATCAGTCATTATTCTGTGGGTTGGGTCAGTATATAGACCACCAGACCAAGACCCAGATCAGTCATTATTCTGTGGGTTGGGTCAGTATATAGACCACCAGACCAAGACCCAGATCAGTCATTATTCTGTGGGTTGGGTCAGTATATAGACCACCAGACCAAGACCCAGATCAGTCATTATTCTGTGGGTTGGGTCAGTATATAGACCACCAGACCAAGACCCAGATCAGTCATTATTCTGTGGGTTGGGTCAGTATATAGACCACCAGACCAAGACCCAGATCAGTCATTATTCTGTGGGTTGGGTCAGTATATAGACCACCAGACCAAGACCCAGATCAGTCATTATTCTGTGGGTTGGGTCAGTATATAGACCACCAGACCAAGACCCAGATCAGTCATTATTCTGTGGGTTGGGTCAGTATATAGACCACCAGACCAAGACCCAGATCAGTCATTATTCTGTGGGTTGGGTCAGTATATAGACCACCAGACCAAGACCCAGATCAGTCATTATTCTGTGGGTTGGGTCAGTATATAGACCACCAGACCAAGACCCAGATCAGTCATTATTCTGTGGGTTGGGTCAGTATATAGACCACCAGACCAAGACCCAGATCAGTCATTATTCTGTGGGTTGGGTCAGTATATAGACCACCAGACCAAGACCCAGATCAGTCATTATTCTGTGGGTTGGGTCAGTATATAGACCACCAGACCAAGACCCAGATCAGTCATTATTCTGTGGGTTGGGTCAGTATATAGACCACCAGACCAAGACCCAGATCAGTCATTATTCTGTGGGTTGGGTCAGTATATAGACCACCAGACCAAGACCCAGATCAGTCATTATTCTGTGGGTTGGGTCAGTATATAGACCACCAGACCAAGACCCAGATCAGTCATTATTCTGTGGGTTGGGTCAAGACCACCAGACCAAGACCCAGATCAGTCATTATTCTGTGGGTTGGGTCAGTATATAGACCACCAGACCAAGACCCAGATCAGTCATTATTCTGTGGGTTGGGTCAGTATATAGACCACCAGACCAAGACCCAGATCAGTCATTATTCTGTGGGTTGGGTCAGTATATAGACCACCAGACCAAGCCCCAGATCAGTCATTATTCTGTGGGTTGGGTCAGTATATAGACCACCAGACCAAGACCCAGATCAGTCATTATTCTGTGGGTTGGGTCAGTATATAGACCACCAGACCAAGCCCCAGATCAGTCATTATTCTGTGGGTTGGGTCAGTATATAGACCACCAGACCAAGACCCAGATCAGTCATTATTCTGTGGTTTGGGTCAGTATATAGACCACCAGACCCAGATCAGTCATTATTCTGTGGTTTGGGTCAGTATATAGACCACCAGACCCAGATGAATCATTATTCTGTGGGTTGGGTCAGTAGTATATAGACCACCTGGACCCAGATCAGTCATTATTCTGTTGTTTGTGTCAGTTGCATATAGACAACCAGACCCAGATGAATCATTATTCTGTGGGTTGGGTCAGTAGTATATAGACCACCTGGACCCAGATCAGTCATTATTCTGTGGGTCAGCCATCTCAGGATTAGACTAGTAATGTGTTTGTTGGTTCAAACATGTCAAGAGCCTGTTATCACCTTTACCAGTAAGTATGAATATCATCGTACTTCCTGCTCAAAACCGTATCAGTGATATTCCACTTAAGAATTCCGTAAGAGGTGAGAAAACCGATAAAGTGGGAGAGAGATGATAAGAGAGAGCGAGAGTGAGGAAAGAGGGGAGAGAGAAAGAGGGAAATTGAGAAGTAGAGTGAGAAAAAAACACAGAGCTGGAAAGGGAGGGAGTGAAAAGAGATAGAGGAAGGGAGACGGTTTTGTCCCTGCGGCTCACTCAAATGCCCAGACACATAGCCAGTACAAAGGCAGAGGATCATCACAGCTGACATACCAACTGTGCTTCACTACGGCGCTACACACACTCTCTCACTCTCAGACACACACACACGTACACGTTACACAGCAACAGGACTGTAATAAGACATTTGAAGACCGGGCACCATTATGCTACAGGAGCTGTCACAGTAAGTAAAGTGTACTGTCTTTTTCCGTTTTTTTCCCTCTGCTCTCCTTCTTTTTCTCTTCACTCTGTCCCTTTGGGTTATTGTACTTTTCCCGTGTTTGTTCGGCCCTCACAACCGCTTCTCTGTCAGTCTCAATCATGTGCAGTAAAACAGGCTCTGATTAAACTCCACTAAGGACTTTTTAGACACCCCTCATTGGTAGGCAAGACACATTTCCTTTCTTACGCTTTTTGTTCCTGCTTTGTCCATATATCTGAACGGTGATTGGGGTAAACTCAGTTTGCATGTCGGCACTAAATGAAGACTCCTTGCTGGGTGTCTGTGGGTGTGTTTTTGGAAAGTTGCAGACTGATCTCAGACTGTTCTGTTCTCATCTGTCCTTACTGACTGGACCAGGTCTGGATGTTCTGAATCAATGCTGGTATGATCACCTTATAATTATAACATCAACTCTTCCATGCAAAGTCCCCGTAAATAGCGTTATCTTCTGGCCGGGGCCCCCCTTTTGCAAAACCCATTGACAATACTATGTCAAAAGAAATAACTTCTACACTTATTTCAATTTTTTTCTTTTTTTTTGCATTTTCAAGAAATAACTTTTTTGCATTTTCATGTTATATTACTTTGGGGATAGGAAAGAGGAATTTGTCTATTCGCTAGCTAGTTACATTTCAAGAGCAGAGCAGTTTCTGGCAGGTGCAGATCAATATAAGTCAAAACTGTACGTTTTTGAATGCCAGGCAACAAAGATGGGCATGGCAAATAAGATTTACAAATTAATATATTATAAGAATCTATATTCTATATTAATACACATAATAAATAATACATTTGCATTTTTTTCAAACATTTCCTTCCAATTGTCTGAGGCCCCTTTAGCGCCCCCTGGATGGCACAGACAAACATTGAAATGTGGCATTATGAGGTAATGAGTTTTAGGGGTGGGCGTAAGTCCTAGCTATCTTTTTCACGCAGGACTGAAAAACAGAGAGATAACCTGGATTTGTGGTTTCTTTAAACTCATGGTCTCATGTTCTCATGGTCATCATCACAACAGTTACTCTGAAATAAGGTCTAGGAGTGTTTTGGCAACACTAGACAGCATGTGACTAAGATAACATTTATTAGTCTCTACATATGACTCATCACAGAGGGTCAGACTCCCGACTGTCAGTCACAGGAACAAACAAACGTTCTACAAATGCCGCCACCATCCAGTGCAGTACATATCAGAGAGAGAGTCCTGTGAATGTAGAATGTACTGTACTGTACATATCAGAGAGAGAGTCCTGTGAATGTAGAATGTACTGTACTGTACATATCAGAGAGAGAGTCCTGTGAATGTAGAATGTACTGTACATATCAGAGAGAGAGTCCTGTGAATGTAGAATGTACTGTACTGTACATATCAGAGAGAGAGTCCTGTGAATGTAGAATGTACTGTACTGTACATATCAGAGAGAGAGTCCTGTGAATGTAGAATGTACTGTACATATCAGAGAGAGAGTCCTGTGAATGTAGAATGTACTGTACATATCAGAGAGAGAGTCCTGTGAATGTAGAATGTACTGTACATATCAGAGAGAGAGTCCTGTGAATGTAGAATGTACTGTACATATCAGAGAGAGAGTCCTGTGAATGTAGAATGTACTGTACTGTACATATCAGAGAGACAGTCCTGTGAATGTAGAATGTACTGTACATATCAGAGTGAGAGTCCTGTGAATGTAGAATGTACTGTACATATCAGAGAATGTGTACTGGATGGTGGCACATTCGTTATGTGATGATGATCATGAGTTTAAATACACTACAAATGCATGTTATATCTCTGTTTTTCAGTTCTGCGTGAGAAAGATAGCCAGGCCTTGAGCCCACCCCTGAAACTGTCTATCTCTATTCCCCATAATAGCACATTTCTATGTTTGTCTATGCCATCCTCTTTCTGTTGACTCTAAAAGCCCTTCTGCTACACAGGCCGGCATCTAAGCTCAGCTGGTTTTTGTTTACTTTTGAATGGTTGAAACCCGAAAGGCACCTCTCTGTTAGGGTGGAAGGGAGTGGACGCACTCTCACAACACACGCATCTAGAAAAATATGACACATGACATGAATCACCATGAAACACAGAGTTTCTATTGTGACTTTGTGTTGTTTGGAACATTTGTGTTTTTGGACAGGAGCTAAAAGGCTGAGGAGAACCAAACATTTGATTCTATGATTCACTCTCTCCTGCTGTAGAGTACCAACACTTGAACCCAGTGGCAGGAACTAAACGGAGAGAACATCTGAGAAGTCGCAGGAGGACTCTTCAGGCATTTTATTCATTTGGAATTTGGACTGAACCACATCCACCAGACGTGGGTTTCCTTATAAGAGTCCACTTTACCGAAGCAGTCCGGCACCAGAATTGTTCACAGTCCCAAAGGCACCGGAGGAAAGTGGTTCATCTCGGATCAGACGGTATGCTTGCTCAGATCTTACAGGAGATGTGGGTGGACCCAGAGATTCTGCAGGCCCTGAGTGAAGAGCAGAAGAACACATTGTTCCTGAAGATGCGAGAGGAGCAAGTCCGCCGCTGGAAGGAGAGGGAGGAGAAAGAGGAGAGAGAGGGGAGAACCAGGGAACACACCAAATCTAAGAAAGGTACATTCACTTAATGAACACGATGTTCTCCACACTGATAATACAAAAGGCCATACAGGATAGGAAGCGAGGGACACAATTGAACTGTGGAAATAACACAGATAGAAAAAGGGAGGGGGTTGATAAATGCTGAGTAAATGAGCACTCATTGTTATGAGAAACACAACCCTGAAACCACAGTCCTATCTACAGATAGAGGCCTTCAGGTCAGGCCAACCTCCCCCACTCACTAGGCCACGTCGTTCTCGTTCTAAACCATCTCAATGCCTCGCCTTTCTAATGGTCTCCCTCATATTTTAGGTGACATGCTACAAGCTAATAGAGCTTTGTGTATATAAGTTCTGTCCCATCTTATTCCCTCTCCCAGTTCTTCGAATGGGATGTGCAATAAAATATGACCTGTGCCATCCATTGATTCTAACAGAACAGTATAGTGTGGTGTACTCTGTCCTTTCATTACCGCTCTGTCATCACAAACACAGCATCAGCAATTGAATCATCCCAACTGCCGGCCTGGATGCCAGTCAGATTGAATGTCAGTGAATAGAATTGACTAAGCCCTGTTGTTTGGTGTTGTTTGGTGAGGCTTGGCTCCGTAAGTCCTCAGTATCACGTTACACCTTCGCTCGAACAATCTGTGTTCCCGCATGTCACCTGAGTTTGTGTGTGTCAGCGTCACCTGGGTAGCTCGTATTTGTAAGTGTGAAACCTTAGTCCAGGGCTAAACCTTAGTCCAGGGTTAAACCTTAGTCCAGGGTTAAACCTCTGTCCAGGGTTAAACCTCTGTCCAGGGTGGGATGCAGTGTGCAGTGCAAAAAAAGGCCTTATGGTGCTAGAATGGCATCTGCTATAAAAATCCTAACTCTATAAATATACAGCTCTAGGTCATAGTATTGTATTCATTCACATATAAGACAACAGCGCCATCTGTTGGCCAATACCCTAACAACCAACCTCCATGGTGTAAAACTGCAAACAAATCTTACGGTAGATTATATAGTATTTTCACTGTATTGAACGTTGTTGTTTCTTCGTTCCTTCAGGTCACAGTAAGAGTGTGCGCTGGCTATTGGGCGATAGAGACAACCACGAACCCAGCGCTCAACCTTCTATACGAATGCAACTCAGTGTAAGCGATGCACAGTGCACTGTTGTTTCAGCCCTGTGTCATTTTGAACTCACAGCCGTTTGGTACATTGTCAAATAATGTCATGTTTTGTGTATATATGGACGCCACTGGAAAAGGCCTGTCTTAAATAATGACAGAACTTCTGACAATGATGATAATTCGGAAGAATAAAAACATGTATATTTACATTGTGACAATACACCCGTTTTAAATCCTGCCTTTAACTTGTTGACGACATAACTGAAGGCAAAAGGGAAAGAAACAAACAGGAATTGTAGATGGATGTTAATAACCAGTGCCTGGGGATGTCTATGGGTCGCAGACTTGATTGTATGCAAAGGTTATGCAAACAAGTATTCACGCAAATACTTTTTGCATATTAAAATGCGGGACAATGTAGAAAATGTGCTGTCATTTTCTAAACGATTTATCTTCTATGGATTAAAATACTAAAACTAAATCTGAAAGACTAACCCTATGGTCAATGTATCATTTCATATCCAAAGTGCTGAAACACAGAGCCAAAAACAAGAGTCTGTCCCAATATAAGAGTTTAGTGTATTTGATTGCATGTGTATTCGTATGTGGCAGAGATTGACACTGAGAGAGAAAGTATAACAGGAGGAGATAACAAACTTTATATCCCCTTTCCAGAATGACTCCGATTGCTCTAAGGAATCTGAAGAAGATTCAGGCAGTGCTGAGGAAGACCCCAGGGTCCCAGCTGAGAACAGCAGTGACAGTGAGTCAGGATACAGCACAGATATCCTGAAGGATTGGGGCCTCCACAACAGCCACCACCGCCACAGCAACCACACCAACCTTCCTCAGTCCCAAACGCAACTGTCAATCACAGAAAGGGTCAACCCACAGGGCATAGGAGGTGAGAGATGAAGAGACAGTGCCAATTTGCTGTAGTGTGTGTATTTGCATGTTTGTCAAAAAATTATAGAAATCTTCCTCTATTGACTTTACTGAAAGATGTTTACAAAATCTTTATCTTTTTAGCGGTGGAACGTCACATGGAGGCGATCCCAGGGTTTGGGGGCCGCGTGGCCCAACTCAGGAGAGCCTTCGCCACCTCCACTTCGGTTTATAATACCCCTGTATCGACCACGTCCTCCCATTTGCAACTGGTGTCCAAACCCTCTGGCAGATAACAAAAGTCCACACCTACGTTCGACAGAGCACACGACCTTTATGCTCACTAAAGGGCTTAACAGAATAGAGGACAGACAGACAGGACAGGTTTGGTGCAGAAAAATAAGAGCTACCTACTTACCAGAGTTAAAGGTGGACAAGCATGGCTGAGTGGAAGGAATTCAGGTATTCTGGTGAAATGGCTGCTTGAAGAATCCTGAAGAATTCCACACAGTTCAACTTCTCCTGAACCTAAATGGTTTCAACATGTTTAACATACGAGGGACTTTAAGCAAGTTACCAGATTGTATCAGATTTGTACATGGATTGGAGGAAAAAAAATGTTTTACATTTGTATATCTCCAAACAAACAAAAATTGTGTAAGTGTACGCGGTATAAATGTTTTTAGTCGTCTGTAGTTTAACAGTTTAATCCCAAGGCTTGTGAACACAATCTTTTTTTAACTGTCTGACTGTGTCTAGATTTTGTGTTTGTTTTTTCAAGAGGTTATACTGTATATAAATTGTGTGTGTGACATGCTTGATTTGTTGGCATTTAACCTAGATGAATGAAATCTGGAACTTGTACCAAATGCTGTTTAAAAAAATGTGTTTGACACTTTGTGCTATCACAAGGATTCCCAACACTATTTTGGGATATTTAAATAAAATGTGATTAAAATTGCAGGGAGAAGGAGCGTACAGCTTTTACAATTTACCAACGGAAGTTCTGCATTTTAGGATAATAATTTCTGTTGAGTAAATATTGTGAGACACTATTTTTCTACTTTTACTCCAGATATCCTATGAATATATTTCATTTATTTATGGACACATTGCTGATATTGCAATCCACAAAATGACCTTTTAAAGAGCCACTTCACCGATTTTGCATTTAGCTTTGTATCAGTAGACAAATGGTAGTATTTTCCAATGACCTTACTCCCACCTCTCAGCTCCATCTGATAAGAGGCATATCTTGATTTTAGGTCAGGAAAAAATCCTCCAATGACGTAAAATGACGATTTTTACGTCATTGGAGAATTTTTAAAAAGAGGCTATGAACTACAGACAGAAGTAGATGCTACTTCCGCATTTTTATCAACCCGCCCATATGGGGTGGGGCCTCGTCACAGATTTTCAAGACAGTGTCAGCCATCTTGTGTAGCTAAGGACCAGGTAGTGGAGAAATGCGAGTTTTAGACTAAACACAATGGCAGAAGGTAATTTTGAAGACGAAATGAAAGAAAGGGATTTTGAAGATCTGTTGCGCGAATCCGATGTTCGTGGCTGCCTGTACGAGCCGCATTACAGCGAAACACAGTTGCGGTTGACGGAGGAACAAGAGGCTGCTGCTGCAGAGAAGCGAAGCTTGCCTGGCGGTCATGAGGAAGCGCCCGTACAGAGTCGAGCTGGGGCGGACTGGTGGTGCCAGTGCTCTCGCTATGCGCCTATGGACACAGATAGAGTCCCGCTGCTGTTGCGAATTTCAGCGATGCCATTTTCTTCTTGAAGAAATAACTGAATCTGCATTAGAAACGGGACCGCCAGCATGTGTAATAGAGCACCGCAGCTTTGATCCACACAAGTTTTTGAAACTTATTTCAGGATTCCGAAGGTCAATGGGAAACACCAGCCAAAGCCCGCAGGGACAAACGGACGCTTCAGTATAAGTGAGTATTTATTTGTTGTTCACGTCAGTTAGCTGAGCTATCGGTTATATTTACATATATGCTAGCTAGCCTATTGTAGGTGCAAATAGCTTGCGTTGCTAACGTTGTGCTTATTGTTTTCAGACAATATCGCCTAACAGCCTACCGTCATTTCGTTGAATGGGTCCTGCAAGGAGAGAGACTGGGGAAAGGCTATATCGTCTTGTTTTGCCTGCCTGTGTTGTTCAGGACATCAGACAGAGATTTCCAGCTAGTGACGGACAATACTGTGGCTATCAAGAAACTGCTGAAGCTCTGGAAGAGCTATGAGTGTGCAATTGTTTATTATAATTAAGTTTAAAAACAATAAAAGTTAAAAGTTTATAATGTATTACTTTGATTTACAAAAGAGTACAGGGAAATATGAAGAAATGTATATACTTTTATTAATTACAAATATTCTCAGAACTTGGGGTGGTTGATAGCCCGCAGCCACTGTTTGCACCGCTCTAAATGTTCAACGGGAAAACGATGGAAACTAACTACATGTCCTTTCCTTGTGTTGGATGTACATCCCGGTACAACGCAAGGCTAGTATTTAAATTACTTTATCAAGAAACTCGTCACGGAGACTCATGTTAACCGGTGTCATCTGTTTTCCAGTCAATTAGCTAGTAGCTAGCCTTCCCTTCTGCCTGCCCTCTCGAGCCGGTATGCGTGGCTTGGGATTGCATTCGTAGAGCAGCGAAACAAGGGCATTCTGGGATTTGGTGTATTTCATCCACATGAGCCAAAAACACATTTTAATCTTTTTCTCTGCCTAGAAGGCACAAATTTCAAAAATGCTTTCACATTTCTACTACATAAGTGACCACGATAAGTGAGAAAAAATATGTTTTTTCGGTGAAGTTGCCCTTTAATGCAAACACATTAAATATGATCTGGGACGCCATAGCTGTCCTACCAAAACAAGTGAAGATCACTGTCAGTTAACCGTTGCTACCATTGAGAGAAAAAAGGTTTGAATTTAAAATAGGAAAAATCGTGGAGCCACAGAGATAAAACAAGCTCACCTGCATGTTTTTGGTCAATATGTGTCCATTTCGTTTTTTGGCAGGCTGCTAATCTGAAACATATTGTGTGCAATAACTTTAACTATAGAAGTGCAATATCAACTTTAATTCAGATGCACATTAGATCTGAGGATCAGTGTAATGACAGTTTTAAATACCGGAAAATCCATCATAGTGGGAGTCTTGAAGGAAACATGTTCCTTTAGGTGCAAGGTCAAATGGGGTGAGGAACGAGGTAAAACGGGGTGAGGAACGAGGTAAATTGGGGTGAGGAACGAGGTCAAATGGGGTGAGGAACAAGGTGAAATGGGGTGAGGAACGAGGTAAAATGGGTTGAGGAACCAGGTAAAATGGGGTGAGGAACGAGGTAAAACGGGGTGAGGAACGAGGTAAAATGGGGTGAGGAACGAGGTCAAATGGGTTTTGAAGCGAGGTGAAATGGGGTGAGGAGCGAGGTCAACTGGGGTGAGATGGGCCATATTTACATTTCAGTAGCCTGTTATAGCGCCACCCTCTGGCAATCTGTATTTAAATAAGGATTTTAGTAATATTGTGTATATGCCAAGTATTTATTACATATCATGACACCGTATTCTACCTCAGATCGCCAGGGGTTGGAGAGTTTTTTCCCTGAACACGGATGGTGGGAGAGCAGTACGCCCCCTGATTTCTAAGTGGGGGACAAAGAGTGCTGTTTTATTTATAGTGAGTGTTATAGTCAGACCTGCTGCACCGTGCTCCGGGGTAGTATTACACATAGATCCCACACACACACACACACACATACCACACACACACATACCACACACACACACATACCACACACACACACACCAACACACACACACACACATACGCACATACATACACACACACATACCACACACACACACACACACACACACCAACACACACACACATACGCACACACACACACACACACACACACACACACACCAACACACACACACACGCACGCACATACACACACACACCCACACACACACACACGTACACACATACGCACACACACACACACACACACACATACCACACACACACACACACACACACACACACACACACACACACACACACACACACACATACGCACACACACACGCACATACATACACACACACGTACACCCCCACACACGCACACACATACGCAGACACACACACACCAACAGCTGTAACGACACACAAACTGACTAAAACAATCCGACGGGTTACGGTTGTTTTTCTGAAGTCGCTACTACAAACATAAGTGAAAGACCGCATTGGAATTGGCCCATGAAGTGGTCAAATCTCCAGTGATTATTGTTCACAAGCTTCAGTATGCTAGTAAAGATCTCAGCAGTTGCCTAACAAAGGATCAAAATGGACCAGAGGTAACTTGATAAGCAAGTGACGGCTGGGTGGTGACAGAGACTGCGACAAAACACGTACGCTGACACACACTTACGCAAACGTATACGTCCACACGAATGCAGGCACCAGCTGAGACACACAAACACACACACACAGAGGGTTAGACTAGCGTCAATCTGGCTGTATGAGCACCCACATCCAAACTTGCAGTCTTGGCCAACTCAATAATGCCTGACTCATGTACCATTCGAACAAATGAAAGTGTCACCACTGGCTTGTTTTACTGAGATACTCGGTTACATTGCTGACTTCAGTGGCCAACAAGTCCAATTGTGGTTTGAGAGGACATACTGACTTCTCACACCTCATTTGCAATTTCAGCCTCTATCTCCGCCTCTATTGCTATCTCTGCCTCTATTGCTATTGCTGCCTCTATTGCTATCTCTGCCTCTAACATTATCTCCGCCTCTGTCTTTATCTCTGCCTCTAACATTATCTCCTTCTCCATCTTTATCTCCACCTCTTTCTTCGCCTCTGTCTCAATACCCACCTCTATCTCTGCCTCTGTCCACCTTTATCTCTATTGCCACATCCATCTCCTCTGTCTATTAAGCTAGCTGTCTGACCCCTTCGCTTTCTCTTGCCTCTCTTATCTTCATCTCCTGCTGTCTCTCTATCTCCTAAATTATTCCCCCTCTCCCTATCTCCCCTCCCCCTCTCTCCTGCCATCGTGCAGGGCAGCAGAGCCAAACTCTGCAGGCGTTTGGGGAGGCACCAGACCTCGCGGCCAGCGGGTGACACAGATTTCCGGGGGAAGGGGGATTAATCTCCAAATCACTGGAAAGGCACAAGGGGAAACCGGAGATTCAGGAATATAAAATCCCTTTGTCTGGGAAGGAAAGAAATGCACAATAGAACGTGTTCCTTATTCATTGGAAAATTGTAACAGCGAGCCTGCCGGATGCGTTTTTTGCCTGAGTTGGCAAGACTTTCTGTAGGACATGCAGGGACACACACACACACACACATACACACACACACAGGCTCTCTGTGATCCCCTGACTGAAGGCACACAGGAAGTGCAGCCATGGCCCAATTATAGCGTGACACCTCGCCCTGCCGTTTCCATGGTTACGCCGTCCACCAGTCCCCTGGAGCGAGCAGTGGAGGAATAAGGTCCTATCTTATCATCCATCGTCACGGCAACCTCCAACTCCCCCCTCCCCGCCTCCCCCCCCGGGTCTGTGAGAGCTGGACTCTCTCTGCATTCACAATGTTATGTGGCCTTCCATGTGTGGGAGAATCGCCGTCTGCATACTGCATGCTTCTGAATGAATTTGGAATGTTATCAATGTGTGAATGGGAATGAGACAGAGAGCGTGTGTGTTCATGTACTGTGTGTGGTGAGTCATGTGCCCATGTATTTTGTATGTGTCTGTTACGCTCGGGTGTGTGTGTGTGTGTGTGTGTGTGTGTCTGGAATGTAGTGATAAGGCTTGCCTCTAGGAGTCAGCCATCATGCCTCCCCCAAGAAACAGAAATATACGTAAGCCCCATGGGAAATGGAGAGGGACCAGTCATCCCCTCAAATACAGAGAATCTGGAAACAATACACTGGCCGAAACATACAGATACACAGGCAGTTTCCTTTATTTGAAAGGCAGACATTTCAGGTGTAAGAACTACTATACACTAACGACTTAAATACTTCTACTTTATAGACATCACCTTTACATGAATACTGGTATGAAAACAAACATAAACATCGTATCATGTCTGTCCCTTAAAACATAGGGAAAGCAGGGTAACCGTCTATCGCCCACGGTTTGACTTCTAGGGAAACGTCCAAGTCTGGTGC
Organism: Dallia pectoralis; assembly: GCA_029465975.1. Taxonomy (NCBI): domain Eukaryota; kingdom Metazoa; phylum Chordata; class Actinopteri; order Esociformes; family Umbridae; genus Dallia; species Dallia pectoralis. The sequence continues at coordinate 9,099,937 of CM055729.1, read as the reverse complement.
TTTGATGACAATGTTATAAAAAGGAATTACATTTTCATATACAATACTCTGTTTCATGAGGTGGGTCAAGTCGGCTCAAGAGTATTTCAATCCATTAGAATGACCGCTTTTTCTTCTTGGTGTTTTTGATTGTCAAAGGAACTGTATTCGCCAAGCCAATCCAACCAATCTTAAGTGACTCTGTATGTCCGGAGTGCCAATAGCCATGATCACCTTCCAAAGGGGCGGAGTCTGCTGATTTGATTGGCAGTTCTTTGGAAGAGTGTGGTGGAATGCTATTGTAGCCATGGAAATGCTGCTACTGACGGCAACATCATCTTCTGTGAGAGGGGAGACGTCAGAAGGCAGTAGCCATTTCAAAACAAAGATATATTGATAGTCATGTACAAGCACATAAACACTTGAAACCTATTACCAAACCATTACACGGGTGTTATATAATAAATATATATATACAGATATATCACTAACCCAACCCACTTCCTCTCACCTCAAACCCTGCAGCTGCCTTCTTTTTCAGCTGCTCGCACTTCCTGTACTTGCAGATCTGGTGTCCTGTCTTGCGGTTGCGACAGGCGCTACACTCTTCGCAGTTCCCTGTCCGTCGACACGGAACACACTCTCCGCACCGCTTCCTTTTCCTCCTCCCGGCTCCGCCGCCAGGGGATGAGCTTTCACCTCGCAGCCCTCCCGTCCCTTCTCCAACCGCGGCCATCCTCACTGATCCTCCACCACCCCCAGTCAGGAACCCCCCTCCTCCCGCTGTCAGAGCAAACAGGCCTGGGTTCAACGGAAACCAAGAGCAGCCTAACAGGGGAAGGAAGTCTGTCACACAACCCATGCTGTCCCCTTCAACTCCAGACCCAGCCTCAATCTCCTCCCCGTCCCCCACAGCCTCACGGGCCCCCAGCCCGCCTAGAGGGCCCTGGTCCCTGGGTGTGGGGGTTAGTGTCAAGGCCCCCGCCCTCATTAGCAGCTCTGCAGCATGGGCCAGGTGTAGGCCACTGGGTGAGTCCCAGAGGTCTATATTGGAGGAGGGGGCTCGACGAGGCTTGTTCTGCCTGGGCTGGGAGGGCCTGTGCTCGGCCACATCGGGGTGGAGGAGACTCCTGATACCGATGCTGCTGGAACTACCATGGTGGTGGGCTAGCCTGTTAGTGTTGGTGAGATACTCAGAGAGAGAGCAGGGGTGAGAGCGCTTCAGACTTCGTCTTAAAGGCTCACTGGGGATCCTATTGGCTCTCTGCTGCTCCGGGGAGGAAGGGCCAGACATGTCCAGTGTATCTGCCATACTAGGTGGGGGTGGGGTGGTGGGGGAATGCCAAGGTGAGAGCAGTGACAACAGTCCAGCTGTCAGTTAGCCAATCACAACTCTCTGACAGCTGTTATATTCCCGTCATCCTCACTCCCACCTTTATACCCTACGAAGCTGTGCAGGGGTAGATTAAAAGAAAGGAAAATATATGAGATATATGGAGGAAGACAAAGAGGAGACAAAAAGGGAGAGAAAATAAGCAGATCTTGTTAGAGATATTGGTGTATTGTTGATGCTGTCGGAAGTTCACGAGGATGTGCTTCATATATGGCATACAAGTAATATTTCATATACAGTTCATGTGAAAGGGGTCCAAAAAATAACAATCTGATGCATATAAACTAAAGTACACATACATAAACACATACAGCACATGCACTGAATAACGTGAACCTGCCTGAGAGATAAGTTAGCCGAGTAGGCATATGGGTGTTGTTGCACCTTAGTACCAAAGGGGACAAATCTATGCAATAATTGAAAGCACAAACAAATTGCCTATTGCGCATATGCGCCAGTGAAATTTGGAGCGCGCATTTCGATTTGACTATGTAGTTGTGATGTGAGCCAGCGGTGAGAATATAGGACAACCTACATCTAAACGGCATCGAGTTAAAACAGGGATAAGAAAATACCTTTTGTCTAGACCGGGTGACAGTACAGGCGCGCGCACGACACGGTCGCAGTGGATAAATAAAACACGCACTATTTTCTCACGGAATAATAACGAATAGGTGCTCGAATAATGCAAATAATAAACCGCATTGTCCCGTGAAACTACGAATAGTCCATATCACCTAATATTACGTGAATATGACACGTTCATCTCCCCCGTATCCGTGCACCTACCAATGCGATGCGAGCTGACCAGAGCCACACTGTCCAGTGGGTTCGTCCGCGGTGCCTTCCGGAATACCGGAGCAAAAATAAACAAAAGTAGACCGAGGAAACAACAAGCAATTGTCAGCGACTAGACACGGTCGACCTTTATCTACGGCGATCACATGAGAAAACGGAGACGTGAGCCATTTGTCCCATTCGGTGGCTGCAGAGGTCCTCTGGCTTCGCCTTTCCTGTATTGCATTTCCAGCACCTCCTCGTCCCCGCCACTCGCCGAGCGGAACATGCAAACACGCTTCATACATTTGGGGGGCGTCACGCAAAAAGCGAACTGGAGTCATGCGGTCGTGACTCGTACACGCGGATGACAAAACACGGTCCACGATGGCCACATAGCTACTACTAGTCCCAAATGCAAAGGCTGCTGAATTATATCTGTATTGCGGACCACATAAACACACAAACAGATGGGTGACACAAATATGAATTTAACGTTTGTATTAACTGGCTTCATTATTAATCAATTAAAATATAGTAGATTATTTGTTTGTAAAACGTTTTTGCGCAATTTTTTCCTGGCATGAATGAACTGATTCCGTGACTGGCAGGTGAATGATTGTGTGATCCATCGCATGTCATGTGACGGTGGTGAAAGCCGGACAGCCACAGGACCCTCATGGTGAGAGTCGGGGGGAGGGGTTGGGGCCCATTACAGCCGCACACTACAGCAGCCTCTTCCTCCTCAGGGTTGGCAGGGTTGGAGAGTCCACTCCACCTCTTGTGAGAGTCCTGTTTGGCAGGCAGCCAGCTGTGGTGTGAGGCTGTGCGTGTGCGTGCGTGCGTGCGTGCGGACACCAGTCTGGGCAGCAGTAATAGAAAGAGGGGATTGCCTAATAGTAATCCTCATGCTGATGGTGGAGCAAGAGCAGCTCCATGTGGCCATAACCCATATTGTCATCTAAGGGTGGATAAAATGGCCTACAGCAGACATACAACAAGGAGCAAATAAAGTTACAATTATTGAGTCATAACAAAGACTATGAGACATCTTTAATTAACTAATATATATGTGTTTTTATGGGATATTAGCAATTATGTTGAGAAACGGGTGCATCCACAGTGAGAGGTATTTACAATCCACCATAGTAAGGTTGTGTGAAAGAAGTCTCACCCAGCAGTCCATTACTGTGACATTGAAAGAGAAGTGATTGTTAAGACACATTTTGCAGGAGTGACAGTGACTGCTGACACTTAATAAGAACAAATAATTACTGAACCATAGTGCCAAATAACATTGGGTAACATTCCAGTGGATGCAAATAGGAGCAGAAGTGGGGTTGTTAAATTGCCTTCATTTTTATATGAACCCATATTTCCCAAACATATGAGAGGTCAGAGGCGCCAATGGCAATTTTAGGAGTCTCAGAGCAAGTAAAGACTGAGGTGCCCCTTTCGGACAGCAGTGACAGTAGATAGCCTTGTTGCGGTAAGCCTCAAAGTCAAAGCTGAACACCACCATGGCACTGTCCGTTGGTACGCATGTACGCACGCACACGCACAGAAACACACACACACACACACAGGTTTACCTGCCCCTTCTTACTGAAACAGCTTCACCCACTGATTTTTTTCTCCACACATTGTCTGTCAGCAGAGGTTGGATAATCTGACATTAAATGCATAAGAAACATTTTAATAGCATAAGTCTTATTTAGCACACAGAAATAACATTGTGTTATAATGGTAACTCTGCCTGTGAACATTTGCTTTCAAAGTTTCACTTGTATTGTTTTATTACTGAAATTCCTTTGATAATCAGACTTGAACATTTAAATGTATTTATAATAAACCTTAAGCTATCTTCAACGCTACTCAGAAAAAAGAAAATTAGCAAAGACGAAATGTCAGTTTCCTAGTTCCAAATAGCTGCATTAATGAAACGTCATTTACTGAACACATTAAATTCTTCAGGTTGAATTAGCCAAGCAACAAAATGAGTAGTCCTTTACTAATGTGAAAGTCAAGGACATTAGGATTAAAAGTCATTTTGTGAGTTTGGCAATGAAACCTACATCTCCTGAACCAGATGAACTTCTGGATACATTTGAGTTTCAAAAATGTTAGAACACGATAACCACAAAATAAGCAAGTGTAAAGGTAGAGCTAGCATAGCTGTTGCTATAAACCTCCAACCTTAGCGCAATTTGAGGCTAGTGTTATTTTCTAACACTTGATGGCAACTCCCTTTAATCTACCCAAACAAAAATAATGTTTATTTATAATGTTTTCTGAACAAAGGGGCCCAATTCTTCTTATCATCCCATAAACTGCTTTGAAAAAACGAATCCTAGAAACAACGTAGGGCTGACGGAAGAACACCAGCCAGTGAAGTTGGAAACTCGGGAGACACTTGAGTCATGATTTTTATTACACAGTTTAATCAACACACAATGCTCAATGAGCCTCTCGGGTAATTCAATATAGAGTTTGTGTGAGGAGCGTTGTGTCCTCGCACCCAGAGCCCAAGCCTGTCCCACTGCCTGAAGATGTTAGCCTCTAGTTTCAACAATATAGCAAAAAATTATGCAACCTAAGAGTTAAAGGGAAATAACAAAACATGGTTAAACTAAGAAGACTTTCTTAAATACCTAGTCCACAACCTCCAGTTCATGAATGTATCAAAGGTGGGTGTCATGGCAAAAGGGGATAGAGGTTGTCTGTGTGGCACAGTCTTTGTGAGTTTGTGGTTGAGTGTCTGCGTTTGTGAGGCCCTGTGCATCTATGCATGTATGTAGGTATGCAGGTATGTAGGTATGTAGGTATGCAGGAGAAAGATCTTGGTAACGGACAGTGGGGGAGAGTGGATAAATTCAAGTCCTTTCTTATACCCCCCAAAACTGACCAAAAGGCCATAAACATTTTCCATTTTATAGCCGGCTATGATTTTAAAAGTATTTATTTCTAGATTTTATACAAAATACATGAGTGCTGTCGACTCAACATGTGAAAAGCTTTCCTGAAATCACATCTATATAGTAAGGACATCAGGAAACCAAACAATAAGCGTACAGAGTGAAAAACAAACCCTCTTTATCAGCCCCCCAGAACAGTCCCCCCTAACGATACAGATGATATGGAATGCTTTTAGAGTCAATAACATTTGGAGTGAGGGTGCAGGCAGGACCCTATGGAAACAGCAGGGGGGAGAGGGGAAACCCAGCCTGTAATAGGAATACCATTGGGAATAAAGGAGGGGGAGCACAGGGTGGGGGTGGATGGGAGGGGGCGAGAATATGTACATTGTGGCTGCCAGGTTTTAGTAGGGAGGAACAGTGGAGGGGGTTGGATTGGTCCTTTTGGAAGGAGTGGGGGAGGGCAGGAGAGATTTACAGGTGCTCTGGTAAAGAGGAGGCATGGCTCAAAAGCACTCCAATGGAAACCAACGAGATCAGTTTGAACTTTTTCATTTTTTTTCTCTTTACTTTCAAAGCGCCTCTAACTTTATCTGTAGAGGTGATTTACATGATTCGACTCCAACACTACATTGCATACTTTTGTGTCCATTCCCGAGCTATTCTGTTGTACCTGAGGGGGGAAAAAAAAGTCTATCAGTGTTACAGATCTGCATTGTGTTTATAATAGTCTTGGGCGGTATCCAAATCATTATATCTTCAGACTTTGTAACATTCTGGGATATTCAATAACATCGCAATGAAAACAAACAATTGTCAAACCCTCACTGAGCCTCCGTTATAGGAAGGTAATCAATGTAAAAAAAACATGAAATAACAGATTGCAGAAGCTTAATAAATGCACAAACTGACTGAGACATGCGAGTCTTCCCTGGGCCATCTCAATCTAATCATTACACAGCAAAGTGGATTTGCTTGACATCGCTGGAAAAATTAAATGAACTCATAACACTAACTAATTGTGGAGAGGAAAAGGCCTGACAATAAATAGGACATTTACCCTAATAAAAAATGCTCTGGTTATATCGCAATGTACATATTTATAGGGCTACCAACTCCAGGAAGATCCTGTTTCAAGTCATATGAAGACCAATAGATTCATCTGAATAATAAAACAAAAAAGCAGGACGATTTAAATAACGAGGATGAATGTTACCCAGCATGCAATGCCCTTTTGCCTTAATGACCCTTTTATTTATTATTTTAATTTAAATAAAATATTGAATTTGTCTGCAATTAACTAAATGAAGAAGCTTGGTGGAAAAGGGCTAATATAAACAACAGCATTTACAAGAGTAAAAAAGGTTTGACAGCTGCCGTAAAGAATGAACACTTGAGAAGAGGTTTATTTATTCATTAGCTGCTTTGTTTGCAGATTAAAAGTCTGTGTCAACTTCCCTTATGTCTTTAAAGTTTGCCTTGTGAGAAATTATTGTTCTTGTTCCATATTGGCAATAGCTTAGCACTGCAGTTAATGAGTGTCTGTATTTAATTTTAGTTATAATATCCATTTTTTTTTAACACAGAATGTTGATTTTCTCCATGCAAGTTTTTCCTGCCAATGGCTCACAAATCACAGTCATTCAATGGTTGACAAATCAAAAGAATTTACACGAGTAGCTAATAATACTAAAAGTTACACATTTCAATTGTATGGTATACCGCCCAAGACAAATAATTATCAAACTCAATAAATCGCAAAATCTAGAAAATTCTCGAAGATCCAACCAGCTTGGCTGAAGTTGGATAAATATGTTTACTCACTTTTCCCTGTCCGTCTTGTAAATGCGTGCAATCTCAGGTACTAAGGGGTCATCTGGGTTTGGATCACACAGCAGAGAGCAGATTGACAGGAGAACTAAAGGAAGAAGTAATTGTTCAACGTTAAATAGCCAAGTCCAAATAACATACAACAGCACTTCAAGAATTCTGTTCCAGATGTAAAATCACTTTGTCATTCAACACCATGGAGGAAACATTGATAACAGACACGGTGCAGCGTGCCCGTCGATAACAGACACGGTGCAGCGTGCCCGTCGATAACAGACACGGTGCAGCGTGCCCGTCGATAACAGACACGGTGCAGCGTGCCCGTCGATAACAGACACGGTGCAGCGTGCCCGTCGATAACAGACACGGTGCAGCGTGCCCGTCGATAACAGACACGGTGCAGCGTGCCCGTCGATAACAGACACGGTGCAGCGTGCCCGTCGATAACAGACACGGTGCAGCGTGCCCGTCGATAACAGACACGGTGCAGCGTGCCCGTCGATAACAGACACGGTGCAGCGTGCCCGTCGATAACAGACACGGTGCAGCGTGCCCGTCGATAACAGACACGGTGCAGCGTGCCCGTCGATAACAGACACGGTGCAGCGTGCCCGTCGATAACAGACACGGTGCCGCGTGCCCGTCGATAACAGACACGGTGCAGCGTGCCCGTCGATAACAGACACGGTGCAGCGTGCCCGTCGATAACAGACACGGTGCAGCGTGCCCGTCGATAACAGACACGGTGCAGCGTGCCCGTCGATAACAGACACGGTGCAGCGTGCCCGTCGATAACAGACACGGTGCCGCGTGCCCGTCGATAACAGACACGGTGCCGCGTGCCCGTCGATAACAGACACGGTGCCGCGTGCCCGTCGATAACAGACACGGTGCCGCGTGACCCGTCGATAACAGACACGGTGTCGCGTGCCCGTCGATAACAGACACGGTGTCGCGTGCCCGTCGATAACAGACACGGTGTCGCGTGCCCGTCGATAACAGACACGGTGTCGCGTGCCCGTCGATAACAGACACGATGCCGCGTGCCGTCGATAACAGACACGGTGTCGCGTGCCCGTCGATAACAGACACGGTGTCGCGTGCCCGTCGATAACAGACACAATGCCGTGTACCCGTAGATAACAGACACAATGCTGTGTACCCGTAGATAACAGACACAATGCTGTGTACCCGTTGATAACAGACACAATGCCGTGTACCCGTAGATAACAGACACAATGCCGTGTACCCGTCGATAACAGACACAATGCTGTGTACCCGTAGATAACAGACACAATGCTGTGTACCCGTAGATAACAGACACAATGCCGTGTACCCGTAGATAACAGACACAATGCTGTGTACCCGTAGATAACAGACACAATGCTGTGTACCCGTAGATAACAGACACAATGCCGTGTACCCGTAGATAACAGACACAATGCTGTGTACCCGTAGATAACAGACACAATGCTGTATATGTGTTTATAACAAACACATCTCATAAGCAAATCTGGCACAAATGAAGTTCTGAAATCTAGATCAGGCTTTTTTCAAGTGGGAGGTGCAAAACAAATTAAAAAGCAGCCATCATATTATTTACACAAATGTAATTGTAAAGCCCAAGTCAAACTTTTCTCTAATAATGAGCAAACATTATATTAATGTTATATGAATGTTATATACATTATGGTCATAATTTAGTCATTTCTTTCTGGCTCTTTGTAACATTACTATACAGTTGTCAACTGCTAGATAACGCAGGCAATGCCCTTTAAAAATAAACCTGTTTAGGTGAGTCAGTGCCACTAGGAATGTTTTTGACGATAATGTTCTATTGAAAAATCGTCCTAAACAGTTTCATTAGCATTTGTGAAATGTTTGTTATATTAATGTCTGTTTGTCATTCTCAGAGTGTCATTTCAGGCATTTATAGGTTTAGGGTTATGGTAATAATATTTACATTTATTTATAAATGTGGGGGCATGGTCAAACCTGCATGTTTAGAGTACAATTTGAGGTTGAGACGAATTTAACAAGACGGATAACAGCAGTTCGCGAGTTTGATTTATTTTTTGCTTTCTTTTTGTTTATTTGAGGTTCTGTGATGGGTCACTAGTGTATTATTACACCCCCTCTGTGATTAAGGTTCTGTGATGGGTCACTAGTGTATTATTACACCCATTCTGTGATTAAGGTTCTGTGATGGGTCACTAGTGTATTATTACACCCATTCTGTGATTAAGGTTCTGTGATGGGTCACTAGTGTATTATTACACCCCTTCTGTGATGGGTCACTAGTGTACTATTGCACTCATTCTGTGATTGAGGTTCTGTGATGTGTCACTAGTGTATTATTACACTGCCTCTGTGATTGAGGTTCTGTGATGGGTCACTAGTGTATTATTACAATGCCTCTGTGATTGAGGTTCTGTGATAGGTCACTAGTGTATTATTGCACCCCCTCTAGTGACCCATCACAGAACTTCAATCACAGAGGGGGTGTAATAATACACTAGTGACCCATCAAAGAACCTCAATCACAGTGTATTATTACACCCCCTCTGTGATTGAGGTTCTGTGACGGGTAACTAGTGTATTATTACACCCCCACTGTGATTGAGGTTATGTGATGGGAGTAGTGTTTCATTAAATCCTCTCTACCACACTCTTAACTTGTAAGAACACCACGTTTCAACGCATCATGTAGCCACTGTCTACAAAGGGCATTAAAAAAATCTAAATAAAATGACAGGCTCCAACTGATACCAGCATTTAGAGCACAACACAGAGAAATTAATTCCACCAGGTGGATTTTGAGCATATTCGTGCGTTAAGAGTTTCTTTTACTGTGTACCTTTGGAGATGGTAAGAGCAGGAGACCACTGTGATCGTAGGATGTCGAGACAGATGCTGCCGTTGCTGTTGATATTTGGGTGGTAAATCCGTGTAGTAAATGCAACCTGCACGCACACAGAGACAGACAGACAAACAACATATGTGGTTAAGAAGACAGGAAGAACAATGAATAACATGAATGCCAGATATATTTATCTGCTCATAGAAAAATATTAATTTTAAACATACTCACTGGCAAAGAACCCCACAATAATAACACATTTAAATAATACCCGATCTAACATAGTTTCTTTAAGAAGACACATACACATACAAATGAATGCACAATTCAAGACAGATGCTATAAAGCCAGCCCACCATAGTTTGAGCCCAATAGTTGGCTATTAAATATCTTCAATGAGAAAGAAAACTACCAGATTAGAAACACTTGCTAGATGTGTGTTGTGCTCATCGGGGACACAATCCAAAAGAAATCTACAAAATTACAAATCTTCCCAAAGAAACAAACTTGAAGTTGATTTTGGGAGAATGCCAATACTAAACATGATGTACATAGAATTGTTTACTTATTGAAAACTGCTAAATGCGCCTATCTTACCAATTACCTGGTATGTAATCTGGTATGATCAAATGAAGACACGGTACGTATGCATGACTTTAGCGAACTACTGTTGGTTGCAAATAGAGGAGTATCAAATACGATTAAATATATGATAACCGTATTATTGCAATTTACCCAACAGCTCTTTCTCTAAAACAGCACAATGCTGGACATCCCTGGTTGACTAGAGTATTTGCATAACCCATTGGCAAGTAAGCAAACCAGTCTCATGTGTTGAGTGAACACATGAAAAACGTTTTTCGTGTCATTACAGAAATGGGCGCCTCATTCATGCATTAAAGATAACGATGTCTCACATCAAAACATGTTAATGAACTAAAACTGAAGAACAGACAATGGCTCGCTTGATTCAGATAAAACAACGTGCTGAGTCCACTTCAACCTCTGACGTCATGGCATCAATGTGATCTAAGGTTTGCATAAATTGCTGCTGTGCTCAGGTGATCCTGTGCTACACAGATTTAACTTTGCACAGTTGTACTAAAACTGTTACTCTTCTTAAATATACAACATAAAGTGCAGAAGAACTGCATCATACACAACTTATCTGAGGTTCAGCCACAACCTCCACAATGTTGTTTTCAAAACAACAAAAAGAAACCTAATTGATTCTGATATTTGTTGCCAATCAGTTTTCTAAAATTATTGAAGTTAACAAAATTGTTGATAAGTTGTTGCAGTCCTAGTGTTAACCGATGCTTATTCGTGTATTCATTTATCAGGTAAAACTTTAATGCATCACATTCCATTCCAATTCAACAACTTTTTTATAAACAAATATAAAACTTGACATATAATAATCTTCCAGCATTGCAAATGTTTGGAGGACCGAATTGTGAATGGAAAAAAGTACATCTCCCATCCACTCTGCATACGTACAACAGGCCTATAATTATAATTCATAACGCCAAAATATTTTGATTATAGGATTTTTAATCTACCATCTAGTGCCAAAAGGAAACAAATATGCGTTTAAATGGCACTAATTAATAATGAAAAACATCATTTTGCAATGATTAAAGGTAGACAAAGTAATGATATAGCGCAAGATTAATGTATTGGGAAAGACAAATCGTGAAGAAACTGTACAATAAAATAAAATGGCTGACAAACAAAGGGTTTTAAGTAGAGGGATTAGATGTATTTAGTGGCACACTGTAGCCACACCTGTAGTGTGTGCAAAATGAAAGTGTGACTACACTAGGGAGTGGAAAGTGTGCATAGAAAATGTGTTAATTTTCTGATAATGGAATAAGCTACCATGAAAATATATACATTATGCCCATATGATGAGACAGTGTAGAAATTGTAAAGATTACACAAATAAATAAAAAAGAATTGTTTTGTACTGTTCACTTCAATGAAAACCATTTTTTTCAGGAAATAACCATTAAAATAAACCAAAATACATTTTCTGTCATAACCCAATCCTAATCTGAAATAGTATACTTAAAGAGAAACATAAATGTGAAATTATTTTCAGAATTTCTTTATACATCAGCAGATGGCACAAAGTGCTTTTGCAGATACCCATCTTGATACCCAAAAGAGCAAGCAACAACAAGAATGCTGTTGTAAGAGTCAGTGCGCAATACACCAATATTGTTCCCTCACCTTTGGTGGTTTGAAGGGGTAGTCTGTGGGAAAGTGAATGGTCAGGAAAAATACTCCACCCTGATAGGGACTGTCATTCTGTCAGATAGAAAGAAAAAAAAGTGTCAACACAATTACATGCCATATTCATTTTGTATATTTATAGAAACTGCCCAATGTTACCAAATTTTTATTACTATATATGGAGACATTCTCCATGAAGTTATAAAACTGGTTTTCTGAATTTAAATGGTTTGAAGATCCCCCAACAGAATGGTGCGTAGTGATGCAACAATTATCTATTTTGATAGTAGGATTATAGTCAGAGGAATAATTACGTTATCACGATTATTTCAAACCACTAGGGATGCATAAAACATGAGCATTCTTTAAGAGCTTTTATTGAACAACATTTACTTACATGGCTTTCGTTTCTAAACAGCTGCAGCCTAACCAAATAATATAGCACAAAATAAATAAACAAAAGTCTATTTTTCTTTGGAATTAAACATAAGCTACCCCTCTAAACAATGTCATTTTTGCACAACAAAACACATGGAGTCAAAGGCTGCATGTCTCTATTGATTAACTAGCCTAAATTAATAATTTTGTATTTGCATATTTCTTTCTACATTTATTTTGAACCTGAGAAGGGAACTTGGAAAACATGGTGGAAAAAAAGATTTAGTTGGCTGATCCACCATAACTAGCGTTTATTGAACACAGAAAAAACAACGAGATGTAAATGGTCACCCTGATGCCCTTGTGGGGATTACATGTAGTTTTGGTGAGAGTTAAATTATAAACGATTTTAATGCACTATTTTTCCTGCTTAGCAGGAGTTGGTTTACTTTGCACTAAAAGCCAGACTCTTAACTCACTGCTACTTTGTTTAACGCTGTAATTACCTTCACCATTTAGCCGCTACTTTGTCTGCACGTTCTGCATAGGATATCTGTCGCCTACAACTACACAATCACTCTTTGAGTATCCAAAAACTCTCACACAGACGACGTTAGGCATTTTTTTAGTGGATACAGAGCATGGATGCTCCCACTACCAATTTTAAGTTTTGTGTAAATATGTGTTTGTTCAGTCTGTAGGTTGGGCAGACAATGTTTGTTTTATTTTCCTTACTGTGCAACCAGGGTTCATAGAAAAATGATGTACCATACTGTACATTTTTTGAGATTGAAAACAGGAACACCTGTTTTAGTGGAGCCTTTACTGGGCCAAAACCGTGCCGTTTTAAATCTGGGATAATAGTGAAATTGGTTAATAGCTGCATCCCTAATGCTGTCCATAAACATCTAATATAAATATTAATGTGAGTGGGCCACACATTAGCCAGCATATCCTTCCATAGGCCACTGCTTTTAAAGGAAACTATCTTTAAAAAATTACAGTAGGGTTTTCAGTGTTGTTGTAGTTCATCAAGACTTAAAAACTTTGGTTCATTGGGCAGTTACTTTAAGAAAATATTTTCATGTAGAAAAACAATGAGCCTACAATAATAATACATAGCCAAGATTTCTAACTGTCACAGTACTTACAGGACCCATTATTGTGGCTTGCCAGTGAAACACTGAAAAAAAAGAGAGAAGGTAAGATTTTCTATAGTGTGTCAGTATAAATGCTATGAAATCAGGCGGAGGAAAATCACAGATTAATCACAGATCACAGGCTAATCAAGTCACAAGACTTAAAACACCAGTCCAGTATTGAAACAAAACAATCTTTGTAATATTATTAATAATTGCATTGGATAAGCAAATTGATATTTGAATTCAACCAAAGTTGACAAAACACATCCTAAAAACACAGGAGTGTGTCTGAACACCAATACATCTCAATCATATACCACTGTGTTACACAAACCACTCCTTAGGTACCCACAAGAGCGCAAACATTATTGTTGCACCTGACAATCATACTTTTCATAATCTCACAAATATATTGATTAGCTTTATTTCCAGGGCTCTAAAGAAAATGTAAACTCTTGGGGGTAGTTTGAGAGAGAAGAGTGACACGTAGGCCTTCAGCTTTTACACATATTATTCACAATTCATTCAGGTATACCTGCATGGCATCAAGGTAGACTCCACATTCACATAGTATACAATACATTATATTTCTAATAACAATAAAGGTGACAAAATTACTGCATTAACTATTAGGTATACATCACAAACAACCTTAACAAACGACAAATTAATCAAAAATGTCTTTAGGCACAAATGTGATGCAATCAGTCATTGTATAACCGACTCACAAAATATCAACTAGAGTTAGAGCCTGCACTTTCACCTATTTTTTTAATATAATTTATATATATATTCACAAACTCACTTTATTGCTGGGGTAAGCGAAAACAAAAATGCCAACGTTCAAAAAGCTAACAATTCAGATCAGATGGCCGCCTGGTTATTGGAAAACAGCCATAGATGTTGAATCACTCAGACAAAACAAGACGCTTATATTCCAAAGATAGCAAGGGCTGCAACTGACAAGAATTATGATAATTGATCAAAAGAATATTGACTACTTTAAAATAAAAACCAATGCATCCAATGCAGCATTAAATGCAGGATTCTTTTTTAAGTATATAGTGTTTTCCACATCAAGCGTAAAGCTCTGAATAAATAGCATAGCAGTAAACATCATTTTAAGATGTATCCATAATTCTACAGTGTGATTAGTAAACATACACTGAAGAGCAAAAAGAAACAGCTGCGTATGAGGCTGCATAGCCGCGAACCAGTCAGTGCCGTGACGACCCCCGTCCACTGTCAAAAGTGCCTACAATGGGCAAATAAGTGTCAGAAATGGCCAGGTCAGATGAGTCACATATCCTTTTATATCACGTAGACAGCTGTGTGTGTCTGCACCAATCAACTGGGGAAGTGATGGCTCCTGGATGTCCTGCGGGAAGCAGGTGTTGCCCTGGCCTCCAAATTGCCTAGATCTCAATTCGATTGAGCATCTGTGGGATGTGCTGGACCAACAAAACCGATCCACAGTAGTGCCACCTTTAAACTTACAGAAACTGAAGGATCTGCTGGTAAGGTCTTGGTGCCAGAAACACTAGGACAAAGGTGTCAAACCGATTCCACAGAGGGTCTAGTATATGCTGTTATGTATGTTTTTCCTTTAAATTGGTTTTCTCTTCAGACCTAAACAACCCGGTGAGGGCGGAACCTAATCAATTACTGACCGAATTAAGTTCAAGGCGAGAGCAAAAACCTGCAGACACTCAGCTCCCGGTGGAATCATGCAAGCATGACCAGCAGCGTATTAGGGATAATGTTTGGGCTCATCAGTATATGAAATGTACAGAAACAAATTATATACTGATATCACTTTTAAAGTAAAACAAACGGTGGGCAAAATGGTCAATGAATTTACAATACATTGTTTCCAGTCACAGGTAAAGTCCAAAACGGCAAGGGAGTCAGTGCCTAAGATGAACACTGTACCATGCCAGACTTCCTGTTACAAGACACATATCAAAAGTGAAACAGAATTAAGGTGTTTCACTCTAACCTTATGGATCCTAGAACAAAGTCTGGAGTAGTCAAGACACTAAATCTGATTTGTTGAGAAATCTGTCATAAACCAATGAGTTTAGCTACACCTAACACAATCCTTATTTGTTTCAAGACCTTTGGAGGGCTCTGAAAACATACAATATAGCATTATATACACAAAGCATTGCAGGGTAGCCTGATTTCTGATGAGTAAGCCTAGCTCCTTACTGTCATCTCCTACTGGTCCTGCAGAACACTGGGCTGGTGGGTCTCGTGCCAAGTCATTTAATTCCTGAAAGACAAAAATGGTGAGCAGCGACAATAGCATTAAAAACTTTGCACCTTCACATGTACGCAAAAACTATATTTGGTTGCTCCTTAACATTATTCATTATGTTATGGGACAACTATATCAAACACATTTATTTATACATCTCAATTAGACAGTTCATCAATAACCACACTCACCAACCAAGTCTCTACAAATCCTGCCTTAACTAGTAATGTGACAGCAGACAACAAAAAAGTCACAACCTGAGATAATAGCCATTAGGTTAACATCATGGAGGCTATTTTAAATCACCACCACGGTAAATTGTTCCTCGTTCTCGTGTTTTTTCTCGTCCTTCAACAGACATATGAATAGCAATATTGGAACATTAAATTGCAATTTAACCTAAAGTAGTATTGGATCAAAATACATCTGCACTTAATCATTCGGAAAATGTCATAAGGTAGTTTAAACACCTGTCTCCTGTGTCTGGTGATTAATCTGTTGCTGAAACAACAGCATACTGTTAACTAACTAATAGTACACTACCTATCCTGGTGCCAGACATGATATCCTTAGCTGCGTCATGTAGTAGTAGGCAACTAGCAGAGCTAAATAAACTACACTATATACACATCTAGAGACAAATTAACCAGCTGAGATGAGAAACCATGACGGTAACGATGGTTAAAGTAATTCAACCAAGGCCCCAGTTTACACTAATGACGTATTATACAGTATTAGGAAAATCAGTCCAGATACAGTAGAATAAAACCATCATGTTTTAGCTTGATCCTAGTTAGCTGAAGCAAATATGCCCGGACCAAGGTTAGCTGGTTGATTTGGACATGAACTAACAACATATAGTTAACCGTGTTACTTAGTTAACAAACCACATACACACACATTCATCGACGGATTTACTCTCTAGTCATACGTTTATAGTATCATCAAAGCAGTTATTATTAAGACTAGTGTTTTTAACTAACACACAGACAATATATACAATACAGCTGACAGCATAGTCTATAATGTTACCTGTCAAACTCTTTAAACTAGTTATATTATACTGGGTAATAATAACATAATGAAAGTGCAACTATATTTAAATGATAAACGATATAACGTCAACTTATTAGGCAATAAGGGTGAATGTTAGACCCCGCTGGGCCCATAATATGGCCCATAATAACACTGAACTAGGCGCATTGCTTCACAGCGGTGTTTGGGCCCGTTTGCGGTACCATTAACACGCGTTTGAAAACCAAGTAAAATACTGATACCCATCATGACACATAAAACAGACCCCATTCCAGTAGATGCTTTTTAAATCTATGTTTTTAAATCTATTGTAACTGCGACAGACTGGTCTCAGTCCTGTACTTCCTTCTTACCTTGTGAATTCTTTTTAGAGCCATTGTTGTGCTATAGGGCTGCTGTCACCGAAAACCTGTTATACGCGATTAAAATGGCGGTTACACTCTCTATCCAGGACGGAATATCACGAACAATATCTCAAATATCACCGTGGTCTAATGATAAAACCGACGACGGTAATCAAAACACGACCAATGGAATAATTGTATAGTGAAACTGAAAGATATAGAGGTAGAACTACGGTCCTTCCTCCTGCTGCTGCAGCCGCTGCCGAACCACTCACTCAGCGCCGCTTGCAGAAACCCTTCCGCCAACTTGCGCATCTTTCCAACATCATCAGTGGTTTTCAGCACCATACATCGCGTGTGTCGACAAAAAGGAGGACCAATTTACGTTATTTCGTACCTCCACGGGCGAATTATATGAATCAATTCATGAATGATTCTAAGCAAATGGCTTGCCACATATATGAACAATTTTGCGAGCTATTGGTATCATTTGCTAAAACACCTTTCAGCAAATGTGTTGCCATATAAATGGTTTGAACACAAAAATCAGTTACATTGGTTAAAAATTGAATTTCTGATAATGTTTTTGACCCAGATACAATGTCCAGTGGATATTTAAATACCCCGGAGAGAAGTTTATTAATTGCGGAGGGATTTAAGGTCTATTTGTACGTTCTTATCTCGCGAGAACATAGCAATAAAAAGGAAGCGCCACCATAGAAGACAGAGAAGCAGTATGTTGAAAGGAGGACGAGCCAAGATGGCGGCTAGCATAGACGCGTTTAACTGAGCTGCGCAAAATAACACGAAAAAGTTTGTGAAAAAGAAGCTATTCGCTAGAAGATGCATTGACTTTCATCAGACCGGAATAAGAGAGGGTTAAACTTAATTTCCGAACCAGCTAACCTATGTCGGAAAGAAAGTTAACCGAGATATTGTTAATTGAGACAGGAACGTAATAACCGATCGATAACATAACTAGCCATGTTCTCTGTGTTGTGCTCGTTATATCAGGTCCCTAATAACTGATATTTTGATAAGTTTATCAAGGATTTGCCAAACCAAATTAAGCTGTTTGAGCGTGTTCAAAACAGAAAAGGTGTTCAATTTTATCAAATGCTATATAGACATCCAAGCACAAGGTAAAATCATCTGAGTTAATTGCATCAGAGTAGTTCAAAAGGGTTTAAATGCCATTAGTTACATCATTAAACAAGATGTGTTGGCTTGGTCAGAGAATGCCATGCATGCTACCTCCATCAATTAAATAAACGTTCACCTATTACTTATCTGTCCATAAAACTTGTTTCCAAAACTGCGCTGTCTGATCCTGAACTGGCACTTGTGATTTTGGTGTTCAGATCAGAGGTCTGCGTCTGGCAGGTTAGCCTTTGTAATTATTGCTGATTAAGTCTTCTGCAATACTTATTTCACTGAGTAAAATTCAAATCAATTTTTATTTTGAAATCAACATTTTTAACTGATCATGTCTTTGTAACTGTGCAAACGAACAAAATCAGCATGGGATCAAATAATTTCTTCCTTTACTGTAACTACCTACACTCATATTATGAACATCTCAATATGCTACTGGGTCAGGATTTTATTCCTATAATCCCTAAATCTGAACCATGTCCCCTGCTGTCTCTCGGTTGGTACAGTCACTGTCTCGCTACTCTCTGGGCTACAGTGTTCCCGCTTCCAGCTGTCCCTCTGCCTGCTCACCCAACACCTCAGCCCAAGCTACAGTCATTGACCCTATGGTTTACAAGTATTACTTCGATTTACAATTTATTAAAAGTTTGTCTATTAGAATATGATAAACCTTTTGGTGTATGTTTTTTTAATTTAGAAAATGTGATTTATAATTATTTTTAATGTAAACTTTATGTAACCAGGTAAGCCGATTGAGAACAAATTCTCATTTGCCACGGCTACCTGGCCAATATAAAGCCAAAACGTGCGAGACAACATACATTTACACAATATATACACAGAATACAAAAAGTGGGATTCTACATGGCAATACAGGATCAAGTAGAGAGTCAATATACAGGATGGGTTTTAAGTGAGCTGAGCAGCATTTATATGGCAATAACACTATAGAAAATACAAAGGAGAGTATACACAGAATGTAAAAAGTTCAAGTGTATCTAGCAGGTAGGTCATTAGTGCACACAAATTGTATGACTGTGATAATAGAATAATTCAAAGAATGTGAACAGGTTAGACAGCAGTATATAGGTGAAAATCCACTATGCGTTAGGGTTAGCATGTAAACATAATGACAGTAAGCACGTACAGTGATCGGACAAAAGTTCAGACAGAAGTTGGTTGAAGGCAGAGGGTGAGATAAGGGTTTCGGATTTTAGTTTTTTTTTCTCCAGTTTTTGGCGGCTGAAGACTGGATGGATTGGCAGCCAAAAATGGTGCAGACTTATGTGGTGACTAAGGCAATGTACCTGCTTGAGCATAGACTGAGGTAGGGTAGAGCTTTGGTGAATATATAGAGCTTAGTCAACCACATCCATTTTTTTCAGGAGAGTTTGAGGCTGTTCTATAAATTACATCACCAATATCTAACATTGGTAAAATAGTAATCTACACCAAGGCGTGTTTGGCATCATGAGTTAAGGAGGCTCTATATTGCGGAATAGGAAAACGATTCTGGATTTATTTTTGATGTGAGTTTGTTTAAGTGGAGCCGGAAGGAGAGAGAGCTGTCTAACAAGACACCTAGGTATTTGTAAGTATCCACATATTCTAATTCAGACCTTCAGTCCCCACTAGCTTGGCAATTTTATACGGGTAGGTGTGGGCAGCGACCGGTTGAAAATCATCCACTTAGTTTTTCCAGAGTCTAGTAGTAACTGGAGGTTTCTGAAGGAATGCTGAATGGCATTAAAACTCTCCTGGAGATTAAAAAGCACATCAGTATCTAACGAAGGTCCGGATGTATACATATTAACCTGTAACCAATTTGGTTTACGATTAAGCATTTAAATACATTTATAACAACATTCTTAAAAAGGTTATCTTTCAGATGTGCTTATTTTAGTACCTAAAAAAACAATGTTAGACAGCTCGTTATAGACAATGTTATAGACAACTCGATATTTTTATATGTAAATAAAACACACACACACACACACACACACACACACACACACACACACACACACACACACACACACACACACACACACACACACACACACACCAGCAATAACAGAATAACACGGGGTTATTTAGTAGGAGAAAAGGGGGAAAGCCCAGCATTAGAACATCCACCGGATGGCGGTATGAGGCAGTCCCTGTATAAAGCTGTGTGCGTGGGAGTTCCTCTTTTCGCCATTCCGGGGTGTCGCCGCACTAGAAGCGCAACGAGGGAGTCCTGCGAAAAGAGTCAGCTCAGACCTCTCCAGGCCTCTACACACCTTTACCAAGTCCCACACCGTGCTCCGGCATGCCCCAGGAAGAAGGTACACGCTCTTTCTTCCCCCAGAGAATCGCGGCAGACCTCCCCAGAAGCCCAGTTTGAAAGATTACAGAGACCCCGAGGGATGCTACTGCAGCAAACGTACCTCGCAACCGAGAACATTCTCACCATCTGCCCGAGGACCAGAAACATTTGGTTGGCCCCTGACAGAAGCCCCTGAGGATGTCCGACAGCGGTGCGAGCATGAACCCAGACGACCGGCCGGTTAAAAGTACGCACACTTATATAATGCTAATGCGTTATTGTGTTGAGGCATTGGCTTTACATTTGCTGCAAACATGGCTGAAATTATGTCGATATGTTATTGCATGTGTACGTGCATTTCCCTTTTACCCCCCTCTCTCTTTATTTCCCCCAATAAAAAAACACTAGGCTATTGGATGGCGAGGGTGAGTCACTGATTAATACACAACATGTCGATTTTTTATGTTTGACACTTGCTGCTTTTTAGTCTTCCGATTGCTTGTCTCTAAATGCAGTGAGGGTAGTGTGACCTGTGCCCTAAGGAAATGCCCCTATATGTGTTATTATGGGGGATGTCTCTCCGCTGCATGAACTCGCTTTGCTCGCCGCGCCCCTGGTGGTGGGCACCGGAACTGTTCACAGTCTGAACAGGCGGAGAGGGAGACAGGGGTTGAGAGAGATCAGCATCTCCAATGAAACATTACAGACAGTTTGACGATGACAGCGAAAGGAAGACTCAAAGGTAAATGCGACTGTGTTTCATCATGTCGGGATGGAGGGGCTGCAGGCTATGTACACTGTTTCAGAGTTCCTTGGACACGAGTTAATTGGTGTATGCGTGTATAAGTGTAGATGCGAACATGGGTGACGTTTCGGGACTTGCCATTTGAGCGACCCTGGACAGTATTTGGGTGAAGTCCTCAAAATGCCATAGGTGATCAGTGTGTTCATAGCGATTACATGATTTGATCTGTAATAGTGTTTGCAGGGCCTACATGTGCCAATGTCAATATTTATTTCAGGTCAGCGATATTGGACATAATTGTCGCACAATGCATTTGTTTTAACGTGGTTAGGATGCAACTCGGGATTTGGAAGACTCGATCCGGTTCGATAGGCTTCAAAACAAACATCGTCCTCCTCCACCTATGCATGTGTTGTTATTTGTCTAGATATGGAGGGCAATGTGGTGCATGGCGTTTTGAATCAACATCTCTCATTAGGCTACTCTCACAACATGGACGTTCAATTATCCCTTAAGAAATTGAGGCGCATTTGCACGGATCGTGGGCTATACGTCTCACTTCTACCTCGCAAATCTATAGCATTGGCCTCCCCATATTTTCCTCCAGTCTTACTGACTGCCAAATTAGAGACAAAATGGAGTTTCGGGATGCTTAGTTGCGTATCGGCATATTGTAGGCTGTTGGATTCATTAAGGCCGCCCGAGTAAGCAGTTATTGCATGGTTGTATTCGGGAATATTGCATGTAAATATGAAGCGTGGGCGGCCTCAGACGAGGTGATGGAGGTCCGGCGAGCTTTAATACAACATAGACTGATCTGATCTGTAGAGATGCTCTTGTTTATCGTGGTCATAAATAACAACTCGGTGTGCACTTTGCACGAACTCACACACTCTGCGATGCCTGAGGTTGTCGCCGTGTTTTGTTGATTCAAAAGGTGACGCGGGGCTGATTGACACGGGCGGGCTAGAACGGGTTATCCGTGTGTGTGTCGGGTGCGTGTGCGCACTGCGTGAACACACTTGCGCGTATATTTGTGTATATTTTTGTGTTGAAACCCAGCTGTGCTATTACTGCTCAGCTGGATTAAAGAACTAAAGAGTGGTCTACACACACACACACACACACACACACACACACACACACACACACACACACACACACACACACACACCGTCTAGCACAATTCCATGCTGAGAATGTTCAGTGGGGGGACACAAATCCCCACAGCGAGAGAAATCACCATTCAGATGAGCAGAGACATATGGAAGAAGGAACCTGAGAGTTGGCCTATGAAATGAGCATGGTCAGTTGGCCTATGAAATGAGCATGGTCAGTTGGCCTATGAAATGAGCATGGTCAGTTGGCCTATGAAATGAGCATGGTCAGTTGGCCTATGAAATGAGCATGGTCAGTTGGCCTATGAAATGAGCATGGTCAGTTGGCCTATGAAATGAGCATGGTCAGTTGGCCTATGAAATGAGCATGGTCAGTTGGCCTATAAAATGAGCATGGTCAGTTGGCCTATAAAATGAGCATGGTCAGTTGGCCTATAAAATGAGCATGGTCAGTTGGCCTATAAAATGAGCATGGTCAGTTGGCCTATGAAATGAGCATGGTCAGTTGGCCTATGAAATGAGCATGGCTAGTTGGCTTATATGGAGCTTACAGTGCCGATCAGTCTGTTACATCCTGAGATGGGTTTATAGGCTACTGCATATTAATTAGAATGGGATAGATTGGAGTAGGAGCAAGATTTGGGAGAGACACATCAAGATAGAAGAGAGTGCAGAACATCACACAGGCAGAGGAATGGAGGCAGTGGACCGGGACGGAGTGTGGGCGAGGTGAGGAGAGGAAAGAGAGAATATGACAGGCACATGGAGGAGGTGAAGTAGATTAGAGAGAGAGAGAGGGATGGATGAGATATAGATCTAGGCTGATTGACAAACATTATTTCACAGGACCAATAAGATCTTTAAAACCATTATAATAACATACAGATCAGTGTAGTTTCATACTGGTGCTCTCCTCATGTCCCACTTCCAGAAGAAAGCTGCCACTAACCCAGCAGTCTTGTTTCTTCACTGAATCGTCATCAGGTTCTACATTAGCTCTTTAGGCTAAGTGTTTAAGCCTTTCATTTATGCTACCAGTCTTATAGATGTACTTGTCAGATTTCTCTCCATCTTGCAGCCTAGCCCTGCTCTTGCTATTATCTTCACAAAAAGTACATTATAACTAAAAGAAATATGGGATTGTATTGCATAAGCCACCATTTTAAAAAGAGTTAACTATTTAATCAGTGATCAGTAATTTTTAAGGCATGAATGGATTCAGACATATTCCTCCTGGCATGGTTCTGGGCACTCTACCGGGCATGGTTAGTTCGACAGTCCTATACTTTCATACTTTTTCTAGCTGTTGTGGACACATAGTAAATGTATTCCAACTGTAGGGCCCATAGTGAATGTATTCCAGCTGTATGGCACATAGTGAATGTATTCCAGCTGTAGGGCCTATAGTGAATATATTCCAGCTGTAGGGCACATAGTAAATATATTCCAGCTGTAGGGCACATAGTAAATGTATTCCAGCTGTTGGGCACATAGTAAATGTATTCCAGCTGTAGGGCCCATAGTGAATGTATTCCAGCTGTATGGCAGATAGTGAATGTATTCCAGCTGTAGGGCCCATAGTAAATGTATTCCAGCTGTAAGGCCCATAGTGATTGTATTCCAGATGTAAGGCCCATAGTGAATGTATTCCAGCTGTATGGCAGATAGTGAATGTATTCCAGCTGTAGGGCCCATAGTAAATGTATTCCAGCTGTAAGGCCCATAGTGAATGTATTTCATCTGAGGAGCCCATATTGAATGTGTTACACCTTGACTCGTTTCTCTCAAGTCATGTGGGCAGTACTATAGCAGGACAGAGTATTTATAGCCCTTAGAGTATGTATTGGAGATGAGGTGGCAGGAGGAAACAGGGAAAGTGAGAGAGAGAGCGGGATTGTCTAATGAGGACATGCTGTTAGAGGGAAAGACTGTTGTTACTGTTAGTGTGTCTGTGTGTGTCTTGGTGTGTATCTTGAATATCTTTGGGTGTGTCTGTGTGTCTGTTCGTGTTTGTGTGTGTGTGTGTGTCTGTGTGTTAGTATATGCACACAGATGGTCCTTCATGTGGGAATCGTGTATTAATTGCACAACTTCAAACAACTCTTTAACGCCCCTCCAGTCACCACCACCACCTTCAAAGACCCATAGATCTTCATAGAGCTGATACAAGGCGGAGATGGAAGAGGCACGAACATGAACATGCATGCCCACATATAAATGCCCACATATAAATGCCCACATATAAATGCCCACTTATAAATGCACACATATAAATGCACACATATAAATGCACACATATAAATGCCCACTTATAAATGCACACATATAAATGCACACATATAAATGCACACATATAAATGCCCACTTATAAATGCCCACTTATAAATGCCGACATATAAATGCACACATATAAATGCACACATATAAATGCACACATATAAATGCCCACATATAAATGCCCACATATATACAGTAGTAGATGCACAGACTCTTGCGTGTGTACTATGGCTTCCCTCCACAGTGCCTCCCATCCCCCTTCGGTGTTCTGCTCTCTCTCCCGGCTCATTCACTGCTCCCATTCTTTCAACACTTCGTTCCTCAATCTTTCATTTATTTATGCAGAGACAGGCTGGAGTGTGGGAGGAGCAGATATCCTGTCCCGGCCAACTTACCCAGTCACACAGGAACAGGCCCATTATACCCAGTCACACAGGAACAGGCCCATTATACCCAGTCACACAGGAACAGGCCCATTATACCCAGTCATAGGAACAGGCCCATTATACCCAGTCACACAGGAACAGGCCCATTATACCCAGTCACACAGGAACAGGCCTATTATACCCAGTCATACAGGAACAGGCCCATTATACCCAGTCACACAGGAACATGCCCATTATACCCAGTCACACAGGAACAGGCCCATTATACCCAGTCACACAGGAACAGGCCCATTATACCCAGTCACACAGGAACAGGCCCATTATACCCAGTCACACAGGAACAGGCCCATTATACCCAGTCACACAGGAACAGGCCCATTATACCCAGTAGAGTTTGACCGAAGGTGGATTTTTAAAGGCTGATATATTAACAATAGTTTAGAACAGGAAAAAGCTGATTGCTGATCAATCGTATGATACCACCCCACCCCCCACTCCTTGAAAGAAAATGTGACACTGACAGAAATGACCAATATTTGACTTCATTAGAAACAAGAGAATTGTTGAACGGAACATCTAAGTCGGAGTAATAATATGTAAATAAATGATCTGCCAACTGAATGTCAATCTGACTGAATTTAGTTTGTAATATGCCTTAGTGAATTGGAGCTATATATATATATATATTTAGCTAATTCTTCCTCTGAAAGACAGCTATGCAGCTGATATCACATCTTACTTCTCCTGGGGCTATTCCAACCAATAAGTCCCATACAGGTGCTTTGGTTCCTCTAGCTGCCATCTTTAATGTAAGAATCAAGAAGTGTGTGGGGTTGTCATGCATGATGTGCTTAAATTGTGTAGTAACGTTAGCCTAGTTAGCTACTTTTGTATAAGCCGTCTTTATAAGTCATTTTTTTTCACTGAATCGAATCATTATCAAGAGAATATCCTGAAGTTTGATTTAATGAATTACGTCATTGGTAACAGCACATCCTGAAGTGTGATTTGGATTACATTGTTGGAAAGAATTATGTTTAACAATGACCGATGCTGTTCTGTGATTTATCACTGGCCGGGAAGGCAGACTTCTGTTGCACATCCACTTACATTGTAATGCCACTCTTACAAACCGTTAATGTTCGTGCTAATTCCCGGGTTACGGAGGATCCTAAAGTGTGTGATTTAATAAATGGATTACGCGGCTGGATTACTTGGAAGAAAAGAAGTAAGTAATATTTAAAAGGTGTATTTTCCTTGCTGTCTGTGTGCCCTCTATCATGAACAAAGAGTTAACAGTGTTGCATTATATATTCGAGAAATAACTTTTGTAGAGAGAAATAAACGGAAACTAATAACTTGTCTGCCTTGCTGTAAAATCAGCTGTTCCAGCGTTCACCCAGAGACCACAAGATTTGTCCCAGATTTAGAAACCTACCACCAGAATAATGGATTGAATGTATTGTCGTAGAGTGGAGAATTGCATTTTGAGAAAAACTTAATTTGAAATCTGTAGCGCATTAACAGCTACCGCTCTTCAGCCCACTGTGTGCCAGCGCTCGTCTCATAGAACCAAAAAAAGAAAGAGTGCCATTCCATGGGGTATTTTAATGTTTTTTCGAGGATTAGCAGGAGTTCACCGCACGCAGACAGATATTTTTAAGAAAAAGTGTCCCTCAAATGATCAGATATGTCCGTTGGCCCGGAGTTGTGCTAGACTTGCACTTATGGCTAGCCAAATTCCAACAACCATGCTTGCTAGCAAAACAGACGGCAAGCAGCAGTTATCTTCAGTGTAATGCATTAATAATGTCGGCTTTAACCCCCATCCTGTCAGGGTTCGGGCTTTCAAGCAGGTAGGGACACAAACGCAGAGCGCTTCTCAAAACAATGGCTTTATTACTTCCAGGACAGGCAAGACAGGCACTAGAACTGGGGACTTAATAAGACCAACCTAACACTTAACACAAACACAGAAGAACAACATAATTAACAAAACCTCCCCTTAGTGAGACAGAACATGCTAAACGCAGAACACCAGAATAATAACGCAATACATAACAGGACCAGCAAACGTAAAACAAGAGAAACATACCTTAACAATGACCGACACTGAAAGACAGGAAACGACAGAACTAAATACAGGGACTAACGAGCAAACACAACACAGGTGCGGACAAAAACACAGGTGAACGAACAAGTCCCTAATTTTCCCTCTCTCCGGATGCGGGGGAGGTGTCATCACCACCATAGAGTGGGAGGACAGGACTCTGTCCCTTACAGAATCCCCCACTTAAAGGCGCGGCTCCCGAAGCGCCCAAAACACAAGGACAGGGAGGACTGAGAGACGGGTCTCGGGCAGGGCACAGAGACGGGCCTGGAGCCCGGTCTGGTGGATGCAGGTCAGGGGACCGGACCGGCGGAGACGGATCAGGGGACCGGACCGGCGGAGACGGATCAGGGGATCGGACAGGCGACGACGGTGGTTCAGGTGGTCGACCCGGCGGGAGCGGGTCAGGAGGTCTACCCGGCGGGAGCGGGTCAGGAGGTCTACCCGGAGGGAGCGGGTCAGGAGGTCTACCCGGCGGGAGCGGGTCAGGAGGTCTACCCGGCGGGAGCGGGTCTGGAGGTCTACCCGGCGGGAGCGGGTCTGGAGGTCTACCCGGCGGGAGCGGGTCTGGAGGTCTACCCGGCGGGAGCGGGTCTGGAGGTCTACCCGGCGGGAGCGGGTCTGGAGGTCTGCCCGGCGGGGGCGGGTCTGGAGGTCGGCCCGGCGGGAGCGGGTCTGGAGGTCTGCCCGGCGGGAGCGGGTCTGGAGGTCTGCCCGGCGGGAGCGGGTCTGGAGGTCTGCCCGGCGGGAGCGTGTCTGGAGGTCTGCCCGGCGGGAGCGTGTCTGGAGGTCTGCCCGGCGGGAGCGTGTCTGGAGGTCTGCCCGGCGGAAGCGTGTCTGGAGGTCTACTCGGCGGGAGCAGATCTGGAGGTCGGACAGGAGGGTGCAGGTCTAGCGGTCGACCAGCCAGAGACGGGTCAGGAGGCAGTGCCGGGGGAGACGGGTCAGGAGGCAGGGCCGGAGGAGACGGGTCTGGAGGCCGTGCCGGAGGACACGGTTCAGGAGGCCGTGCCGGGGGACACGGTTCAGGAGGCCGTGCCGGGGGACACGGTTCAGGAGGCCGTGCCGGGGGACACGGTTCAGGAGGCCGTGCCGGGGGACACGGTTCAGGAGGCCGTGCCGGGGGACACGGTTCAGGAGGCCGTGCCGGGGGACACGGTTCAGGAGGCCGTGCCGGGGACACGGTTCAGGAGGCCGTGCCGGGGACACGGTTCAGGAGGCCGTGCCGGGGACACGGTTCAGGAGGCCGTGCCGGGGACACGGTTCAGGCGGCCGTGCCGGGGGACACGGTTCAGGCGGCCGTGCCGGGGGACACGGTTCAGGCGGCCGTGCCGGGGGACACGGTTCAGGTGGCCGGGGAACCGGCTTTGGCCCGGCAACAATCCTTGGCCCGGCAACAGTCCTTGGCCCGGGAACTGGCTCGGCCAGGATGACGGCCTCGGGCATTGGACGGGGCTCGAAGACAGGACGGGGAACCGGACTGGAATCAGTCAGGGGGACAGGACTGGAGTCAGGCAGGGGGACAGGACTGGAGTCAGGCAGGGGGACAGGACTGGAGTCAGGCAGGGGGACAGGACTGGAGTCAGGCAGGGGGACAGGACTGGAGTCAGGCAGGGGGACAGGACTGGAGTCAGGCAGGGGGACAGGACTGGAGTCAGGCAGGGGGACAGGACTGGAGTCAGGCAGGGGGACAGGAGCGAGCTCTGGGACAGGAGTGAGCTCTGGGTCTGGAGTGAGCTCTGGGTCTGGAGTGAGCTCTGGGTCTGGAGTGAGCTCTGGGTCTGGAGTGAGCTCTGGGTCTGGAGTGAGCTCTGGGTCTGGAGTGAGCTCTGGGTCTGGAGTGAGCTCTGGGTCTGGAGTGAGCTCTGGGTCTGGAGTGAGCTCGGGGTCTGGAGTGAGCTCGGGGTCTGGAGTGAGCTCGGGGACTGGGACAGACACGGGGACTGGGACAGACACGGGGACTGGGACAGACACGGGGACTGGGACAGACACGGGGACTGGGACAGACACGGGGACTGGGACAGACACGGGGACTGGGACAGACACGGGGACTGGGACAGACACGGGGACTGGCTCAGAGACGGGGACAGGCTCAGAGACGGGGACAGGCTCAGAGACGGGGACAGGCTCAGAGACGGGGACAGGCTCAGAGACGGGGACAGGCTCAGAGACGGGGACAGGCTCAGAGACGGGGACAGGCTCAGAGACGGGGACAGGGTCAGAGACGGGGACAGGCTCAGACTGGGAAACGGGGACAGGCTCAGACTGGGAAACGGGGACAGGCTCAGACTGGGAAACGGGGACAGGCTCAGACTGGTAAACTGGCTTAGGCAGGGAAACTGGGACTGGGACAGGCTCAGGCTGGGAACCTGGGACAGGCAAAGACACGGGGACTGGCTCTGGCAAGGACACGGGGACAGACTCGGGCAAGGAAACTGGAGGGAGCTCGGTGACTGGCCGAAGGTGTGGTGCACGGCGGAGAAGTTGTGCCCTCAGGTAGTCCAGGAGCTCAGGGCAGAGATCTTCTTGTCCCCTCCTCCACACGAAGAACTCCTGATGCCACCACCTCCTTTCATCGTCCATCACCGCCACCTCCTGGACCCAGGCCAGAAAGTCGACAAATACCCCCAGATCCTCCCGTAGAGCCCTCTCCAAGGCCGGGGAGGTAGCCGATGGTGGCGTGGGCCTGGAGGACACCGGATAGACCGGTTCATAGGGGCCCGTTTCGAGCGGCGGGGCGGCAGCCATCTCATGCTGCGGGGCGGCAGCCATCTCATGCTGCGGGGCGGCAGCCATCTCATGCTGCGGGGCGGCAGCCATCTCATGCTGCGGGGCGGCAGCCATCTCATGCTGCGGGGCGGCAGCCATCTCATGCTGCGGGGCGGCAGCCATCTCATGCTGCGGGGCGGCAGCCATCTCATGCTGCGGGGCGGCAGCAATCTGGAGCTGCGGGACGGCAGCCATCTTGGATGGGGTAGGAGACTCGAGCCCCAGCAGGATATAGTACTCCCGGCTGAGTCTTTCCGCTTCGTCCTCCTCCTCTGGCTCCTCCCAGTACTCCTCCTCAGGCACCTCTCGGTACTCCTCAGTTTCAGAGCGGAGGGACTCTCTCCAGTCTCGCAGGGCCTTAGAGTCCGCCGGTAGCCACCTCGACAGTGGGGCGGAAGGTCGAGGAGGGAGAGGCGATCCTCGCCGCATCCCGAATCGGCGAAGCTGAATGGGGATCTCGGCAGGCTGAGGGGATGCGGGAGTATAGCTCCTCTCGCTCCGCTGTGTCCTCTTTCGGTCGGTCATTCTGTCAGGGTTCGGGCTTTCAAGCAGGTAGGGACACAAACGCAGAGCGCTTCTCAAAACAATGGCTTTATTACTTCCAGGACAGGCAAGACAGGCACTAGAACTGGGGACTTAATAAGACCAACCTAACACTTAACACAAACACAGAAGAACAACATAATTAACAAAACCTCCCCTTAGTGAGACAGAACATGCTAAACGCAGAACACCAGAATAATAACGCAATACATAACAGGACCAGCAAACGTAAAACAAGAGAAACATACCTTAACAATGACCGACACTGAAAGACAGGAAACGACAGAACTAAATACAGGGACTAACGAGCAAACACAACACAGGTGCGGACAAAAACACAGGTGAACGAACAAGTCCCTAATGTTCCCTCTCTCCGGATGCGGGGGAGGTGTCATCACCACCATAGAGTGGGAGGACAGGACTCTGTCCCTTACACATCCTTGTCATGCACATAATTCACTGATAAACCTGTCTTAATTTGTATTTAAATCAAAGGTAACTTTACCTCAGTTACACAATGACATTACCTTGAGTTCATGTGTCGAGCATCCGGCTCATCGCTAGGTGATGTACGTTCCAGGTGACCGTTGGAGAAGTGCAGCCGGTGGTCAATATCGGAGCCAAGTTCTGTCTCTAGCACTAACACCCAGGCCAGTATACCCAGTCACACAGGAACAGGCCCATTATACCCAGTCACACAGGAACAGGCCCATTATACCCAGTCACACAGGAACAGGCCCATTATACCCAGTCACACAGGAACAGGCCCATTATACCCAGTCACACAGGAACAGGCCCATTATACCCAGTCACACAGGAACAGGCCCATTATACCCAGTCACACAGGAACAGGCCCATTATACCCAGTCACACAGGAACAGGCCCATTATACCCAGTCACACAGGAACAGGCCCATTATACCCAGTCAGACAGGAACAGGCCCATTATACCCAGTCACACAGGAACAGGCCCATTATACCCAGTCATAGGAACAGGCCCATTATACCCAGTCACACAGGAACAGGCCCATTATACCCAGTCACACAGGAACAGGCCCATTATACCCAGTCACACAGGAACAGGCCCATTATACCCAGTCACACAGGAACAGGCCCATTATACCCAGTCACACAGGAACAGGCCCATTATACCCAGTCACACAGGAACATGCCCATTTTACCCTGTCACACAGGAACAGGCCCATTATACCCAGTCACACAGGAACAGGACCATTATACCCAGTCATACAGGAACAGGCCCATATTATACCCAGTCAGTCACACAGGAACAGGACCATTATACCCAGTCACACCGGAACAACAACACTTAATGACCAATGGGAAACTGTAGATTCACATATATAAATATAGCCTTATTTTTCTGGATTGCTGCGTAATGTACAATGCTGAACATACAAACAATGTTTCCAATACCGTTGCACTCAGTCACATTGATTTCTATGACCTCAAATTACTGCCTGGTTTCTGCAGTGATGTCAAAGAGCAAATTGACAGAACTCAACTGTTAGACCACATATTTTGTAAAGGCGTGTATTATTGCAAATATTACATTAGAAATGAGTGTTTAATGATTGTTTTATATACACCGTATAAGAACAAATTCCTATATCCATTTACTTCCAAGGTTTCTGAAAGGTGTAACTACATACAGTATTGCATTTGTCAACCGTATGTGGAAGTTATCAGGTCGGCTGGAGTTTAGAGTATTGTAGTGCGATTCTCCTTTAAAACCTTTTTGTTCCCAACTACAGTACTTTCTAGAGCTTTCTGAAATGTGTCCTACATTGTCTAATTTTTTTCAAAATCACAGATCACTTTATCACACACACACTCTGCTTTTCTCACTTGCACATAACACACACCCATATTTTGTTTGGTGGTGCTGGGGTGAGCCACTGGGATAGAGTGTTCATGTAAAGACTCATGCTATTACATAAAGAGTCCCAATCATTTGGTAGTGGGAATAAGGGAAGACATTAGACAGCACCTGCATCCTACTAAGAATACAACAGCATGGGTTTAGCTCCCTGTAGTCTTAATCTCATCCACCAGCATGGGTTTAGCTCCCTGTAGTCTTAATCTCATCCACCAGCATGGGTTTAGCTCCCTGTAGTCTTAATCTCATCCACCAACATGGGTTTAGCTCCCTGTAGTCTTAATCTCATCCACCAGCATGGGTTTAGCTCCCTGTAGTCTTAATCTCATCCACCAGCATGGGTTTAGCTCCCTGTAGGCCTAATCTCATCCACCAGCATGGGTTTAGCTCCCTGTAGGTTTAATCTCATCCACCAGCATGGGTTTAGCTCCCTGTAGGCCTAATCTCATCCACCAGCATGGGTTTAGCTCCCTGTAGGCCTAATCTCATCCACCAGCATGGGTTTAGCTCCCTGTAGGCCTAATCTCATCCACCAGCATGGGTTTAGCTCCCTGTAGGCCTAATCTCATCCACCAGCATGGGTTTAGCTCCCTGTAGGTTTAATCTCATCCACCAGCATGGGTTTAGCTCCCTGTAGTCTTAATCTCATCCACCAGCATGGGTTTAGCTCCCTGTAGGCCTAATCTCATCCACCAGCATGGGTTTAGCTCCCTGTAGTCTTAATCTCATCCACCAGCATGGGTTTAGCTCCCTGTAGGCCTAATCTCATCCACCAGCATGGGTTTAGCTCCCTGTAGGCCTAATCTCATCCACCAGCATGGGTTTAGCTCCCTGTAGTCTTAATCTCATCCACCAGCATGGGTTTAGCTCCCTGTAGGCCTAATCTCATCCACCAGCATGGGTTTAGCTCCCTGTAGGTTTAATCTCATCCACCAGCATGGGTTTAGCTCCCTGTAGACCTAATCTCATCCACAGGGAACCGTTTAGTTCCCTGTTGGTGTAATCTCATTGACCCATGCAGGTTTTGTTCCCTGTAGGCCTAATCTCATCTAACAGCATTCTGTATGATCATACAATTCTGTATGATCTTCACTGGCTGCCAGTGGCCTATCGTATTCAATTTAAAATCCTCCTGCTCACTTTTGAATCTCTACACAGTTTAGCTCCCCCCATCTTAGCAACCTGATCCATCCCTACAAACCGGCACGCTCACTAAGATCCTCTGACTCTAGCCTTCTTGTAGTCCCTAAGCACCGGCTAGCTTCCATGGGGGCTAGATCGTTCAGTGTTGTTGCACCAACACTGTGGAACTCTCTCCCTCAATCACTCCGCTATGTCTGTACTCTATCTGAATTCAAATCCTTACTCAAAACCCACTTATTCTCTAAGTGTTATTTGTAAGCATGTATTTAACTGTTGTTGTCCTTCTGTGTATTTTTGGTGGTAATGTTTGTTATTATTGCTTACTGTTTTATGTCCTGAATTGTAAAGTGTCCTTGAGCCCTGGAAAGG
The DNA here is from genome assembly GCA_029465975.1 of Dallia pectoralis. Lineage (NCBI taxonomy): Eukaryota > Metazoa > Chordata > Actinopteri > Esociformes > Umbridae > Dallia > Dallia pectoralis. The sequence goes on along the minus strand of CM055729.1, from coordinate 9,065,967 downwards.
CGCTATATAAATAAAACGTATTATTATTATTATTGTTCTGTCCTATGTTACACTACTGCAGTCCAGCAGAATGACTGCCATTCCTGGTTAGTCTTTAGCTCAGTGGGCTATGGGTGTCTTTGTCTTTGTTGAATATCCCAAATTCCTTCCATGGATGACTAGTGAGAGCTGCAGGCCCAAGAGGTGTGGTGTTAAGGGTTGATTTAAGTGGTAACGGCAGCTAGGAGTTAGTAGGGGACAGTTAGAGGGTGATGCATAGAAGACACCAAGAAACAGAGGTAGAGGAAGAGAGAGAGGAAGTCCTACTTTCCTGAATGTGATCTAGGCCAATATATGTGTTAACACTGGTGGGGCTCTACAATGCTCTATGGATCCTGCAGAACAATATATTTTCGTGTGTGTGTGTGTCAGTGTGTGTGTGTGTGTGTGTGTTCACTTGCGTGGGTACACGTGTGTTACTCGGTTGCCACGTCTGTATCTGTATAATCTGTATAATCTGTATCTGTAATACATGTATTTAATTTCTGTGTCGTGTGTGTGTGCGCATATGCGTGTTCTGCGTTCGGGCCCTCACGTGCGGCTGGGCACTCTTGGTGTATCGCTCTCCTCGTCAGTCAGTTTCCGTCTCCAGCGGTGCCCTGGGGGCCTTCATTATGTAAGAGAAACACTGCTGCAAAACGCAGGCCGATAACTCAGCCGTACCCATGCTTAAAAAGCCTACCAGAGCATCTATAATACACACAGAAATACACAATAAACGCACACAAAATATACACCTCGTGTACACACACACTGGCTTGCTTGCACATATCCTGCATCCACATACATGCACACAACCCTCCCTGGTTGGATACACACTAACAGTACACACTGAGGCCCACTAATGATGGGAGCAGAAAGCAGCAGAAATGAGCAGAGAGAAGAGGAGGTTCTGTATTATAGTTTGCAGCCAGATGATGAGTAAATGAGCCTCCTCCTTGATCAATCTGGTGCAACTGTGCAGAGGTAGGAAGGTAGTGCTGCCTCCTGCTGCTTTCTGGTCTGAATATGATGTCACTTACATTTCTCACCTTTTCTCCTATTTTTTCCTTTTCACCTCCTCTTGCTTTTCCTTGCCCTGTCACCCTCTCCCTGTGTCCTCCATCTTTCAACCCTCACTTTTTCTGCCATTTACTCTGTTTCTATTCCGACTGCTTTATCCATCTTTATCCCTCCGTCTTTCTCCATGTCCCCGGTTCTCCTCATGGTTCTCTCTGGGCAGCGGTTCCCTTCCCACTGAGCCACAGGCTCTCCATGAAGGAGGTGTTTGACTGTGAGGGGAAGCCCAGAGTAGACCTGCTCAAAGCCCACCTCACCAAGGAGGGACGCCTGGAGGAGATGGTGGCCCTACGCATCATCAATGAGGGAGCTGCCATCCTACGCCAGGAGAGGACCATGCTGGACATAGAGGCCCCAGTCACAGGTGAAGATGAAAAGAAAGACATCTGACTACTGAGGAGAGGATTTACATCTATAAAATGTCACTTCTAGAAGGTGGAAGAGAGGTTAGGTGTAGAATTATTGTGGTTCTGGATCATGATAAGGGTGAGGTAGGGAGGCCCAAGACACGGGATGGAGGGTTAGAAGGAGATATTAATTTCAATACGTTTTACCTTATGACCACCCGACTGAGGAAGTAATCTGCATTATGTCTTTGGGTTAGTCATTACTGATTTTTAGAATGTCACTTAATTGATAGAATCAATCTCAGACAGCAGACTGGCTGTCAATGTTATGCTGGGGAACATGAGGTAAGTACTGACAAAAGAACCGAGGTTGTCTTGGCAGATAAACAAAGAGTGACAGTGAAAGAGGGAAGAGAACATGTACTATAGCTGCCTAGTCGACCAGCTACCAGCTTAAAGGTGCTGCTTTAATACGTTTAGCTACTAGTTGTCTTTGGTGTGTGATTCTTTCTCCATAAAAATGCGAGCTTTGAGAGAATGCCATGATAGCATGCATCATGCTTGGACACATCAGAAGAGCTTTTGCCAGACAGCTAGTCCCCAGAGAGAGGAGGTGCTGGGCAGGCCACAGCAAGGCTTCTGGCACACACACAGACACACACACAGCAGCCATTACGCTTCATCTCTCCAACACTTTGTACTCATAGGTAGATTCATGACAGGTAGGTATGTGTGTAGGGGGGGGGGCACTGTCAGAAAACTGCTTTTGTAATTTGACATCTTAATGGAACTTACATGAATGACAAAAGAAAGGCTTGATGTCTACCTTTCTGCCTTTGTTTTTACCCGAGACAGTTGGGAAACGTATCATACGGTGTGTCTATAGTAGGAGGAATGTATCTAATGTAGGTCTGACAGGGTTTCTGTAATACGAAGAACTTCTGTAACACTTTTGTGTTTTGTTTGAGGTCGTATGTTTGTCTAACGTTGGTCTAATGTCCAGTGTGTGGAGATATTCACGGTCAGTTCTTCGACCTGATGAAGCTGTTTGAAGTGGGCGGTTCGCCTGCGACGACACGCTACCTCTTCCTTGGGGACTACGTGGACCGGGGCTACTTCAGTATTGAGGTATGGGCACACTGAAGTATCTAGTGGGCACACTGAAGTATCTAGTGGGCACACTATAGTATCTAGTGGGCACACTGAAGTATCTAGTGGACACACTGAAGTATCTAGTGGACACACTGAAGTATCTAGTGGACACACTGAAGTATCTAGTGGGTGCACTGAAGTATCTAGTGGGCACACTGAAGTATCTAGTGGACACACTGAAGTATCTAGTGGGCACACTGAAGTATCTGGTGGGCACACTGAAGTATCTAGTGGGCACACTGAAGTATCTAGTGGACACACTGAAGTATCTAGTGGGCACACTGAAGTATCTAGTGGGCGCACTGAAGTATCTGGTGGGCGCACTGAAGTATCTAGTGGGCACACTGAAGTATCTGGTGGGCACACTGAAGTATCTGGTGGGCACACTGAAGTATCTGGTGGGCACACTGAAGTATCTGGTGGGCACACTGAAGTATCTGATGGCACACTGAAGTATCTAGTGGGCACACTGAAGTATCTAGTGGGCGCATTGAAGTATCTAGTGGGCGCACTGAAGTATCTAGTGGACACACTGAAGTATCTGGTGGGCACACTGAAGTATCTGGTGGGCACACTAAAGTATCTGGTGGGCACACTGAAGTATCTGGTGGGCACACTGAAGTATCTGGTGGCACACTGAAGTATCTAGTGGGCACACTGAAGTATCTGGTGGGCACACTGAAGTATCTAGTGGACACACTGAAGTATCTAGTGGGCACACTGAAGTATCTAGTGGACACACTGAAGTATCTAGTGGGCACACTGAAGTATCTAGTGGGCACACTGAAGTATCTAGTGGACACACTGAAGTATCTAGTGGGCACACTGAAGTATCTAGTGGGCACAGTAAAGCTAATTAGGACTCATCCTCCAGTTTGGGTTCCAGTTTGCTTTGAGCATTGGACTTTGAGCCTGACATCAGATGAGTAGATAGCAGGTTTTTGAGTTGTACTGGTGCTGACAGATCTGTCTGTGTGTGTGTTTTCTTTCCACTTTGTCAGTGTGTGTTGTATCTGTGGTCGTTAAAGATCCTCTACCCAAAGACGTTGTTCCTTCTGAGAGGAAACCATGAATGCAGACATCTGACAGAATATTTCACCTTCAAAACAGAATGTGAGTACCCGTGTTCTCCTCGTGTTCTCAGCCCGTGTCATGGCTTCACCTCCTTCTCTGTCTCATATTTTTTGGATTCAACGCTTGTTCCATCCATCGTCTCTTTGTCCATCCTACCTCCATCCCTCTCTTCTTTTTGTCCTCTGGTTTTGGATCACGGTGGCCCGTCAGAGAGCAGGTGATTAGCAAGAAATTAATTTGACCCTTTGTGATTGGCCCAGAGACATAGTTTGCTGTGTGTGATTGGCCAGGGGACAAGGAGGCTAATTTCCCCTGATGCTTATGGTGAATAGTGGGTGCCCTCAATTACCATCTGCTGTGTGTGTGTGTGTGTGTGTGTGTGTGTGTGTGTGTGTGTGTGTGTGTGTGTGTGTGTGTGTGTGTGTGTGTGTGTGTGTGTGTGTGTGTGTGTGTGTGTGTGTGTGTGTGTGTGTGTGTGTGTGTGTGTGTGTGTGTGTGTGTGTGTGTGTGTGTGTGTGTGTTTTTGTGTGTTTTTGTGTGTGTGTGTGTGTGTAAGGGGCTGGTGAACTGGTATTAATGAGCTCTTCCCACACTAGGCAGATGGAGAAGCTGACAAACACACTCACAAGAAAACACACATACACACATACCACACATACACACACATACTCATATACAACACATACCACACATATCACATATATACCACACATACCACACATATCACATATATACCACACATACCACACATACAACACACACCACACATACAACACACACCACACACACACCACAAATACACACAATATCACACACACCACACATATCACACATACAAACATACCACACATAGACACAATAACACACATACCACACATGCACACATACCACACATGCATACAATACCACACATACCACACATAACACACATATCACACATACCACACATATCACACATATCACACATACTACAAATACCACACATACACACAATACCACACATACACACAATACCATACATACCACACATACAACACACACCACACCACTTATACACACAATACCACACATATCACACATACCACACATACAGACAATACCACACATACCACACATACCCACATAACACACATACACACAATACCACACATACCACACGTACAGACAATACCACACATACCACACATACACACATACACACAATACCACACATACACACATACCACACATACACACAATACCACACACACCACACATACCACACATACACAATTACCACACATACACACATACCACACGCACCACACATACAATACAATACCACACACACCACACATACCACACAATACCACACATACCACACAATACCACACATACCACACATACCACACATACCACACATACACACAATACCACACACACCACACATACCACACATACACAATTACCACACATACACACATACCACACACACCACACATACCACACATACCACACATACACACAATATCACACACACCACACATACCACACATACACAATTACCACACATACACACATACCACACACACCACACATACCACACATACACAATTACCACACATACACACATACCACACATACACACAATACCACACACACCACACATACCACACATACACAATTGCCACACATACACACATACCACACGCACCACACATACAATACAATACCACACACACCACACATACCACACAATACCACACATACCACACATACACACAATACCACACACACCACACATACCACACAATACCACACATACACACAATACCACACATACCACACATACCACACATACACAGCATATTTTAGCTAGTGCCCTTTAATGCTTTATAATGACTACATAACTATGGTGTCCTGATTTACTGCTGCCCCCCTTTTCTGACCCTGTCTGTCTTCCTGTCCCTTTCCCTGCACTTCTCATTCTCCTCAGGTAAGATAAAGTACTCCGAGCAGGTGTATGACTCGTGTATGGATGCGTTTGACTGCCTGCCGCTGGCTGCTCTGATGAACCAGCAGTTTCTGTGTGTCCACGGAGGGCTATCGCCGGAGATCCACACACTCGACGACATCAAAAAGGTTCTGACACGACCACCACTTTTCTTAATGTGTTTTTTTATAACACACGTACAACCTCTTTTATTATCCCACTAATGCTCTGGTAACCATGGCAATTCAACCCTCAGTTTGACTCTTCCTGTACAGTACATGCTGTTGTTTCCATGGCGACATCTGTATCTTCCTCTGAGCAGTGCCACCTATTAATATATGCCTCACAGCCACTAGGGGAACACCAGTTTTATTGGTGTTATATTTACACATTCACGTTCAACATACAGTGGAGAATTAGAAAAGTTGAATATCCAATGTATACTTTCTAAATAACCGCTCACCGGTGTCATTATCAATCACTGACGTTAACATAATGAGCCCATGTCTGCTGTACCATTAATACTAGAAATGCTGAGGCATTGATACGTACTTGTATCGCCTTGATGTGTCATTTGACCCATGCATGTTTTAAATGGGAGGGTGTTGCTGACACACAATGACCAGTAGATGGCGCATCTTGTTCATCATTGCACCAGAAGAACCAGGCTGCCTTAAAATTACAGTGGTGCATGCAAAATTGAAACCAAAAATGTAAAGCTTTCTTGCAAATGAATATAGATGGCCTAAAAATGTGCATCAATTAATAAGTGCACATAGATATAAGACTTTAAGGTATTATAAATGCACCCTAATTATTTTCAATCAAATTAATCTTGAAGTATTTTAGAAAATATTGACAGGAAAGACATTTACATAATAAAAACACAGGATTTTATAATAAAAGATTAAAATAATTATAACCAAAAAAGACTTGAACTGTCTGAATTTGTTTATGGTAATCAATGGAGTTATATAGCCTAAACGACTTCAGCATCAGTTAGTACAATAGGCTATTGATAATAGTTGATACATTAACATTTTAACATAAAGAAAATATAATGCATTTTTTGTGTGTACAAAGATGCATGCTGTGTCTATCCTATTGGAGCGGTGAAAATAGCCGGAACTGACATAGATACGTAAGGATATATTATGATTTTTTTTAAACGCAAATTTACACTTCAGTCTGTAAGGTACCGGTAAACATCCCAGGTTCCGGTAAACATTGTCACATAAAAGCGCCTGAATGGGGGCATTTGGAGATTTTTCCGGTGAGATATCTCAGCAATGTTCCAGCCTGCGGACTCGCGAATTGTTCGCTTTTGACAGCCAATCTCATTTGGAGAGGCACATTCATGTAACTTCCTCAGTTTGGCCCAGATAACACTAACTCTATATGAAGCCATTATCCCAAATAATCAAGTCTGGTGTTGTTGGAAAGGTCTTTTCACCCGGATCACGTCTGTTTTGGTTTACCGTTGGAAAGCTAGCTAGACCCTGATCACGCCGTGAAAAATTGATGCATACGGTTTTCTTTGCTAAAGTATTTTTTCATGTGACGTACACATGGTGAGAAATGTATGTTATATTTACACACATAGTATAAGTAAATTAATTTGGTTTAATTTAAAATAATTTGTGTGCTTCAGTTTCATATTTTCCATTTAGCCTGCATCTGCAGAGGCGATCGAGCCACCCAATGGGGACAGTCACCCACACCTGAAGCAAGATTGCTTGCCAGTGGAAAGGTCCTTCCCGATAATGCAATATTAAAAGTGATTTTGCGAAAGGCATTGATTTCGATGCAGCAAAAGTGTATGATAGTATCAGAAAGAGTTTTACACGAACATGGAATTAGTTCTGACTCAGTACAGCAACAATTAATACACTCATTGAAGAACAAATACTTTCCAATGTCTTCCTTTCTTTATATATCATACCAAAGTACCACACTAATTATTTTAAATTAAACTACTTTTATTTCAAAGATTTATACTGTCCATTCCCTCATTAGGCATTGTATATATTTTCTCTGAATATATTATCTCTCTGTTTGGCTGTGTCTTTGTGTGGTATTCTGTCAAAACTGGGGCAAAGGAGTGGAGATCCAGGTGCAGGACATTGCCTAAAAGTAACGTAAAACAATAACACATAAAATATACGGTCTAGAAGTTTATATTATCACTCCAATTGTCTTGTCTTGTCATTACGCACACCGGCTGTGTATTCCCTCGTTTGGACAATCACTTTTTGTGGTTATATCATGTCACCAGGCTGAACGTTAAATGAAAGTTAGGCTATATTTGCACTATAGCTCTATCGTCTGGATTTTCTTGGTTCTCAAAGACCTAACACATTTGTGACATAATAGAAAATTATGAATCTGGTCAAATTTAATTCAGATCTCTTGATTGCGGGGAAAAATGCATGTCACTGACCATTCAGTCTGTACGGCTGTATCAAATGTAGCAATTTTCAATTTTAAATAAAATGTTGTTATTATAGATTTTTCTTGATGCTTTGTCAGTAAAGCGCACAAGTTTGTAGTTTAGAACTTCCCTGATGCCGCCTCGTCCCACACATAGCACAGAAGCGACAGGATGGTATTCGTGTCAGGAAATGGCACATTGGCTAAAGTTAACTCAATATGTCTACAATACGTAAAAATCTATTTGGTTTAATATAAAATAATCAGTGTGGTAATATCAGTGTGAGAATATCACATCACATTTAGGTCATCGATATTCATTTGCATCTAATGTGCCTTGGTTTCTCTGTTTTATGCGCCACCTGGTTACAGACCAGAAGATTTACAGATTTAAAAAAATACAATCAAAATGTAACGCTAGTGCGTTAGCATGTTATTTAGGCAAAATATCTTGAAATTCTTTCCAGTGATTTATTTTGATTGGAGTATAAAGCATGAATTTCTGGGAGCATTCCTAAAAGGAGATTTCTCTAGGTTTTAAAAGAAATTACCCACTCCGACAACCCACTTCCGGCGACAAATGACCTACTTCCGGCTCTTCTAGTGTTAATCTGTACACACTGATAGTTTGAGATGGCAATTTATCTCCATTGCCACCTAGTGGCACCATGGTGTATTGACACTTCAAATTCTGGTCAGTGTTCATTAACAAGAAGGTAAGAAGAGAGGCAGCTCCTGTTCCCAAACGGCTTGGGACAGTAATGTCTCTGAGGATTCTTGCTTTTAGTTCTTTCTGTAGTCCAGTTAAACAGGTCCAAAGAGATGCCTTCATCAAGTGTACTGGTTAGGTCGTATGATTATGCATTTATTCTTTTTATGTCAATGCCTGTATCTGTTGTGTTGGTTTTCTTCTGTGGTGTAGTTGGATCGGTTCAAGGAGCCGCCAGCATTCGGGCCCATGTGTGACCTGCTCTGGGCCGACCCACTAGAGGACTTTGGCAACGAGAAGACGCAAGAGTACTTTGGCCACAACACAGTCAGGGGTTGTTCCTATTTCTACAGGTAAAACACATGGATTATTAGAAGTAACAATATGTGACAAATTTTAACTAGTAGTGACCGGACATATCACACACATAAACACATACATACCCAAATGTCCATGTGAAAGGTGTAATGACTAGAATAAACCAATGTCAATGCAATACGTATGTGTGAACATTTAAAGTGAAAGGGTTACACAAGATTACTAAGAATGACATATTGGTAGCTTTCATTTATGGCACAAAAACATTGACCCACCTCCAAACCGAGGTTAATAATGGTACACTTCAATTAGGACAAAAATAAATCACACATGAAACAGATTTGAAACTGAAATAAATGATCATGACATGTATTCGAAAGTAGAACTAGCTATCCGCAAAAATGTTCAAAAGAGTTCAGGGCAGCTGCAGACAGGTGTGAAATGAGGTAGTGGAAAAAGATTTAATGTGATTTAAAACTAGTAGGCTACAATCGACTACAGAGATCAAACCAGAGAATAACCAGAATGTGTATGACAGTTGTAATATTGTCCAGATGTCTACCAATCCTCACACACAGTTCAGTTTTAGCATTAAACCATATCCCACAATCCCCTGGGACACGGCACTGTTCTGTTTCCATGGAGACTGGCTACTATTGCCATAGTCGGAGTAATATTAAAATAGAGTAAGGGACGAGCTAGACACAGTCACAATACATGAGAGACAGTAGATTGGAATTATGGAGAGTTGAGAAGGATTTTATGATATGGTGATATTCAATATGGAGGCCAAACCACAACGCACTCAGAGCAGCATATTGTACACTACCCTCCTGCTAGATCTGCATCCCACTCTTTTTTCCTCTGTTTGTTTTTGGTTTAATGATGACCTCTGGTGGTCATTGAATGTAAGTTGTTTCTGGTTAGGCCGTCTATGTTAGCCTACAAAAAACTGTCTGCGGGTGTTTCTGAGACACAGATTTAGCTTTGCCTGGAATGCAAAATAAATTCTGATGGTTTTCCGTAGGCTTGATGTTTTAATCCTAGACCAGGCTTAATCTGTGTCGATGAAATTAGCCCTATAGGTCTATAAATAAATCTCTGTTTTTCTCCATGTCATTTTCAACATCAGTTACCCTGCAGTGTGTGAGTTTTTACAGACCAACAACTTGCTATCTGTCATCAGAGCACACGAGGCACAGGATTCTGGGTAAGAAATCATTTTTTCCCAATTATTTACTACACTTAGTTCTATTCCAACAAAGCTTTTCTTCAGTATGCTGGGACATTCAGGGTTTCTAACCCTTACTTACCCAGTTTAGAGTTTGTTGTTTGAGTGGGGTATGGGTTGTGTGTTTAGTGGATGGGAACATTGTTATTGGGTTCATAACTAGGGCTGTCGAACCAGTAAATCATTTATATTGTGTTGAAGGATTTGCTGCTGTCATGGAACAGCTGGAAGGCAGACACTCACGCAGAGCTTATTTAGAACTTTTTTGCTTTTATTTCAGTACTTCATCACAAAAACAACACAAGAGACCGCCACCCGACATGAGTAACTTAACTTAACATATTGAAACACAAAACGGCCTCCACACACACAAACTTAAACAGGCTTCCCAATTGGGGCAACACAAGCTGCCACTAATTGGGAAGCCAACCTGAAGCATACATTTCAAGATTTCAGTTTAGCTTAAAGTGAGCTGTAATTTTAGTATTTGAAATGATACCCTGATCTAGTTAAGTATTTTCATCCATATTGATTAAATACTTTAGAAATTATACATTCTAAACATTGTTCCTTACATTACCAAAAGTATGTGGACAGTTAATTCAATGAATCACAGACATAGTCAAAACATGAGGTGTGCCAAAATCAACAAACATTACAATTAAGAAGAAGGAAAGCACTGGTTTGCTCAACATTGACAAGTGACCTGGTAGGAAGATCAAGTGGATAACGAATGAAAGCTCACCGTAATGATAACACCATAAAACGATTGAAAAACACTTCAGCAGGCAGGCTGCAACTGTGCATCAGCCATTATCCTCAGCAGAAAACCTAACCACTCAGGTAACCACTCAACTACAGAGGCTGGACTGCAAGGGGCAAAAACCCCAATTATATTATTAAAAAAATGGCTAAAAATAACATAAATGAGACTGCAGAGTTCTGAAAAACAAGGTCATTTGGACGGACAACACAAATTGAGTGTCTCCTGTCCAGGACTGAATCCAATTGAGTGGGGATTTTACATGCCAATAATAAGACAAAAAAAATGTGAAATGTGTAGGAAATGAAGATGACTGCTGTACAAGCCTGTCAGAGTTTGGTGTGGAACAGGATTGACAAAGCCATTGGGGACCTAAAGAGCCGGGACATTCCTATGCCTCTAAAGGAATGAAAACTTAAATCAGGAATGAAAACTTTCATCAGGAACTAGGTCATCAAAAATACACGTTTAAAGACACTATCTCAGATGGGAGGACAACAACACAGGGATTACCTGCGGTAGCTAAAAAACGCATCAGATGTTTTGCCCATCCACGCCTCATCCATCACCATCTGAGGTCCATAACTCCAGGACACATGCAGGAAATCCCCTCCCACTCCAGTAATTCACTATTCAGAAAATTATCCTACGGCATGAACGAATAATAATAATAATCCCACCACTTGAATAGCTTTTCCCTCCATGAGCCGACTCTTTTTGCCAGAAACAATTCTGAGTGTCTGTAGATTTACTTGATGGCACTGCTTTTGATTTAGAGCCTTACAGTGAACACCAATAAATGTAAAGCTAATCGGTATCTTAATCTGTATCCTACTCTGTATCCTAATCTCTGGACCATGGCCCCTGTTCAGATACCGCATGTACAGGAAGAGCCAGATCACAGGCTTCCCCTCACTCATCACCATCTTCTCAGCACCCAACTACCTGGACGTCTACAACAACAAAGGTCAGAAACACACACACACACACATGCACACACACACGCACGCACGCACACACACACACACACACACACTATTTAACCATATTGTGTAACAGACTTCCCCTCTCTTGTCCATTGTTAGCTGCAGTACTGAAGTATGAGAACAATGTGATGAACATTCGACAGTTCAACTGCTCTCCTCACCCCTACTGGCTCCCCAACTTCATGGACGTCTTCACCTGGTCCCTGCCCTTCGTTGGAGAGAAAGGTGCTAACAATTACTACATAGACAAGTTGCTTAGACCAATGTTAATGTTGTTCCTTTTTGGTGTCCGTCTCCGCTCGTCTCCCTTCTATTTCTATTTTTATGGCGTTCTACCCATTTCTTTTTTTTCTTTCTTTCTCTCAATTAACTTAAAATTGTTTTTAATGATGTTACAATGTACTGGACATATTGCAGAAAACCATCATCTGGGATGGTTTAATTAACATGAAACATCAATATTCTCAACAGAATCATTTGGAGGATATTTCTCTCTCTCTCTTTCTCTCTCTCTCTCTCTCTCTCTTCCTTGTCATAACACTGACTGTGCCCTCTGACTCTCTACACAGTGACAGAGATGCTGGTCAATGTTCTTAGTATCTGTTCAGATGATGAGCTCATGGAGAACGATGGAGAGGAAGAGGTTTACGACGGTAATCAGATCTTTATATATGAAGTAGCTACATACTGTCTGCTTCTTACATGTCATTATTTGTTTTATAAGGATGCAGAAATAATTTAATTTCACTTGAAAGTGATGAGACCTCGCTCTGCCCTTTTACCTACTTTTGATTGGTTTACTGTAGCCAATGCAGCAGCAGCTAGGAAAGAGGTGATCAGGAATAAGATCCGTGCAATCGGGAAGATGGCCAAAATGTTCCAAGTGTTACGGTAAGTAAGCTTCAGTGTGCATCTGTGCCTGTATGTATGGGAATTGGTATTTGGGTACACTTTTTTTTTTGTGTGGATTATAGTGAAAACCTATTTGTCCCCTGTCAGGAATGCGGTGTGGCAGGTAGCAGGCAGGACACAAGCGCTGAGAAATCTTAAATGTAACGTCTTTATTTTAAAGACAACAACAATAAGCAACGTACCTCCTCACGGAGGCATACAACACCAACAGTAAACAATGCCACGACCCCGACAGACAGAACAAACAGAACTTAAATACATGACTAAATGAACCGTAACTCAAAACAGGTGAGGCGAAAACGCAGGTGCACAGCATAGTCCTTGATTACTCGCCTCTCTCCGCTGACTGGGGGAGTGCCAACTCCGGCATAGAGGAGGACAGAAGAGTCCGATTCTTACATCCCCATTCTGAATTTCTTTAATTTATTTGGTCACTTAATATTTTCAGGTCTTTAACCAAAACCGAATATGGTGGTTAAGTAGGGTAAAAATAACACTAGAATTATTTAGTAATTGACTTAAGTTATTTCAGTTAATCAGCACCTATATCCCCCCAACCACTAAACACACAATAACGGATTGTGCACAGAGATTTCAAGCAATTTTTGGTTACATCGCATTTGCAGATTTTTGTGACACAAAATTAGAACAATCCAAAACAGTAGACATATTGATCTAAACAACTTTTTGACAAAGTCAGAAGTGTTCGTTCAGGTAGCTGATTTTACAACCATTTTACTGGACATGCTCTATCATTACCAAAACCTCCTTTCTAAGGTTTTTTGTTCTGGGTGGCAGTCACTATAATAAACTACAATTAGACTTCCCGTGTATCTTTTATTGACCTACATTTGTTCACAGGCCATGTAACACATATGCGCAAACAATAGCCTGTTTAATTAATTAATTAATTTTAAATTATTGGAGTCTATTAGACTGGCCAAGCTATAAAATAGACAATTACGGCTCTCTATCACGACCCTTATGTCTTTTAAAATTATAATAATTGTGTTGGTAAGGCTGTGTGTTAAACCCAGATAATGACACAAGTACTTGCTCACTTCAGTTATGCGTGGTGACAAAGCTGACATACCAGTTTTTCCAATGAACTGCCTCAGGCAAATCAATCATGTGGAACATAAAACTAACTCTCTAAATGGCAGCATATCTTTTAAGAGTATATGATGCATATGTGCAAACTATTATTGTCATAGCCTAGTTAAAAGCATAAGCTATGATGACAACAAAATGTCTCTGTTCACCAGAACATGCTTTCTTAAGACAGATGGAGCATTCTTTTTATTGGAATTTGAAGGGCCTTGCACTCTGCAAAGTTGTTGTTTATGACACTCAATTCTCTGGTGTTCGTCTCTCCTGTCCCATGCTGCTTCTCAATTATGATTTCTTTACTTTCAGTTTGGAAAAGGAGAGCATGGCACTGGCTACAAGCAGAACATTTTAAAAGAGCAACGCTGTAACTACTTCCGTCATCTCTTGGGAATGGGCCAGTAGGCGTACACGAGCCTGATGCAATATTGTGCCGTTTAACTTTTGCATCGATATTTGTTTCATAATCCCCAGTAGGGTTGATAGGTGAAAAGGATGTCTGTCTCACTTCCACCTGTTTCCTCACCCAACACAACCCTAGCCTCTTCCTCACTGCCCGGTCCTATGATAGCTTGTCAGGCCTTACTAGTGCTTACGGTCGTATCTGGAGATTTCTGACAACCTGTATCCTCTTCTGGCAATGTTGCTAGTTCTGGCACGATGGAACAGTTTGGCCTTAGCTCACTTGACCCGCTCAGAGCTTCTGCTGGTGATGATAAACATATATTTTCTGGCCCTCTACATTGCAGGTGCTGGCAATTTTTTCGTCTGTTTTCTCTTGATAGCTAGCTCAACTGTTGCTTAAAACAATGACCGAAACACTTGGGAGAGTGTTTTTTTTATAAATAAATCTCAGATAGCATTTTATTATTGTAACATGGTATAGCAACTATTCAATATTCTTAATTATTTATGAAATTAATTAGATTCACTTTCATACATACACAAAAATACCACGTTGACTGACATTTCTATTGTGGAACTGTTACTGTGGTCATTTAGCATTCAGCCTATCTTATAGGAAGGTAATCTCCTCATATTGTAGACATGATGGAACTGTGTCATCATGCACACACACACACACACACACATACACACACACACACACACACCCACACACACACACACACACACAGACAGTTACTACCTGGTCATGGTGGGGCAGTATTTAAATTACACAGGAGGCTCTAGGCTCTGCAGATGCAGGCCTGTCACCAGGACCATGTACGCCAGGTGTGACCGCACTGCCAGACACTACGCTTGCTGCCCTGATTCATATCTCAGACCATTTAGATCTGATTAGTCTTCATCTTTGACCCTATTTGGACTGGATATCACTGACCAAGGATCCTAGTCAAATTTGGTATTGATTTACATACCACTAACAGATCTTCTGGGTATTGTTCAGCTCAAATGACAGATCTTCTGGGTGTTGTTCAGCTCAAGTGACAGATTATATTTTGGGATATTGTAAAAAAAATCAGGATGGAACAATGATTCTCTAAACAATTTCTTGGTTATTTTCTCAATTTAGCAAAATTAAGTGAATTGTGAAAATTATATAAACCAGTAAAATACTAAGGATTAGGCCTGCCCCGGTCCACCATTGAGGAAGTGTGCTACTTTTCCTTTAGCAAGCAAGTTTATTTATATTGCACAATTCATGAATAGATGCAATTCAATGGTCTTTACAAGAACAATAATAAAATACATATTCATCCTCATTGAATTGCAGTTTCCCAAAACAGTTTACTTTATAGCCTGTTCTAACAAGGCCACAAAGGGCTCCAACAGGTTTGATTAAAAAGGTCTTTAAAACATTTTCCCCAATGGTGTCATTTATGCCATGTCATTGCAATTCTCTTGTCATATACATTTAAAAAAAGTTCTTTATAACCTTTTAGGTTTTAGAACCTAGGTGAAAAGTCTTGCGAACTCATCACTTCTTCAGAACCTAGGCAAAAAGTGTTTAGAACCTTTCAGATCTTTAGAATCAAGGCCCAATTAAGTCATTTATGTCATGAACAACATAAGCCATTTTAAGATGCAATTCTGTATGTAGTCTGGTGAGCAAATGTTGTAAGGCAGATACTGATTATGGACATTTTCTCATATTACTTTGTAAAGGTCTACATAATTTCACTTACCTTTTTTATATGGAATCAAAACTGTTGAATGCAGTATTTCGTTTTTGCCAGACATAACAGGAACTATGACACTTAAAAATCCCCACCCATCAGTCGAGATTCACTCGAGTTCCGAGAAATGTTCCTAGAGTCTTGACAAGTCTTGATATGTCCTCCTAGGTGTGTTTCAGGCAAACATGAGCTCACCTTTTATTGTAAATCCCATCCTACATTTTTACTACACTTTGTGTGTTGCTTGTGCGAGTATGTATAGTCATGTGCTTATCCTCCTGTTATCTGTGTGTTCTAGAGAGGAGAGTGAGAATGTTTTGACCCTAAAGGGACTGACACCCACGGGCATGTTGCCTAGCGGAGTTTTGTCAGGTGGCAAGCAGACTCTACAGAGTGGTGAGTACACACAAACACACGCACAAACACACACACACACACACATTGTTATGTTGCTGCTGGAAGGAGGATCCAGGTGCAGAGCTTTGCTTAACCGCACTGGAGGAGGCTCTAGGCCCCGGAGTAGCACTTGAAGCTCGGGAAGGACAGGGCACAGGGCGCTGCCGCAGAGGGTCGCTCCATCTATAACACAGGCCAGGGAACTGGGGCAGAGGCAAGCTCCATCTATAACACAGGACAGGGAACTGGGGCAGAGGGTAGCTCCATCTATAACACAAGACAGGGCACTGCCGCAGAGGGTCGCTCCATCTATAACACAGCACAGGGAACTGCGCAGAGGGTGGCTCCATCTATAACACAGGACAGGGAACTGGGGCAGAGGGTAACTCCATATATAACACAGGACAGGGAACTGGGAAGAGGGTGGCTCCATCTATAACACAGGACAGGGAACTGGGGCAGAGGGTAGCTCCATCTATAACACAGGACAGGGAACTGGGGCAGAGGGTAACTCCATATATAACACAGGACAGGGAACTGGGCAGAGGGTGGCTCCATCTATAACACAGGACAGGGAACTGGGCAGAGGGTGGCTCCATCTATAACACAGGACAGGGAACTGGGGCAGAGGGTAACTCCATATATAACACAGGACAGGGAACTGGGGCAGAGGGTAACTCCATCTATAACACAGGACAGGGAACTGGGGCAGAGGGTAACTCCATATATAACACAGGACAGGGAACTGGGGCAGAGGGTAGCTCCATCTATAACACAAGACAGGGCACTGGGGCAGAGGGTAACTCCATATATAACACAGGACAGGGAACTGGGGCAGAGGGTAGCTCCATCTATAACACAGGACAGGGAACTGGGGCAGAGGGTAACTCCATATATAACACAGGACAGGGAACTGCCGCAGAGGGTGGCTCCATCTATAACACAGGACAGGGAACTGGGGCAGAGGGTAACTCCATATATAACACAGGACAGGGAACTGGGCAGAGGGTGGCTCCATCTATAACACAGGACAGGGAACTGGGGCAGAGGGTAGCTCCATCTATAACACAGGACAGGGAACTGGGGCAGAGGGTAACTCCATATATAACACAGGACAGGGAACTGGGGCAGAGAGTAGCTCCATCTATAACACAGGACAGGGAACTGCCGCAGAGAGTGGCTCCATCTATAACACAGGACAGGGAACTGGGGCAGAGGGTAACTCCATATATAACACAGGACAGGGAACTGGGCAGAGGGTGGCTCCATCTATAACACAGGACAGGGAACTGGGCAGAGGGTGGCTCCATCTATAACACAGGACAGGGAACTGGGGCAGAGGGTAACTCCATATATAACACAGGACAGGGAACTGGGGCAGAGGGTAACTCCATCTATAACACAGGACAGGGAACTGGGCAGAGAGTAGCTCCATCTATAACACAGGACAGGGAACTGGGCAGAGAGTAGCTCCATCTATAACACAGGACAGGGAACTGGGGCAGAGGGTAACTCCATCTATAACACAGGACAGGGAACTGGGCAGAGAGTAGCTCCATCTATAACACAGGACAGGGAACTGGGCAGAGGGTAACTCCATCTATAACACAGGACAGGGAACTGGGGCAGAGGGTAACTCCATCTATAACACAGGACAGGGAACTGGGCAGAGGGTGGCTCCATCTATAACACAGGACAGGGAACTGGGGCAGAGGGTAGCTCCATCTATAACACAGGACAGGGAACTGGGGCAGAGGGTAGCTCCATATATAACACAGGACAGGGAACTGGGGCAGAGGGTAGCTCCATATATAACACAGGACAGGGAACTGGGGCAGAGGGTGGCTCCATCTATAACACAGGACAGGGAACTGGGGCAGAGGGTAACTCCATCTATAACACAGGACAGGGAACTGGGGCAGAGGGTAACTCCATCTATAACACAGGACAGGGAACTGGGCAGAGAGTAGCTCCATCTATAACACAGGACAGGGAACTGGGCAGAGAGTAGCTCCATCTATAACACAGGACAGGGAACTGGGGCAGAGGGTAACTCCATCTATAACACAGGACAGGGAACTGGGGCAGAGGGTAACTCCATATATAACACAGGACAGGGAACTGGGCAGAGGGTGGCTCCATCTATAACACAGGACAGGGAACTGGGGCAGAGGGTAACTCCATCTATAACACAGGACAGGGAACTGGGGCAGAGGGTAACTCCATCTATAACACAGGACAGGGAACTGGGCAGAGAGTAGCTCCATCTATAACACAGGACAGGGAACTGGGCAGAGGGTCGCTCCATCTATAACACATTACAGGGAACTGGGCAGAGGGTGGCTCCATCTATAACACAGGACAGGGAACTGGGGCAGAGGGTAACTCCATATATAACACAGGACAGGGAACTGGGCAGAGGGTCGCTCCATCTATAACACATTACAGGGAACTGGGCAGAGGGTGGCTCCATCTATAACACAGGACAGGGAACTGGGGCAGAGGGTGGCTGCATACCTTACAATAACCTGGCTGCATGCCTGTGCACACCCTTAAACTAATACTTTGTTGAAGCACCTTTTGATTTTATTGCAGCACTCAGTCTTTTTGGGTAGGAGTCTTGTCTTAGCAATATTTGCCCACTCTTCTTTGCAAAAGTGATCCAAATCTGTCAGATTATGTGTACAGCCCTTTTTCAGATCACCCCACATATGTTCAATTGGATTCAGGTCTGTGCTCTGGCTGGGCCATTCCAAAATGCCATGCTTTTGTGGATTTGGATGTGCATTTTGGGTTGTTGTCGTGCAGAAAGGTGAACTTCATCTTCAGCTTTCTAACGGAATCCTGAAGGTTTTGTGCCAAAATGGCCTGGACTAAGGCCCCGGTTCCAGTTGGGAAAAAAATAGCCACAAAGAATGATGCTGTCACCACCATGCTTCACTGTGGATAAGGTGTTCTTTGGGTGATGTGCATTGTGGTTTTTGCACCAAACATACCTTTTGGAGGTATCCCTAAAAAGTTCAACTTTGGTTTCATCAGATCATAAAACATGTACCCACATGCTTTTTGAAGACTTGATGTTTGCATTTGCACACCTTTCCCTGGGTTTGTATGTTTTTCCTCACAAGAAAAGGCTTCTGTCTTGCACCCTACCCCATAGCCCATACATATGAAGAATGCGGGAGATTCTCACATGTCGCTTACAGCCAGTACTTGACTGAAATTCCTGCTGCTCCTTTGATCTTGCTATATGCCTCTTGGGATGCCTCCCTGACCAGTTTTCTGCTCGTCTTTTTTATCAATTTTGGAGGGCATCCAGTTCTTGGTAATGTGTCTGGTTGTGCCATATTTTCTCCACTTAATGATGACTGTCCTCACTGTGGTATATCTAATGCTTTGGAAATTATTTTGTGCCCTTTTCCTGACTGATATCTTTCAACAATGAAATCCCTCTGATTCTTTGAAAGCTCTCTGTGGACGATGTTAAATATCCCAGCCTTCTGTACACCTTAGATAACACAGAAACCAAACCACACACATGCAAATACATGTAAACCCTCTGACTCATTTCAATACACACACATCCTTCATGTTTTTGTTTCCCTTTCGTTTTCTTATCTTTTAATTTGTTTTTCTATCCATCTCCCTGTGTCTTACTGTCTTCCATCCTCCCTCTCTCTGTTTATGTTCCTTCATCCTATCACTTCAACACTGCTGAACAGTTTTAATTACCTGGTGTGTGTGAGTGTGTGGGCTAACGCTAGCTATCCCTGAACATGCTAAAGCTCCCTCTGCACCCAAAGCCGCAGTGCGGTTGTGAGGGTTCGGTTGTGAGGGTTCGGTTGTGAGGGTGTTACATCTTTCCTTCCCTTCAATATCTCTCTTTCATACTTTTGCTTTCTCTTCTCTCACTCTCCCTGTCCTTACATCTTTCTCCTTTTCTTTCCCTCCATCCCCAGCTACCATTGAGGCCATCGAAGCCATCGATCCTGTTGAGGACTCAGAAGGTAAACTCCACTCATGTCTCCACAATAAGAGAAAGCGAGTGCATGTGTGTGAGCGGCTAATATTCTGGGGTCAAGATATAGGGGGAGGAAGCATGGCGGCCCATCTTAACCATACCACATGCTGTGAAGGCATTGTCCCAACAGAACCTGAGATGTTTCTGCATCCAATGCGGACCTATGTGCCGTCTGTGGAGTTTAGCATTAACAATGGGATCTCCATCATACACATTTTAAACACATGGCCATGGCTTGGTGAGAAGTCGGCTACTGCTGTGTGTGTGTTCTGTTCCATTCCTAGTCTATTCCTAGTCTATGTGAACCAGATTCCTAATTTTTCTCTAGGAAAATCATGAATGAATGTTCTTCAGGTGGATATGACCTACAACCTGCCGTGTGTGATGTGCGCTGCGTCACATTTGTATTCCATAAGTTGTAACTGTGTTATAACGTGTCTCTCCAGCCATCCGAGGCTTCTCTCCTCAACATAAGATCAATAGCTTTGCCGAGGCCAAAGGTCTGGACCGGATCAACGAGCGCATGCCCCCCCGCCGCGACGCCGTCAACAGTGTGGGCCTGTCCATGGGACGCATGAACGTGGGGGAGCCCAACGGCACAGACAACAACAGCAATATACAGGGATGATGCATCGACAGTTAGCCACCAATACAGATGCATTCTGCAAGCAAGCACAGACATGAAGTTCGTACACACAGCCACAAACACACACCTAGGCTCAAATAGACTGGATTTAAACACACATATCTACACGGAAAAGACAGAAGACCGAACATGCAGGACGTAAACATCTATACAATACACGTTATTGGCACACACACACACAGATGGTCAGACACACAACGTTCTCCCCTACCCTGTCCTGTTGATACCCAGATCACCTCTGCCAGTGTGGCAGGACTGTGCCATGGATGGTTGAGGCCTCTTGGTGGACAAACTGTACTACAGGTCCTACCACGACTATCTGACCTGACCTGGTCCAACTAATACCGCTCCCATACCTGACCACCTGTCAACACTACTGAACACTCTACCGGAGTTTCTGGAACACTCTAATGCAAAACAAAGAGCTACTGTTCCATTCTCATTGTGTCGTGGGGTCGACTGGGTGATGGGTGTTTATTTTCTGTCGTGATGGAGGAAGGTGGGTGAGATTGGCGGGTCGGGCTGAGGCGTAGGGGTGAGTCATGGGGGTGAGAGCTGGACCGGTGCTACTGGGGCATTTGGCAGAGGAACCTCCTGTCTTATTGAGTTTGCGCAACTAAGTTTAAATCAGGAAGTGGCGTTTCAGCCCGGTCAGTGGCTCACTTCCTTTGATTTTATAAGATAGATAGATAGATAGATAGATGAGGAGATGGACAGATGCTTCTTATGAGGTCCCTAGGAGTTGGCTTTTGTTTTCTTGAATGTGCGTTTGCAAATGTGTGACTGTATGTGTGACTGTGAGGGTGAAAATTTGAAAGGCATTTTATTTTGCCAACATAAAAGGTTGCGCTATCAAACATTTTTTGCTACTAGTACAATACAATATATACAGGAAATTTAAATTATACATATTATTTATTACCTTCAATGAAAAGACAATGTTTTCGGAAGGTTAAAAATGCTGTCTTGTTACCTGAGTTGTCTCGCATCTTATTTTTTAAGCCAACATGTTATTTTGGTCACTAGGCCACACAAGTGTTAGATCACCATTAGTTCACTCACAGTACACGCTGCCTCTACTGTTACATAACCACAACACAACTTAAATCAGTTTCAGGACAAACATCTATTAACATCTATCTATTCAACCTGCTGGGACTGTCTTTACATGTTGATGTTCAAATGCTGCCTAGATCAATTCAAGAATTAATTTCAGTTCAGCGTTTCAGGGGCAACTCCTATCACTTTGACCTATCCACTTGTTTGGACTGTCTACAATGTCAGGTTCTATCACTGCCAAATCAGTCTTAGATTGACAACTCATAGAACGGACACCTGTGTCCACTTGAAATGCATTGAGTTTAGGTTTTTTAATGTATTTCTATGGCGTCCCTTCACGTTTTGTCGCGTGTGGCCTGATACCTGAATTGGCTGGCGTAAGTAGGCCCTACAGGTAAATGCTTTTTTGTTCTACCTTGCAAATGAAATTAGGTGTTTTAGGATAAGTGTGAGCGGTGACCGACAGAAGTCAACAGAAGCGTATTTATTTGTAAAGCATTTATAAACGCATCACTGCATGCAATTAAGTTCTTCGATAATGATAATAATGTGAAATTCTATTTGTGCCGTGCTTCAGTATAGTAAGTTCATTTTCTTCTTGCTTCGAATTAACTTAAGAGACTATATTTATTTTGTAAATTTTTATTTATTCATTTTACTTTTTCTTGTTTTCAGGACAGTGTTAAGAGTTAATTTATTGTTTTACTATGAGACTGGAAGCTTGAATGAGACCTTGTGACTCTTTCTCACTTCTGTGTTTACGTTAATGTAGAGGAGGGTTTTTTTTAACTTAAAATAGCGTGAATGAATGACCATACTACAAAGAGACACAGAATAATGTTCAGGCAGCCACAGCATGATTGCATGGTAAACTCATCTGTAACAGCCAAAAGCAGACACAGTTACAGATGTCGCGTCTCTCACGTTTTAAAGGAAAAGTGTACTCTATCCATAATTCTTAAATGATATTCTTGTTATTTAATATAATTATTCTATTTATTATTAACATTATGCTTAAGCTTTCTGCTGGTTGCTTTTGTGTTTTGCTAATCCTTGTTTGGTCTCATTGTGCATTATTTCGAGAGGTGAACTTACTGGAGACCTCGTGCCATATAGTTTGTGCCATGGTTCTCTCTCTCGGACTCCCTTATCAACACACACTGTAAGCATGCCCCACGGGACGAACCACTTTTTTACTCTTGAATAAAATATGCATGAACCTTTGGCACATGTCTGTTCATTTACCCCATGATACAATCGCACAGAAAACACTTGTTCTCCAGACGCCCTCGGATGGAGAATGCAACATAATACTTCTTCTAACATTATGTAAAACGCTCATGACTTAAGTTTTATTAAGCATTATTATGAAAACATTATTTGTCAGTATAAGCATTATACAAATATATACATTGTGTCGCACTGGGAAGAGGGAACGCGGGGGGATATGGAAATGGTATGGACAATGAATTGCAATGCACCCGGTCAAACAGGTCTTAAAAACAGGTTATTGGTTTTTTACAAGCTGTACATTTAGCTGAAAATCTCATCTAGAGTGGTTACAGATGTGGGTGCATACAGACTGTGTATGGGAATAGAACCCACTACCTAATACAAGCACCATTCTCATCCACATGAGCCTCAAGGGATCGCCGTCTATATCAATGGCCCAGTGCCCCCCCCCCATGCATTATCCAGGTCCCTTACCGTCCCCCATAAACAGGATGTGGCTATTGTCCAGACTATTAATTATTGTTATTATTATTGTTGTAGTTGTTATGTTACTATAAAAATAATCAATGCCCAACATCATTGGATAACAAACAACAGATGTATTATTTTTCCATGCAACAAAAAGCCATGTGAATAGTACTTCTATATTTACAGGTGTTTAACGAAATGAAAGCACTTTTTGAAAGAAGCCGATTAGTCGACTAATCGTTCAAATAATTGTTAGTGGTTTATCAAGCCCTGCGCTTGGTGTTTTCTGCCAGTTTCTTCACTACGTGCTGTAGAGAGGTTAGCTTTAGCCGTAGTCCGCCTGAACCCATCAAGTCCAATCGATTGCGGTACTTGGACTGCATGTGGAGAACTTGACTGAATCCCTGCTCAACTAGGTATGTGGTTGGAAAAGCAAGAAGAAGCAGCTTGATCATCACCCAAAGACCCGTGTAACATGTGGCATATTTGGCCCACATGCTGCCCCAGCCAGAGGTGCCAAAGGTTGCCTGGGCCTCAACGTCACACTGGAGCTCTATGAGATGCTCCTGTATGGCTCACAGTCGACCACATCTGCCTGAAAGGGCTGAACCACCCAGACGGGAATGTCGACGTCTATGAGGTCCCTGGAGCGGGTCCTCCAGGTCGGCCTTAACCATCTTCAGGTGGTCAATGTAAACGAGGACACGGTCATCCTTAAGAGCCTCAGACACCTGTAATGAGTAATAGCAAATCCGAACTGGTTATATTATTGCTAAATAGTCCACGAATAAATGTTTCTTTATGCAAATCATAAAGGCCTAGCAATAAAAAGGAATATAATAATGGCCATCATTCCACTACTACTGCTGCTATTATAATGCAGTGAAGCGGACTTCAGTTTGGAGAAGAAGAGTGTTGTTGTGTTCCTGGCACAGCTGTTAAAACAGTCGGTCATTCAGGGAATGGCCTTTGATTGGATTAATCGCCTTCACTGCAACATTGAGAGATTCCCAATCAACCATAGAGGTGAAACAAAAGGGAACTGGAATCCTTGTATCCTCCGGTGCTCCTAAAAGGGTAAATAATTAGAAACTAATAGGAAAAAAATCCAAGTCAAGGCACCCAGTGGATACAAAAAAGTAGTGAAAAAATCTTTATTGGAGGGCTAAAGCAACACCCTGAGACGGGGAGATTCACACACAGAGATGAAGGCCAGTGGGCCGATACGCGTTGGTGTTTTTTATATGTTTTAGCCCTCCAATAAAGTTTTTTTCACTACTTTTTTGTATCCACTGGGTGTCTTGACTTGGATTTTTTTTCCTATTAGTTTCCAACCATAGAGGTGATTGTAATGGATTTTTTTTGTAGGTGCATATGATGCGCATTAAAATAGGGTCTGGCCCTTCGTGTCTGTTTCCAGATATGGTGATATCAAAGGTTCCTCGGCCATCTCCTCACTGTTGGAGGCCTTAAAACGGACATATCAACAGAGCCTTTGATGTCCCGGGTGATTGTCATTTTGTGCCATTTCTTTAATAGCCTATGTTTGCTATATGCGAAAGGGAGAAAAACCAAATAATTTTCCCGCGCAAAAGTGTTACAAATGCGTAAATTTTGCGCGGGACACATAATGTAACTTATTTGACACGTAATGCAGTGTATCTTATTTGACATGTAGTGTAACTTATCTGACACGTAATTCAGTGTATCTTATTTGACATGCAGTGTAACTTATTTGACACGTAATGCAGTGTAACTTATTTGACATTACTGCAGAATTAATATCGCTGCAATTTTTGGGGTTTTGTTTTGTCCCATTCTTGTTTTGTGCTTTCACATTTTATTTATAGACGTATTTCACATTTTATTTATAGACGTTTAAGATGAATAATGTTAAATGACGACTTCAAAGTTCACGACAAGACGGTTTAATCTTAACGGTTAATTTCATCGTTCTAGCGAAATTAAATACTTTTGTTTTTATAAACATCCCTAAAATGTGCCTAAAATATTTCTATACGAAATCCATCACGCACAGCGCGTGATGGGAGCAGCGGCGCGCTGGTTATGAGACTCGGCCACAGTACCTGGCATGTTTGATTGTTCCAGACCACATTTTTTTGCAACTAGCCTAGTTTAAACACATGTTGTTGTGAATCTTTAGTGTAAATTCCCTGTAAAACAAACGCCCCCCATTGCCAAAAATCTCTCCATCTATCTATCTTTATGCGAATGGGTGTGCACTCACTGAAACCCGAAACCTATATGCAGGACAATATAGTTTTTGTGTCTTAGAGTTCACTACGAACCAAAGACAGGTAAGTGTCTTCCAATACCTCAACAGTTTTTTTATACTATATATACGCATAATGTTTATAATAACACATCAGGCCTAGGGCTTCTAATATTGAAGGAACTATAAGTTCCAAAGAGAAACAATAAGTAGAAATAACTTCTGTTCATAAAGGAGTTCTCTCTGCTATCACATTGTGCTCCCCAGTGCATTAGGACACCAGGATTATTTTATGTAATCTCATGAGATTTACACACCTGTTTTTTGTTTTTAGGTCTATGAATTTTAGGTCGATACAAATCAATGTATGATTTAGTAAGAAAACAAAACCAACAGAACTGAAAACAAGACCAATCAATGCATTGAAACCTTATGATTTCACCCCTCAGCAGAGCTATGCTCGAGACCACCTAAAGCGAGACCGAGACGAGACCGAGACCGAAGGGGGCCGAGACCGAGACGAGACCAAGACCGAAGGGGGCCGAGACCGAGACGAGACCAAGACCGAAGGGGGCCGAGACCGAGACGAGACCGAGACCGAAGGTGGCCGAGACCGAGACCAGTCATATCAACACTAAATAATATGACATGTTTTTGGTCCAATGACCAATGTAAAAAAAACACTTGACCAACAGCATCAGATCATCTACTGTGTTGTCATCCTGAATTAAATGAATTTTATTAAAAGAGTATGTAGGCCTATTTATTGTCTTATGTAAACATAAAATACGAAAATAAAACCATGATTTTAAAATGCACAGGCTATGATATTAAAATTTCCAAAAATCGAATAAATGAAAATCCATCAAACTGTATGTCCTATGTTGATGTAGTAAATGCTAACACATTTTAGATCACAAGCGACTTGCAATCAAATGATTTGCGCATGATTGGCCGATAAACAAATCTATTTATAATTATTTATCCGTCCACAGGCACGCAGCTTCAGTTGTTTGTCTGCTTGAGCAGGACACGCAAACGAACCGGTTGCACTGCGAACAGTGTTCATTATTGTTACGAGTGCACATGAGACAGCAGCAAACTAACCCGGTTGAACTGCGCACAGTGTTCATATAGATCAGACCAAAACCCTTCCAGTTTAATAAAGATCGGACCAAAACGGGTTCAGTTTCATATAGATCGGACCATAACCGTTCCAGTTTTATGCTCTTTCTGCCGTATGCCCCCGGACTTATGTATGTCCCACGTCCTTCTGTGTGCATGAGTAATTTCATTTATCGCCCATTTGTAGTTAGCCTATTAATAATTATTGTTTATATTCGTTTAATTTCGATACAAAACAATATTTTGTTGAAGTCTCTTGTAGGCTATATGAATACACTGTGGTTCATTCGTTATTAATTATTGAGTGCAATAGGCGCATGACACATGAATGGGGCTGTATGTATTTGGCGGAATTCGTTCTGTTTATTTAGTGAAACATTTTTCTTTATAAACGTACCTCTTTTTTTGTAGTTCAACCAAGCCAATCAGACTATTGTCTATATGTGTTCTCGTAGTATTTGTCTGTGTATCGCCCATTCAACCATTGCCATATAGGCTCAGTGAAGTGTGATCGGTGTCTGGGTACAGGAATTAGGGTACCAACGCCCAGCGGCGTGGGATTTTGGCGACAGGAAGGCAGTTTAGGTATCAAAAAACATGTAAATAGTAGTTTTATATATTGTTCGGTTTGTGATTTTGCAATTCTGAAAACGGGACAAGGTAAAATGCACGTATTTAGGAAAAGTCATGGAAGGACGTCGGCTGTAGCTTTTCAACATTATGTATTTTAATTACTAACCGCTGTGTGTTTTCGGACAAATTATTTATTTGTGCTCAATGTACTGAATATAGGCAAAACGAATATATTGGCTGATTGTGCAGACATGATCGAGCATATGTTTAAGATTGAAGTATTTACGTGAATGGGTGCACCCTCTAGCGACGCTGGGGGTGGGCTTTTCTTCAAAAGTAGATAGCCATTGGCGGGATAAGCCACATCAGAAAAAAACAGTCTGACTCTGGACGAAATACAGCCAATGGAAATACAGCCTCTACATGTCATACTTAAATATTTTGCTAGAAAAAATTGTGGGCGATAATTTCTACGCTGGTCTCGGCTGGTCTCGGAAGAATTTACGAGTCCTTACTGTCCGAGACCGAGTCGAGACCGAGTCCAAATGTAACCGAGACCGAGACGAGACCGAGACCTTAAAAAAGTGGTCTCGAGACCGGTCTCGAGACCGAGACCGGTCTCGAGTACTACAGCTCTGCCCCTCAGGCTTTATATTTGGAGCAACAGTTCCGGCAGATGTGTGTAGTGGGAAGTGGCACTACTGCTTTACTTTGTAGTGTCTAACACACCAAGGTCAAACAGTCTATACATGTCTGCACCACACACACGAACACACTAGCAAATAAGTGAAAAGAAGTACCCAGAGCAAACATAGTCACTTAGGGACTCACAGGATAACCTCAGACTGTAGAGGACAGGCAGAGAAATACCTAGAGTTGTCGTCACTTACTGCCTGTCTAATAAGTGCACTTGTCGTCACTTACTGCTCGTCTAATAAGTACACTTGTCTTCACTAACTGCCTGACTAATAAGTACACTTGTTGTCACTAACTGCCTGTCTAATAAGTGCACTTGTTGTCACTAACTGCCTGTCTAATAAGTACACTTGTCGTCACTAACTGCCTGTCTAATAAGTACACTTGTCGTCACTAACTGCCTGTCTAATAAGTGCACTTGTTGTCACTAAATGTCCGTCTAATAAGTACACTTGTCGTCACTAAATGTCCGTCTAATAAGTACACTTGTTGTCACTAACTGCCTGTCTAATAAGTACACTTGTCGTCACTAACTGCCTGTCTAATAAGTACACTTGTCGTCACTAACTGCCTGTCTAATAAGTACACTTGTCGTCACTAACTGCCTGTCTAATAAGTACACTTGTTGTCACTAACTGCCTGTCTAATAAGTGCACTTGTCGTCACTAACTGCCTGTCTAATAAGTGCACTTGTCGTCACTAACTGCCTGTCTAATAAGTGCACTTGTTGTCACTAACTGCCTGTCTAATAAGTACACTTGTCGTCACTAACTGCCTGTCTAATAAGTACACTTGTTGTCACTAACTGCCTGTCTAATAAGTGCACTTGTCGTCACTAACTGCCTGTCTAATAAGTGCACTTGTTGTCACTAACTGCCTGTCTAATAAGTACACTTGTCGTCACTAACTGCCTGTCTAATAAGTACACTTGTTGTCACTAACTGCCTGTCTAATAAGTGCACTTGTCGTCACTAACTGCCTGTCTAATAAGTGCACTTGTTGTCACTAACTGCCTGTCTAATAAGTACACTTGTCGTCACTAACTGCCTGTCTAATAAGTACACTTGTTGTCACTAACTGCCTGTCTAATAAGTACAATTGTCGTCACTAACTGCCTGTCTAATAAGTACAATTGTCGTCACTAACTGCCTGTCTAATAAGTACAATTGTCGTCACTAACTGCCTGTCTAATAAGTACAATTGTCGTCACTAACTGCCTGTCTAATAAGTACACTTGTCGTCACTAACTGCCCGTCTAATAAGTGCACTTGTCGTCACTAACTGCCGGTCTAAAAGTACATTTGTCGTCACTAACTGCCGGTCTAATAAGTGCACTTGACGTCACTAACTGCCGGTCTAATAAGTACACTTGACGTCACTAACTGCCGGTCTAATAAGTGCACTTGTTGTCACTAACTGCCTGTCTAATAAGTACACTTGTCGTCACTAACTGCCTGTCTAATAAGTGCACTTGTTGTCACTAACTGCCTGTCTAATAAGTACACTTGTCGTCACTAACTGCCTGTCTAATAAGTGCACTTGTTGTCACTAACTGCCTGTCTAATAAGTACACTTGTCGTCACTAACTGCCTGTCTAATAAGTACACTTGTCGTCACTAACTGCCGGTCTAAAAGTACATTTGTCGTCACAAACTGCCGGTCTAATAAGTACACTTGTCGTCACTAAATGTCCGTCTAATAAGTACACTTGACGTCACTAACTGCCGGTCTAATAAGTACACTTGACGTCACTAACTGCCGGTCTAATAAGTGCACTTGTTGTCACTAACTGCCCGTCTAATAAGTACACTTGTTGTCACTAACTGCCCGTCTAATAAGTGCACTTGTTGTCACTAACTGCCTGTCTAATAAGTGCACTTGTCGTCACTAACTGCCGGTCTAATAAGTACACTTGTCGTCACTAACTGCCCGTCTAATAAGTGCACTTGTCGTCACTAAATGTCCGTCTAATAAGTACACTTGACGTCACTAACTGCCGGTCTAATAAGTACACTTGACGTCACTAACTGCCGGTCTAATAAGTGCACTTGTTGTCACTAACTGCCTGTCTAATAAGTACAATTGTCGTCACTAACTGCCTGTCTAATAAGTGCACTTGTCGCCACTAACTGCCTATCTAATAAGTACACTTGTTGTCACTAACTGCCTGTCTAATAAGTACAATTGTCGTCACTAACTGCCTGTCTAATAAGTGCACTTGTTGTCACTAACTGCCTGTCTAATAAGTGCACTTGTTGTCACTAACTGCCTGTCTAATAAGTACACTTGTCGTCACTAACTGCCTGTCTAATAAGTGCACTTGTTGTCACTAACTGCCTGTCTAATAAGTACACTTGTCGTCACTAACTGCCCGTCTAATAAGTACACTTGTCGTCACTAACTGCCGGTCTAAAAAGTACATTTGTCGTCACTAACTGCCGGTCTAATAAGTACACTTGTCGTCACTAAATGTCCGTCTAATAAGTACACTTGACGTCACTAACTGCCGGTCTAATAAGTGCACTTGACGTCACTAACTGCCGGTCTAATAAGTGCACTTGTTGTCACTAACTGCCTGTCTAATAAGTACACTTGTCGTCACTAACTGCCTGTCTAATAAGTGCACTTGTTGTCACTAACTGCCTGTCTAATAAGTACACTTGTTGTCACTAACTGCCTGTCTAATAAGTACACTTGTCGTCACTAACTGCCTGTCTAATAAGTACACTTGTCGTCACTAACTGCCTGTCTAATAAGTACACTTGTCGCCACTAACTGCCTGTCTAATAAGTGCACTTGTCGTCACTAACTGCCTGTCTAATAAGTACACTTGTCGTCACTAACTGCCTGTCTAATAAGTACACTTGTCGTCACTAACTGCCTGTCTAATAAGTACACTTGTCGTCACTAACTGCCTGTCTAATAAGTGCACTTGTCGTCACTAACTGCCGGTCTAATAAGTACACTTGTCGTCACTAACTGCCCGTCTAATAAGTACACTTGTCGTCACTAACTGCCGGTCTAAAAGTACATTTGTCGTCACTAACTGCCCGTCTAATAAGTACACTTGTCGTCACTAACTGCCTGTCTAATAAGTACACTTGTTGTCACTAACTGCCTGTCTAATAAATGCACTTGTCGTCACTAACTGCCCGTCTAATAAGTGCACTTGTCGTCACTAACTGCCTGTCTAATAAGTACACTTGTCGTCACTAACTGCCTGTCTAATAAGTACACTTGTCGTCACTAACTGCCTGTCTAATAACTACACTTGTCGTCACTAACTGCCTGTCTAATAAGTGCACTTGTCGTCACTAACTGCCCGTCTAATAAGTGCACTTGTCGTCACTAACTGCCTGTCTAATAAGTACACTTGTCGTCACTAACTGCCTGTCTAATAAGTGCACTTGTCGTCACTAACTGCCTGTCTTTCTCAGGCTCGGATGGCGAATCAGAGAGGTCAGGTTGGTGAAATTTTAACTTTTGTTTTGACTGGACTTTTAGGTAGAGCACAATGGGAAATGCTATATATCTCAACAGTTGTATGATGTAAGTGTAATGCACAGTCTTTATTGATCGAGTGCTTGGTATGTATAGCTTTTACAGAGGATGATTAATGTAGTTTTAAGTATAAACATTGCTACTAGGGAAAGTAGTGCTCTAAGTTGTTCTCTAGTCGGTACTCCAGTGGGGGGCGCTAATGCACTACCTTGAGTCTCAACCACCAACTAGACTCCATAGCAGAAGAGTCAAAGGATGCCAACTCCACAATCAAACCTGCAGTATGTAGTAGAGGTCTGTGAATGTTGACAGGACTTTTTGTAGACAGTTATATCCACCCTGCTATAAAGAGCTACGTGTGCTTCCCAGAAACGTTCTTCAACAGGATGATTATTACTCAATCAACCTTTATCTCTGTTATGAATGGACCTGAGGTTCCAGCCTGCTGTTTACTTAAGATCTTATTCTATTTAATTGGTTTTGGAGTTACAGTGAAACTGGCGCCTCTGCTTTTCCATTCCTTTAACTGAAAAAGAGTCACTAAATTAACAACAAACACGAACCAGCTGCCATCTGAACATTTTCAAATCCTTAAAGTAGGGCTGAACGATATTCTGTTTTAACATCGACATCGCGATGTGCGCATCGACGATAGTCACATCGTCGGAACATGCGATGTGAAGAAGGGTAGCACCCATAAATGTATTAAGAGAACGGTAGCACCAGGAATGTATTAAGAGAACTGAATTGTGTTCTGCGAGAAGCCTCGTACATTCCAATGCGAGTGCTCAATAATAAATATTATACATAAACGGTTACAAAAAATGAGGATGTTGACCAAAAACAGGTACTTTGCCTGGAGTGTTATAAAGTTGCGGCCACAAAACAAGGAAACAACACCAATTTGTCTGATCACTTAAAACGGCACCACAACGTAACAATAACGTTTTATATCGCTAAAGATATGTTGCCATTAAACACTGTCACCAAAGAGCGATTTAAGAAAATGATCCGAACGCTTGACACGCGGTATGTTATTCCATCACGCACATATTAGAGCTGTATGGAAAATGCAGATCTAAGATTGAAGCAGAGCTGTCCCACGTGGAATACTATGCAGCTACAACAGATTTATGGTCCAGCAGGACAACAGAGCCCTACATGAGTCTGACGGTACGGCCTGATGGAATGGTAATTAATGACTTTAGCCTGGATTGATGGCTCGCAATATCGCAATATATATCGTTGGGAAAAAAATATCGCTATGTAATTTTTTCCCAATATCGTGCAGCCCTACCTTAAAGGGATAGTTCAGGGTTTAGGCACGGATGCCCTGTACGTTCATCCCCAGAGTCAGACACATGTATCGGCCACTGTCCAGTGTTAGAGGCAAGTCAATGGTAAAATAACACAAAAACTCTGAGTCGTCAGCAACAGTCAACATGCCAGCTGTCCCAAGATCCATTGCTCTCATGTTCATTTATATTCTAATTTAATCAGCATTTGTGTTCGGTGTTCACCAGGACAGAGGCAGTACAGAGGACCAGGGATATTCTCGTGATAAGTGTGTCAATGACACTGTTCCTGTCCTGCTAAGCATTTGATATGTGACAAGTACATATAGGTGTCAGGGAAATATATGGAGTAAATGTTCCTTGTTTTATTAAAATGTCAACCCAAAAGTCCTAGAAATAGGAAGATATCTAAACGACCTAGTATTCATGTTGATGTCATGTCTGTCCTTAAATTTAGTATTTGGGAGGGGAAGAGTGTCTGGTCCCTCAGCCCCGTGGGAGCCTATCCAAAGTCCTCGCATTAGGATTGGCTATCGTGGTAACAGTAGCCATTTTCCTATCAGTGCCTGACGTCTTCTTTAGGCACGTTGCCACGGTAACACTCATCCTGACTCTCGGGGCCTTGTTGCACGGAGTGTGTCTTTTCTTCGAGGAGTATCTTCGTCATGCTACCACCCGGTGAGGAAAATAAATGCTAGCCCTCATATTTATGAAGCATAGTAGCCAAATAATTACATAGTTCCATGTTACCTGTCACCATCTCTTCTTTCCTGCCCCCGTTCTGTCTTTCCAGATACCGTGTTGGTGGGCTGGGTCACATGGTGAGAGCTTGTGTGGGTGTGTCCACCTACCTGGGTGTGGTGATGGCAGGGCTGCTGTATTGTCTAACAAAGCCCCAGTCTTGTGGGGACCAGTGGAGCATGGTTATCATCGCCTGTGTTCTCTACCCTGTACTCAAAACTCTAGGAGTGCTGGTAAGTTACAGGACACTGCGTTGGTTCTGCAGCCTTTTTCACAATGATGGGGGGGACAAACTCTGTACTGAATTCCACAAATATCATGTCCAATAACGTGAATTAGACGGTAGCTTGCAAGCTGTTAAAAATGCTGACCGTGTGTTTTTGTTGCCGGTGACTCTCCCACAATAACCTCTACGCACAATAACTCAAACACACAGATAATATTCCCAACATTAGTCATCACTTACCATTCTGTTTACCATTTTGTCCCAGATACCATGCTCGCTAAGCTTGTGATTCTTGTCTTCACCAGGGTCCATCTGAGGTAGAGTTGTCAGAGTTTGCCGAGGAGAAGAAGACAAACGTGGCTCATGGCCTGGCCTGGTCTTTCTACCTGGGCTATCTCAACCTTGTGTTGCCTTGTAAGAAGCATTCATTCATTAGGAGCGGTCATTTCGAAAATCATAATGTCAATGTTTATGTATTCAAGTATTTTTTTTACGATGAACATGTTTGTGTACGTATGCTTGTGTTTGCTTGTGTATATTTGTGTGTGTGTCTTCCTCTTGTAGGTTTGGAAGATTCTATCGCAGAGTTCTATTCCAAAAACCCAGCGGATCCATTTGGGACTAAGGGTTTCAGAAAGCTCATCATTCTCATCCCTGTCAATGCCAACATCACCCATAGACTGGAGGATGCGGACAGCAACATTCGTTTCTATGACAACCTGCCTAACACAGAGATCGACAGGGCAGGGGTCAGGGGTCGTGTCTACAAGCATAGTATATACCACGTATGGGATAAAAACGGACAGGTAGACACGGATTACCTCTCTTTGAAACTCTTTGAAATGCATCACACTGGCACCACCATGTGGTCAAATGGTGAATAAGAATAATTGTGAGTGAGCTCTGTAAAACACAATACGCAAATATTTCCACACAGAATGACAGAGGCATTCAGTGCCTAAAGCACATTTTTGCCTGGATTTGGGTATTTCTTTAAGTCATACTTAATTTCACTGGTCCTTCCGGGTGACCCTGTCATGTCCAACTGGGAAAACCAGCCAATCATAAAGATGAGAATATTGTTTAAAAGAATATTGCTTCTGCCTCCACTTGGCCCCCATCCTCTAACAGACATTAAGGGGACTTAAAGGGATGTTCTCTTTGTCATAGGTGTTTCAGTGCAATGGTTCGTACATTGTCCTAATGAACGCTGACCCCTGACCAGACCCTGACACCTGCCCTGTATTACCTTTTTGTTTGTGTGTGTGTGTGTTCAGGTCCATCACTGTGTGATGGAGTATGCCACGCCTCTGCTGACAATGTATAAGATGTCTCAGGAGAGCAGTGCAGCATTTGGAGAGAGGGACAGGAGAGAGCAGGTGCTGCTGTTCTACAGGACGTTACAGGAGATACTGGATCGCTCTCTGGAATGCCGAAACCGCTACCGACTCATCCTGCTCAATGGTTAGATGTCTGTCTGTTGGTCTTGGTGGTAAAAAAAACAAGACGCTCCCTCTGTGAATAATAATCCAAACCATTTCTGCTTCTTGTAGATCAGAATGAGGATGACCCTCACTTCCTGTCCAAAACCATTCGGGAGCATCTGTGTCAGCAGAAAGAGGAGTTTGACGTTCCTCTCCACAACCCTCTCCCAGGTGATTGGCACAGACCTGAGCCAATGAGCACGGAGCCGACACTCATGATCAGTGATGAAATGCCACGCACCCTCAGGGAACCAGTAGAGTGCATGGATGAGCATTTTCAGGATTATGAAGGCCTTCTGAGAAGATAAATACACACAGAGAATCAAAAGGATTCAAGCAAGAAATCAGTCTTCACTAGGTTAATCCCTATTGCTTTTAAAATGTGGATAGCGTCCTTTTTTATGCCGAGCAAAGTGTTTTGTTTGACCTAAGGTACTTATATTAAAAACTGTTTACTGTCTGAGCCTCCAAGTTTCTGTGTCTGTACCTCCCAGTTTCTACGTCTGAACCTCCACGTCTCTGTGTCTGAACCTCCACGTCTCTGTGTCTGAACCTCCAGGTTTCTGTGTCTGAACCTCCACGTCTCTGTGTCTGAACCTCCACGTCTCTGTGTCTGAACCTCCACGTCTCTGTGTCTGAACCTCCAGGTTTCTGTGTCTGAACCTTCCAGTCTCTGTGTCTGAACCTCCACCTCTCTGTGTCTGAACCTCCACGTCTCTGTGTCTGAACCTCCACGACGTCTCTGTGTCTGAACCTCCACGTCTCTGTGTCTGAACCTCCAGGTTTCTGTGTCTGAACCTCCCAGTCTCTGTGTCGGAACCTCCCAGTCTCTGTGTCTGAACCTCCCCGTCGCTGTGTCTGAACCTCCCCGTCGCTGTGTCTGAACCTTCCAATCTCTGCGTCTGAACCTTCCAATCTCTGCGTCTGAACCTTCCAGTCTCTGTGTCTGAACCTCCACCTCTCTGTGTCTGAACCTCCACGACGTCTCTGTGTCTGAACCTCCACGTCTCTGTGTCTGAACCTCCAGGTTTCTGTGTCTGAACCTCCCAGTCTCTGTGTCTGAACCTCCCAGTCTCTGTGTCTGAACCTCCCCGTCGCTGTGTCTGAACCTCCCCGTCGCTGTGTCTGAACCTTCCAGTCTCTGCGTTTGAACCTCCCAGTCTCTGCGTCGGAACCTCCCCGTCTCTGTGTCTGATTCCCTTTTTAAGGGAATAACAAAGACAAATTTTATCAAACACAAGTAAGTGAACCTTCCACTTAGGCATTCTTGGTGGAGAATGCAACTACACGTTATCAGAGATGTGACGGTTACTTTTTTGCATTTTCTTTTCGTTAATCAAACCAAGCCTGTTTTATCGCCACACATTGCAGGTGGGCCATCAGTAGTTAGCACCGCCAACATTTACCAGGGTAATTTAGTTTTACTTACGGACCTCTCCATTGCCAAAAAATGTCTATCACCATAGTCATGCCAAGCATGGCAGCTACATCCAAGAGTTCCTCACTGACAGTTAAGTCTGCCTTTACGCATCTTATTAAAGATGGACAGATGAGCTGTATCCGTGTTGTCTGTGCTTTCATTAACAGCTAATGAAAAAGCTAGGAAAGTGTGTGTCTCTCCGGTCAGCTGTGATGTGAGATTGCCTGCTAGTTCATTGACTTGGTCTGCCATGGTGTTTCTTGACAAGCTGACATTTTCAAAAGTGCCATCGTTCAATAAATTGCAATTCAATTGCCTCCCCTCTGCATCAGATTCTCTTGGATATTTTGGAAAAACGTTTTAGTTAAATGTTGATATGGAAGTACTGCAATGAAGCGGCAAAATGCATAATTTTGCGGGTCACAAAATCGAGATGCATTGTGGGAATTATAGTTTATAGTCACTAAAATGCTGTAAAGGGGCATAGACTTATGCCCCTTTAAAATAACGTGGCTGGCCGGATTCGTGTTTGACAGATGTGCAAAAAGCATACTTGTGTGATTACGAGTACATTTAGCGCTCACATTGTATGTGTGTTTATGTTATCTATGCATAAAATTTTAGCAGAATTAACAGCTCACTCTAACTCAATCACTCACTCCAATCTCTCTACATGCTTGTTTTTCGGTGGTTCTCTCCATTCTATAAGTCATCCGTGGTCACTGGATTTACACTGATAGGGTGAATAGGTTCCATGCACAGACAGAATGTATGTTGAACCCAGGGTGAAGTGAAGTAGAGATGGATACGGAGGTCAGCCATAGAGGTTCCTTCCTGGCATGACTGCATTCTACAGTACACACCAGATCCTCAATCTCCTTTACTGACACACATCTCATAACCCAGATAATTTATTTAGAAAGTTTTTTCTTCTTGCAAGAGATACTTTTTGATTTTAAAATATGTTTAATTTAAAGGTGTGACTTAGATACTGCATAAATTGATCATTTTTTAAAAAGGTTCATGTAGATGTGTTTACTTACTATTGACTTTTATAACTGATAAAATCTGGTTACAGCTGGTGAAAGAAAATAGAAAGGTTATCTATACGTCTTGGAAGAGACATGGCATTGAGGATTACCTGTTTTCCTTTTAATTTTGAGAGTAAAAGAAACCCACTTGGATACTGTGGGTTACTTTGTGTGAAAAAAGCTTTTTGCCTGTAATGCAACAAAAGGCGAACATATTTAAAGGGGTTGGTCATATTCTATACCTACTGACATATTGTAACAATGGGACAGATACATAAGCGGGCATTCAGGGCCCAAACAGGCATCTAATTGAGAGGAAATGCAGAGAGAAATTCCAAAGCACCCAGACTGCATTTCTGGACTGCTTGTGTCGTCTCTGTGCAGTGCTGGAGGACTTGGTGCAAACGGTCATTTCACAGACAGCTTTTTTTAGCCTTTTACACAGGCTCCCACATCTTCGAGACAGAGCTGTGTTTAAGGTGGCACAGAATGATACCGTCTCCACTATGGCCTCCTCCTAGAGCTTGAGCTCTGAAATTCCTCCCTTGACAAGGTCCTGATGAGTGAAAGCTGTCTAGGGGTTGGAAAAGTTACCGGAAGCTGCCTGCTTTGTATGGGGGGTGTTGGAGCGACACTGATGCAGCTTGTAGAGGCACATTCGCACCACTACATATGTACACAAAGCTGCTGAAAGATGGGCATTATTTAAAAATAACATACCAAAATAAATCTAAACTACAAGTCATAACAAAGACATGCCTAATAACGGGCACACTTTAAAAACATATAATTTCATTGTTTATATAACAAAAGTGTTTTAGTTAACAGAAACTCTAATTACATACATCAAAATAATGTATACCAATTCATTCTATTGTGTATGGCTCCTCCATTAACAGCATATTTAATGTCTCCTATAGTCACTAATAAGTCACTGACATCTTTATTATGGAAGGAATAATGTAGATCATATAACAATCGCACATGTCAAGGTCTGTGTAGATTTAATGGAAAAAACAATCAGTTTTCATATTTAACGTGTTAAGACTTTCACAGCGACTTTCACAAGGCACTATAGGATCTGCTGCTAATGTAGTGGTGTCAGATACCACAGGACAACTTCAAAGATCTTGTCAAATCCATGCCTTGGCTTGTTGGTGCTGTTATGGACGTCCCACAGAGGACGAACAGGATATTCGGCAGGTGGTCATTGTGTTTCGTCTCATCAGGATATATACACATGCACCTAACATTCGTCATACAATCATAGAGAGTGTCTGCGTCATCAATAAAAGCAACAAAAAGTAAGCCCCACGTTTTATAATTTCCTTATAGTTTCTCATCTCTTACACAGAAAGCCAGTAAACTTCCCCTTCACACTTCTGACATCACAAAATAGGCAGTTCCTCACGTGACCTGGGCTGGTCTGAAGATGATTGGCTACTACTCAGGTATTGTCATTAAAGGGAACATTTGACTTTACGTGACTAATAATTGAACGGTTTTCCAGTCAGAGATCCTTACGTGGCAACGGTCCAGTAAAATAACACAATGTCTATAAATAGATGGAGCAAGTTTTTAAATGTATTTTGACACAAGACATTGCAACTTCTCTAGAGAGTACGTGAAAAAACACATTGTCATGGTCATTCATTTAACAATGAGACAATCGTCTGACTGTGGCAAGAGCACTTTTGTGAGAAAAATTGTGTATTGTGAAAAAATCCCCTTCCTGATTGCTCAGTGTGTGTCAGGCCATTTGGTGTGATATGACACACCTTGTCTATAGCCTGAAGGCAGATTGTAGGTAAAACACAGGAGCAGTGGTGGTATTTTAGTTAATTCCAGAACCCACAGTTGACTGTATATGAATCATAAATCATGAATAATAAAATAAAAAACATCTTGAGTTAAGGAACATTTTAAATATTTGGACTTTAAGGTAATTTTTTTCTCAAAGCACAGTTCTGAGATTTTAGGAATTTAAGTTGTCACATCCAATATATCTGATTTTTTTGGTTAGTTAGATGTATTTCATGAAATATTTTAGGCCCCAATTTAAAGGTGTATCAAAAAGTACCCAATAAGACTTTACAGTATTGAAATGTAACTCTTGGTTGTGTAATACGTTTTTATCTGACAAAGGCTAGAAGCACTATTACAAAAAAAGATTAGTTATTGTTTTAAAGTGCAATAAAAATTGCCATGTTATTTCAGGAACAGTTGCAAAGTTAAACTAGATTAACCCAAGTATAATGCTGTTACATCGCATTATGATAGCAGCAATTTTTTGTAACATCAAATATATTTAATGATTTAAAAATAATACAACCTCTTGTTTCTAATCACACCTAGAGACAACTAAAATGCTTATATTTTTCTGATCTCTGACACTCAATTCCAGTAAACTACCTAGCTATCAATAGGATTTCATTAAGTCGATATTTTGTGTTTAGACACCCTATGTAATGACATGGAAAATACCAACTAAGACCAATTAAACATACTCAAATACATATTCTGAATAGCAAATGGTTGACCAATACATCAGAGTGAACAATATTAAACCAAATAAAATAAATATGTTGTGTACGTGCTTAAACACATTCCTTGTAGATGTCTGGTTTAAAAGCGTACTGGGTTGAACCGGTATCAGCTGTAGGTATATGGACACTCAGCCAGTGCAATAGCGAGACATGTTGCGTGAGTTGCGGCTGATTCAACCCTTTTCACCGATTGCTCAACCCGCCTGCTGTCTCTATGGTAACCATAAAGGCCCTCCCACACTCGGGGAAACTCAGCTGATGCAACCGCCGACTCCTATTTAAACGCAGTGCGAGATCCTGCGTCTTCATTTGGCTCACTCGAAGAGATATTTACATGGAGAGATCAGTCAGAAAACATGTATTACTGAGTGGAGTATTGGAGACTGAGAATATATCACAATGGTTCATACCCCGGCATTGGTGTTTGGTCCCGGACGGCACATTATTAGGGTCATGTCGAAGGAGGACAGCCTCACCGAGCTGATGAAAAGGTTTCTCGGTCAATTTACGGCGAGCGGCAAAACAGACGTGCGCCGGGGGAGCCTCGAAAGTCGCGAATTCGTTAAGGAAAGAAGCTCCTCAAGTAAGTGTGTTATCTTAAATCGAAATATATTTTTGATCCTTAAGACTTAATAAGCCTAACGTATTCAATATTACTGTTACGGTCTACATTAAGTACAATATGACCTAATTAGACCTAACACCGCCTACTGACTGTAGGTCAGGACATGATCAGCTGATGGTGTGTTCTGGAAAGTTCAATGACCTGTGCGGTCTGGCTTTCAGTTTAGTCTCTGATAATGAAAGTAAAAATGTAGTCCGTCACATTCTCACGTTCTCTCTATATAGTGTTCTTCTGTTATACACTTTTTAATTTTAAGTACATTTGAATTTATCAGAAGTGTTAGAGGTCAATTGTAGACTCAATATTGGTCTAATAGTATGTAGACCAGTCCTATTTAAAAAAAAAATACAATACATAGAAAAATACCAGAATTAATACAAACATACTTAACTTGAATTAACAAATGTTTCTGTTTTACAGGTATTGACTCCGAAACAAGCCTAGACTATGAGGAGGAAGTATTACTACTGGATGTGACCAGGCAGCTAGAGCTTTGTCTCTCTAACGCAAAAGAGTCAAGTCTACACTGCAAAATGCTGCTGCTTCCCCGCTCACTGACCGCCAAGGTCGCCCGGGATGTAGTGTGCTCCTCAGCAGGAGAACCATGCGGTCTCCGTGGGGCCTTCATTAGGGTCTTTTTGGAGACATCCCCTGATCTACAACTCCAGATGCTGGGCACCATCTCACCAGACCCAACGGTCACTCCTACCTTTGAGCTGTCCATAGTGTTCAAGCTGGATAAAGACGGCTGGCTGTCTATTTTCGTTAGTCACAACAAGATTTTGAAACTGCAACCCAAATACCGGCTGGTTAAGAAGAAATTGTATTCCTCCGCGAGTCCTGTCATTCTCGAATTAAGCTAAGACGAAGAAATGTAGGAATCTAATCATATGTCATGTTCTTTTATATTTAGTGAGGTTCGAAATGAGAATGTCAATACACACTACTGTATTATTTTTTGGATGAAAGCTGAGCGATGTAAATGCACTAGAACTGCAGAAAAACATGTATTGTTTGACAATGAATGTTACCATACAGCATGAGTGAGGAAACGTTAGGTCAATAGCTGAGTCCAATGGAAAGCCTATTCCAGTAGAATTCAGCACTTACACTAAGGCCCTAAGCTGCTGGTTTTCTGTTCTACCTCATTAATTGAATGGCGTAGCAAGTCTAATTAATTCCCTGATTATAGGGTTGCATTGAAGTAATGGGGTGCTAGCTTATAGGTCAAGGCTTGAGTTTTTGGGGGGCATCTCTACACATGAGGTTTTGTATGGTTAGAATTTGAGTGGAACATGCTTTAAAAGTTAGAATATTGCACAGAATGCATGTTACTCCGCTGGTTATAGCAGACGGTAACACATTCCTCCCAAGTACTGTAAAATGTATCCTTGCGGATGTTTTTTTGTGTGCACACAATGTGTTTAGAAATAACTGCGCAAATGTATTTTTTATAATCATGTAAACATGACTTTGTAAGGTAAATGTGTGGAAAGCAAGCTGGTATTGCCTCAACCAGTGTCCGAATGTGTTTTTTGTTGCACTATTGTTACACTAATAAATATTAAAAATAATTTTGCTGAATTTTCAATGTCACCGTACTCCTTATAATTACTAAATAATCGACATGACATTGCCATTGTTTCACTTTCTTACTCTTTAATAAACATTTGAACACTCACACAATTGAAGAAAAAAAACAACGGTACATGAACTTCAACACTCGAGTACCACTCTTTTGTACTCCCACTAACATCCACTAGACACTGATTCCTTGCAGCATATTTTGCAGTTGGCTACATAATATGAACAACACAACAGGCTCAGTAATCTGTCAGTCACTGTAGTAGAACAGCTTTAATCTTCAGGGCTACAGTGTCTGTTGTTTACCAGTTGCAACTGTCAAATCAGAAACATGAAATCTAGAATGCAGGCTTCATATGCTATCATATACTTAAACTGTACACCAATATAGTACAAGGATGAATTGTAAATGGCCTGCAAAAGAGAATACCAGACGACTGCAGCCCGGCCAGTTTAGCCCCATCTAGACAGAAAGACACAGCGAACCAAGAACTCTGAAATCAACCTAATTCACAGAACACTAACACTTTCACTAAACACGTTCTGGTTTTAAATTGCCCAATGCCAACAAAGTCTCTGACTGAATTGTCAGCCTTCTGGCATGTTGATGCCCTAAAGTCTTCCTGGCTGGTTATTTCTTCATCTTCATGTCTGCTTCTATAGCACAGCGGCGCCCCCTGGTGCCCCCATCCTGCAGTGACAAGAGGAATGTAAAGGGTAAAAGGGAAGTCAGTCAGACGCAAGTTGGAAACCCAGCGCTGGCTTGTGGTTGACCCCGATAACACAAGACGATCTCTGCTGCCCGCCAGAGGAAAATAAGAAAAAAAGATTCAAATGGGGAAAGGGAAAAAATAATTTGACCAGACATGCAAAGAAAGAAGTTAAAGACAACCACTGGTTACATAAAAAAGGCATTTGAAGAAACACGCACGCAAAATGTAAGAATAAAATATAGAAGCCAAAACATAGACAGATGTGGGTGTGTGTGTGTTAATATGAAATGTGAATGTTTGAGTACAGGGGCAGTTAGTGTACAGTGGATATGAAAAGTCAACACACCCCTGTTAAAATGGCAGGTTTTTGTGATGTAATAAATTTGACAAAGATAAATCATGTCAGAACTCTTTCCACCTATAATGTGATTTATAACATAAACA
This sequence comes from Dallia pectoralis, assembly GCA_029465975.1. Lineage (NCBI taxonomy): Eukaryota > Metazoa > Chordata > Actinopteri > Esociformes > Umbridae > Dallia > Dallia pectoralis. Next base: position 9,021,670 of record CM055729.1, on the reverse strand, counting down.
ATTCATTTGAAAAACAAACTTTTTTTAGAGGGGATAAAAATTAAAATGATTAAAACCTTAAAATAACCTGCTTGCGTAAGTGTGCACAGCCATTTATAACTTAGGAAGCGGCTATGTTCAGAATTATCCAATCACATTCAAACTCAAACAATGTTAAATAGAAGTTCATGCACACCTGCCATCATTTAAATTGACTCTGATTAATCACAAATAAAGGCCAGCTGTTTCAGTAGGATTTTCCTGAAATTTTCTCAGTTGCATCTCAGAGCAAAAGCCAGGTCCACAGAGAGCTTCCAAAGCATCTGAGGGATCTCATTGTTGAAAGATATCAGTCAGAAGAAGGGTATAAAATAATTTCCAAATTATACAATGGAACACAGTGAAGACAGTCATCATCAAGTTGAGAATATATGGCACAACAGAGACATTACCAAGAACTGAACGTCTCTCCAAAATTGATGAAAATACAAAAATAACTGGTCAGGGAGTTTACTAAGAGGCCTACAGCAATATTAAAGGAGCTGCAGGAATATCTGGCATGTACTGGCTGTGTGCTACATGAGAAAACAATCTCCTGTATTCTTCATATGTACAAAAACAAACATCAAGTCGACCCAAAAGCCAAGGCCCAGAATCCAATTGAACATCTGTGGGGTGATCTGAAGAGGGCTGTGTACAGGAGATGTCCTTGAAATCTGACAGATTTGGAGCGCTTTTGCAAAGAAGAGTGGGCAAGTCAAGATGTGCCATGCTAATAGACTCCTACCCAAAAAGGCTGAGTACTGTTATAAAACCAGAAGGTGCTTCAACAAAGTATTAGTTTAAGGGTGTGCACACATATGCAACAAGGTTATTGTAAGGTTTTTATTTCCCCCCTCAAAGATTTCAGTTTTTTTTTTAAATTGAATTGTTTACATTATTAGTCACATTAAAGGTGGAAAAAGTACTGAGATGATTTATCTTTGTCAATTTTTTTCAGATCACAAAAACCTGGGGTGTGTGCACTATTTATATCCACTGTATGTAGTCAACTTGTGTGTTTACGAACTTCAGTGTAAGATGTGTGTCTCTGTGTGTGAAGGAGACAGATGATGAAACAGAGCGTGCGCTTGACTTGACCAGTTGAGTTTTGACCTTTAACCTGAATACTTACAAAGAGAGAGAGAAGGAAAGCGGGAGAGGCCATTGGGACACTGTCCTGTAGGAGGACAAACGGTTACAGTGAGAAAAGAGAGAACCACACACACACACATTGACATTTTGCCCTCCGCACCACACAAGCATGCATATACACAAATAAACATGGTCAGACAAACAAGAAAACAAGGAGTATAAACAAAGACAGACACTCACAGTGAAGTTTAAGACAGTGCAGACACACAGTCATACAGTCAATTCAAAGCAGACAAAATTCAAAGGTGGACAGACAGTAGTGGTGGTGGTGGACAGACAGTAGTGGTGGGGGTGGACAGACAGTAGTGGTGGTGGTGGACAGACAGTAGTGGTGGTGGTGGACAGACAGTAGTGGTGGTCAGACAGGCAGTAGTAGTGGTGGACAGACAGTGGTGGTGGACAGACAGTGGTGGTGGTGGTGGACAGACAGTGGTGGTGGTGGTGGACAGACAGTAGTGGACAGACAGTAGTGGTGGTGGACAGACAGTAGTGGTGATGGACAGACAGTAGTGGTGATGGACAGACAGTAGTGGTGGTGGACAGACAGTAGTGGACAGACAGTAGTGGTGGTGGACAGACAGTAGTGGTGGTGGTGGACAGACAGTAGTGGACAGACAGTAGTGGTGGTGGACAGACAGTAGTGGTGATGGACAGACAGTAGTGGTGGTGGACAGACAGTAGTGGTGGTGGTGGACAGACAGTAGTGGTGGTGGTGGACAGACAGTAGTGGTGGTGGACAGACAGTAGTGGTGGTGGACAGACAGTAGTGGTGGTGGACAGACAGTAGTGGTGGTGGTGGACAGACAGTAGTGGTGGTGGACAGACAGTAGTGGACAGACAGTAGTGGTGGTGGTGGACAGACAGTAGTGGTGGTGGTGGACAGACAGTAGTGGTGGTGGACAGACAGTAGTAGTGGTAGTGGACAGACAGTAGTGGTGGTGGTGGACAGACAGTAGTGGTGGTGGTGGACAGAGGCTGCATGCTCCTTTAGAGGAATTGAAATAGAGGGGAAGTTAGGAGGCAAGGTGAGATTATAGGGGGCGAGGTGAGAACATAGTCAGTTCTGATTCAATTGTGAAGTCAATCTCCGGGATCCACGGTGACGATTCTGGCCTTTGAGGAGTTCGTGTGCCTTGGCACTTGTGCGTTTGTGTCCAGCCCTACCTTCTCCACTGGCTCCCCGGGCTTACGCCCACCTTCTCGGCCACGGAGGCTCTTGGTGGAGATGGAGGACTCTGAGGTCTGCATGATGAGCTGAGTGGCCAGGAACTGCTGCACGTGTTCTAGAACATCCCTCTGCATCTCCAGGGCCATGTGGAACACATCGTGGTCAGAGCTATTGTACATCACCGCATTCTGGAACATCAGCATGATGTCACGCTGGAACTCCGCTGTGGTGCGGATCTGACCAGCCTCAATGTTCTTCTTGATGGCAGATAGATCCATGGGCCTGGATGAGGAATGGAGGGATAGTGTGTATGGATGTGTGTAAATATAAAATAAATAAATATATATATATACACACACACACACACAATTAATTATATACACTATTGCTCAAAAATGTGGTGTCACTTAGAAATTTAATTGTTTTATACTTGAACTGAGTAAAACAAAATGGAGGGTAGAAATTGAAATAATAATTACATCCTTCAAATGAATAATAATCCAATTTTGCTTTAGTCATTTCACACCATTCTGCCTGAAGCACCTGCCACAAGTAAGATTGGCTTGATTGGCACTTTCTAAATACAATACAGTCAAGCTGCTCCCACAACCGCCCAATAGGGTTGAAATTCGGTGACTGTGCTGGACACTCCATTATAGACAGAACACCAGCTGACTGCTTCTTCCCTAAATTGTTCTTGCATAGTTTGGAACTGTGTTTTGGGTCATTGTTCTGTGGGACGAAATTGTCACCAATGAGTCGAATGATAGTTTTCCTTCTTCAATATCCCTTTTACCCTTTACAAATCTCCCACTTTACCACCACAAATGTATTCACAGATCATCACATTGCATCCACCATGCTTGACAGATGGCATCAGTCACTCCTCCAGCCTCTTTATTTGGTCTGCGTCTTACATAATGGTCTTCTTCGTGATCCAAACACCACAAAATTAGATTTGTCTGTCTGTAACACTTTTTTCTCTCCAATCCTTCTCTGTCCAGTGTCTGCGTTTGTTTTGTCTATCTTAATCTTTTATTTATCCAGTCAGAGATATGGCTTTTCGTTGGGAACTCCAACTAGCTGGCCACCATTTCAAAGTTGCCTCTTCACTGTTGACGTTGATACGGGTACAATTTAATGAAGCTGCCAGTTGAGGACCTGTGGAGGTGTCTGTTTCACAAACTAGACTCAAATGTATTTGTCTTCTTGCACAGATATGCATCAGGCTTCCAACTACACTTTCTATTCTAGATAGCCAACTTGCTCTGTTCTTTGCTAGGAGTCGTACACATCATCGTACGAGTGCCTTGGCAATTTATTGCATGGAATACCCTTAATTTCTCAGAATATAGAAGAAGACCGTTCCAAGTGCCCCCAAAGCTTTTGAAAGGTAGTGTATCACATTTTTTTGGAAAATTAATTAAAAGATTAGTTCACATTGTTTAAAGTAGTGTTTCATTTTCATAAACGGCATACATTCTGTGTACTGCACTCTCACCTGTGCACAATGCTGTGATAACCAGGGGCAATGTCATCAGACACAGGCTGCAGGAACACACTGGCATACCTGTCAATTAACCACACAACCCGGCACGGATGAGTTATCTTTCCAAACACATCACATTCATTTATTTACTTTGCATTCACACTATTTTATTCTAATTAATTATATTGACATTTAACATAATGTCTACACGGTGCACTAAAATGGAGGACAATAGTGCCAAATTAATTAACGTGTCAAACCATGTGATTGTTTTAGCAACACTGTGCAAGTCTGATTCAGTTTCCTGACTTAATAACAAAACAGACCGATACTTCCAATAGCATCTAAAAGTTCCCACCCAAAACGTTTGTGGTTTGGAAGTTGTCGACTATTTAAAACCGACTACTTAAATATAAATAGTCGGTACTGCAGGTGTAATGGTTTTGTTTTTGCAAGGGGAACAATTTCTAGGAAGCACTTATCATAAAGCTGACCTGTGATTGGCTGCTGCTCTCCAGACCAACATGATGGCTTTCTTCCAGATCTTCTGAGCCTGGACAGCCTCCTGATCCTCCCCACATATAGAGCTGAGGATAAAAGCGCAACAACCATCAGGATGGATTTAAATGGGTGTACAAAAGGTCCCAAAAGACAACACTTACGACAGACGTCGACCCTATTTGGAAAAAGCAGTTAAAATACATTAAGAAGAATCCGGCTCTCTGGCAAACTGGGAGTTGAGATTTGCTATGAATTCAACAGCCAAGATCGAACACTCACAACTGGGAGGAGGCAGGACTGCTGGCCAGTGAATCGGCTGTGGTGTAGCGTTGTGAGGAGGGGCCATAGCCATCCTCGCTCTCACTGGCTGCCGGTTCTACTTCTGAAAGGTAAGGCCCCTCCCCCTCTCCACACTCCTCTTTGATCTCCATCCCTTCCTCAGGGTCTCCATCGCTGCCTGCGTCCTCATCCTTCACTTCCTACAACATACAAGCATGTAAGAACCTCATCCACACCTGGTAGAGACGTATGGGTGAGGGCATGTCACTAAAGAGAACAATTACCTTAGAGTCTTTCCCCGAAACAGAGCTGTCTTCAGAGTCTAAGCAAGGTGTGTTTAGATCAGGTTGGGACCACTCATTCTCACTCTTCACCGTGGCCCTCAGGACTCCTTCCTCCCCTAGAACTCCCTCATCTGGGACCTCACTTCCTCCTAGGCTTTCGTCAGCTGCATTATAGGGCGTAACGTCTGTCTCTATTGTTTCTATTTCCTCATGGTCCTTCGTCTTGATCTCCTCTGCTTCCACCCTGTCAGTCTCCGTCTCTAGGACCCCAGGGTTAGCCATCTCAGCTCTATCCTCAAGTCCCTGAGTGGGGTCCAACTGATCTGTGGGCCCAGGATCTGAGTCCTGGTCCTCCCAAGGGCCTGAAAGCGAGTGTCCAGCAGAACCAGAGTCCTCACACAGAGAAAGGGCCGCCTCCACTGCTGCTGCGTCCAGAACATCCACAGAGTCATCCACCTAACCCAAAGAAAATATTCATCCATTGTGGCGTTTTACAAACTTATCACATCGTAAAACAGAGAATTCTAAGCCCTGCTCTTTATGCTAATCCCAGCCCATTCACCCAGTGTGTACCTTTTCCTCTATAATGGCAATGATGCCTCCTACTGTCTCCAGGTCCAGCTCATCCCCCATGTAGGGAACAGCTACCAGGTCCTCCTCTAGTAGTCCCGCCTCCTTCGCTAGCTCTACCTCTTCACTCACCTCCGAGCCAACCTCCTCTATTTAACCCACAGGGACAAACGAGAGATGTATCATGTTTAGTACGAAACACGTGTGGATTCCACTAGAAATAATGATCTTCCCTTTTCAGGGAGGAGAGCAGCTGGTTGTAAAGTGCAGTGAGGAAGACAGTAGTAACCTGTGTTGGGCGGGGCAGGGCTGGTCTGGGCTGTTGGGAGAGCGATAGTGGTTGGGGACTCTGTGTCCATTGGACCCGATAACATAGTAGTATCTAATGAAAAGACAATGTTAACACACAACATACATACATACACACTCACACTCCAGCAAATATATCACAACATTAAGCGAACAGAAATACACATCAAGTCAAACACAAACGACCAGCCAGTGTTTAAACGTTACCAGCAGTGGCGACCTCAAGGCTAATTGGGATAGCGTTGTTTGTTGTTGGAACTCCTCCGTTAGCCAATCCTGTACCAGCAACATCACCGTCCGCCACCTGACAGAATTATTATATCCTCAGTTGACCAAGTGGTCCGTTCTCCAAAAACATTGTATTTTGGCAGTCTTTTTACTTGTATTCATCGCGTATTACTCAAAACCCATTATGTTTTACTCTCTTTCTGAATAGTCAGTTTGAGCATTTCTCACCAGTCTGGGGCTAACAGACGGCAGGCTTCCTTTCTTCAGCAGCTCTGAGAGGAGAGGGGACGGAGGAGGCGTGGACTTCTGACTGAGAAGCCTTTTCTGTGGAGAGTCATCTACCAGAGACCCGGTGCTGGCCTCTTTGGGCCCCGCCATTGGAACATCAGATGAGGGCAGGAATACTGCCGCGCCCTGTGCCTACATGGACAGTGGTAAAATAAGACGCACTGACTACTTAACCCATTCATTTTCTTTAAATGATACATTTGTAATTGACCAATTTCACATTTGACAGTTGAAATCCAAGGTTCAATACAGAACAGGCAGATACTGGGTATCTTCTAGCGACACATCAAAATGGCACAACAGTTATAGACAAAAGCTAAACTGAACAATAAAAATAAATCTGTTTATTTTATAAACAGGTATGATAAACCGTATATGCCCTTTGCGTACCGAACTAGTGCTAGAGGTCTCCTCTGCCTGGGGCATGGCTGTGTCTGGTGGAGGCGCTGTGATGTCTGTTTGTGCCGCCTCCATGCTCGTGGGACTGGCACCCAGAGGAGAGCGTACGGTGGTACTGGGCATCCGCTTAGGTGTGTTCTTAACGGCCTGTCGAGCTGAAACCAGAAAAGGTTGGGGGTCATCATCAGCACCATCGGTAGTTTCCTGAGCCAAATCAATAGTCATATAAGTGGGAACTGAATATTTAATTACTGGGCTAAACCGTACCCAGATATGCAGTCTCTGTTGCCTTTCTCTTAAGATCGGCCTCATCCTCATCCTGTTTCTTTTTCCTGCGAAACAGCCAACATGTTAATCAATGAAACACACTCTCTTGAAAATCTCCTGCAGAAACTATACCACAGCTAGGTGCAGTATAAATACCAAACAGAAACTATACCACAGCTATGTACAGTATAAATACCAAACAAACTATACCACAGCTAGGTGCAGTATAAATACCAAACAGAAACTATACCACAGCTAGGTACAGTATAAAAACCAAAAATAAACTATACCACAGCTAGGTGCAGTATAAAAACCAAACAGAAACTATACCACAGCTAGGTGCAGTATAAATACCAAACAGAAACTATACCACAGCTAGGTGCAGTATAAATACCAAACAGAAACTATACCACAGCTAGGTGCAGTATAAATACCAAACAGAAACTATACCACAGCTAGGTACAGTATAAATACCAAACAGAAACTATACCACAGCTAGGTGCAGTATAAATACCAAACAGAAACTATACCACAGCTAGGTGCAGTATAAATACCAAACAGAAACTATACCACAGCTAGGTGCAGTATAAATACAAAACAGAAACTATACCACAGCTAGGTACAGTATAAAAACCAAACAGAAACTATACCACAGCTAGGTGCAGTATAAATACCAAACAGAAACTATACCACAGCTAGGTGCAGTATAAATACCAAACAGAAACTATACCACAGCTATGTACAGTATAAATACCAAACAAACTATACCACAGCTAGGTGCAGTATAAATACCAAACAGAAACTATACCACAGCTAGGTACAGTATAAAAACCAAACAGAAACTATATCACAGCTAGGTACAGTATAAATACCAAACAGAAACTATACCACAGCTAGGTGCAGTATAAATACCAAACAGAAACTATACCACAGCTAGGTACAGTATAAATACCAAACATAAACTATACCACAGCTAGGTGCAGTATAAATACCAAACAAACTATACCACAGCTAGGTGCAGTATAAATACCAAACAGAAACTATACCACAGTTAGGTACAGTATAAATACCAAACAAAAACTATACCACAGCTAGGTACAGTATAAAAACCAAACAGAAACTATATCACAGCTAGGTACAGTATAAAAACCAAACAGAAAATAACTATACCACAGCTAGACAGAAGGGAAAGATAGATAACTTACTGAAAAATGTCCACCCACAGCTCCTCTAGACGAGAATCAAGGTGTCCTGTCTGGATCAGGTCCACCTCTTTTTTCAGCTTTCTGACAGAACAAAAATGGCTTTGAACAGAGATATTGGCTATGCAATGAGAGAGAAAGACGAATTGTGTTAAAATGGGAGTGAGTGTGTGTGTGTGTGTGCGTGTGTATTGACCTGTATTTGTCCTGTGTGTCTCTCAGTCGTTTCTTAAGCTCTTCTATCCTCTCAGCAGTGAGTCTCCGTACAATTACATCTTCAATGGTCTCGACCACCTCACCCTTCTCACCACGCTTACGCCTGCCACATATATTACACACATCAGACTAAACTCTGGGGGAACAGACCTGATGACAGCTGGATTGTCGCCAATTCTCCAATAAAGCTGCAATGCATATGCATTTGTGCACTCACTTTGGAGCCTCTGTGGTCTCTAGCAGCTCTGAATACTGAGAGGCGCAGTGCTGTGGGGTATACAGAAACAGAGTTTGGAATTAAAGTATACTATTATATATAAAAATACTATTGCATTTATATTTACTCAGGCATTGTAAATGCATATTTGTATTTCCGTGTTTATTTTAAGTATCCTATTTTATGACTTTATAGAATAAGAACATATCCCTTATTAATCAAGTAGAATATAAAGAACAACTTATTTTCTGCACTTTACCAATCACTTTTGTCCGACTGCAAAATGAATTTTTCTCACTAAAATATATGTTAATTATTGTAATTCAGAAAAAACATCAATATAAATTGCAAGAACATAATTGGTAGTGGTTGCACAACTTGGTAAAGATAACTGGCAGAGGGGGAAAGAAATTAATGCACCAAGAAAGTTTCTGGTTTGCGGTCAATCTGCAGGATCTGCCGCCGTGCATATGTACTATAGTTATACTGTATTTGTTTGTTGCCGAGTTTCTAAAAACATGTATTGATTAATGTATAAAAACATGTTGTTTTGATTAATGTCATCTCATAAATACAGTAAAACAAAATCCTGAAGCTTTTTTACTTTAGTGTTTATTGAAATGTCAGTAGATTTAACCTAAGCTAAGCCTCATCTGCCCATCAAATGAATTGAAAAAAGACATAGAACATAGATAAACTAAATCATTCACGCCGACCTCCTAGTCATCTCATCCACCATATGTATATTTGAGATATTTAGTCCTTAATAAATGACCATTCTTGTACTTAAAGGTGAATACCACAGAATTTACTATTAATGTTTTACATTTCAGTGTTGAATTAATATTAAATATACAATTAAATGTTTGTATGTACAAAATGTGTACATTTACACTTAATGTACATACAGTAAATGTTACTACCATTATTACGGCACACTACTATGATTGAGAATTTAATACGAGACCCAAATGACCTGCTAAATCCTACTAATAGCAATTTACTCATCAAATGTCGATTGCACATCCTTACACTGTACTCCATCTGAATTGACTCATACATCTGCTCATTGACACATTGCCCTGCATGTTCTAAAAAGAAACACATTTTTGGGCTGATAAAAAAATCAGTTTGAATGCTAATCAACATCAGATCAACATCAGATGTCAATATGAGAAAATTATGTTGTGTCTACCATCCAACAGCTTTTGGTCTTTGCCATTGCCGTCAACGTCGGCATAAAGAGAGAAATAGTTTTACAAATGGTTTTCAAATGAAACCCTCTTGAATGGCCATTCAACATTATTCAAAAACATGACAAACCTAATGAACTTTTTCCCAATAATTATAACCATCAGTTTGAAGAATTAATAATGTCTCCAACCTTCTGTGAGAACCAGTCTGGGGGGCGTCCCAGCTCTGAAAAAGGCTTGATGGCTCTGCTGACAGACACCCTAAGATGCAGACAAAGCGCCAGGGACACAATCACAAGGTGTACACAAAAGATGACGTAGAACATTGCTTTATATGCACATGCAGTGAAAAACTAAACATTGTAATTATGGTGCGATTCAGAAACTATTTCTAGTCTTTACCCGGCAAGATCAGTCGAATCAACCAACATAAATAAAGGAGCTGGTAGAGTTTGTTTACCAGTTTTGGTCTCCGCTTCTCATAACTGAAGAGGCAAGGCATAATTTTTCCCTCAGCGACCAAGGCTCCGTTGGCCCGACGGAAAGCATCTTATGTTCTACAGAAAGAACATATTTCCATTACCAAGTATTATAGACGTTGCATAGCAATGACGCCGAGCAGAAGATAATGCCCATTATTACGTATTATAGAAGTTGCATAGCATTGACGCCGCGCAGCAGGAACTCAACATAGATCACAGCGTAATAAATAGCAAGCTAACGTTGGCTAAATAACATCTACAGTGTTACAGTGCTTACTGTACAATCACTAGTATAATAACACCAATATTACAGGCCCTAACTGGGTAGCGTAACGCAACATAACTGATGTTAGCTACTGGTCTTCTTCGGCTTTTAAGTTATGTGACTATATATATATGAATGTAATATATTGTTAGCCATTAAACTAGCTATCTAGCTAGCTTGTCAGACAGGCCGCTAACGAACGTATCTTCAGCAAGATGAGACACCGAAGTACAAGTCCCTAGATTAAAATAGAGCTTATAGATAGATGGGACATTTACTAAATACAATTTACTTTATTTTAAAAACGTACATTTTAAAAAGAGCTAAGAATTGGAAATACTCACTCCCAAAGCCACTCGCCATGTCTACATGGACAACAAAACAGACCAACTAGCTTTAGCCGGATTCATTTCAGTGTAGCACAAGGATAAAATGAAAACAAGATTTGTACCGGGTTGTTGACTATGGAGGACCAAACCTGCCAATATTAGAAAGAAATACATACATCAATGTACCTGTAAATATATTTATACATATTTTTAAAAGTTCGATGTATATGCATGTATCAAAATGATTTATCTATTTCCATTATTAGACATTTCTGTATTTATTCATTCAATATTCATTTTTCTTCCTTTATAATTAACTTTCTGTTTTTATGTTTGTATTTCCTTGTGCTTAAGATAATGAGCTACGCTGTAAATCAATGTTTGTCACGGTGTCACCTTACTCACATATAGATTGGTTTCAGAGTGCAAGATCGACTTTCCATGCCTAGGTTGCTGTAACTACATTTGTATATAAATGGCTGTCTACATGCAAGAGGTCGCCAAAGATTTTAGAGTTTTGGCTAACCTTGCTCAAGATGCAAGTGCTAGTCCAGATTCTTTACTTTTTCCTGTTGATGCTGTAGGGGGGTGCTCACACTTTTTCAGCATGCGAGCTACTTATAAAATGATAATACTACTACAAAAATGCAAAACATAAATGTTTCTATAAATATATTAAGAATTATTTTTGCAATGTATGTGGCATGAGCCCATATTGCACAACACAATTAAATGTACTTTTTTGTCATTACCTGACTTTACTCTGATGACTTGCACTGAATGGAATCAGCAGGGATGCATAGTCCGGACAGTAGCTGCTGACAGCCAGCCTCAAGCACACTAACAAATGATCATCAGTCATGGTGGTACTTTGACTTTATGATTTTCATGTGTGAAAAAGCAGACTCACATAAATAAGTGGAGAGTTTTGATCAAAGATAATATTTCTGCCTTGTTTTTAAAGTCTCAAAACAATAAGTCAGCTGCTTTGTTTACCATCTCTCCGTCTTGGAAGGACTTGACTCACCCGGAACGATGCCTCGGTGATGGCTTTCGCTTTTGAAGTATGTTTTGAGAAAAGTGATAACAAATAGTTATTCATATATTTACAATGATTTTTACAGTGATTTTTAAAATAGAACCACTTGATTGCAATAGCTGAACCTTTGAGTTCTGCCTCTTTGAGTCCCGCCTCAATTAATTCCCTTTCCCTCAGAATAATGTTTAAAATGCATTATGTTGCAGAAGAGTTTTTGTGTTGTGTTCTGGATGTCAGAACACCATGCTGTGTCTGTCTTATACTGTAATTGTTGTACCTAGGTAAAATTGGTTTTATATTTGTACATTCAATAACAGAAATTCAATAGACATTTAATAGACATTCGCCAACAGTCATTCATAATCAAAAAATTGCGATTGCGAATAAATTCTCATTTGCAACTGCGACCTCGCCAAGACAAGGCAGAAAAATGTGCGGGACAACATACAGTTACACAATAAATACACAGAACACAAATGTGCAAATGGCAATCGGACACAATACAGGATAAAGTGTAGAGTCAATATACAGATAATACAGGATGTAGTTCAGTTGAGCAGCATTGAATAGGCAACAACTATATAAAAAAATGCAAGGAGTATCTATATACAGGATGTACAAAGATTAAAGTGTGTCTAGCAGGTAGGTCATTTGTGTGCACAGATTATATGACGAGGTCTTGGGATAAACTGCATTTCAGCATTCCTGAGAAAATAGAATGATTGAATAATGTAAACAGGTTTGACACCAGTGCAGGTGAGATCCACTGTGCAAAAAAGTGAGAAGAAGTTAAAGACAGTTGAAACGTACAGAGATCGGACAGGTGTTCAGACAGGAGCATTTTAAAGGCAACTGGTGAGATACAGGTTTCTAGCTTTAGGGTATTGGCGGCCAAATGTTGTGGAGGCTTTCGTGGTGACTTAGGCAATGCAATGTACCTGGTTGAGCGTAGACGGCGGGTGGGTAGAGCAAAGGTAACTAGAGAGCTTAGGTACAGCGGAACTTGGCATAGCAGAGACTTGTAAATAAGTTGGTACCAATGAGTTAAACTCTGAGTGATTAACGACGGCCAGCCGACTAATGCGTAAAGGTTAAAGTGGTGCGGGTGTTGTATGGGGCACTGTTCACAAAATGTATAACACTATGGTAAACCACATAAAATTCTTTCAGGAGAGAGTTTGAGGCATTTCTATAAACAACATCACCAAAGTCGAACATTAGTATAATAGTCATTTTCATCAAGGCAAGTTTGGCAGCATGAGTTCCCTGTTGCGGAATAGGAAGCCGATTCTGGGAATCATTTTAGAATTGAGTATGTTTATGTGTGGCTGAGAGGAGAGAGAGCTGTCTAGATACAAGATACCTAGATATTTGTATGTATCAACATCAGGCAAGGATTTAGAAAGCAGAGGCCCCTGGGCACAAAATCTTGGAGGCCCTTAACCTTTAATTGATTAGTAGTTTATAGACAGAAAATATAGATTACTTTGTTGCTGCATTATGACAAGCACTATATTTGACTACAATATCCCTAAAAGCATGTTTTGGGTGTATTTATATCAATATGGGGGTAATACTCAGGTGTCCACTTGTTTATAAATTATATGGAAATGTACCCCACATACAGTAATGCTATGCGATGTACCAAACCGAGTGTAACTTTTTTCATGTAAAATGGGAATATTTCAATGCATATTCCAAATGTATTTAAAACTTAGCATAGCCTATAATGAACTATGTATGTAGCTAATTCTCTGCTTTGGTAGGACGGACACACACACACACACACACACACACACACACACAGCTCGGGCCGAACCCCGTGTGTCCGCTTCGCCTGTGCCAAAAACCGCAACTAGCGATACTTCTCTGCAGTGAACTGACGGAAAAAGACAAAAGATATAGGCTACTTTTAAAATATTAGGTGAAATGTTACTCACCGCAACTAGAGAATGAGATACTTGGACAGGTGTCTGGCACTCCAGCCGGCTGGTGTTCATGTCTTCTTGTCGTGCTGGTGCTGATGCTCAAGTAAGTCAGATTCAGGTTCATCCGAAATAGGCTGGATGCTGTGATGCTGAACTCCTCGTTGCTAGCATCACAGGCACAGAAGGCGCCGCCAGGCTTTTTATTAGCATCGACGAGCCGACTTTTAAAAAAAGTGGAGATGGTTGGAATATTTCTGATCATTACATCCTCTCTGCTATCCTTCTCCCTTCTGGCCTTTCGTTTTGTGGCTCCACTGCTCTACCGTTTTTTATCCATGTTTGTTCGATGTCTCTCTTTTCCCTCACTATCACTATCTTCTGTCTTGCTTGCCGCTATCAACAGATTACGCGGTAACTCATTGTCATCATCAGACACAGCCTACAGACAAAAACTGATCATGATACTTTTTTGTGTGTAAATAAATTATTATTAACACACTAACACACATTCATTAATTCATTTTAATTTAATTAATAATAAAAAAGCCCACACAGTTAGTGGGATCTTGGAGGCCCCTAGTGGTCGGAGGCCCCTGGGCACTGGCCCAATCGGCCCGGTGGTAAATCCGTGCGTGATCAACATATTCTAGTTCAGACCATCTAGCGTGGCAATGCTAGTTAGACAGGCAGGTGTGGGCAGTGATCGGTTGAAAAGCATACACTTAGTTTTACTAGAGTCTAGTAATAACTGTAGGTTTTTGAAACTTGGGGGCGAGTATTCAGATGAAAGGCATGGCCGGCTTCAGTGAAATGCTTGTTAATGCTCTCTATTATCTTAATCTATTCAGTAGTGACAGTATTACCTAATTTTAGGGCCATAGGAAGCTGGGAGGAGGTGATCTGTTCTGTCCCAGTACTGTTTGGAGTTGGTATGACAGAATTGCAATGCAAATTTATTTTTGAAGTAGTGGGCCATTGTTTCCCTACCTACCTGAGTATACCGGTTTCTGGCTTCTTTAAAAAGTTGCATATCACGGGACTTGTTTGAGGCTAGTGCGATACGCCAGTGTGTTTTTGTGTTGTTAAGGGAGGTGAGTTCTGTGGTAAACCAAGGACTGTTTCTGTCTTTTGTTCTGAACTTTTAAAATATAGCATGCTTAGTTAGGACAGATCGTTTAGAAAGGCCTGTTCACAAAAGTGTTTTAGACAGCATCTGATGGAGATGAAAGATGGTCGTTTGACCCCGGTCCCATTACAGACACAGGCAATAAGGCAGTGATCGTTCAGAGCCTGGTTGTAAACAGCGGAAGAATATTTAAAGGGCAACGTCTATGAGGGTCTCCTTGGTTGCTGATTTGAGGTTGAACCTGGTAGGTTGAGTGGATCAAGCTTGGAAAGTAAAGTGACTGGGCAAATCCCAGTTTAGGTCACCAAGCAAAAAAAACCTCAGAGGCTAGATAGGGGGCAATCAGTTCACATATGGAGTCATTAGCATTACACAGGACTGAAGGGGGTCTGTAGCAGTCAGCAACAGTCATAGCCTTGTTTTTAAATATGGAGGACTATAGTGCCATAACGAAATATATAAATAAATATGTAATTAAATACATAAATAATTAAAAATATACACATTGCATTTGCGATGTGTACATTTATGAATCCCCTCTCTCTCATCTCTCATCTTCAACCGCTTATCCGGGGTCGGGTCGCGGGGGTAGCAGCTCTAGCAGGGGACCCCAAACTTCCCTTTCCCGTTCCCTCACTCGCAAACAAGACCCCGAGGTACTTGAACTCCTTCACTTGGAGTAAGTACTCATTCCCTACCCGGAGTAGGCACTCCACCGGTTTCCTGCTGAGAGTCATGGCCTCAGATTTAGAGGTGCTAACCCTCATCCCAGCCGCTTCAGGATTGGTGACAAAGCGCAGCCCTGGCGGAGGCCAACCCCCACCGGGAACGAATCCGACTTACTGCCGAGAACACGGACACAGCTCATGCTTTGAGCGTACAGAGATTGGATGGCCCTGAGAAGAGACCCCCTCACCCCATACTCCCGCAGCACCTCCCACAAAATATCCCGGGGTACCCGGTCATACGCCTTCTCCAGATCCACAAAACACATGTAGACTGGATGGGCATACTCCCAGGCCCCCTCCAGGATCCTTGCGAGAGTAAAGAGCTGGTCCGTGGTTCCCCGGCCAGGACGAAAACCGCATTGTTCCTCTTCAATCTGAGGTTCGACTATTGGCCGAACCCTCCTTTCCAGCACTTTGGAGTACACTTTACCAGGGAGGCTGAGGAGTGTGATACCTCTGTAATTGGCACACACTCTCACACAGAAGTACAAACCCACATAGACCAACCCGAATCTGACAAAGAAATTAAAAAGATATGTCTGGCAAAATGTGTGTCTCAATCAATGTGTGTAAATGTATGTAGCCTGGTGTAAAGTGCAACTACAGGACACAAATTAATGTTTGGGTAATTTATTCTGATGAAATGTATTGAACTACAAAAGCATTATTATACTACAAAAACAGTAGTGGCATATTATCGCCAGTCAAATCCTACACAATGATTTAGAAGTCACTGTCGTGCGCCAACCCTCTATTTACACATGTAAAATCCTTTTCCAACTTCCCTGTGCAAACCTAACAACTGCCACCTAGTGGACCAAACAAAAACAACACTGTTCTGTTACAAGAGTTTTTAGTTAATTGTGTTTTCCTATGTAAATTCAATGTTTATGATGGGTAGTGGTTCCTTTAAGAAAGGCAGGAAGTGAGTAGCTGATTCACCTTTAACCTACCCTTTTAGTTTAATCACAAAGTGATTACCAATGGAAGAGAGAAGTGCATGTTTCCAGACTACCTGATCAATCAGCAAACATCTGCTCACATCTCGCAGCATCGTTGTTTCACCTCTTTTTCCGAATCAATAAACCTGTGGACAACGGACAACTGTCTTCAGAGTTTTGATGAACGGAAGGTGTTTAACTTACTGCCAAAGTTATATTCAGCACATATAATAGAGGGCGGCACAGTGATACAACGATGCTGCGACGCAGAAGATAACACAGTATACGCTGGAGACAGACCATGGAAAAGGAAGAATCTACACACAGGACTAGGTCCTCAGCTTGATGTTCTTCTAAATGCTCGAGAGCCTCTTCCACCGAGGCTGCTGCCACCATGGCTCGTGCTAAAGCAGAGGCAGCCAAGGCACGTCTACCTCATGCAAAAATGGAAATGTCTCTGAAATTAGAAAAAGCTAAATTAGAGGCCACAATAGACATGTTGTCGTTAGAAAAAGAAACGACCGCTGCTGTGGCCGAAGCAGAGGTCCTGGAGGCAGCCGTCGACGGCAGTGATCGGAGCAGCTGCAAGCTTCAACTCGAAGCGACTCCTCTCGACCCAATTCAGCGTACCAGGGAATATGTCGCTAAACAGGCCAACGAGCAAAATGAAACACAATTTGCACCAGCAGCGCAAGTACTCTCTCAAGACGATCGGTCCTAGGCCCTCTCCTTTTCTCCTTATACACCCGGTCTCTTGGCTCTGTCATATCCTCACATGGCCTCTCCTATCACTGCTATGCTGATGATACCCAACTATTTTTCTCATTCCCACAGTCTGAAACCCAGGTGGCATCCCGTATCTCTGCATGTCTGACTGACATCTCGGCCTGGATGTCTGCACACCATCTGAAACTCAACCTAGGTAAAACTGAACTGCTCTTCTTCAAAGGAAGAGCCTGCCCGCTCCAGGATCTGTCCATTACGGTGGACAACGTCACATTCCCTGCTACCCAATGTGGGAAAAACCTTGGCGTGACCCTTGACAACTCCTTCTCATTTTCTGCACACATCAAGGCGGTGTCCCGGTCTTGCAGGTACATGCTCTACAACATTCGGAAAGTAAGACCGTATCTTACGCAGGAAGCCGCACAAGTGCTGATCCAGGCACTTATCATCTCCCGTCTCGACTACTGCAACTCCCTTCTGGCTGGTCTCCCAGTGTGCGCCATCAAACCCCTGCAACTCATTCAAAATGCAGCAGCCCGCCTGATCTTCAATCTACCAAAGTTCTCCCACGTCACTCAGCTGTTCCGCACACTACTCTGACTCCCGGTCGAAGCACGCCTCCACTACAAAACCATGGTGCTAGCCTATGGGGCAACAAGAGGAACCGCCCCCTCCTACATCCAGTCACTAATCAAGCCGTACACACCCACGCGAGCACTTCGTTCTGCCACCTCAGGCCTCTTGGTAGTGCCATCCCTATGGGAGGGCAACTCTCGATCTGCTCAGTCTAAATTGTTCTCCGTGCTTGCCCCGCAATGGTGGAACAACTCCACTCTGGAGATCAGATCATCGGACTCTCTACCAATCTTCAAAAAACGTCTAAAAACATTCCTCTTCAAACTGTACCTTCAGTAGCTCCATGAATGGAGCTCCACAACTCTCGACTGTTTGAAACTTCACTACCGAATCATTCTTCTATCTCTAGCACTTCCCCCTGCACCCACCCAGGAACAATGTACTTATTGCCTTTTTGATGTGTGTTTTAGCTATATGTGAAATGCCTGCACTTATTGTAAGTCGCTCTGGATAAGAGCGTCTGCTAAATGCGCAAAATGTAAATGTAAATGTAAGACGAGTCCAGGCGGCTACACACAGAATCAGCGATAGTATGCCCCATCCAAACCCCCCACCTTAAGGCAGAGAGTAGTCCACCCGACGCTGACCTTCGCTCTACAGCACCTAACAGAGTAACAGTTAGGAACCCACAGCTCACTCCAGATATGCCAGATCACAATGGCACATATGGACCAAGATCTGGGAACAACAATCATCTATCTCCCTCTGTGGCTGGCCATGATCCTCAATACCTCCACCATGACCAATCAAACATGAATGACTTTGTCAGATATCTGGCCCGCCGTGAGCTGGTCACCACAGGTTTGATCCAATTCAACGACCAACCACAGAGCTACAGAGCCTGGCAACGGTCCTTTCTGAATGCCGTCAGAGGCCTAGATCTGACATGCAGTGAGGAGATGGATCTGCTGGTCAAGTGGCTGGGGAAAGAATCAGCTGAGCATGCAAAGCGGATCAGGACCGTCCATGTTAACCTCCCAGACATGGGACTTAAGATGATATGGGATAGACTGGATGCACGCTACGGAGCCCCCGAAGTAATTGAAGATGCACTT
Organism: Dallia pectoralis; assembly: GCA_029465975.1. Lineage (NCBI taxonomy): Eukaryota > Metazoa > Chordata > Actinopteri > Esociformes > Umbridae > Dallia > Dallia pectoralis. Next base: position 9,002,632 of record CM055729.1, on the reverse strand, counting down.
TTTCCGAGGTATCGATAGTTTCCCAAAAATCTCCAACAGAGATTACTCGAAACTCCACGAGTTTAGTGATCTCCTTATGGAATTGGGGGCAGCAAAGGCAGACGGAGATCTTCCAGGCCTTCGATACCTAGACACTTCAAGAGGAATAAATCCTCTAGTCCAAAAGTTGCCCTTTAGCCTGCAGGAGAAGTGGCTGTCCCTCGGATTCAGCTACAAACAGCAGCACCATGTCTCCTTCCCCCCTTTCGAAGTTTTTGTCGACTTGATCTCCCAACAAGCTAAAATCAGGAACGATCCAAGCTTTAACTTCTCAGGCCAACCGGATGCCCTTCCTAAAGCAGACAAGACTCCTTGGAGTGTTTCTGAGACCCGACTCCTCGGGTCTCAGAAACACGTTCTCCTCCCCACTGTTCTCGGGTCTCAGAAACACACTCTCTTTTGCCCTCCCCGCTGTCCTCGGGTCTCAGAAACACGTTCTCCTCTCCGCTGTCCTCGGGTCTCAGAAACACGTTCTCCTCCCCGCTGTCCTTGGGTCCCGGGAAACACAAGCTCTCTTGCCCTGCCCGCTGTCCTCAGGTCTCAGAAACACACTCTCTCTGCCCTGCCCGCTGTCCTCGGGTCTCAGAAACGAAGGCGGAAGAGGCCCCGGACGAGGGCATCCCCCACGGTGTTTTTTTCGCCCCCGCCGATAAATACTAATAAAGACAGTGATAATAGATGGACGACCGTGAAACGCGCCCGCGTCTTTGTATTTCGGGCTCCTCTTTTCTGGCAATACTCTGAGGGCTGTGAAAAGAGATCGAGGGTCACTCTGACCTGCTCGACTCGGGCTGTGTACGCGACGCAAGGACAACGGCGGGGTTAGATGCCGAGGTGGCGAGTTCGAGCCTCGCCCTGGGCGGTGTTTTTTTTCACCCTCCCAGATAATTACTAGTAGCAATAATAATAATAAACCGATAACGGTGAAACACGTGCACATTGTTGTATTTCGGCATCCTCCTTTTTGCAACACTCTGAGGGCTGTGAAAAGAGATCGAGTGTCACTCTGACCCGCTCGACTCGGGCTGTGTACGCGATGCGAGGACAACACGAGGGTTATGCATCAGAACATTATGAACGTAAAACGCAGGTTGTCAAATCAATTTTCTAGGGGGCACCAGGATTTGAACCCGAGACCTGTTGATCTGCAGTCAAATGCTCTACCACTGAGCTATACCCCCGATGTTGACCACAGTTTCTTGAAAAACAAGTTCAGGATGATGCATTTTACTCAATTAAGTGGCGTTACACATCAGAATGTACATACAAAATCATTATCAAAACTCAAATGAGGTATGCCCTGCATGTCGCTAAGTCTATCATCTTCTTGAGCATTTGACTGCAGATCAAGAGGTCTCAGGTTCTAATCCTGGTGCCCCCTAGAAAATTGATTTGACAACCTGTGTTTTACGTTCATAATGTTCTGATGCTTAACAATACGGTCAGTTGAAAGCATCTTCTTTCGTATTGTTAAGCATCAGAACATTTTGAACGTAAAACGCTGATTGTCAAATCAATTTCCTAGGGGGCACCAGGATTTGAACCTTAGATCTGCAGTCAAATGCTCTACCACTGAGCTATACCCACAATGTTGAACAAACATTTCTTGAAATACAAGCTCCCGAAGATGCGTTCCACTCAGTTAAGTGGCGTTACACATCAGAAAGGTTTGCATCAAACATACAAGTTCAATATCAAAAGTGGTATGCCCTGCATGTTGCTAATTCTGATCTGCAGTCAAATGCTCGACCACTGAGCTATACCCCCGATGTTGAACCTAGTTTCTTGAAATACAAGCTCCGAAGATGCATTCAACTCAGTTAAGTGGCGTTACACATCAGAAAGGTTTGCATCATACATACAAAATCATTATCAAAACTCAAATGAGGTATGCCCTGCATGTTGCTAATTCTGTCAAGACATACAAACTAAAGAAGATGCTTTCAACTGATCGTATTGTTAAGCATCAGAACATTTTGAACGTAAAACGCTGATTGTCAAATCAATTTCCTAGGGGGCACCAGGATTTGAACCTGAGATCAGCAGTCAAATGCTCGACCACTGAGCTATACCCCCAAAGTTGAACAAACGTTTCTTGAAATACAAGCTCCCGAAGATGCATTCAACTAAGATAATTGGCGTAACACATCCGAGAAGTTTGCTTCATACATACAAAATCATTATCAAAACTCAAATGAGGTATGCCCTGCATGTTGCTAATTCTGTCAAGACATACAAACTAAAGAAGATGCTTTCAACTATAGTTAGTGTTTTACCACAAGAGACCAGTAGAGGGCAAGAGAAATAGATTAGATTTATAAAATGTAATGGATGACATATAAGCAAACGTTCAACGTGTCAGCCTGGTATAGACTGTAGTAGCCATATTCATCAAGTGCATTATTCATCACTCTGATTCACAAAATGTAAACAATGAATGCTATTCAAATGTACCACTAGATATTTGCAAAATAAGACAAACAGAATAAAAAGTACAAAATACACCACAATGGTGTAAATGTCATACCAAATGAAAGAGTCATTATTCATTTCATCTTCATAACTTATTTCATTAGGGTGTTGTATAGGCTGTTCAATTGAGTGTGCACTTTGCAATTTGCCCCACACAATGTGAGTTGTCAACTTGTCACAATGGATTATCAACAAATAAGAACAGAACTGACTAGCTTTGAATACCGTAGATTTTAATTTAAAAACCAAACTCAACCTAATAACACAAATTAACTCATAATCATGCATTGTAAACAAAATGTGACCATCATGTGGCACGACCACTTTACTGTGGACTTTGAAATGTAATGTTCTCTGGCGGCACATAGATCCAGTTATTATGCAGAATGTAATGTCTTAGGACAACAAATTCAGTGTTTAAATACACTGAAGCACGAATGATCAGTTATGTAACAGTCTTATGTAATAGCAATCGGCCTATTCTGAATATCAATCTCATATAAATATGATTTAATCACCTTCTTAATTGACTGACTTCCGGAATTTAGAGAAACGTGTCCGAATAAGGACAACCCATCATACAAATTGTTCCAGACTAACCTCATAGTTCTTCCATGGCCATTTGTCTGTATCAAACCATTTCGGCCTATATATTGATTCGTACTTAAGCGACACACTGAGGCCTTGGGTGGCATAACAATCAAAGGCTTATCAGACAACGTAATTCATTAAACAGATTCCCTCTAACGTGGGTAAAGTGAGATCCGGAGTGGCTGGTGGAATATTTACAGCCGTCGCATTGATGGACGCAAAAGCAGCGCTGCTCTGAGTATTTATAGCCATGGTGGAGAGAGAGAGGGGGGAGCGAGAGGGAGAGAGCGATAGGGAGGGAGAGAGAAAGAGAGGGAGAGAGAGAGGGAGAGAGAGAGAGAGAGAGAAAGGGAGAGAGAGAAGGAGAGAGAGAGAGAGGGAGAGAGATAGTGGAAGGGAGAGAGGAAGGGAGAGAGATAAAGACTAGTGGCTCAGCTGCAAGTGCACGGTCGGTGGTTTGCGGCTTAGATCCGGAGCAGCTTCGAGGAGTGTGGGAGAGACTGCTCAGTCAAGGCAACTACAAAAAACTGCATTATACGTGTTTTCCCGGTCGGTTGCTAAGGCTTGTGGGTTTGCCACTTTCGTTTTTGCCGATAGTCCGTATTTGAACCCAGCTTTGCGAATGGCCAGTCCGGCTGCAGATATAGGACAACCGCACCAGCGACATCCTCTCGACTCGGCCTCGGATGCGGCGTTTCTAGAAGCGCAGAACTGGATCGAGGTGAGTCACTGTTCCTATGAAACTCACATGCGGCCACGCTATTTGGTGCAGAATGAGCACATAGGGTCGAATCATTTACATGCGTCTGATTTGCCTAAAAGGTAAATGTCATGTCTCATAGGCACGATGGACCACGCGTAATCGGGTTTATTGCCTCAAGTCACCTGTTGAGAAAGTCGCACATGCATCAGCCACTTGCCTTAAGCAAGTATTTGGGCAAGTTTATGGATATGGGCGCAATAAATGCACCATGTGGACATTATTTTGCCCTCAGTGCGAGCTTAAGGGACAATAATCGTACCACCGGTTTTGTTCCATGAGCTTTTGAATCAATCAATGGCCTTGTTGCACTTGAATTTATTATACTGGAATGAAATGTCCTACTGTCCTACTCAACACAATGTGTTGGTAGGTGTGATGGTACATAGCTGAGCTTCATGAACTATGTTAAACAGTTATGATGACTGTATAGTTTTATCAGTTATCTCTCTCACAAAGCTTGCTGTTTCACATCACAACAAACACAAATCTACCTGGACCGGCCGGGGTTTACATTAACACTTAAGACACCATTACTGGCCATCCGGGTCAGCAGCTAATGTGCCACACATTTGAATGTGAAGTGAGCAGGAACCGTTGGGCTGGTTGTTGTTCTTTGTGCCCTCAGGGGGACTGATCTCATTACCCACAGCAACTTGCTGTATGTCACTGTGTCCCTTTGGGGGTCTTGAGAGTCGACACATGGGTACCAGTTTTTGAATGAAACAAGCAAAAGCCATCCACAGTGATGAGAGTAGAATGAATAGCGTTTTTATTTCCCATTTCTCAGCCACAGGTTAGTTATATTACTTAGCCATGCCATAGTCTAAGGTCTTGTATTAATTTCAACATTAAAATGATACCTTAAGGAATACTTGCAGGCCCATATATCCAACATCTGTAGTTTTAGTGTTGCACTACAGGTTTATTAACTTCTTCTAAGTCAATATGCCAATGGACAGGTTCGTAGTTTATGTTTACTTAAGGTATTCTTTTAGGTGATTTGGGATCATGTCCACATGTCTTAGCTCTTGTTTTCTCTTTTTTTGGTTAGCAGTGCCTACATTTAGCTGAACATCCTAATGGCTGTTTAACTGAACCATGTTTACAGTTTCTCCTGGTCCATAGACTGAACTTAAGTGTTGTTAAACATGAATGTACGGTTAAATCAACATTTGTCTGGTAGCATGCTGTATTGAATAACATATACAGTGGGTTTGGAAAGTATTCAGACCCCTTCACATTCTTAAAGTTGTTTTGGATTCAATAAATAATATATATATATATATATATATATATATATGTTTACAGTTTATTGAAAACATCCTTCCAGTTCCTTTTAAGCTCTGTCACATTGGATAGGGTGTGTCTGTAAACATTGGTTGGGGTGTGCTACTTTTAGGTGTGATGTGCTTCTGGGCTAAGGCTGGAGCATTCAAGGACAACCCCAGACTTGTCCATAGCCACACCAGCATTGTCCATGCTGTGTGCTTCAGGTCGTTGTTGTGCTAAAAGATGAATTGTCACCCCAGTCTGAGGTCACGTGTGCAAGTAGATACTTTTTTGACCTCTCTCTTTTGCTCCATTTCTCACCCTAAATCCTAATCAGTCTCCCTGTCCCTGGTGCTGAGAAGCATCTAGCACCATGCTGGCCTCTCCATGGTTCATTGTATAGGGATGGTATTAGCCAGGTGATGAAGTAACCTTTTTTTGACATTGAGGCCCAATAAATATGTTCTCCTCATGCCTTTATGGTCCTTTTTATAATGCAATTTTGCAAACTCCAGATGGCAATGAAGATGCCTTTTAATCGGGAGTTGTTTCCGTCTACTCCAATTAATGCCTGATTGATGGAGTGTTGCAGAGATTGTTATCGTCCCGGAAGTTTCTTCTAGGGCTGCAGAGAAACTCCGTTTAGAGTTGGCTCTAAGATTTTGTTTACCTCCCGACCAAGGCCACGTAGTTTGACTGGAGGCCTTCTCTAGGAAGAGTATTGGTTGTCCTTCTGAACATCTTCTGTGAACATCAAAGATCCTCCACCATACTTCACAGTGGAATGATGTACTTTTCTGCATGGCTTTTTTCTGTCTATGCCAAACTCACCTCAGGGGTTTCTTTCCAATGTGCTCTATGTTCGTTTCATTTGACATTGAACGTTTGGTGTACACTCCCAAACAAGTTGTCGTAGGTAATGTCTAATTGTTGTTTTAGTGACTTTCTGACCCCAAGGTCCAACAAAACAACCTCAACAACTTTATGTTGCACATCGTTGCTTGATTCTCAGGTCTTTTCAATAGTTATGGATGACTATGGAGAATATCCAATAGGTGGTAGGCTTACTATAATCCCATCCATAACAGCCACTGGTGAATATCCAATAGGTGGTAGGCTTACTATAATACCACCCATAACAGATACTGGTGAATATCCAATAGGTGGTAGGCTTACTATAATACCACCCATAACAGACACTGGTGAATATCCAATAGGTGGTAGGCTTACTATAATACCACCCATAACAGCCTGGTGAATATCCAATAGGTGGTAGGCTTACTGTAATACCACCCATAACAGACACTGGTGAATATCCAATAGGTGGTAGGCTTACTATAATACCACCCATAACAGCCTGGTGAATATCCAATAGGTGGTCGGCTTACTATAATACCACCCATAACAGACACTGGTGAATATCCAATAGGTGGTAGGCTTATTATAATACCACCCATAACAGACTGGTGAATATCCAATAGGTGGTAGGCTTACTAAAATACCACCCATAACAGCCACTGGTGAATATCCAATAGGTGGTAGGCTTACTATAATACCACCCATAACAGCCTGGTGAATATCCAATAGGTGGTCGGCTTACTATAATACCACCCATAACAGACACTGGTGAATATCCAATAGGTGGTAGGCTTATTATAATACCACCCATAACAGACTGGTGAATATCCAATAGGTGGTAGGCTTACTAAAATACCACCCATAACAGCCACTGGTGAATATCCAATAGGTGGTAGGCTTACTATAATACCACCCATAACAGCCTGGTGAATATCCAATAGGTGGTAGGCCTACTATATTACCACCCATAACAGATACTGGTGAATATCCAATAGGTGGTAGGCTTACTATATTACCACCCATAACATACACTGGAAAATTTGACTTGTGTGTAAGTTAATATTTATACCCATTTAAAACACAAACATTGTCACAGGTGAATTTGAAATTGTAAAATAGAAATGAAAATATTGCTTAATTTAGATTTTAATCAATCATTTCTAGGGATTCCAATAACTGGGCCATATAGTTTGCAGAAAGATATTAACTTAGTTTATTTCATATGTATTATTTTCAATCTTTTTTCTTCAATTCAATGTTTGATTTTTGTAAATATTTTATATGAAAGTCCAACAACATAAACAATAAATATTTTTTTCACATCTCTTTTTGCTTATTTTTTGCAGTACACTTTCAGAGTTAGGAGAAGTCTACATTAAATGGTAAACCAGTAAATATTTCAATTGAAATCAACTGTAGTCACTCCTCTGTCAGCACATTTGAAGACACTTGAAATGATAACATTTCGGGGTCTGAGCTCCACACAGACCTGGGTCTTTGATGAGGGCATGGACAGTTGTTTTGATGATTGACTTGTTCTGTAGCCACAGGGTGTTTCCCTGGGTGTTTCCCAGCCAATGAAAAGGCTGGTCAGCCATTTGACACCTCCACTTTTGAATGGTGAAATGAAACCATTCTTCTTGAGAATACCCCTTTGGAGCCTCCAATGCCCATTTCCACAGAATTATCCAACTCTGTGTCATTCAGGGTACAATATGTTAAACTCTGGTTAGGATATTGTTTTGTTTAAACATTTCATTTACTTTAGATAAGTGTACAAATTTAACACATGAACATGACTTAATAGACACACATAACTTTGGTTAGGTTATTGTTTTGTTTACACATTTAATTTACTTTAGATCAGTATAAACAATGCTTACTGTAATACCACCCATAACAGACACTGGAGAATATCCAATAAATGGTAGGCTTACTATAATACCATCCATAACAGACACTGGTGAATATCCAATAGGTGGTAGGCTTACTATAATACCACCCATAACAGATACTGGTGAATATCCAATAGGTGGTAGGCTTACTATAATACCACCCATAACAGACACTGGAGAATATCCAATAGGTGGTAGGCTTACTATAATACCACCCATAACAGATACTGGTGAATATCTAATAGGTGGTAGGCTTACTATAATACCACCCATAACAGACACTGGTGAATATCCAATAGGTGGTAGGCTTACTATAATACCACCCATAACAGCCTGGTGAATATCCAATAGGTGGTAGGCTTACTATAATACCACCCATAACAGCCACTGGAGAATATCCAATAGGTGGTAGGCTTACTATAATACCACCCATAACAGACACTGGAGAATATCCAATAGGTGGTAGGCTTACTATAATACCACCCATAACAGCACACTGGTGAATATCCAATAGGTGGTAGCCTTACTATAATACCACCCATAACAGCCTGGTGATTATCCAATAGGTGGTAGGCTTACTATAATACCACCCATAACAGCCTGGTGAATATCCAATAGGTGGTAGGCTTACTGTAATACCACCCATAACAGCCACTGGAGAATATCCAATAGGTGGTAGGCTTACTATAATACCACCCATAACAGATACTGGTGAATATCTAATAGGTGGTAGGCTTACTATAATACCACCCATAACAGACACTGGTGAATATCCAATAGGTGGTAGGCTTACTATAATACCACCCATAACAGCCTGGTGAATATCCAATAGGTGGTAGGCTTACTATAATACCACCCATAACAGCCACTGGAGAATATCCAATAGGTGGTAGGCTTACTATAATACCACCCATAACAGACACTGGAGAATATCCAATAGGTGGTAGGCTTACTATAATACCACCCATAACAGCCTGGTGATTATCCAATAGGTGGTAGGCTTACTATAATACCACCCATAACAGCCTGGTGATTATCCAATAGGTGGTAGGCTTACTATAATACCACCCATAACAGCCTGGTGAATATCCAATAGGTGGTAGGCTTACTGTAATACCACCCATAACAGACACTGGAGAATATCCATTAGGTGGTAGGCTTACTATAATACCACCTATAACAGATACTGGTAAATATCCAATAGGTGGTAGGCTTACTATAATACCACCCATAATAACCACTGGTGAATATCCAATAGGTGGTAGGCTTACTATAATACCACCCATAACAGATACTGGTGAATATCCAATAGGTCGTAGGCTTACTATAATACCACCCATAACAGATACTGGTGAATATCCAATAGGTGGTAGGCTTATTATAATACCACCCATAACAAACTGGTGAATATCCAATAGGTGGTAGGCTTACTATAATACCACCCACAACAGATACTGGTGAATATCCAATAGGTGGTAGGCTTACTATAATACCACCCATAACAGATACTGGTGAATATCCAATAGGTCGTAGGCTTACTATAATACCACCCATAACAGACACTGGAGAATATCCAATAGGTGGTAGGCTTACTAAAATACCACCCATAACAGCCACTGGTGAATATCCAATAGGTGGTAGGCTTACTATAATACCACCCATAACAGTCATGCTTGCTTTCATGCTTGTGGACCTGTGGTCGTTTTTTATTATAATACATTTTTCAGAGAAAGATGAGCGATATGCAGTTTGTAAGAAGTGTTCCAGTGACCTTTCTAGAGGAGGATCAAATAACAAATCAATTCTGGACACAAAGAACAGACACAAAGAAAGGACACAATGAAAGCCCAAATCACAAGAAGTCTGATGATTATGTATGATTAAATTTAATGTGTGATTGAAGTGTAATGAATGGCTGAATAACTTAAAAAAGTTAAATTTTTTAAATAAAGATTTCTTTGTTTCCCTGACACAATTGGGAAAATAAATGACAACAGACACAAAAAATAACAATTTTAAAAACATCTGCATTGGCCAAAATGTTATTTTAAACATTGACATTGTATCAGCCTAGAATTTCACAATCGGTGCATCCTAATACTTACAAGATATTGAAGATAATCTCAAGTTCCCTCAATATTCATACAACTCAACGAGAAACATCACATGACTTATTTTAAAGCGTTAGTCTCTAAAAGTGGTTCTGCATATCAATATGTATTTTTTTTAATTTTTTTATTATAAGTGTACTATGAGATGCTTTCAATACGATTATATTTTTGCTACTTATTGTCAGAATTCTATCAGTCTGTAATAGAAAGTCAGAAAGCGACAGAGCACACAAAATTTGATAAGATTAGATTTAACTTTATTGTCATTGGACAGTACAGAACAATACAACGAAATGCAGTTTGCATCCAACCAGAAGTGCAAAAGCGCAGTGTAAAATGATTTGGAGTATAGTGTGAGGATGTGCAATTGACATGGACAAGTAAATGTGCAGGTATTCAGTTCAACAATGTAGCAAATTGCATATGTGCACAGGGCACACCAGCGGAGGACATCTGTGCAAGTGGTAAATGGGTAGTACAAACAATTAGCATTGTGCAAAAAGCAAAAATAATAAATAGGCTAGCAGTGTGCAGGGCAAGATTTAGCAAGAGGAGTACCACAGGATGTTTTGTGCAAATGGCAGATCAAGTAAATCAGGTCACAGTGTGAGTGCAAGGTTAACAAAGGGTTTCAGAGTTCAGTATATTAGTGTGTGTTAAGGAAGAAACTGTTCCTGCAGTAGGGAAGAAACTGTTCCTGAGCCTGCTGGTCTGGGATCTGTAATGCTTGCCTGATGGCAGTGTGGCAAACAGTTTATGGCTTGGTTGTGAGGGGTCCCTGATAATGCCACGCTCTCTCTGCAAACAGCGCTTGTGCTGGATGTCTGTGATGTCAGGCAGCTGGTTTTTTCACCGCCCGCTGCAGGGACTTACGGTCGGCCGCAGAACAACTGTTGTACAAACTGTGACACCATTGGTTAAAATGCCCTTGACTGTGCAGTGGTACAAGTTTACCAGGATCTTAGTAGATATGTGGGTTTTCTTTAGCTTCCTCAAGAAGTGCAGACGCTGTTGCGCCTTTTTGACCAGGGTTGTGGCGTTGAGGGACCAGTATAGGTCGTTGGAGATGTGGACACCCAGGAATTTGTGGTCTCATCAATGAGAACTGGGGCATGTATACAGCTATTGATCTTCCTGTAATCCACAATCAGTTCTTTGGTTTTCTTGGCACTGGTGGGTGGTTGATCTCCTCTCTGTAGGATGCCTCATTGCACACTGTGGACGCTGGGGACTTGTCCCCACCACTTTTTGAAATGGCTGATTTCGTCCCCACCACTTTTTGAAATGGCTGATTTCGTCCCCATCACTTTTGGGAAATGCTGATTTCGTCCCCACCACTTCTTTGAAATGGCTGATTTCGTCCCCACCACTTTTTGAAATGGCTGATTTCGTCCCCACCACTTTTTGAAATGGCAGATTTTGTCCCCACCACTTTTTGAAATGGCTGATTTCGTCCCCACCACATTTTGAAATGGCTGATTTTGTCCCCACCACTTTTTGAAATGGCTGATTTCGTTTCCACCACTTTTTGAAATGGCTGATTTCGTCCCCACCACTTTTTGAAATGGCTGATTTCGTCCCCACCACTTTTTGAAATGGCTGATTTCGTCCCCACCCCTTTTTGAAATGGCTGATTTCGTCCCCACCACTTTTGAAATGGCTGATTTTGTCCCCACCACTTTTTGGAATGGCTGATTTCGTCCCCACCACTTTTTGAAATGGCTGATTTCGTCCCCACCACTTTTTGAAATGGCTGATTTCGTCCCCACCACTTTTTGAAATGGCTGATTTTGTCCCCACCACTTTTTGAAATGGCTGATTTCGTCCCCACCACTTTTTGAAATGCTGATTTTGTCCCCACCACTTTTTGAAATGGCTGATTTTGTCCCCACCACTTTTTAAAAGCATTTGCTTAAAATGTTCTGAAAAATCAAGCCAGTGGGTGTTGGTGGGAATAATCTGCTACATGTTTTCAACATGCGTCTTAACCTTAATCAGGAATTTTCTTCATTTTCCACAGATGTATTGTCAATCCACATTATGTAAACATGCTTGGACTAACTTTCCTCATACTGTAAGTCTAAGTTGAAGCACAACATACAGAACTAACAAGCACCGTGTGACATTAGCTGCAATGTCTTTGAAACAGCCATGTCTATTTCTCCTATGTAGGTTGGCTGATATTTGAATGGCAAATTAGGTATCTCTTGTGCTGCTGTTCTACCAAATATTCAGAGTGGAGGAGTATCATTCTACCTAAGGGAACTGGTTTCAGTCTTGTTAACATTACAGGCTAATGTTCAGTTTGTATTAGCTCAACAGGCTTATTTGCATGCCTAACCTCAAGTTCAGCTCCTAGGCTAGTTGTTCTTTCGTTTATTAGATTAGCGTCTTAGACACTTTTATCAATGAGCCTTTGATTCACTAAGTCTCCGGTATTCCATTTACACCCATTAACTTAGCCTAACCGTTGGTAATACTAAAACCTGTTTGATTGAAATTAGCTTTTTGGTTCACCGTAACACAGATGTGTTGAGGGAAACTAAACATTTGGTCAAAATACCACAACGGTGAGAGACCCAAATGGGCCTAAAGGAGCAAATATGATGACTGCCCACTATGAATGATGCCTTTCAGTGCTGTACTGGGGTTGTTCCCATTGTTTATGCCACACAGGCTCACACACAATTCAATACCTACCCACCCCAGCATTCCTTAGCTTCTCAACCCCCCACCCCATTAACTCACATACATACCCCCAAACCCCCCCCCCGCCCTGCCAGCTAGTTGTGTCAGGCAACAATGTGCCCTGTCACCAGCTCTAGAAAGTGACACAATCATCTCTCTGCTGACTGGTGTGTGCCCCTGACAGACAGACAGCCCAGCGTGTGAGCACTATTAAAGTACAGATGTAAAATGAATGCAAAATGCATTCTAGTTTACCCCACTATAGTATTGTATTTATTTGAACTAGTTTGCATACTTATGTTCATGTAATATTCAGATTTATCAGAGGCTTTTTATTAAAAGGTGATATCCCTAATTGTCTCCCAATTTGTGGAAACCTGTTGTTGATTGGCTCAAAAGGCTTTCTAGAATGTACGTTCATTTTTGATATACCTGAGACCAGGTAACATTAAGGTGATGAGGGGAGTCGTAGGGCAGTTCTCTATTTAGGTCTGGTGTAGCCATTCCACTGCTAAGGTAAACTGACATTCACATATCTCATAAGTTAAACATTTTTAAAAATAAAATGACTGTAAAAATCTATCCATTAGCTGTGCTGGATAATTTTTGCATTGTGCGCCCGTGAACACGGTTTACCAGCTCACCAATGTTACATTCACTTTCACAATAGAAATATAAATTTTTACTTTACGCCCAAGGGCTAGACCCAAGGTAAGCCCACGGGCTAGACCCTACAATACATTCTGGATATGTTGCATATAAAAACACTGAGAGGAAACTAGACAGTAGAACCTAGCAGGGCATGTCTTCCTGTGGCCTAGTGAATATCAAATTTAACATTTATTTTACATTATCAAAATAGTTTTGTAACATTGTTGCTGCTTCCATTTCTGTCAGGGACTTTGAATGCAAAACGCTTACTAGTAGGGTGAGTTATTTGTCTAGCTAATTTTATGGCTATAGTTTTTCTACTCCATTCATGTCTTTCCATGTCTCGATATTTTGAGTATGAGGTAATACAAAAACATATTTGCATGTTATTAATATTCTGAAAGAGTAACCCTACCACTAACCCAACCCATTGTCGGTCTCATGTGACTAAAGTTCTATGAATGATTTAGGCTTCATGTCTGTCACAGTGAGGGTTAAGTTCGGACACAGGCACAGAGCTGGTCAGAAACATAAAGATTTGAATGAAAACGTCCTTTACAAGACCAACATCGGCCACAGCAGCAATCAATGACAAACAACAATTAATCACATTATGGCAGATTAAATTGCTACCCAAATAGGCTTAAGTCATCTACATATCATTGAATGATGAACAAACATCAAACTATGTTTGTTTTGTAACAGCATCTAGGGATTGTCTTTACAGCAATATTTTAAATCAAAGTTGTAATTGTCTTCCCTTCTGACACTGATAATACTGAGTTATTAGGGCAGTAGTCTACAGTAGAGACTCTGTTCTTCCTGACTATCAGGCTTCTCTTCAACACTTAGCCTGGACTGGTGTCAGGGACTGAGGTCTCTTCAGTCCAGTTGATGTTGGCACACAGCCATTCTGGCCATTTAGGCACTTTGTTAAGTAATGTCTACCATTCGATTGTACGCGCATTTAATCCATCGTACAATGGCGTAAACTACGCTGCCAAACAAGCCAGTGTGGCATTTGCCCATGAATAAATTTGCTGCAGTGCATCATAAGTGAATATTCACTTGCGATACAATTTCTAGGAGGTTATTGTTCACAGTTGTGTGCATGTTATTGTTCACAGTTGTGTGCGTGCTGGAGGTTATGGTTCACTGTTGTGTGCGTGCTGGAGGTTATGGTTCACTGTTGTGTGCTTGCTAGGAGGTTATGGTTCACTGTTGTGAGCGTGCTAGGAGGTTATGGTTGACTGTTGTGTGCGTGCTAGGAGGTTATGGTTCACTGTTGTGTGCATGTTATGGTTCACTGTTGTGTGCGTGCTAGGAGGTTATGGTTCACTGTTGTGTGCATGTTATTGTTCACTGTTGTGTCCGTGCTGGAGGTTATGGTTCACTGTTGTGTGCGTGCTGGAGGTTATGGTTCACTGTTGTGTGCGTGCTGGAGGTTATGGTTCACTGTTGTGTGCGTGCTGGAGGTTATGGTTCACTGTTGTGTGCGTGCTGGAGGTTATGGTTCACTGTTGTGTGCGTGCTAGGAGGTTATGGTTCACTGTTGTGTGCATGTTATGGTTCACTGTTGTGTGCGTGCTAGGAGTTTATGGTTCACTGTTTTGTGCGTGCTAGGAGGTTATGGTTCACTGTTTTGTGCGTGCTAGGAGGTTATGGTTGACTGTTGTGTGCGTGCTAGGAGGTTATGGTTCACTGTTGTGTGCGTGCTAGGAGGTTATGGTTTACTGTTGTGTGCGTGCTAGGAGGTTATGGTTCACTGTTGTGAGCGTGCTAGGAGGTTATGGTTCACTGTTGTGAGCGTGCTAGGAGGTTATGGTTGACTGTTGTGTGCGTGCTAGGAGGTTATGGTTCACTGTTGTGTGCATGTTATGGTTCACTGTTGTGTGCGTGCTGGAGGTTATGGTTCACTGTTGTGTGCGTGCTAGGAGGTTATGGTTCACTGTTGTGTGCATGTTATGGTTCACTGTTGTGTGCATGCTAGGAGGTTATGGTTGACTGTTGTGTGCGTGCTAGGAGGTTATGGTTCACTGTTGTGAGCGTGCTAGGAGGTTATGGTTGACTGTTGTGTGCGTGCTAGGAGGTTATGGTTCACTGTTGTGTGCGTGCTAGGAGGTTATGGTTCACTGTTGTGTGCGTGCTAGGAGGTTATGGTTTACTGTTGTGTGCATGTTATGGTTCACTGTTGTGTGCATGCTAGGAGGTTATGGTTGACTGTTGTGTGCGTGCTATGAGGTGATGGTTTACTGTTGTGTGCGTGCTAGGAGGTTATGGTTCACTGTTGTGTGCGTGCTAGGAGGATATGGTTCACTGTTTTGTGCGTGCTAGGAGGATATGGTTCACTGTTTTGTGTGCGTGCTATGAGGTTATGGTTCACTGTTGTGTGCGTGCTGGAGGTTATGGTTCACTGTTGTGTGCGTGCTGGAGGTTATGGTTCACTGTTGTGTGCGTGCTGGAGGTTATGGTTCACTGTTGTGTGCGTGCTGGAGGTGTTTCACTGTTGTGTGCGTGCTGGAGGTTCACTGGTTAGGTTATGGTTCACTGTTGTGTTGCTAGGAGGTTATGGTTCACTGTTGTGTGCGTGCTGGAGGTTATGGTTCACTGTTGTTCACTGTTGTGTGCGTGCTAGGAGGTTATGGTTCACTGTTGTGTGCGTGCTGGAGGGTTTGGTTCACTGTTGTGTGCGTGCTGGAGGGTTCACTGTTGTTGGAGGTTATGGTTCACTGTTGTGTGCGTGCTGGAGGTTATGGTTCACTGTTGTGTGCGTGCTAGGAGGTTATGGTTCACTGTTGTGTGCGTGCTAGGAGGTTATGGTTCACTGTTGTGTGCGTGCTGGGAGGTTATGGTTCACTGTTGTGTGCGTGCTAGGAGGTTATGGTTCACTGTTGTGTGCGTGCTGGGAGGTTATGGTTCACTGTTGTGTGCGTGCTGGGAGGTTATGGTTCACTGTTGTGTGCGTGCTAGGAGGTTATGGTTCACTGTTGTGTGCGTGCTGGAGGTTATGGTTCACTGTTGTGTGCGTGCTAGGAGGTTATGGTTCACTGTTGTGTGCGTGCTAGGAGGTTATGGTTCACTGTTGTGTGCGTGCTAGGAGGTTATGGTTCACTGTTGTGTGCGTGCTAGGAGGTTATGGTTTACTGTTGTGTGCTAGGTTATGGTTCACTGTTGTGTGCGTGCTAGGAGGTTATGGTTCACTGTTGTGTGCGTGCTAGGAGGTTATGGTTCACTGTTGTGTGCGTGCTAGGAGGTTATGGTTGACTGTTGTGTGCGTGCTAGGAGGTTATGGTTCACTGTTGTGTGCGTGCACTGTTGTGTGCGTGCTAGGAGGTTATGGTTCACTGTTGTGTGCGTGCTAGGTTATGGTTCACTGTTGTGTGCGTGCTAGGAGGTTATGGTTCACTGTTGTGTGCGTGCTAGGAGGTTATGGTTCACTGTTGTGTGCGTGCTAGGAGGTTATGGTTCACTGTTGTGTGCGTGCTAGGAGGTTATGGTTCACTGTTGTGTGCGTGCTGGAGGTTATGGTTCACTGTTGTGTGCGTGCTGGAGGTTATGGTTCACTGTTGTGTGCGTGCTGGGAGGTTATGGTTCACTGTTGTGTGCGTGCTGGAGGTTATGGTTCACTGGTGTGCGTTCACTGTTGTGTGCGTGCTGGAGGTTATGGTTCACTGTTGTGTGCGTGCTGGGAGGTTATGGTTCACTGTTGTGTGCGTGCTAGGAGGTTATGGTTCACTGTTGTGTGCGTGCTGGGTTATGGTTCACTGTTGTGTGCGTGCTGGAGGTTATGGTTCACTGTTGTGTGCGTGCTAGGAGGTTATGGTTCACTGTTGTGTGCGTGCTGGAGGTTATGGTTCACTGTTGTGTGCGTGCTAGGAGGTTATGGTTCACTGTTGTGTGCGTGCTGGAGGTTATGGTTCACTGTTGTGTGCGTGCTGGAGGTTATGGTTCACTGTTGTGTGCGTGCTAGGAGGTTATGGTTCACTGTTGTGTGCGTGCTGGGAGGTTATGGTTCACTGTTGTGTGCGTGCTGGAGGTTATGGTTCACTGTTGTGTGCGTGCTGGAGGTTATGGTTCACTGTTGTGTGCGTGCTGGAGGTTATGGTTCACTGTTGTGTGCGTGCTGGACTGTTGTTGGATGGTTCACTGTTGTGTGCGTGCTGGAGGTTATGGTTCACTGTTGTGTGCGTGCTAGGAGGTTATGGTTCACTGTTGTGTGCGTGCTAGGAGGTTATGGTTCACTGTTGTGTGCGTGCTGGAGGTTATGGTTCACTGTTGTGTGCGTGCTAGGAGGTTATGGTTCACTGTTGTGTGCGTGCTGGAGGTTATGGTTCACTGTTGTGTGCGTGCTGGAGGTTATGGTTCACTGTTGTGTGCGTGCTGGAGGTTATGGTTCACTGTTGTGTGCGTGCTAGGAGGTTATGGTTCACTGTTGTGTGCGTGCTAGGAGCATTCTACTCTTCTGGTTAGAGTGTGGAACCAGTAAAAATCCTCCTTAGCTTCCTTGTAACTCTGGAAAGGATAAGCCCTAATCCTGATTAATGTACCCAGCTGCGCCTCCCTCGTCTTGGGTTAAGTGTGACCATTGGCCTTGTGCCGGGTAACCATGGCTTACCTTGGAAGTAGAGAGCAGCAATGCGTAGGGTATCTGTAAGTTGCATTGTGGTTACTTTGGCCATTAAGAAAGAGTTTCCTAGAGATGTTTGTGTCCTGTTTATGTTAGCGGTTATATGTGAGCCGTTTGAGTGTGGAGATACCCTGTGCTAAACAGGTTTGTGGACCATAAGTTGCGGTAGGGCATTTGATGTGTGTATCCCCTCTGTCTATAGTAGATTTTTTGGGAGAGGTTGGTTGTCCTATGATGTTATGCTGCACTCCCTAAAGCAGATGAGAGGATTGTGAATGTTTCTGCACATGTGTTGGCTAACCCCACCCACCTTATGAATAGAGGTGCCCCTCAAAACAATATACTTTTTTAATGAGTGAAAGAAGTGGTTAGCAATTTTGTCATGTCAGAGATCTTTGTATCAATAATTTTAACCAGGTCAAATAATGGTTTTGATAAAGTCCAGTATTACTGGTCCAGTAATGTTACTTTAATAGCAATATGCTATTTGTCAGATTCTTTGACATGTGTAGAACATCTGCTTCTATGCAGTCTCTGGTTCTTGTCTGTTATAAATTTATTCCAGGTACATAATACCTAGCTGAACAGTAAACATTTTCCAATTACAGTTGTTGCTGAAGAGTCCCGTCTTTATCCTTTTTATTTCTTTTGGCGTTGGTTGACACTTGGTCTGGACATCAATCATTTGCTTGTTTATTTGTACCGTGCTAAGTTGCTTTCAAAAGACCCGCTGTTGATCCATTGATATAAGTTATTTAAACAGCTACATTAATTATAGGTTATAAAACGAATGCCTAAGTGTTTATGACTAAACCTTCTTAGGTTTAGTTGGTACAATTAGTTATGAAACTCTATAGCGGTACGTGGGTGGATGGTAGGTTTGTTCAGGGGATGAAGAATGAGTGCCAATTGGTGAAAGGAAAAATAGATGTTATCTTTTTCATAACCGGCCCCATTGATCTATCCGGAGCCACGGGTTGTTGACCTCTTTTGAATCTGGCTACAGGGTTTAAATAGAGATTGAAGCAGAGAATATGACCACTTGTTTTATAGCAGGCCACATGATCACCAAACTGTGGAGTTCACTGGATTAAAGAACTAGAAGGTAATGCATGATCCTAACAATTGTTCATATAGTTTTTTTAATTTCATGTCCTTGGATTTTCATTTCTTGTAAGGTACCATATGTGGAATTTGTCCAAACATTATGCTGTATCCAAAACAAATATCCCCCCCTCCCGGTTCCTACTTTCTAGTTTCATTTTCCCACCATTTCTCTCACATAAACGCAACTACAAAAAAACATGTCTGAACATTGACCTCTTGCATAAGCCACAACATCTACAGAGGGTTCCGATTTTGACATCAACGTGGGGCCTGGGGGAGAAATCAATAGGCTAAAGCCATAGTCAATCACAGCAGCAATGCTGTGATAAACGTATTTCCACTATAACTGCAATATTATTGGCATGTTCTTTAGTTACAATGCAGTATTGCACAAACATTCTATTGACTTTCGCACATAATTGTTACAGATCTTGACAAACTTTTATTTCTATCTATCTCTCTCACTTCCATTTTCTTTTTCTTCCAGTTTTTACTGACACCTAACCATGAGCCCCCTCAGTTTGGCATTATTGCAAGCAGTATCAATAAACACTGCTCTAATCCGATTATGAACTTGTTCGCTGAAGCAAGAATCTCTCCTCAAAACACACTAGCCCAGCAAAATGGCTGTCGGAATTACATTTTAAATATCTTGGTATTGATTTTGATTCATCATTTAGCTAGCTAGTTCAACATTGACACACAATTTACATTGAACATCTTTAAAACACCACATTTTGTTCGCCCTATAGCTAGCTAGTTTGTATGTCTTGTAAAATAATGGCCTTACGGAACCTTATTTTACGATCGATCAGCATAATTGAGATAACTTGTTCTATGTGGAGTTGTAATGTGGCAACTGTCAGAGGGGTGTTGGTGGGGTACGTTAATGTTAGAAGATAATCACACATTTGTGACTGACAAATGGTGTCTCATTTAGCTTAAAATAGTAATGTGCTGATTTCTATTCGAAATTGTTTTCTACAGTTATTTTGAACTATTTTAAGTGTCACAAGTAGAACTTTTTAAAGAGTTGTACGATTTGTTTAATTTTGCACTCTGTGGTGTTTGTTTGGCAAACATTTAAATTTGAGATTAATGGCATTAAAGTGGCATTAAAGAAAACAAAGCATCATGAATCCAGGTTCCTCTGACAGCACAATGTTTACCAATGCAATGTCATGTCTAGAAATGTACACAGTAAATCAGTTCCAAAATAAATTGATCATGGATTCTCAGGTTTCCGTACCTGAGTGTTGCACACACAGTAAAACAACAATCGCTATAGTTTAAAGATACAAGGTACAGATGTTTCCTTAGTGTCTTCTGTCAAGTTTCATCTCAAAACCAGACTCACTGCCAATCTGCACTACATTTAATCTTGGCCATTTATCTCTTTCCTTCAATCCTCTTTTTTTCTCCATAGAAGTATAGTTATTTTCCCCTACCAGTGCCAAAGTACATTTTCCCAATAGAGACTGAACCCCGGAAGGATGTCTTTGGCACCTGAACAGTATATTGAACAGCCGCCAGACTTTCAATAGATTGGGGAATGGTAATATAGAACAAAAAGTACAATGATAAAATGTTTATTTGGGAAGAAATATATGATATTGCTATGGGTATGTGTGGGTGGCAAAAGTAGTAGTAATTTGGCAATTTCACATTTCCAATTTTGAAGTCTCCACAATTATGCTTGATAGGGCCTTTTGTAAGATACTATTTGTGACTCTTAACTCACTAACAAGCCATGTTGAAAAGCAAAACTAACTGCTAAAGCATAAAGTTCATAAAACCTACATGAATGGAAAACAAATAGTGTATGGTAAGGCTAAGGGTGCCCTTTATGAACTAACCCATGGCAGTGTGCACACGTTATTATGACTTTAATACAATGATTTTCTGGGTAGGGAACGGCAACTCTGTGAAGCAAATGGAGGAATTATTCGCCTCTTCTAAAAAACAATTTTTGGCTGAAACGTGGTACACTCTCTTCCTAACATCCATATATTTTGGGCAACAGAAAATAAAGACAAAAATATTTACACAAGACGTTTAGTTGATGAGAAAATGTGCAGACATTTGACCCTGTCCCATCCCGCTCCGTACGCCACACTAAAAACATCTCAGCCACTGGAACGACTCTCCCAGGAGGGAGTTGAAATAACAACTGACTGTTTCAGATTTATACATCCAGCTCCCCGTTCACCTGACAGGCTGTCTCAGCTACGCTGTTTACTGAGGTAGAAATCAATGGGTAGAAATTACCAATGGAGTGCTGCTTGTGTTTGAAAAATACGTTAGCAAACTACACTTTTTCACTAGACTCACAATCCTTTGCTTTGACTTAATAAACAACAAATAGAACTTTGTGTCTGTTATACTCAGGATGGCGTGTGGATCCGTGTGTGTGTGTGTGTGTGTGTGTGCGTGTGTCTGGTGCATTTACAGTATATTCCTGTGTACACACACGTACATGCTTTCTGTGTGTATCATAGACTCCCACGAACACACAAGCCTCTGAGAGTCTGAAAGTGCAGCCGGGCACACGTTGAGGGATGCCGATACTCACTGGCGTCAGGACATTGGGTCGGTCTGTCTGCCGGGTCGCGGCGAGGTCACTTGTCTCATGTCCGGTTTCATGCCTACGCCTGGGGTCTGTTCATTAGGCACCAAAACAGATGAAAAAGGCACCGGGGAAAGAGGCGCCTGGTTACATATACCCTAGTGTTCTGAGTGTTCAGCGCCAAACCCATGAACTCGATCCAACGGGTGACTCTTAAGGTTTATAGGAAGTCTGCCCAGCGGGAAAGAGTTGACCTCACTTGTGTGGAGGAAGCCCCCATTAGAAAAAGAGTTAACTTCACCACTTGAATGTGCAAGTTGATGGCCGCTCATAGAAAAGACCCTACGGCCTGGATCCCTCTCATCTCACAGACTCTTACTTTCATTCACAGAATCACATCCATACTCTGGTTACGATGTTATGAAAGCGCGCGTGGGGCTAAAGGTGTTCGGGAGGGGTGGGGGAGATTTGTAACTGCACACCCGGGACAGTGACTTCACTCTGAAAGGAGGGCATTCTCAACCACAAAAGGGGCTAGAGGGTCCCCAGGGGTATAGGGTGGCAGTAGGGCCCCCTTGGTGCTATTTTGGCTGGAACAGTGGGGCCCTTGTGGGCATCTCCCTGTCCCACAAAATATATTTTGCCAAAGCTCTTTGGGAACGTTGTTAAAGGGAGCATTTTTCTTTCTTTCTCTCACTCCTGTTTTTTTACCTGGCAACAAAATCTCTAAGCAAATGTTTTTCGGCACAGCGGAGACTATTTTGAGCACACACATACACACACACACACATACAAACACACAGACACACACACACACACACACACACACACACATACACACGTACACATTCACATACACACAGGCACACAGACACAAACACAGACACACCCTGAAGTGCTTTCACTGTTGTCATTGATTCTCATCAACTATAAATATACAGGGCAGTATGGCTTTAGCTGGGATTCGAGGTTGGCACACAAACACACACACACACACACACACACACACACATACAGGATGGCAGACTGCTCATGGCTTTCAACAGCACTTTGGAGCAGAAATAGGTCATTGTTATCAGCTTCCTACCATTTGCTTACCCCAATCGCCCCCAATCGCCTCTCTGCCCACTTCTTCCCTCAGTGACCTCATCACAACGTCCCCATGAAACCATATGGTGAACAGTCGACTAACCAAGATAATCTGTCTCCATTTGCTTTAATGTTTACAATTTGCAACCAATTAAAAACAGAACAATAGATAAGCAGGCCTTCTAAACTTACATTTATTACTTAGTTACTTTGTTTTACTATATTTTAGTTCTATTGTTTCAATTATTTTTCTGTCTTGCTGATGGCCTTTCTTTCTGTTTTCATTTGTGTGTTATTAGTTTCTGCATGTTTATGCGTTTGTTAAATGTATGGCAAATGGTTTGCCAGTGATAGACCTCAGGAAGAATCCATGGCGTCTGCTAGAAGTCGCTGTACACTTTGCGTATGCATTAACTGAGTACGCTGTCTGTCTGTGAGTATGAGACACAAAAATTATTGGAACTAGAGGAGAAAAGGCTGTGACTGCAGAGTTAGCATGTGTTTAGCAAGTGTTTAACCGTCTTTATGTGGATACAAATAGAGTTCCAGACCCGCCAAGTCTGGAGGAAAGAGCCAAAGACAAGAGGGGGCACCGTGCATGGAGGGACACAGCACAGGTTTAGCCTAATCCAAAAGACAAACTTCACTCTGAAATCTAATCAGTGTGGAAAGGAAGGGAGTCCCAAATGTCTCTTCCCACCCTATTGTGCACTACTTTTGACCACAGCACTATGCGGTCAAAAAAAGCGCTCTGTAGAGGTATTAGGGTGGAATTTAAGAAGAGACCACAGGCTGAAATGTTAATATTTAGCTCAGAGGAAGACTTCAGCCACTTTAGAATCCCAAGCAGGAAATTTCACTTGTCTAATCAGAAGCACTTATCAAGGAGCCAGGAGCGTCTGGAGGGGAGACCAGACGGGTATCAAGGAGCCAGGAGCGTCTGGAGGGGAGACCAGACGGGTATCAAGGAGCCAGGAGCGTCTGGAGGGGAGACCAGACGGGTATCAAGGAGCCAGGAGCGTCTGGAGGGGAGACCAGACGGGTATCAAGGAGCCAGGAGCGTCTGGAGGGGAGACCAGACGGGTATCAAGGAGCCAGGAGCGTCTGGAGGGGAGACCAGACGGGTATCAAGGAGCCAGGAGCGTCTGGAGGGGAGACCAGACGGGTATTCAGACAGGCAAAAAACAGAAGGTGGTTCTAGATAAACAGACTGTATCCTGCCACGTTTCAGTCTGCGGTGGAAAAGAGGCTTGGGTCAAAGGATGTAGAGCTGCTTTTGTTCGGCCTTTTACCCTAGGTCTGTCGCTGTGACGACCCGTGTGCGTTCTAGTAACCTGATATTTAAACAGCAATGTTAAGTGGGTTAACGGCACTAGTGTTGAACTGCATTAAAACCACTTGCAAAGCCGATTGAATTTTTATTGGGATAAGAATGCAGTAGTGGATTTGCCACAGTGTGTTAAGCTGTCCTGTAAGCTGATGCAACAGTGCCTGTTGGCAAAGTCCAATGAAATACCTAGAGAGTTTAACGATAGCTATTTCTTGAGTGGGTACTGTACACCCTGATTGGACACAGACTATGTTCTATGGTACTGTACAGATCCTGTTCTGGATGAGGAGCACAGAGGCATTAAGTGGGTCATCTTCTATGTGGGCCAGTGCTATTGATTGAATACCAGACTAGGCCTGTGTGGTTATAGCGACGGGTTTCATTGTAAAATATCAATCCACATTTTAAATAGGGACAGAAAGTAGTGTTTACAGAATCTAGCATCAAAAGGAGATAAACCAGGACAGGAAGTGTGTAACTGAAGCAACAAGTAAATATACTGTGTCCAAGCCACGGTACTTGTTTCTGGAATCAACACGCAGAGGTGTAGGAATCAACAACACAATGTGTTCCTGCTTAAGAGATTATTGTACTGGAATAGAACCGCCCAAACACAACGGCTGTCTATTTCCGTCCATAGCGAGGTGTAAGCTAGCAAGTAATAGCTTATTGGTAAGACTAGCCTACTAATGTGTAATTGGCTTGACCAATTACTGCTTAAGGCCATTGGGTATGGGTGTAGTGACGCTCAGATTGCCACAAGAGATTTGAGGAATGCATTCTGGGAAGATTGTGAAAGTGATCTACTCTCCCGGCTCGGAATCTACTAGAAATCCATATTCCCACCCCTTCTTTTTATTTTATACACATGCAGGGGTGCACACACACGCACACAGACACACACGCACACAGGCACACACGCACACAGACACGCACACACACACACACACACACACACACAAACACACACTACTGTCGACTTTCTATGTGATGTCTGCCACAACACTCCTCTCACTGTTGGACCATGTCAAACTTACATAATGCTGTGTAGTTCTAGACAGTTCCCAGGAATGTTTTGCCTCAGTGTGCCATGCCATTTCCCTTTTTGGTTTCATCCTTTCATTGCGGTAACTTCTAGAAACAACCAGAGTTGTGTGGATTATATGTCTGCCCCGGCCAAATGTTTTTTTTCTTTCATTTGCTTTTTCAGTCTTTCTCCTTATAAAATAATTTTTAGGGGGGAGCTAAGCGGGTGTTCTGGGAGGGGCGCGGGGAAGACCCTGTGCACTGGACCCAGACTGCAGGTGGCTTTAAAGAACCATCTACACCCGGTGCCAGCTCATAGTGACGCCACCCACTGCTCCTGTGGCTGCCACCAGTGTCATGGGAGGACCTGGGGCAGCGAACACAGCTCACAGCTCCAGCTGTGCGACGACCCCTTCCAGCCACCAACCTCGAGGCCCCATCAGCATTACAGAGCCGGACCTTGTCGGCATTACAGAGCCGGACCCCATCAGCATTACAGAGCCGGACCTTGTCGGCATTACAGAGCCGGACCCCGTCAGCATTACAGAGCCGGACCCTGTCGGGATTACAGAGCCGGACCCTGTCGGCATTACAGAGCCGGACCCTGTCGGCATTACAGAGCCGGACCCTGTCGGCATTACAGAGCCGGACCCTGTCAGCATTACAGAGCCGGACCCTGTCGGCGTTACAGAGCCAGACTAGGGAGAACCCCACCTGAACCACCTCTAACTGAACCCTTCCTCCCCTATTTTCTGTTTTTTTATGCCTGGGCTGTCTGGGAGCCGAGCATTTAGGGAGAGTGGGGGTACTGTCATGAGTGGTGAGTTATGTTCCCATAGAGGACTGTTAGTGGGGTGCACGCCTTTAGTTTCGGTTTGGTCTGTTTACATTCTGAGCACAGCTGTTAGTGGTTAGCATTAGCAGGGTGATTAGTTGGGCTATATTGGTTTCCTAGTAGTTGGTCACATTGCTTAGCATTATTTCAAAGTCACGGATGTATGTAGGTGAGTGTTTTGTTATTCGTTAGGCTATTTGGATGTTTTTAGTAAGTCACTTTATAGCACAGTTTTATTTGATTCAGTCTATGTTTTCTCTGTTCGTGGAGTTGCTTGTTGTTGTTATTTTACTAATTAAATATACCACAAACGTGATAGACGCTCTGCGCCTGGCTCATTCTGCACTACATCCAGGAGGACAGATATTATTATCCTTTGATAACATTGTTGTGTTCATATAAGTTGTTGCTGCCTATGGATACATTAATTAATTCATTCATTCATTCATTACATATACATATACAACACAAATAAAACACAAATAAATTGGGAAGACGCCAACTCTATCAGTCCCAGCCTTCTTACAGACAAACATATTATGGTCATTACAATACTTTAGGGTTTTGGTGATTGTTGATCCATAAGAACAGATGACAGGGCCGTGTGCAGACGGTGAAAACAAGTCAACACACATCTTTATATAATGTTATAATGTGTGGCTCGAGTCACATGGGTGCAGGTACTTCTGACAAGTGACCAGAACAAATAGAACAAAAACAAGTTATCCTGTCTTTAAGCAATAGTGGTAACCCTAGTTTCTATGAATCAAGGCATCTGCTGAAACATACCATCGGTTTAACAAACGTAATTTTGCCTGAATAAACATTTGTGCGTGTGCAGCAAATCCATCGACACAACGAATCATGTTGTGTCAATAAAAGCATGCGCTGCTCCTCAAGGCATTATACTATATTTAGCATTAGTGGGCGTTTTGCCAGAGCTTGGCAGTGCCCAATGTTGTAGGATGTCTATTGACAGGTTGTTGGTGTTTTGCTGTGTATACTTTGATGAACACATTGACACAGGGAAAGCACACACCTAATTTATTCTGGAGCTTTCCTCAATTCAGAGTGAGTTGCCAGTTGGACAACATGGAACATTTGTCTCTAGCTATGACTTTAAACTGTCTGGGAGTGTAGTGTTTTCAGTGAATTTCACTAAAGTGTAATGATCTCCCTGGTCAAGTGTGTATGATTCCATTAAACATCTGAAGCCAGGCTTAGAAGGATGGAAGATAGCTACAGTCGTTTTTTGGAACCATTAATAATCAAAATTGGAATGCTCTTCTCAAACGTTTTGAAACAATTGGCACCCATTATTTTGAAGCTTTGACAAACCATGGTAACAATAGCTGTATGGTAATATTACATGATGGGGGTTAACATTTGACAATTTCTTAACAAACATATTTTTGCCATTAAATAAATCCTTACTCCAGATGACATGTTACTATGGCCACTAAAGAAAAAATTCTTAGTTTGTCATAATTTAAGTCAAGGACACTTAAGCGAGGAGGATTTTCAGTGATTGTAAAGGGACACTTTCTCTCAAAGCCATGTTTTTTTCACAGTCTGGAGAGGGGAAAAACATCTTGAGATGCAGATTATAGCGGGGCAATCATGTTGCTGAGTTTGTTCAATCTGTACACTAAAAATGTTTCTGTTCAAGTTGTTCAGACTCTGAGGGAACTCCTATCAGTTCCTTGAGGAACCCTCTAAAAAGGGTTGTTCCTCAAATAACATTTTCAATATTTTCGAGGAATAGTCTTTAAAATTGGAGTAGGTACTGCTAATTACTCTTTTGAAAAAACAATAAAAATGAAATTGCTTTCCCTAGTGGGTGTGTGTCTTTTAGGGCTTTCCATAGGTTCCCTATTGTGCAATCAATACAGTATACAGTATACAGTATATACAATACAGTATATTATGAATAACATGTTATGGATTAGTGGATAACCATTTGATTTTTAGAGTCCATGAGTGATAGTTTACTTCTTCTGTGCCACGCCACAGTGAAATCAGTGCATAACCCCTACTGTGTCACGCCACAGTGAAATCAGTGCATAACCCTGCTGTGTCACGCCACAGTGAAATCAGTGCATAACCCCTACTGTGTCACGCCACAGTGAAATCAGTGCATAACCCTGCTGTGTCACGCCACAGTGAAATCAGTGCATAACCCCTACTGTGTCACGCCACAGTGAAATCAGTGCATAACCCCTGCTGTGTCACGCCACAGTGAAATCAGTGCATAACCCCTACTGTGTCACGCCACAGTGAAATCAGTGCATAACCCTGCTGTGTCGCGCCACAGTGAAATCAGTGCATAACCCTGCTGTGTCACGCCACAGTGAAATCAGTGCATAACCCTGCTGTGTCACACCACAGTGAAATCAGTGCATAACCCTGCTGTGTCACGCCACAGTGAAATCAGTGCATAACCCTGCTGTGTCACGCCACAGTGAAATCAGTGCATAACCCTGCTGTGTCACGCCACAGTGAAATCAGTGCATAACCCCTACTGTGTCACGCCACAGTGGAATCAGTGCATAACCCTGCTGTGTCACGCCACAGTGAAATCAGTGCATAACCCTGCTGTGTCACGCCACAGTGAAATCAGTGCATAACCCTGCTGTGTCACGCCACAGTGAAATCAGTGCATAACCCCTACTGTGTCACGCCACAGTGAAATCAGTGCATAACCCTGCTGTGTCACGCCACAGTGAAATCAGTGCATAACCCTGCTGTGTCACGTGCTGTGCAGTGTCTGGTGGATATTTCACGATAGTTCACACTTACG
The DNA here is from genome assembly GCA_029465975.1 of Dallia pectoralis. Classification (NCBI taxonomy): domain Eukaryota; kingdom Metazoa; phylum Chordata; class Actinopteri; order Esociformes; family Umbridae; genus Dallia; species Dallia pectoralis. The sequence continues at coordinate 8,973,915 of CM055729.1, read as the reverse complement.
AATGATCAGAGAGTAAATGGTTATGCGTATTTGGAGTGCTGTCCAGGGGGGAAGGGCTTCGAGCTCGGAAATTGGGCCCGAACCCAGAGTACCCCCCCGACTCTCTGTTTAGGAAAACAGGCAAGTGTGAGGAGAAGGGGTGGTGGTGGGATGCTGAAAACCGTCGAGGACTGTAGGTGAGTCGACAGTGTATTTGTATAGGCTGCACTCCTGCTGACTGAGTGGACCTGTTGATTACTGATTGCTGACAGCTGGTTGGAATCTGTTCTGGTGGACATAGGATATATGCTATTCTCTGTGTGTTGGCTCAGGTAGAGCAGCAGTATCACCCGAATCGAAGTAATGAATGAGCAAGCAGAGGTTATATAAGAGTCTCCTGGGGAATGGCGACACTGTTGATACAGTGTGTGTGTGTGTGTGTGTGTGTGTGTGTGTGTGTGCGTGTGTGTGTGTGGGCGTGTGTGCGTGTGTGCGTGTGTGAGTGTGTGCGTGTGTGTGTCTGTGTGTGTGTGTGTGTGTGTGTGCGCACGTGCATATTTTTAATGTTTTCAGCAGGAGGCAGCTGTGTTGCTGTCTTGTATGTGTCTGAGTGGGAAGGAGACTGATGCAGTGAAGAGGTGTTGAACACTACTTGTTTTGGCAGCAGTTCCCACTTTCCCCACACGCTTCTGACATTTCTGCTTCTGGATGCGTGTTCATACTGTATTCATGTTTGCATACTGTATTCATGTGTGCATACTGTACTGTATTCATGTGTGCATACTGTATTCATGTGTGCATACTGTATTCATGTGTGCATAATGTATTCATGCCTGCATACTGTATTCATGCGTGCATACTGTATTCATGCGTGCATACTGTATTCATGCGTGCATACTGTATTCATGCGTGCATACTGTATTCATGCGTGCATACTGTATTCATGCGTGCATACTCTATTCATGCGTGCATACTGTATTCATGCGTGCATACTGTATTCATGCGTGCATACTGTATTCATGCGTGCATACTCTATTCATGTGTGCATACTGTATTCATGCGTGCATACTGTATTCATGTGTGCATACTGTATTCATGTGT
>CM055729.1:8452835-8970335 GCA_029465975.1 Dallia pectoralis | reverse complement strand
GCTTTTGTTCTGCCACTGGAAAGCCTGTGTTGTTGAAACCTCTGATGTTTCTTCAGAATTGACTGCTGCCAAAATCTTCATGTGGGCATGTGAAATGAAATTTGGTCTAAAATAGGTGTATGGTCTAAAATGCATATAGATACATTCTCAAGGACATTGTAAATTGAAAAGTTAAAAGCATGAATAAGATGTAAAGCATTTTGAGGTGCGTTGTGTTTTTGTGTTTGTAATATTTGTGTTGCATAGTGTAATGATGTGAGGCAGAGTTGAATAGCAGTCATAGCAGGCATTGGACGCAAGCCTACTTTTCAGCTACATATGGTTGATTTACAGTGAAGATATATTCATGCAGAAAGCCTGTGGTCCAGGGTCCAAATCTGATACAGCCTCTACCAAGACCACATCAATGAACTCCAGGTTCCACAGATAAAAAGGAGATACACGTCTTTTTGTGTAACAAACCTACATGTTCTCTCCAGATGCTTCAGCCTCACTACTTTCTGCGCAAATGGGTCAAAGGTCCTGACAGTATATTGTAGCTCATTCCTGTCCATTGCATGTTAAAATCCAGGTTAGCACAAAAAGCTTTGCTCCCTTGCTTTTTCATTTTGAGAAAGTGTCAGTTTTCGCATCCACAGAAAGAAATGCTTGGCTGGTGAGAAATTGAGATATTGAGGAAGCAGTTAGAACTGATAACCATATCTTGCCCACGGGGCAGGCATTTCTACTAGGGTACTAACTAGGCTAGCGCTTCTGAATAGAATAGGACACTGGGCTAAAAGCAGAATGTAGGCCAAAATCCTCCAGCTGCCAACCGCCTTCCCAGCAGCCTTTGGGACCCAAGAGAAGGGCAGCACTGGCGGAATCATGTCGCTGTGTCCTCACCCACTGCAGTGCTGGACAGCCTCCACAGCCACCCCCTGACTTACCGGCGGTGACCGCAAGCACAGCCGCTAACTGCTACACTGAATCCTGAACCGTCCTCCCTGCCAGTCTACAATATATTACCCAGTTTGCCAAGGCCTAGGGCGACCAGCCCAGAGGAAGAATAAAGGAGGCTAGCTGTTAGATGTCCAATTGGTTTCCTTTGAGAACGGCAGCAGGGGTTACGTGTGAAAAGGTCAAGATGCTGGATTCTGGATCACCCCCTTTCGACCTTTGGATGAACCGTTGAAGCCCCAAATCGTTAGATGAAAGCTAAAATAGATGACATTCTACCAAGCTGGTAATACACAGTGTTTGTCTCCTTGAGTGTTATCCTGGATATTTTGTACATGTTTTTGAGCCACGGGAGGGAAAGAACCCGGATGGTTTGCGAGAGGTTCAGGCATTTTTATTCTTGGTAAATATTTGTCATACAGGTTATTTCGTTATTTCTTCTGTGTGTGGTGAACATGGCTGTGATGTTGTTGCCGTGGTATCACTAATGTTAGGTTTTTGTATCTGTAAATTATGGTCTGTCAGAGTTTTTGCGACATCAGATTGATATCACCTTTGATATACCATGTTCATTGCACTTTAATGTGCGACTGGGAACTAGGCATCTCTGAAATGTTGAGCTGCTAGTTGTGGTTTAGTACTCAGCATTTTGGACTAATTAGCCAGGCCTACAGAACATTAAATCAATGTAGCTATGCTATTGGCTCTTAGCCAGTATGTGTTTTTAATGTACATTATGTGCCTAATTGAGGGTTACACAATGAGCAGACACAAACAACAACAATGGCAGAGCACAGTGCAGATGAACTCACATCTCTGTTTAGAAACCCTGGAGTTAACAGCTGTCAACTATAAGTTAGAGCCCGCTTTGCCCCAGGGACTTGTGTTTAGTAGGATTTAGCGTTTTCGTGATCATGGGAACCTGTCTGCCTGTCTAAAACCTGAAATTACAGGTTATAAATGTGGGACAGGTAACTTACAAAGGAAATGACCAGGGGATTACATTGTACAGCACAATAAACTGATGACATAAAACATAATGACCACTTACAGGCGAAGCTGCCAGTGGCCTTTTTCAGTAAGCTTATTGTGCCCTGCTACCCTGCACACTAGTGCAGAACGATTTTGGAAAAAATTGAATAATACATTCTATTTTTTTTTACAAATATATATATATTGTAATATTTAACAAAGACACACAATTAATAATTGTATCATATGACCAACTATAGATTTAACATCAACTTTTCCTTCCTTACATATATATATATGGATAACTTCCAGCCTTGTAGACATGGAACCATGACAACATAGAGCACTGACAAATAAGCCTGGTGTAAACATTAATATAAAAGTCAGTAACAAATCACACAAGAGATATTTAAAAAGATCTGTGGCTTAAGCTCACTCAGTATATTGATAATTATAAATAATAAAAATTCTTACAGTGAAACACAGTCTTAAAAAAGAAATGCATATATATATTATCTTACTGATCTCCAACTTTGTTGGCGTTAGCACGGCAGCTACGTTAGCAATGTCAGCAACGTTAGCAACGTCAGCAATGTTAGCAAGGCCGGTTTTGCACAATACCTGATGCTGCGCAGCGTCTTCTTTTTTAAAGCCAAAATATTACCACACAACTGACGTACTGTTCCTCTTTGACACTGAAGTTTCTCGAGTCTCAGGTTCTATCAAGCCTGAGGCCATTGTACAACAGGCGTGCCAAGTTGACACTTACTCTCCAGACTGTTTTACTCTGCGTGTCACGAGAGCAGAGTATAATCGCAGCATTTGCAGTTCAAAAATCTTGTTTTATCATATTGTGATACAATTGCCAATGCAATAAATCGTTCATCACTTCTGCACAAATTGTTCGTAAATGGTCTAAAGAACATGATAACGGTTCAAGAGTGCCCTAGCATCCAAATTCCCCGGATCTCATTCCAATTGAGCATCTGTGGTATGTGCTGGGCCAACAAGTTCAATCCACGGGAGCGCCACTTTGTAACTTACAGGATTTGAAGGACCTGTTGCTAATGTCTTGGTGCGAGATATCACAGGACACCTTCTGTGGACTCTTGTGTATGTCCATGCCAGTATTTTTCTTTCATTGACCAGGGGCCAAGAATTCATCAATACACAACAATGTTGACTTTTTCAGCTGTTTTATGCCACTCCAATGATTTAGTCCAAGACAGTTGGTATTTTTTGATAATTGAATCTGTAATTGTGCTTGCAGTTAAATTAGGTTAGATTGATGTTAGTTATGTCTGCCTTGCAGTGAGGTCAACCTTGTTACATTTTATATAGGCCTCCAAGACAAAACAATCCTAAGGGATTTAATTTGAGATTGTAGTTTACACTCGTCAAGGATGCGAAGAAATCCATCTGTCATAATTGTATGTGCTTGGCTTTGTTGATGCTAGCAAAAAGCTCACAAATTGCATTCATTTGAGGAATACGATTTTCCAGGCTCTTCAGATGAAACACTTGAGGTAATGGAGGTGGACCCAGGCTTTTGTCCGTTTGTTCTTTATAGTCCTTTTACCGTCACTTCTTTGGCTTTGAAAAAGCATTGGTTTGCTTTTACTCACTTTAACATTCATGCTGTTTTTCTTCAATTGCACTTTCGTCCATGTGTGCATAAGAAAGTATTAGAACTGATACACTTGGATACAAAACCATGAGAATTGCTTTTTCTTGGCCCTTGAAGGTGTCTGTGGAGATGTGAAGGTAAAAACAGTGCAATTGCTTGTGGAACAATGGAAAAAATAATTGGAATACAAACATCAGAACAAATTCCGGGGATAACAAAGACCAGAAAATTCAATGCCTAATTGGCCCCTGCAACTTCACTGTGTAGGGAAACTGGATTTGACATTGTTGGCCGCTATTTCTGACAGGTTTTCTGTCTAAACTTGCCTTGGTTAGCTAGGAGCAACTTTACCTTTTATAAACATCTTAGTCTATGGCTTACAGATACTGAAATATTAATTCCAAACCCTACAAATACTACTCCTAACTGATCGTGGAAATTCAAATAACAACTTTCAAATCGAACCACCACAACATCCCTCACGAAATGAAATCCCATGTTAGCAACAATGGGCCTGTGTCAGTGATCATGTTCCCACAGTTGTGTCCGGCAGCCAACTAGAAGAGTGGGTTGAGGGCCAAAGGCCTGCATGAGTTCTGCAGGCTTCCTTTCAGCGTTGACTGTTTCTGTGTTGGCTGTGTGTCTCGGCTGCTTGTATATGACAATGACAAAATGCTTAACAGTTGTAGTTGCAGCCAAATAGAGGCGGAGTAATGAGACAATTGTAGGTATGTCGTCTTCAGAACTTGACTTCAAAATTGACCAGTCACAAGCGCTGTTACGACCAGAGCCACTAAACCAGGTGAGACATAAATCAATATCATGGACGTCACCTAAAAGACAGTAATGAAAGATGTTGTTGCTTGAGGCGCTTACGCTTTACTATTTTTATGCGAAGATATGTATTTAATCTAGTTCCAAAATCCTTCAAAAGGTAAATTCTCTCGGGCACCTACTGTGCTCCAGTTTGTCTCAAACAGAATGTTTGAATGAGTGCACTCATTTGTATCCCTGTGCTACAGTTCATTTCAGGTAAAAATAACTGCACGTCATACTGTTTCGCTAGCCCTGTATAGCTGATGAAACACTGCTATCTTCTTGTGCCCTTTAGATCTTCAATAAAGAGTTACCGGTCACAGGTAAACATCCTGGATGACAAGGAATTCTTGCAAAGATTGCTGTTACCATCTCTAAGGATAAGAATAGCATAATTGGTTCGACGTAAATGTCAACCTGCCTAATCTGCTAAATGACTAACACGGTGAAATATATTGAAATGTCATGCTAAATTAAATAAATCTCGACTGATCCTTTACTATCAAAACACGACTTAACAACTGCGTTCAGAGCGTATTAACACTAAGAGACACTTTGCTAGATCAAATTCCAGAGTCTGTAAGCTACACATGTTACCGTTCAGTCACTGAGGGACACCGATAACCCTTAAGGCTTTCCATGTCATTGATGTATATAAGAATGTGTTCTCAGAGCTTACCTGATAAAATGTAAAATAAAATAAAGTAGTAGGGTATAAGCCTGCTGTAATTTGTGTTATTATGTTCAGACAATTATACAGCAGTTGTTAACAATGTGCTTATAAGGTGGAGCACATGGTCTCTGACGGGTTGATCTGTGAATGTGCGGACCTCACACGGTGAATGTGCGGACCTCACACTGTGATTGTGCGGACCTCACACGGTGACACATGTTTCCAGTCCAGTAGAACACAGCCTCTTATCGCTCATGTAGTCAATCACTGGTGTACAAGTGTCATCTGTCACTGTTTGTACTGGTACTGAATGTCCAATGTCAGCTCACTAGCCATATCTGTACACCCCCCACCCCCTCACACACACCCAGCAGGCACGAGGCCTCTTTTCACTGCCACCCAACACAAATCAACATTGTGGCCTAGTCACTGACATAGAGCAGTCCATTTCTATTGTATGCTTTCCAAGGCCTGTCAAGCAAAATGTCTGGCAGCAATGCAGACCCCTGCCAGCTCGTTGTGGTATCTCCCGATACCCCAACTTTTCTTTCACAGCTGTACTAATAAATGTTACCCGGGCCAGCCAAGGAATTGAATCCCGTAATTGTTTTGGCTTCCTTAAGACTTGTCCGAAGAGGTCCGCTTTTCAAATGGATTTTTTCTTTACTATGTTATTCTCAAACGTAATTACTTTTTCATTGGTTTTGCATTAGAAGTCTGAGTGCTTTTTGATGTGATTTTTCATTATTATTATTATTAGTGAGATTATATCATTCCAGTATGAGAAATTGATATTTGAGTAAGGGGGTTGTAAGTGGTCTGAGGCTCTGTGTGTGTGTGTGTCTATGTTTTTAATCTAACTATATTATGGGGAAAAAAATGTCCCCAAACTGTGGTTTAGACTAATTTAACTAACTCAGACTTATTTTCTGACCCAATATTGACAAAATGATCTTCATGGTGTAATTTATAGGTTTCTGGCAAAAGTTAGAATTGTTGGTTGCATTAGGGTCAGGCATTATGGATTGATTAAGTTTAGGCATACAAATGATTGAAGCTAGTGTTAGGGTAGGATTAGAGCAATATTTAAGGTTTGCATTTGTAAAAGTAAGTACAGTCAATTTTGGTGTTCCCCATTTAAAAGTAAATGTGTGTGCCTGTCGTATAAACATTGTGTTTGGCAGGATTTGTATGTTTGTGCACGAGAATGTCTTCGTGTACGCATTTCCTCCCAGAGCACTGGTCAAGGAATCCTGTAGAGGTTGAGGTTTCCTTCCTTGGTTTTGGTTTGCTAGTTTGCAGATATCTACCTTCTCCAAGCATACGCATTAATGTAATATAGACACAGGTTTATATGCTTTCTAAAGATATTCCACCTAAATAAATGTGAACTATATATGCATACAGGCTTTTTAGGATGCTATGATATGTGAAAAAAAGAAGTACGTTGGAAAAATTATTAATGATTATACATCAGTGTCCTATTTCAAGTCTTAGACTACAGTGACAGATTTAGACACACAGTGTTACACAAATAGATTACTGAACTACTAACACAGATTTATCTTGGGTGTCATCACCAATTAAATCCACCGGGGGCAACCTCACTGAGCAATTTGCCAGGGATGATGGCAGCCTACTGTAATGGTAAGCTTGTTAACATACCGCTTGTTAGCTAGCCCCGGCCAGCATGGTGAACGGTTAGGGGTCTAGTTACTTGTTGTGTCCTTCCACACTGTTCTTGTGTCTTTCCTGCGAATTTCCAGAACAAAACATTGTTGTACCACTACCAGAACATTTTTATTGCGTTGAAAGCATATTTCTCAAAAAGAGGCGTGTGGCTAACCGTTGTTTGACGGGTTCTTCTCTGTTATACCACAAGGTCTTGTAAAGTTATCTTCAGCTTAGGAAAGGCTTGTGTCTTTAAACCAAAAACACTTTTGCGCATTTAGAAGGAGAAGAAAGCATGCCTGCTGCTTTTCACTGACACTACAATACCTGAAAGTCTAGCGACAAACTAGCAAGGAAATTGAGACACGTTTGTTTTTCCATTTCTGATCGGCAGGCAGTCACAGGCAGAGGCTTCTGCGATAAGGACTTCAGGGGAGGCCTGGAGAATGGGATCCTGTTGTGCGAGTAAGTAGCCACCACAGCACCTTCACATTACTGTCATTACATAAGCTGTATCATCAGCTGTGTCCGTTCCCTCGTGGCTCATTCATAAACAAAGCACTGTTTGTACAGACTGTATTGTACAGTTGGCGGGCACGCAGGCACGGTACAATAGCAAGCTAAGTACAGTCACACGGACCATAGGAATGCAGAGTTATGCTTTGTTTGCTGAACTAGCTAACGTTGACTAGAAATGTTGACTAGATTTAGTCTATTCAGTGACGTCAAAAAAAACATTATCTACAGCATAAACTAACTGCCAGTCATTCTCTCCTATGACTACATAAACATCTGCTTGATTTGTTAGTTTGAACACCTGCGTTAGGATTTTACGCTCTTCTTCTTCACCCTTTAGACACGGTAGGCATTCCGCAGACAGAACATGCTTTCCTTCACGCTACAACCCTGTACTGTACTTTTTAGCTGAGTAAATTTAGATGATTTATAGATCTCGGTCTTCCCACTAAGTCCTAGTGTAAAATGTGTTAGTGTAGCAGAGCACTCAGACACTCCAGGCCTCTACAGTAAGTCAACCGGGTGAATATAACGGGTCTTAAAGAAGGGTCAACTGAAACAGATGGGAAATATTAGGTTACAGTCATTCTTGAGGCATGATTTGTGTCTCTCTAGTGCACTCTGTCTACATTGTAATGTCTGTGTGTCTGTGTGTCTTTGTGTCTGTGTGTGTGTCTGTGTGTGTGTGTCTGTGTCTGTGTGTGTGTGTGTCTGTGTGTCTGTGTGTTTGTGTGTTTGTGTGTTTGTGTTTGTGTGTGTGTGTGTGTGTGTGTGTGTGTGTGTGTGTGTGTGTGTGTGTGTGTGTGTGTGTGTGTGTGTAATGGAGAGACAGAACACAAAGCATTTTTTATTGTGTTGAAATGACCTATTACAGAAAAAACGTTCTTTTTGTTTTTACAAACGCAGTCAAGCGTGAAAGTCTTTTGTTTACAAACAAATATTCATTTCCATCTAATCTTTTTTTATTGCTAGTAACTGTGCACATATGAAACACAGAGATTGTATCAACAGATACAAGTTACTGGCTCTGAGCAAGCTTTGAAAGGGAAAAGGAGTCCTGTGGTACCCAGATATACAGTGCCTATTGAAAAGCGTCACACCCTGTCAAAATCCTTACCGTTTGTCACATTAGACCCTGGACATTAAAATAAATTAAATCTACCTTTTTCCGGCTGTATTTACACATTATAATGAGGTAAACACCTGGCTTGGATAGAGTAACCATTATAAACACACCATGCTTATTGCCCCCCACCAGACATCAATTCATAAGAAAACTGGTTGTTCCATGATGACTCCATTACTAGTAGTGCCTGGAAACGCAAAGAATACACTTTCAAAAGCACACCAAGACAACGTTGTGGCACATGTTAAGAGAAGGATACAAAAAATATTTTAAAGGCTTCAACTATCTCTTCTAAGTATTGTTCAGGGAATTATTAAGAATCGGAAAGCGTATGGCACCACCAACGCTTCGATCGGACCGTCCCTCCAAACCAACCGAGCAGGTGTTTCTCATCAGCAGGGACTGGGCAATTGGTCAGGATTTAAGGGAAAATTTATTCTGCCAAGTACACTGAAATTCTTGAGGAAAACATGTGGCCCTCTGCTAGACAACTGAAGAGGGGCAGGTGGTTAACCTTCCTGCATAACCCTAAACACACCGGCAAAAAATATGGCTTACGGTTTTATAGGTAAAAAGGTGAATTGAGTGGTCAAGTCAGAGCCCTGAACTAAATCCAATTGAACGTATGTGGATTGACTTTAAGACAGCAGCCAATTGACTGAACTCGTACAATTCTGCAAGGAAGAAAATAGGTGCGCAAAGCTAATAGACATATTCACATATCCTAACAGACTGGTGGCTGTACTTAAGGCAAAAGGAAGCTCTACGAACTATTAAATCATGGGACTGATCACTTTTCTAACTCTGTTATCCTAGTTTTCATTTGTTTTTATGCTTTAGAACTGTTGCTGATTTTTACGTTACTTGAATGTTGTAAGGCAGAATGTCTGAATTAAGCTGGGACCCCAAAAACATTTATTGGGTTATTATTTCAGGATGTAAAAAAAAAAGTGACTTTCAAAGGGGTATGATGATTTTTATAGGCACTGTAATTGTGATACAAGACCTTAGAGCAGGCCTGGGTCAGATCATGGAAATTGGGAGGAAATGGAAGAGAGAATGTGCTCTCTCATGGGAAGGGTTGGCACCTGGAGGAGAGGATCAGTTTGGGTGTGTGTGTGTGTGTGTGTGTGTGTGTGTGTGTGTGTGTGTGTGTGTGTGTGTGTGTGTGTGTGTGGGTGTGGGTGGGTGGGTGTGGGTGTGGGTGTGGGTGTGGGTGTGGGTGTGGGTGTGGGGGTGTGTGTGTGTGTGTGTGTGTGTAACGTGTTGACATCATGTTCCCAACTACTCCCACCTGCAACCTCAGGAATAACATGTGACTGGAAATCCTGAACCCAGATGCATCCCCCTCAAAGAAAAACGCCTTCTGTTTCTGTGTGTGTGTTTGTGTATCTATATGTGTGTGTGTGTGTGTGTGTGTGTGTGTGTGTGTGTGTGTGTGTGTGTGTGTGTGTGTGTGTGTGTGTGTGTGCGTGCGTGCGTGCGTGCGTGCGTGCGTGCGTGCGTGCGTGCGTGCGTGCGTGCGTGCGTGCGTGCGTGCGTGCGTGCGTGCGTGCGTGCGTGCGTGCGTGCGTGCGTGCGTGCGTGCGTGCGTGCGTGCGTGCGTGCGTGCGTGCGTGCGTGCGTGCGTGCGTGCGTGCGTGCGTGCGTGCGTGCGTGCGTGCGTGCGTGCGTGCGTGCGTGCGTGCGTGCGTGCGTGCGTGCGTGCGTGCGTGCGTGCGTGCGTGCGTGCGTGTGCGTCTGTGTGCGTCTGTGTATCTACGTGTTTCTGTGTGTGTCTGTGTGTTTTTGTGAGTGTTTTCCTTTTGTGCTTGTTCAATGTGTGTGTTTGCGAATGTTTGTCTGTCTGTGTGTGTGTGTGATTCAGTTTGTGTCTGAGTTTCTCATAACATCCTCTTAACTGTTCGAGGCTACGGACTTGTTTTCCATTGTGCTACACCTGTCAAAGACTCTTGGAAGGCTGTGAGGAGGGAGGGTGTTCCCCTTCCTTGTTATGACCACTGAAGAACAATACTGTGACTTGTTATGGAAAAACAGACGATCAGGTGTCATCTTCAAGGGATAGGTCACTATAAGAGAAACATGTCGTATTTTGTGTCTTTTAGATAGATACAGTCATTTAAGTGTGCAGGTCTGCGGGCAGGTATTCAAACCTCTCGGCTCTGTCATGCTGAACGCCCAGCCTGGACTCTGGTGCAAGTTAACTACCTCATAGTTAGTCAGCTGGGTAAATTGGACAAACGCCGCACAGGATGTTGGGAGGCACCGTCAGCAGGGAATCCCCTGATCTCATTACGCCCCAGTAACGTCCCAGAATGCTCCTGCCCCTGCGAAGCTAACTGAGTTTGACAGGACGGTGAGAATGTCATCACATGTAATGGGATGCACAAGTTGAAAGCTGACCGCAAACTCTCCTGACTATGTTACAAGTTGTTGCAATATGACAGTGCCGTAGATACAGTTTACATTTGAAACAGGTAATAAAGCTGTGTGCATTTATTTAGATTTCTGGTTTTCTATGCATTTATTATCCATTGGTACAGTGGCATACAGGTTTATGCTGAAATCATAGATGGCTGGATTCAAACCCATGCTGCAGCAGTACATGTGCGAGGCAGCAGCTTAAACCACTGGGTCGACACATGCTACAAATACAGCAAAATATTCACTAATGAACAAAACCTAGGCAACTCATATTTTGGTATTTGTGTGTTATTTAATGGCTTTCAGATTTCAGATTTCGATCGGATGTTTGTAATTTCATTTTATTTATTCCTCCCTCTCTCTCTCTTTCTCCTTCTCTCTCACTTTGTCTCTCTCACTCACACTGTTTCTTCACTCTCATTCTTACTCTCCCACAACCCCTCTTTCCTAATTCAAGATTGCTTAATTAGTGAGGTAGCAATGAACCATTATTGCCAAAGCGTACTTTGAATTTAAGTATGTATTTACAACATAACGTCATTATTATTATTTCTGTTCGATTGTCAACAATTCATGTAAAATGTATCAAGAAAATAAAAACATTGAAAAAGGAAAGTCTTTAAAACATTGGTTAATGCTGGCAGATATGTCTGACATTTTGTGCATAGATTCAGTTCTGTCTGAGGTTTTGCTGTGGTGATTGCTCAGCTTTTCCTGAGCAGGGAGACAGTGTGTCTATCACTTTCCATTGAAATCTCTCTCTCTCTTCATCAAAGGCTGCTGAGTTCCATCAAACCAGGCTTGGTGAAGAAAATCAACAGATTACCCACTCCGATCGCTGGCCTGGTGAGTTCTTTATTTCTCCACCATCCCACTCCATCCTCTTACAGTACATCTGGCTGTTTCCTGACAATAGACAGCCTGTTCAACACTGAGATTCAAGACCGAAACACTGCATGAATTCCCCGACTATAAGAGGACTGTTCTTCCACAGCTCTGTCTGTCAAACAGCTGGCAACAATGACAGGGTGCAAACCTGCAGCAGTATTCACTTAGCAGCTCAGCTTGAGTCTGTGTGTTTCTGATCCATGCTCATGTGTACTTGTAGGAAGCAGGTTTCCCCAGAACGATATTCCACGGTCCTATTAAGAAACCGGTTTCATATTTCTCAAAATCCAACAATCAAAATGGTCCGAGATTATTGTTACTGCTATCAATACTACTGGGTCCTGTAATGTAACGGTGTGTCTAGAGGGACGAGAGTCATTACATTTAAATCAAATCAATGGAACACAAAGATAAATTGATTGTCTAGTAGAGATATTGAATTCAATTGAATTAATAGCCAATCACCTTAAAAATAGACGACGGATTGAATTGACTCAAGCCCTGATTCGCTACATGTCTCTTTGGTTGCTTGGCCAAAGAGAAAAGAGCTAGGCCACGTTTTACTCAAGACGAAAATAAGGAGGAAGCGAGATGTCATTTATGTTTGAAGTTAATTTCTTGCAAGCAGGGAAGCACCACACCAATGATAAAGCACCTCAACTTTGTGCATCAGTTAAAAGACAAATGCAGTACCTTCGGTTTCTTTGAGTCAAAACGCTGTCCACTCCATCTGCCAACAAACATTAACGTTAGCTAACTAGTTGCACTCAAACTTAATCAACACTACTCATTCAGTAAACCCTTTTGTTGAAACTGCTCTCGTTTTCAGCTATTTGTATTGACAAACGAGGACGAAGACATTTGACTTTTGACATTTTGTTGGTTGTCTAAAGCATAATATTTATTATTATTTATTTATACTATTTATTTTCATTTTTGCTGGAAAAATAATTTTGGGGACATAATGTTGGACTGTTGACATATAGTTTATAGTACGTCATGTTGAATTTAGATGGAGGGGTTGTGACCCCTGGAACCAGTGAGAGAAAATGAGTCTCCCCACAACTCATAGCAGCATGACTTTCATGAAGCTTGTGGATATAGTACTTCCAGCTCCTCATGGACAGTCCAGTATTAAAGTAGAGCGGAAGAGAGAGCTGCCCATTTCTCAATTCCAAGTCTATTTGAGTGGAGTTTGTGTCTCTTTTTTCACTCTCTCTCTCTCTCTCTCTCTCTCTCTCAAAAAGCTTTCCCTCTCTCCTTTCAGTTTACCCCTGTTCTTTTCATCTTGCTATTTTTCAGCAATCTCTTCATTCTCAGCTCTCTCTTCTTTCTTTGCTCTATGTTTAGTTTGTGTTTGATTCTGTGAGTGAAGGAAAAAACAGGAAAAGCCAGACATACTAGCACAGGGCTGCAGTCAGTTCTAAACAATAAAACAATCACGCTGACTATGCTGGGACACGAGGCCTTTCTGGAAATTACAAGGAGCCCATTTATCAATGCATTATCTTAACCAACAGATGCATTGACCACTGCAGTAGACTTTCAAATTATCAAACTGGACTTTATACAAAAATATATAATTTATAACGCGTATGAACTTGACTAGATTATGATATGCCAGTGTGGTCTTTACCAGACTGATTTTCTGTTGTGAAATATCTGCGTTGGTCTTTCACGATGAACCAATAACCAGTCTTGCATGAACACGCAAACGCCTTCAGGAGGAAGGCCTGGGAATCAAAACAAGTCTGTCTTCGAAAGTTAATAAAGAGGCGGGGAGTTGAAAGGTCGTCTTGTGTACTTCCGCCCTTACATTGGTCTTTTACCGAACAGTACCTCGGACCTTCTAACGTATCCGCCTTGTGTTGTCTCAGAGGGAGTTGTTCGACACGCCCCTCAGCCTCCAGGTCACTCCAGCCTTCCGCCGTCTATCCCCTCACATGACATCAATAGTGTTCCTGTTGATGCCTCAAGGGACAGAAGTTAACCAGACTTCCTTGGCCTACACAAACTATGAACAGTGTTTATTGGCTGCTTTGTCTCCAGTACTGAGCTATCAACTTGAGACCTGAGATTGACAGAATGCAGAGCAGACGTGATTGAAGGTTTGGCAGTTGGATGAAAAAGTCAGGTCCCAGAGAGTGAACTTAAAGTGCTAGGAGCACCAGTGTTAGACTTCAGTTAAATTGTTTTGAAGGAATTTTGGTTTGACTTGGCGTCTTTCTTGCCCCTCTTGTTTTTGGAGAGAATAGTATATATTTAAAAGCTTTCAAACGTAATTTATTTTCTTCTTGCCGTTTCCTAGTTTTTCTATTTCTTTCTTTTCTTTACTTCTCACTTCATCCTGCTCTCCCTCGTTCTATCCCACTGCCTTCTTCAGTTATGAAGTTGGATCCATGAGCCATCCACATCAACTGGTACATCTGTTGAGGATATAAACTAGGAGATGGTGGATGGGCGGAGAGAAGGGGTATTAGAAATAATTTGATAGGAATGTGGGAGGGCACTCATTTAATCTTTATAAGCCAAGGCAGTAAAACATTGCCTGGGCCACATTCAGCAAGAAAGCTTTGGTATATAATGGTATAGGAACATCTCATTCTCATTCCGTCTAGCGATGGTGTGTTTTTTCATATTTCACTTTCACTAATGGTCTAGGGCAGCTTTTACATATTAGTTGATGATTAATTGCACTCATGAGGTCTACGTCAAAACAAGGCTACAATTACAATTAAAACAATGCAGCAAACTGGCTTTGAGATCCAGGATTGAGTTGGAGGCTCCTATAATTTTCCATATTAGTCACTTAGCAGACTGATCTGATCCAAAGGAAATAGCAAGAACTGTATTTCTCAAGTAAAGAAGATAAGTGCTGGCTCAGGGATTCAAGCTAGCAGCATTTCAGGCACTTAACAATAGGCATTACTCCCATAATATCTGTTGGCATTATTGGGCTTGGAAAATGCTTAATTGCCTTCATAAATGTAGGTACAGTAGGTCTGTATCTGTTCCACCCTGTGGAAGTCTGGAAAGTTCCAGGACCTTCCAGGGGCAGCCGGCAGGCTCAGCTCTGCCCCTTAGCAGTTGCATCCTATTGGGACCTTGTCTGGGGATTTATAAAAATGCTCTTAGGCTGGTGCGACTAGGCATACGTGTTGTAGTGGACTAGGAGGTGGTTCCAGAGGGCCACGAGAGGTAATCAACCAGCCATGACGTCTTCACTGCTGTTGCTCCCCAGAGAAACGGGTGCCAGGAGGAAGAGAAAGCAGATCAGGGAAGAGGCCACCAAGAGACAGCAGATCATGGAAGAGGCCACAAAGAGACAGCAGATACGGAAAGAGGTCACCAAGAGACAGCAGATCAGGGAAGAGGCCACCAAGAGACAGCAGATCAGGGAAGAGGCCACCAAGAGACAGCAGATCAGGGAAGAGGCCACCAAGAGACAGCAGATCAGGGAAGAGGCCACCAAGAGACAGCAGATCAGGGAAGAGGCCACCAAGAGACAGCAGATCAGGGAAGAGGCCACCAAGAGACAGCAGATCAGGGAAGAGGCCACCAAGAGACAGCAGATCAGGGAAGAGGCCACCAAGAGACAGCAGATCAGGGAAGAGGCCACCAAGAGACAGCAGATCAGGGAAGAGGCAACCAAGAGACAGCAGATCTGGGAAGAGGCCACAAAGAGACAGCAGATCAGGGAAGAGGTCACCAAGAGACAGCAGATCAGGGAAGAGGCCACCAAGGGACAGCAGATCAGGAAAGAGGCCACTAAGAGACAGCAGTTCAGTTAAGAGGCCACCACGAGACAGCAGATCAGGGAAGAGGCCACCACGAGACATCAGATCTGGGAAGAGGCCACCTAGAGACAGCAGATCAGGGAGAGGCCACCAAGAGACAGCAGATCAGGGAGGAGGCCACCAAGAGACAGCAGATCAGGGAAGAGGCCTCCAAGAGACAGCAGATCTGGGAAGAGGCCACCAAGAGACAGCAGATAAGGGAAGAGGCCACCAAGAGACAGCAGATCAGGGAAGAGGCCACCAAGACGGCGCTTATCCCTTCGATACCGCCATCGGACGACCACCTCCATATCACAGCAGTTGGCGTGTTGAGTTTGATTACTTACTCTCCCATCTAGTTACATGATTCATGGTTTCCTGCAGGTGATTTAAATGTCCTTTTTGGCACTGAATACGTCCTCTCTCCGTGTCTGTGTTTCACCCCGTTACAGTATTTGGTCATTAGTGACTTCTCTCAATTGAAAACAACTGCATTCATGTACAATTTCTATTTAATTTTCTATTTAACTTCAATATTAACTTCTAAATGGTGCATGAAGTGAAAACAAAAAAAGCTATTTTAACATTTTATCTGATATCTACTATATCTATTTGACCAAGGTGAAGGAACACTGTTTCCCTCTATAGGGTCTAAGGATATAATCTTCCACCTCTGCTCCAGACATAAAGCCAAATCATGGTATCCACATTGAACATCTTGCACTTGTGCATTTGTTTTTGTTTTTTACGGTGAGGCCGTAAACCTCAATTCGCTCGTTGTGTCTTGCGGAACTAAAAGCTTTTAGTTTCTCATTCAGAACACCTGAGTTGTGCAGCTACTAGTGTGTAAGAGTAACATTATTCCCACACAAACACACACTCTGGCCTGGGTGCGATTACGGTGGCGATAAAGGCGAAACAAGGGCCTGGTGTTATCTCTTCCATCGTAATGAAACACAGACCAGACCGGGAACGCCTCCCCCTTCCTTCCCTTTCCTGTTACAGCCTAATGGGAAAATGGTTCCCTGCGGAATTCCCTGTTGTGTAATCAGGTCGTGTGGGACACAGAGGGAAGCGAGGAATGCTTAACGGGTCGATCGGTAGCTCTTGTCCGGGGATCTAGTAAGGCTTAATGATGTGCAAGCCTCACAAATGCTCTGGACGACACCTAGTTGGCTGCTTGGCTCTGGGTAAGGTGTCTGGCTGGACCAGCTGGCTAGCATTGTGGATGACTGGGCTGAGTGTCTGGGCGATGAAAACCTGGATCAAATTCACAGGTTTTCGAAAGAGTTTCAGCGTTCCAAACACAAAGTATGCTTAAGATTGTTGATGTGGATGCTGCTGTATAACGGTAAAAACCGAGTAACGTCCTAGTTAGTCAGAATGTTATGGTTTACACAACCACTCCTGCTCTTGTTTCAGGGTAATTGTTGGCTGCAACTCTCTTGAGGTTGGAATCTATGAGACGTCTGTGAGACACTTGACTCCTTTGGCTTAGTCTCAATGTTGTCTCTGGGTGGTAACGGATGAGATGCTGTTACCCCCCTACACACACACACACACACACACACACACGCCTCAGGAATCGAACACACACGCCTCGGGAATCGAGCTAGAAAGGTATCCGTCCAGTGTCGTAGTTTCTATGAGTAATTCAATTCCAACAACAAATTTCACAGAATCGATAAAATCACATTTCTGCATATCAACTCCATACTTCATATCAATAGTGTAAATCTTTTTTATTTGTTTTGTTGCTTTGGAATTTTGGAGAATATGTTGACCCACTCGTTTTTTTTTATTTTTTATAACAACCAGGCAACTTGTTCTTTAAAGACAGACACAAGAAAGGAATTTTGTTGTTTGTTCCGGCTTCCTTCCACGTTTTGCTGGGCCGTCCGGAGCTCTTGTTTTTGTTTATCTCTCCGTGTCCTCTAGTATTATTGCTCTCTGGAGTGGATAAGGTTAGCTGCTGACTAGTTATGGGGAAGCACTGCTAATGATGCAACAGTTGGCCATTGGGACTCGTGTTGTGTTATTACATGTCTGTTCTGAAGGTAGACTGGCTTTAATGTCGTTGCCAAGTGCAGCATCGCAGATATTGCAGTGATTGTGATGCAACACTTTGCTCTTGACAGTCACACAGCTGCTATTATGCACTGAAATGCACTGAGGAAGGGGAGCTTGTGTCCTACTCATGCTCTTGCAGATTGACATGCTGTGCTTGTGCCAAGTCCACGTTATTAGGCGCTGTATACTATTGGCACAGTTGAAACTCTTTTACAGCAACCGGCTAAAGGTATAGCAAAACCCCAACGTTAATCTTTAGAAATGTATCTGTTGATCTGACTGATTAATTCGTTTGTTAGTTGAATGTACATTACTGTGGAATTAGTATGTGTAACTCAACTCTTACTCACAGTGGTGAATAGCAATTTCAAAATGTCTCCACCCGGTGTCCCAACAACAAAAAAGTGTTTTTAAACTCCCTTTTGTGCCAGACCTCTTTAGCTAAGTGTTATTTTTAACTGGAATCTGCTGGACATTGCTGGTTTTGTTTGGCTATCTCCATCCTGTACTTCAAATGGTCCTGTATTGAACCAAACCGTTTCCATCTTCCTCTTTGTTTTACTCCCCCCCTGACAACAGTGGGATCAGCCATCACTACAACAGACATTTCAACTGGAACGGCCTCCAATGTGTCTCGGCTGTAGTTTATTGTTTCTGGTTACTGCTAGGCTGTTCTTAATTTAAACTGATTACTCAATTGCCGTCAATGATTGGTTATTCAACTGCCAATACAAAGCCAATTTTTTTTTAGGTCTGTCAGACAATTAGCAAACAGACTTAAATTGTCTTGGTTTTGTTATTTGAGGATTTGGGGGGATTTCTCAGAAACAAAGCTATATGTTCTATTAGATTAAAAAATCCAAAATCAATCCTGTGTGCAGCTGATGGACTTGCAAAATCCTGCAGATTTTTACATGCCAGATGCAATACTTTGTGTCAATTAGGGTTTTAACAAACTATTTTGATAATCTACTAATCTGTCAGTTATATGACCAATTAGTCAACTAATCATCAACTTTGCCAATTTTTCTGCTTTAGAAATGTGTCAAAACATTGAATAATATTAATTATAACTAATAAATAACACAAGGAAATTACTTCATCTTAGATTTTTTTATTGCACTTCGAGACAACTGAACAGGCCAATCTAATTTTGTCCAACTCAAATCACAAATGCTCTTTATGCTTCAGGACACATAGGGCTAAAATGCATTTATATCAGCTGGTATCGCTAACTGGCCATCTTGCTTATTAGTTCCAGCCGAGCAAACTCTTTCTCGCCGTTTCCATCTCCTCTCGTGCCAGGATGTTTACTTGTTGTTGTGGATGTTTACACGCTGTGCTCTAATTGAAAGCACGTTCCGTTTTGCACGCATTACAGATGACATCATTTTTAGTTTGGACTTTAGTAAAACTTTCCCACACGCGATTTGTCTAGCTCTGTTGGACGCCGAAGTATTAGCGCATTTTACGGACAGTGGAAAATGTATAGCATCATACAATGTAATGTGTGTCCCACAATAAACCAAACCAATTCATATTACATTAAATTTTATTCAAAATTACTGAAATTACAAAATTAAGCTCTGGACTATAACAAATCAAAATTTTCCCCTGTACTTTTTTACAGCAAGCATTTCTGAGGATGTTAAATATAGTACTAAACTATTCTTCATCTCAACAAAGTTAACATGGATTGAGATTCCAGTAACCATATGAAGTTGTATTTGTCCATTTAGCAATGAACAGTGACAAATTATTCAAATCCTCATGTTGTTTTATTTGTGCATGTCACGTTTTGCCATAGAGGCAGAGAAAGGACCCAGGCGCAGAGTTTTGGTATTTTGGTCGAGGCAGGCAGGACAATGGAGAAACTAACAGGCAGGACGAACGATCAGCAGGTAAACAGCTGTAAACAACAAATAAACAAACTGTAGACAACAAATAAACACCAGTATTACAAGGGGCAGGAAACAAACAGGCACAAGGCAAATGAGAGATGGAACTGAATGACATAAAACTAACGACAGACACACATAACAACATACCTGTAGCTGATGCGGAGGGGTGGGGCTTGCGGTCCTGGAAGCTTAGTTGGTGCAGATCTTGACTGGGACCGGCTCTGGGTGCCAGGACGCGGGCGGGGCCGATGCACTGGGCCGTAGAGGGACTAGACGCAGAGGGACTGGACGCAGAGGGACTGGACGCAGAGGGACTGGACGCAGAGGGACTAGACGCTGAGGGACTGGACGCAGGCTGGACCAATTTTCTGGGGTGCCATCATTCCTTTCGGGCATCCTGATGGTTTTCAGGGGAGATAGTGCTTCTCAGGTGGATGTTAAAGGCATGGTGGGAGTTTGGCTCTGCTGATCCTCTTCGGGTGAGAGCTTTCTCTCACGTTCTGCCATAGTGGCAGAGACAGGACCCAGGCGCAGAGTTTCAGCGTTTTTATTTTTCATTTTAATCCAATAGGCAGAATGTGAAAACAATGCTGGAAAACACAAGCAGGTAGGCAGGTTAAAGGAGACACTACGTACAAAACACCAGTATTACAATGGGCAGGAAACAAACACGCACAAGACAAATAAAAAGTGGAACTGACCGGCACACAACTAACAGGAGCCAATGCTTCCACAACCGGTGCACAAACCCAACTGACATATACAGGTAAACAAGACACAGGTGCAGCAAATGGGAAAAGATTAACGGAAAAGTACTGGGACAAAATACAAACCATATCACACAAGGACCAGGAGAGGGCAGCACAAGGCATACCATGACAGAACGTGACTGGAACATTACAGTGCAAAATTCTACAAAAAGAAATTTAAGAATTTGCTTTTGAAATTGGTTTTCAAATTTCCTTCGCCATGTGCCTTTTCGAACACCATTTTTCCCTGCCCTTCTATTTCCTTTAATTATATTGCCTTGACACCTAATCCAGGTGGATCTTTACTCTCTCCTAACTCTCACTCACTTTTTCCTCACGCTCTGCCTTTTTGGCTCTGAGCATCTTTTTGACCTTTTTCTTCTCTAGGAACTCTCCTTCCTTTCCTTTTTCTCCAGCCACTCCTCTGCTGCCTGTGTGTTGATCACCTTTGTCACCTCCTCCTCCTTCATCTTGTTCACTTTGTCTAAGGACTCTCGCTCTAGCTTCCATCGTTGGTTGCCCACTTTGTTACAATCCGCAATCCTCTTCCTCATCCAATGATTAGAATCAGTAGGCTTTGAACAATTATTCAGCTTTTGCTATTTGTTAAAACATTAAGTTATACTTAATATAACTAATAAATAACCACAAGGATATGACTTCAGCTTTTGAATTTTTTATTGCACTTCGAGACAACTGAAGGCAAAAATTTGAATCTACAAACAATTATTACTACCATAATTTCCAGACTATTTAGCGCACCTGAATACAAGCCGCACCCACTGAATAAAAAATATATTTTATTTTGAACATAAATAAGCCGCACACGTCTATAAGCTGCAGGTGCCGACCGGTACATTGAAACAAATTAACTTTACACAGGCTTTAACGAAACATGTGTTGTTCTTTTTGCACTGAGTCAATTCCTCACGCTGCTGTTTCCAACGTCTTATCATCGACTTATTAAGACCAATCTCCCGTGCAGCAGCTCTATTTCTTTTTCCAACAGCCAGCATCATGTGCATTTTTCGTGTCTTTGCCATGATGAGGTTGACAAAATGACGTAATCAGAATGAGGGGAAGTTTGAGCGTGCTCGATTTAATCTAAACATTAAACAAAAAAGTTTGTTTGACCATAACCCGTTGGGCAATTTCATTGGTCTAATGAAAGCTTCATGTCGCCAAAAACTGAGCACGTCACAGAATGTTATTTTTATTTTTTTTATTGAAATCCATATATTAGCCGCATCGTTGTTTAAGCCGCGAGGTTCAAAGCGTGGGAAAAAAGTTGCGGTTTGTAGTCCGGAAATTACGGTATCTAAATGTCTCATTACGATGGTCGTATACACTGAACTGTCTAACTGCTGTCTTTGGACATGTTGCTATGGTGATTGTATGCGCCGGGATGTTTACTTTTGAAATGCACGTTGTACTCTAATTGAAAACCCGGTCCGTATTGCACGCGTTACAGATGTCATCGAAATCTTGAGTTTGGAATTCAGTAAAACTTTCCCACATGCGACTTGCTCTGTTGCATGCTGACGTTTTAGGTCATTTTAAACACTTTAACAATCAAAGTTTTCTTCTATTGGATGGAATACGGAGCGCTGAATTATAGCTACAGCGCCTCACTGGTCAAATCACATTATTGCAGGCCCTTAAAATAGGTCCTATGTGATCAAACGAGTTGTCGATAATTTTGACTAATCGTTTCAGCCCTAGTGTCAATGTGAATGCAGTACTGATTTGGGATGAGATTACCAATTAATATTAACACATCCCCTGTATAAACTGACGTGTATGGGTGGGCATTTAAAAGGATAGAGAATAGCGGTTACATTTCCTGGGAACTGGAGATGCGTAGGAGACCGAAGACCTGACAGGGTCAGGTTGCACCAACAGGAACAAAAGCCACCTGGCACGTTCTTTATAGGATTGAGAGACCGGGGAAGAAGGATACAGAGAGACCGAAAGAGACGCATAGAAACGGGGGGGAAAGAAGACAAAGCCGTGGGGAAATTCTGTGAGCTTAAATCGGACAGAAAATGAGTATGATGGGGAAAATGGGAGTACGATTAGTATGAGGAGGCAATCAGTTGAGGTTAGGAGAGACATGTTCAACCACTAACCTGCTACATACATACGGCCTTGGAGTCACATACGGTAACTGCCCTTAAGAAAACAATATGTTTTCAATATGTTTTCTACTTATCTGAGGTACTATCGCACATAAGTATGCATTAATGATATTAATGATATTACTGATATGAATGATATTACTGATATTAATGATATTACTGATATTAATGATATTACTGATATTACTGATATTAATGGTATTAATGATATTACTGATATTAATGATATTAATGATATGAATGATATTAATAATATTACTGATATTAATGATATTACTGATATTAATGATATTACTGATATTAATGATATTAATGATATTAATGATATTAATAATATTACTGATATTAATGATATTACTGATATAAATGATATTAATGATATTAATAATATTACTGATATTACTGATATTACTTATATTAACAATATGATATTACTGATATTAATAATATTACTGATATTACTTATATCAACAATATGATATTACTGATTTTAATGATATTAATGATATTAACGATATGATATTAATGATATTACTTATATTACTGATATTAATGATATTAATGATATTTCTGATATTACTGATATTACTGATTTGAAAGATATTACTGATATTACTGATATTAATGATATTAATTATATTAACAATATGATATTACTGATATTAATTATATTAACGATATGATATTACTGATATTAATGATATTACTGATATTAACGATATGATATTAATGATATTACTTATATTACTGATATTAATGATATTAATGATATTTCTGATATTACTGATATTACTGATTTGAAAGATATTACTGATATTACTGATATTAATTATATTAATTATATTAACGATATGATATTACTGATATTACTGATATTACTGATATTACTGATATTAATGATATTAATTATATTAACAATATGATATTACTGATATTAATTATATTAACGATATGATATTACTGATATTAATGATATTACTGATATTAACGGTGTGTTGTTGGTGTGAATGCAGTGGTATGAATGTTATGAAAACAACACGAACACACGCTTGTGCGCCCAGACGGCCTCCGCATGAACAACGTCGTAGTGATTATGTGACTTCTCTCCATCCAGGACAACCTGAGCGTGTTTCTGCGCGGCTGTGAGGAGCTGGGACTGACGGGCTTGCAGCTGTTTGACCCCGGGGATCTGCAGGACACGTCTACACGCCCAATCGCCAAGTAACGCACC
Organism: Dallia pectoralis; assembly: GCA_029465975.1. Classification (NCBI taxonomy): domain Eukaryota; kingdom Metazoa; phylum Chordata; class Actinopteri; order Esociformes; family Umbridae; genus Dallia; species Dallia pectoralis. The sequence continues at coordinate 8,946,818 of CM055729.1, read as the reverse complement.
TCTCATACTCGCCTGTCTGTCTGTTTATCCATCTGTCTGTCTGCCCGCTTGTCTGCCCGCCTGCACACTGACATTTTGTTTAGATGTTTTTTCATCAACTGCTGTGACGGGAAGCTCTCATGCCCAGTCTAGACTGTCAAAGAGCAAACAATAAAAAGTTTGAATAGAGAGTCTAAGAGAAACTCCCTAGGAAAGCAGAGACCAGATTCCCCTAGAGGACCTGAGCTCTGGTGGAAAGCAGGGACCAGATTCCCCTGGAGGACCTGAGCTCTGGTGGAAAGCAGGGACCAGATTCCCCTGGAGGACCTGAGCTCTGGTGGAAAGCAGAGACCAGATTCCCCTAGCACTAGAAGCGCCAGAGCTGTTTTCACTCCTTTAATTGCCAGAGCCCCGCGCCCGCTGGCGTCATTAACATACAAATCATCCCAATTAGCACCTGCATTCTCATCCGCATCTTCACCATCCATTCACTGTGTAACCTGCCATCCATCTACAGCATCAGATCATCTACTGTGTTTTCATCCTGAATTAAATGAATTAGGGTGAATTATGCTAAAATATTATGTATTTATTGTCTTATGTAACCATACAATACAAAATTAAATCCATTATTTTAAAACGCACAGGCTATGACATTTACATTTCTAAAGATCGAATAAATGAAAATCCATCAAACTGTATGTCCTATTTTGATGTAGTAAATGCTAAAACATTTAAGATCACAAGCGACGCGCAATCAAATGATTTGCGCATGATTGGCCGTATATAGACATATTGCAACACAGACTCTTGAAATAAAAACATTAGGCTACAGTGTATAATTCGATCATTTTCATTTGTAAAATGTATTATAGTAATTACAGTCCAGTAACTAAGGCACTGTAGACAATGAAACACGTATTTTACACAGTTTGTATATTGGTCACGGTCGGGTATTCTGCTGTTACCCTGGAGATACATTAATCTATTTCATTTTATATTTTCGTTCTGTTTATTTAGTAAAACATATCTTCTTTATAAATGTACCTCTTTTTTCTAGTTCATTCAAATTCAATCAAGCCAATCAATCTATTATCTATGTGTATCTCGCAGTCTTTTGTCTGCCTGAGCAGGACACGCAAACTAACCGGTTGCATTGTGCACAGTGTTCATTAGTGTTGTTATTAGTGCACATGAGACAGCAGCAAATTAATCCGTTACATATATCCAGTTTCATATAGATCAGACCAAAACGAGTCCAGTTTCATATAGACCAGACCAAAACGGATCCAGTTTCATATAGATCAGACCAAAACAGATCCAGTTTCCCATAGGTCAGACCAAAACCAGTCCAGTTTCATATAGACCAGACCAAAACGAGTCCAATATAGATGGGACCAAAACGAGTCCAATATAGATCAGACCAAAACGCGTCCGGTTTCATATAGATCGGACCATTATTGAGTGCAATAGGCGCATGACACATAGAACTGATAAATAATTAAAAATTAAATAAATGGGCTGTATACATAGATGTATTGGATGAATTCGTTCTGTTTATTTAGTGAAACATATTTCTTTATAAACTTACCTCTTTTTTCTAGTTCATTCAAATTCAACCAAGCCAATCAATCTATTGTCTATGTGTATCTCGCAGTCTTTTGTCTGCATATGGCCCATTCAACCATTGACCCAGACCAGATTTCCCTAGAGGACCTGAGCTCTGGTGGAAAGATGGTGGAAATATGTGGTGGAGAATATGACAGTACATTGCTGTTAAAGCTATTCCAAAATGTCTGGGCTTTTTCACGAGTCTTCAGACACTTCAAACACTCCAAATCAAAACAAAATGATAGTTTCAGTTCCTGGAGTATGACGTCATAGTGACAGAGCAGTATCGCCATAGTGACAAAGCAGTATTGGTTCAGTACAACTAGTCATTGTCTGAATGACTGGAGGCTACAATTGGAGAGTCTAGTTGTTATTAGCAGGCTTGCATTGCCTGACGTCTGTCTCTATGCCAGGGCAACTCTGTCAGTCAGTTAATAAGGAGACAGAGGCATTTTTGTTTTTACTTTTTTTACTTTTAATATACTTTGCATACAGGGAATTTTTCAGACTCTTTCACTTTTTTCACATTGTGTTACGTTACAGAGTTACTTAAAATTGATTAAATAGTTTTCTTCTCCTCATGAATGGACACAGGAAACCCAATAGTGACCAAAGTGTCCAGGCCCAGATCTGCGGAAGGGTACCGAAGGAATTATGCAACATTGTAGGTCCCCAGCAACATGTTCTTGAATAGAAGACATTTGGAACAATCAATGCTTCATAGCTAGCCATTCATCGAAACTTAACAATAAGACTCAAGAGCACTAGTCAGATGCTCTATCCACAGGACAATAAGGTGGTAGATCACTAGTGAGATGCTCTAACCACAGGACAATAAGGTGGTAGATCACTAGTGAGATGCTCTAACCACAGGACAATAAGGTGGTAGATCACTAGTGAGATGCTCTAACCACAGAACAATAAGGTGGTAGAGCACTAGTCAGATGCTCTAACCACAGGACAATAAGGTGGTAGAGCACTAGTCAGATGCTCTAACCACAGGACAATAAGGTGGTAGAGCACTAGTCAGATGCTCTAACCACAGGACAATAAGGTGGTAGAGCACTAGTCAGATGCTCTAACCACAGGACAATAAGGTGGTAGAGCACTAGTCAGATGCTCTAACCACAGAACAATAAGGTGGTAGAGCACTAGTCAGATGCTCTAACCACAGGACAATAAGGTGGTAGAGCACTAGTCAGATGCTCTAACCACAGGACAATTAGGTGGTAGAGCACTAGTCAGATGCTCTAACCACAGGACAATAAGGTGGTACAGCACTAGTCAGATGCTCTAACCACAGGACAATAAGGTGGTAGAGCACTAGTCAGATGTTCTAACCACAGAACAATAAGGTGGAAGACCACTAGTCAGATGCTCTAACCACAGAACAATAAGGTGGTAGAGCACTAGTCAGATGCTCTAATCACATGACAATAAGGCTGTAGAGCACTAGTGAGATGCTCTAACCACAGGACAATAAGGCGGTAGATCACTAGTGAGATGCTCTAATCACATGACAATAAGGCTGTAGAGCACTAGTGAGATGCTCTAACCACAGGACAATAAGGCTGTAGATCACTAGTGAGATGCTCTAACCACAGGACAATAAGGTGGTAGAGCACTAGTGAGATGCTCTAACCACAGGACAATAAGGTGGTAGAGCACTAGTGAGATGCTCTAACCACAGGACAATAAGGTGGTACAGCACTAGTCAGATGCTCTAACCACAGGACAATAAGGTGGTAGAGCACTAGTCAGATGCTCTAACCACAGGACAATAAGGTGGTAGAGCACTAGTCAGATGCTCTAACCACAGGACAATAAGGTGGTAGAGCACTAGTCAGATGCTCTAACCACAGGACAATAAGGTGGTAGAGCACTAGTCAGATGCTCTAACCACAGGACAATAAGGTGGTAGAGCACTAGTCAGATGCTCTAACCACAGAACAATAAGGTGGAAGACCACTAGTCAAATGCTCTAACCACAGAACAATAACGTGGTAGAGGACTAGTCAGATGCTCTAACCACATGACAATAAGGCTGTAGAGCACTAGTGAGATGCTCTAACCACAGGACAATAAGGCGGTAGATCACTAGTGAGATGCTCTAACCACAGAACAATAAGGTGGTAGAGCACTAGTCAAATGCTCTAACCACAGGATAATAAGGTGGTAGAGCACTAGTGAGATGCTCTAACCACAGGACAATAAGGTGGTAGATCACTAGTGAGATGCTCAAACCACAGGACAATAAGGTGGTAGAGCACTAGTCAAATGCTCTAACCACAGGACAATAAGGTGGTAGAGCACTAGTGAGATGCTCTATCCACAGGACAATACGGCACTAGAGCACTAGTGAGATGCTCTAACCACAGAACAATAAGGCTGTAAAGCACTAGTGAGATGCTCTAACCACAGGACATTAAGGTGGTAGAGCACTAGTCAGATGCTCTAACCACAGGACAATAAGGCTGTAGAGCACTAGTCAGATGCTCTAACCACAGGAGAATAAGGTGGTAGAGCACTAGTCAGATGCTCTAACCACAGGACAATAAGGTGGTAGAGCACTAGTCAGATGCTCTAACCACAGGACAATAAGGTGGTAGAGCACTAGTGAGATGCTCTAACCACAGGACAATAAGGTGGTAGAGCACTAGTGAGATGCTCTATCCACAGGACAATAAGGCGGTAGAGCACTAGTGAGATGCTCTAACCACAGAACAATAAGGCTGTAAAGCACTAGTGAGATGCTCTAACCACAGGACAATAAGGTGGTAGAGCACTAGTGAGATGCTCTAACCACAGGACAATAAGGTGGTAGAGCACTGTTGAGATGCCGTAACCACAGGACAATAAGGCTGTAGAGCACTAGTCAGATGCTCTAACCACAGGACAATAAGGTGGTAGAGCACTAGTCAGATGCTCTAACCACTGAACAATAAGGTGGTAGAGCACTGGTGAGATGCCGTAACCACAGGACAATAAGGCTGTAGAGCACCAATGAGATGCTCTAACCACAGGACAATAAGGTGGTAGAGCACTAGTGAGATGCTCTAAACTATGAGCTAAACACCAACTGCTAATACACCTACACTCAGCACAAGGCAACGTTTCATTAACCTCAGATGACATGACTTATCTATAGCCTACTTACTCCTCAGTCCGGGTTTCCACTGGGTCTACAAAAGAAAAAAGAGATACAGAGATAGACAGAGAAAGGCGAAAGAGGGAAGAGAGTCAGAAACAGAAGAGTAATAGAACCATATGAAACTATAATCTGCTCCCCTGGTTTTGTCATGACATACGATTCCTTGAACAGTTCAGTTGTAACCTTAGGGAATACCATTTGATGTCATTACTCACTAGTCAGTGGTCTTGAATGCATGCATGGGCGTCTGTCTTGCAGGTGTTTCTGTGTGTGTGTTTTTGTGTGTGTGTGTGTGCGTGTGCACGTGTGTGTGTGCACGTGTTACCCCTGTCATTGAGGACTATGCACAATCTGCGTTATTATATCTGCGCTGTTTCAGAGACCGCTGCATCCTTACAACAGATCTGTTTAAAAGAAAATGTAAAGATTGAAATACATTTTTTTTCTTTGGCAATGTAGACACAAGTTTTCTATGCCAATATAGCCATTTGCTTAAAAATTGGAGCGGGAGACGAGGGGGGGCAGCTGAATGGAGAACGAAAGAGTTACAAGAGAAAGAGAGTAGTATTGACAGGCTGCGATCTCACAGTTGAGTCTGTACAGCCTGCTTTCTCTGGAGGGATTAACATGTGGTTAGTTTCTCTTTTTGTTAAGAGGATGGTAAGAAAGGAGGGATGATGAAATGACACCGGGGCCTTGTGTTGGAGGAGAAGGAGGAAGGATAAGAGTAGAGGGAGGAGCAGTAAGAGAAGGAGGAGGCAGGATAAGAGTAGAGGGAGGAGCAGTAAGAGAAGGGGGAGGCAGGATAAGAGTAGAGGGAGGAGCAGTAAGAGAAGGAGGAGGCAGGATAAGAGTAGAGGGAGGAACAGTAAGAGAAGGAGGAGGCAGGATAAGAGTAGAGGGAGGAGCAGTAAGAGAAGAAGGAGGCAGGATAAGAGTAGAGGGAGGAGCAGTAAGAGAAGGAGGAGGCAGGATAAGAGTAGAGGGAGGAGCAGTAAGAGAAGGAGGAGGCAGGATAAGAGTAGAGGGAGGAGCAGTAAGAGAAGGAGGAGGCAGGATAAGAGTAGAGGGAGGAGCAGTAAGAGAAGGAGGAGGCAGGATAAGAGTAGAGGGAGGAGCAGTAAGAGAAGGAGGAGGCAGGATAAGAGTAGAGGGAGGAGCAGTAAGAGAAGGAGGAGGCAGGATAAGAGTAGAGGGAGGAGCAGTAAGAGAAGGAGGAGGCAGGATAAGAGTAGAGGGAGGAGCAGTAGGAACTCAGACACTCTGACTGCTGGATTTATGGTTTCGCCTCCTTTTCTTTTAAATATTGTGTTGCTCCCTGTCTCTTTTTTTCTCTATTTCTCTCTCTGTTTCTCTCACAGTACCCCCCTTCTTACTTTCTGCTTGATCAGTTATTAGTAATTGGTTGCCAACCAAGAAATCTGGTGTTCTCAAGGAGAGGTGCGTAAAATGTGAAAATGATCACATTTGCATGTCTCTAACAAAGCTGGCAGAAATGGAAACAAACAGAATTTCTTCCGAATCTCCTCTTATTGCCCTGGAGCCTTTTAAAAACCACACAGGGACTCACCAGGAGATAGGATAAATGTTGGCTTTACATGTCACGGCTGAAGCACAAACCAAGCGTGATTTTATCCATCTGGTATTTGGATTGCCGAATCTACATTTTCCTTTGGCACTTGTCCCAAGAGCATCAGGTGTTGTTCCTGGTGTCTTGACAACGAAATCATCCCCAGGAGGCCAGTTCAACCCCCACGCTGTCCCCAGCAAGTCCTTCCTAGGTTGTTGATGAGAAGTGTTCTTACCCTTTATGGTGTATGTCACACTAACGGACCGGAGTCCTCTAGGCACCTCTATGGTGACCTAGAGGTTATTTTATTTTTATTTTTTTTAATTGTTTTTTCATGCTTGGTTTTGGGAGCCATATTTAGTTCACTGTTTGGGGGCAGGGGTTGTGGGTGTTTGTTTGCTGTACAGATGGTGAGTGGTGCTTTTTGTCACATTCTCGTTTTTCTTCAGTGAAGTTTGTTGAATTAAAAAGGAAAATGTCCTTGCTCAGCTCTGCAGCTGTGTGTTCCTTCAACCACCATCATTACAGAGTATCTTATGTAACTCACCCCCCTAACCCAAAAGCCATTCTGCCTTCAAACACACACACACACACCTCCCCCCACTGTTTCCGTTTGTGAAACAATTCTTGCAGATTTATTTTTCTGCTTCCAGTACTGTCGGTGTTGACAGCTAAATCACTGAGCGAGGCGTACTTGCTAATACTGGGTTTTGTAGCCATCCTACCTAGGTATCTTTAGATGTGTGCATGTAACTGCTATTTGCTAAATGGCTAAAATGAAAATGCGACCAACCTGTGATAGTGAGGAGCAGTTCTGAACAGACTGACATGTTGTCTGAATGCAAGTGTTTAATTTCTTACAAGTATACACATCCACCTACCAGCAATCTGGACATGAGTCATTTCACAGACAGTTCTGGAATAATCTCACTCAGGCGAGTCGTTTTAAAACGCTCTTAACCCCTCTGTGACCTGTAACATTCATTGCAACAGCATATTTGCCCGCTGCGTTGACCTATGATCTCTGCTGAAGCCTTAGGTCACCTCACTTATACGTTCATGGAGGAAAGTAGAAACATTGAAAACCAAGTCACGCACGCACACACACACAGCACACACCCGCACACACACACACACGCACACACCCGCACACACACACACGCACACACCCGCACACACACACGCACACACCCGCACACACACACACGCACACACCCGCACACACACACACACACACACTATCGAGTTGACGACCTACATTATAATAACCATTATATTAACCATTTAATTTAACGATTAAATATAATTATTTTACCTAACTCTTGAATCAGACCCTTATTTTAACCTTAACCTAACCTTTACTTAACTTTAACTATGAGCCAAACATATAACATGGACCCTAATTTGAATCGTGCCATGATTTATGTTGTTTTACTGTGGGAATGAGGACCTCATTAAGACAATAAAACAGGTACACACACTGTCTCTCTACATACAGATGTCTGTATTTGTCTCTGTTTGGCTCTCTCCTCCCCTGCATCAGTGTGTAAGTCAGAAAATGAAATAAGTGTGTGTGCGTTTTTGAGTGATAGAGTGATTGAGGGGTTGAGATCCATCTCTTTGCCTCCAGCCTCTTGAACATAACACGATTCAGACTGCTTCAGTCAGAATAGAGAGTTTGAAGATCAAACACCAGTATAATTTTTTCATACCACTCACTCTCTCTCCCCTCCTTCTCTGCCTCACTCTTTCTCTTGCGCCTCCCTCTCTCTCTCTCCCTCCCTTCTTTCTCCTTCCCTGTCCTCCCTCCCTCTCGAGTCTCAATGAGCATTTTCACAACTTCATCTCTGTGTCGTTCCATAACTACAGCGTTGCTTCTGTGGAGTATTTCCTCTGCAAGCAGAGAATGCTTATTTCACCGTGACCTATGTTCATCTTTCCTGCTTTCTATCTCCTCCTCACAGGTTCGCAGACTGCAGCAGGAAGCTGAAAAATGTAAGTGGCACCTCGGTCTGTTTGTCTGTCCGTGAAACATTCTGCGTTAACGCTAACGTTTGTGTGTTTGTGTGCCTCTGTCTGTCTCGCTCTCTCACCGCTTCGTCTATTTTCGTCACGTCTTTTTTATCGTCATGTCTGTACGTGTTTCCATCCTCCCTTCGTTTGTCCGTCCATCCTCGTTCCCTCGCTCTCCGTCTCGCTCATGTCCCTGCTGCTGTTTTATATGGTGCTCGCGTAGTGCCATTGTCACACTCTGCGGTCTGACTTATGTGACGTGTCTAGCTGACTCTGCTTGTTACCGATTACTGTATTCTGTCTAACATATGCAGCCGTACTCCACTCCTGTTTCCAGCCCTAACCAGACATCTGTCTGAGCTGTGTATTTTGGCTGAAGGACATCAAAACGCCACGTTAGATTCCCTCCACAATGCATGAGTACTCTCCATTAAGTCACACCAGCTGCAGAGGGAGCTCGCCCAGCGCTAGTGTGAAGTGTAGCCTTTGAAACGAACTGCAGTGGCAGCAGCATTTTATTATATATTTGTTTTATTGATACGCTGAGCAGCTTTCCAACTGGCTAATGTGTTTTGGGTTCGTTTGAGAAACACTGCTTGCATTTGGCTAGGGTAAGGGACTGGGTGGAATTCTTCTGGCTTCATGTGATGTTAAACTGTTACAGGAGTGCAGTTTCTGTTCTGCCTGTTTTTTGCAGTTACTGACTGCTGCACAGGGATGGTTGTGCATTACATGAGATTCACATTTATCCTGGGTGAACGATTGTAGTAAATGTATACGTTTTGCAGCCTTTTATGTAATGGCATAAATCAAACTGAACCCTGGCTCTTCCAACTGTGTCACGCAGCACCAGATGTCACGTGGTGTGTGTGGGCGTGTGGGCGCACATTTGTTTATGCATGCATGCTTTAGTGTTTATGTGTGCACACCACAATTGTTGGTTTTTGTGACACAATGATGTTATTATCTGTTGTCAGAAGGAACTCACTTTGACAGGTTAAGAAAAATATGTCAGAGCAGCCAGGCATACAGGGGGCATGACCCCAGAGCTGTACAGATTTAGCTTGCGGTGTGTATTTAGTCAATTTGACATGATGTTGACATGTTGTCACAAGGTTTTGCTGCAGCAAATGTCATAATGTGTAGGTTGTTAGTTACCTTAAAGGGGATTTTTATAAGTTGTTCAACTTGTTTAGTGACCCTGCCTGAAGGAATGGGCCAAAATGAACTGTAAACCTAGAGGATTTGGTCATTATTATACAGTGTGTATACTAAACCACCTTAGGCACGCTAGATACGAATTGTTGGAAATAGTCTAAGCCTATCAGCGTGAGAACAGAAACATTTCCAAAAAAACATTTTTTGGAAAAAGTGACTCCTCATCTAGTCTAAAAGTGACCTCGCCCTGACGTCACCTTGACCTCACCACCAATCCTGTTTTTTTTTGTGGGCTAGAATTGACTGTTGCTCGTTGAGTCTTCTAAACCAAGGATTTGTTTTCAAGATTGGACTCCGAACAAAGATTTCAGATAAAAATTACTTTTCATCTCTGCAATTTGGCCATTTATATAATCTATTGTCCATTTATTATCTCTATAAGGTGTGCATGGGCTGCTGTCTAAGTGTAGCACATTTGTCAAGAGATACTGTACTGTTGTTTGTTGTTGACAACCAAGTTGTGAAGGTGTATGTAAAAAACACTGCAGCACCTCTTTACTAGCAGCAGAGATGGTCTCTCCCTTCAGATACACTGCACTGTGTTGGGATAGTAGATACATATGGTTTGTTAAGATGCATGGATGTGTGCACATCTAAAGACTGTGCTTGTAATGTTTGTATTTTACAAACATTCCACAAAGCCCTCAAGACAACATATTCAATTTGTTTCATTCAAAAAATCCCCCCATGGTTCCTATTTGAGGTTGATAAAGGAAAACAAAGCAGCCAATCGATCGGTTTCTCCTTGCTATGTGAAAGGGCGTGTTTGATCTCTGTACGGCCTGTGAGGATGGCTGAGTCCTCAAAGTGAAGACAGATAGCGGCAATAGTAAACAAACCTGTCAGAATTGTGTTAGCATGCTAGCATAGTAAATTAGCCTGACTTATGTTGCAGTGGGAAGAGAGGAGGCTAGATGTGGGTTTACATTGTGTTTTGGGGTCAGGACAATGGGGTGGTCTTGTCTTATTTGTACAGCAATCCCTGGCCGGCCTATTCCAATGATATAGTTGAAATTGGTCCAAAAGGAGCAGCACCTTATTGGCAGCCATTTTGATGAAACTGTTGTCTTCCAGTGAACAGAAACTGTTTGAATCAACGTGTTTCAAAGTAACATCCAGTGTTACATTGTAATCACAGTAACCGATCTGACCAGAAATCAAATGTGTACCAATACAAAGTCAGTTATTCAACATTGTATCTACGATAACAACAGAAACATAGGCTGGTTTTCTTTCAGTTATAATTCAGTTGTGCTTTTGCAATTGCATTTAACAAATTTAGCAGATGCTGTCATCCAGAGCAACATCTACGAGCAATTAGGATTAAGTGCCGTTCTCACGGGCCCAACTTAGTATGATAAAACAATGGAAATTCAGCTGTGTTTCTGAGTGGGCTGGATGCAGAAACCTCAGAGATCAACGCCAACCATTTGAGAATTCTTCATGTTGAAAGTGTCTGCATAAACCACTGGGCCGATCTGCCAAATTATAGCCCATAACGTTTCCAGTTTAATGACGATGCCAATGTTGTATTTATGTGTGAAACAATGTCAGCATTTGGAAAACTTGATGTGTTATTTTTTTGACAAATTCAAACAGGAGTCCTTTGACCTCGGACAAACAGTCTGACATTTGAAATGAACATTTGATTGCTCTCAGGAGGTGGAAAATGCTTATGTTGCTACCAGCTAGCATTACTGTTGTGATGTCTACCATGAAGGGTTCGAAGATCAGGAATATACTGGCTTTGCCAGTGTATCAACGCAGACCAATTTTGCGCTGGAATTCAGACAGGTCTAGTCATCAAGCTGTTCAGTTTTAAACCACTCTGAATTTGTTTGCCTGTTGACGCTGCCAAAAAGTTGGTCAGCAGCATGGGTGGGTTCGTTGTAAATTAGCTGCCACTGAATAGAACATAGGATTGTGTCACGACTTGTCCAAGGTGTAGTGTGGTAAGCCATGTGCAAAGCCGTAAATCCGTTAAATAAGGTTTATTAGTGATAAAAACACAAAACAAACCGACAACGGCGAAAAACACGAACTTGGTTGATGAAAGTAAAATGCGCATATAGCGACTTAAACGAACACCTCCAAACAACAACTAATCGTGAAACAAACACTCACCTCTAAACTAACAATGTGACATGGAACAATGAAGCGCAACGAGTGACATCTAGCAATCCCCTTTATAGCCCAGTGATTGCAAATCCCCAACAGCTGTAACCAACACAAACCAGGAAAGGGTGCACCCGAAACCAGACAGTGCAGTACACTTACTCACCACTCGTGACAGTACCCCCCACTTAAGGCTAGCTCCCAGATAGCCAACAAGAACCAACATTAACAACAACACACCAAAAAAAAAAACAAGGGAGCAACAGGCAAGGACCCACTGTCACACCCAAAGGGTTAGTCCCAGACAGCAGGTCCAGCCCTTAAAGGGCCTTGGTGGCCCGATCGCCGTCTTGTGCGGCAAGGCTTCCGCCATCTTGGTGGACGTGGCGGCGGCCATCGTGGTTGGCGTGGCGGCGGCCATCGACGTGGGCGTGGCGGCGGCCATCGACGTGGGCGTGGCGGCGGCCATCGACGTGGGCGTGGCGGCGGCCATTTCAGGCGGCGTGGCGGCGGCCATTTCAGGCGGCGTAGTCTCCGCCATTTCAGGCGGCGTAGTCTCCGCCATATCAGGCGGTGACGCTCTGGGAGCTCTGGCAGGCGGTGACGCTCTGGGAGCTCTGGCAGGCGGTGACGCTCTGGGAGCTCTGGCAGGCGGTGACGCTCTGGGAGCTCTGGCAGGCGGTGACGCTCTGGGAGCTCTGGCAGGCGGTGACGCTCTGGGAGCTCTGGCAGGCGGTGACGCTCTGGGAGCTCTGGCAGGCGGTGACGCTCTGGGAGCTCTGGCAGGCAAGAATGCTCTGGGAGCTCTGGCAGGCAAGGACGCTCTGGGAGCTCTGGCAGGCAAGGACGCTCTGGGAGCTCTGGCAGGCAAGGACGCTCTGGGAGCTCTGGCAGGCAAGGACGCTCTGGGAGCTCTGGCAGGCAAGGACGCTCTGGGAGCTCTGGCAGGCAAGGACGCTCTGGGAGCTCTGGCAGGCAAGGACGCTCTGGGAGCTCTGGCAGGCAAGGACGCTCTGGGAGCTCTGGCAGGCAAGGACGCTCTGGGAGCTCTGGCAGGCAAGGACGCTCTGGGAGCTCTGGCAGGCAAGGACGCTCTGGGAGCTCTGGCAGGCAAGGACGCTCTGGAAGCTCTGGCAGGCGAGGACGCTCTGGGAGCTCTGGCAGAGGAGGGAGATGACACTTCGGGAGCTCAGGCGGAGGTGGGAGCGGCCAATCCTGAAACTCTGGCGGAGGAAGGAGGAGCCACTCGTCGACACACTCATGCTGAGGGGGGAGGAGCCACTCGTCGACACACTCATGCTGAGGGGGGAGGGGCCACTCGTCGACACGCTCATGCTGAGGGGGGAGGGACGACTCCAAGGCCTCATGCTGAGGGGGAGGGGCCACTCGTCGACACGCTCATGCTGAGGGGGGAGGGACGACTCCAAGGCCTCATGCTGAGGGGGGAGGGGCCACTCGTCGACTCGCTCATGCTGAGGGGGAGGGGCCACTCGTCGACACGCTCATGCTGAGGGGGAGGGACGACTCGTCGACACGCTCATGCTGAGGGGGGAGGGACGACTCCAAGGCCTCATGCTGAGGGGGGAGGGGCCACTCATCCGGGCACTCACGTTGAGGAGGGAGGAGCCGCTCAGGGCACTCAAGCAATGGTGGGAGGGGCTCATCTAGGCACTCACGCTGGAGTGGGAGAGGCTGGTCCTGTAGGGTGAACCACACCCCCCACCATCTCCTAATCACCTCGGGCGGCTGGCACTCCAGGCCCTTAGGTGGTCTCTGGGCCCTGGAGGTTGGTGGCCGGAAAGGGTCATAGCCCTGTTGGAGCTGGGGTTTTGGCTGTAGCTCCAGAGCTCTTTCTGGCTCTGGCTGCAGCCCCGGAGCAGTGGGTGGTTGCTGTGGCAGCACCAGGGTCGTGGGTGTTCTCTCCGCGGACCTCCTTGAACACCCCGTTAGCTCCCCCCCAAAAATTACTTTGGGGCGCCTCCGGGATGTCCTCTTGCCTTCATAGAAGGCCCGCGGACCCATTGTCACTGACCCTGAATGCTGCAAAGATGGTTCATATACAGCATACGGCCGGAGACGTAGCCACCGCTCCTGTGGTGTCTCCGGCCGATTCCACTCCCACCGCTCCGTGGGGTGACGGTGAGCTTCATCCGACGGGGCGCTATAGCTTGCCCCCCCGCAGAATCCACTCACCGTCCGACTCTGCTGGCTTGGTTGGCGCTTCATTCTGTCACGACTTGTCCAAGGTGTAGTGTGGTAAGCCATGTGCAAAGCCGTAAATCCGTTAAATAAGGTTTATTAGTGATAAAAACACAAAACAAACCGACAACGGCGAAAAACACGAACTTGGTTGATGAAAGTAAAATGCGCATATAGCGACTTAAACGAACACCTCCAAACAACAACTAATCGTGAAACAAACACTCACCTCTAAACTAACAATGTGACATGGAACAATGAAGCGCAACGAGTGACATCTAGCAATCCCCTTTATAGCCCAGTGATTGCAAATCCCCAACAGCTGTAACCAACACAAACCAGGAAAGGGTGCACCCGAAACCAGACAGTGCAGTACACTTACTCACCACTCGTGACAGATTGAATGTAGTAGAATGTACAATGTAGTTTTGGCTCTAAAGTCATCCACTGTAATAATTCCTCCATAGGTTCTAATAACCATATATTGGCTGGGCCGGGCTGCCAACAGCTGCACATCCTACAACGGGCCCACACTGGACCTGAAGCAGTTTGACGGCCTGCTGTCACAGATGCGAAAGGTACCTACACGGAACAGTACAAGCATGTGACCATCGACTCTGTAAGTTAGCAGTTGGTTGTGTCCTAGTTGAAGCTATGACAATGTTGGGTGTTAAAGGGTGCTGGGATTTGCTGTAGTATTAAGAGTCTTAGACTGAGGCCCCGTTGAACTAAAGCATATGTTATCTTTGGCATAGATCAGCATGTTGTGATGCAAGCTCGCCTCGTGGGTTTTAACCACTCCTCTGTTAAGCTCCTATACTCCTTCCTCCTGTCATGGAGCCACATCACTGGAAGAGAATGCTCTTTGTCTCGCCTCCTCTTTTGCTCTCTTTCACCTCTCTCCCTCTGCGTCCAGCGATGATGTCAGGCCTTCCACCTGTCGTTCAAAGCCAATTTCCATCGTGGCTGTTCACTTTTTAGGGTCCCAGAGAGACCTACAGAGATGTCGCTCATGATCCACACAAGGGCCACGACTCCGCCTTGCAAACGATGGCGGTGGTGACAAACCGAGAGAAATATTCAACGGGTTTCTGAAAATGCTGTTAAACGACAACACAGGATATAGTCTCTGTTAATAGTGTGCCTGCTGCTTTATGTCTTAAATAGCCAATCAGCGCTCTGCATGTTAGTTAGGTCCTCTGCAGGCTGGTCAGTGCATTCCTACTGTAGGACAAGGTGTATTCATTGTGGACTGGAACAAAAGCCTGGATTCACGTTTGCTCCGGGACAGGTGCTTTTGTCAGAGCTGAGGTGACGAGCTTCGAGCTGACAAACTATTGGTTGAAATCCTTTAGGATGCCCTTTGCACCCCAGAGTTGTACCCATAACACCACCCACCCCACCCTAAGGTCAGTTAAACTGGACCGCAGTGTCCTCCTCCGGTCTATCTGGGCCAGGGCCTAAAGGAGGGAAACGAATGAGGAGCAAACTATGGGGTGGGGACAAAGGTGTGAGGTGGCGTGGGTTGAGGAGGGAGGGGAACGAAACCAAGGGGGGTGAGAGGGAGGACAGAAGGGCAATAGGCAGTGCTAGAGAGGGAGGAGGAGAGGGAAGTGTCCAGAGTGAGAGGGTGGAGGGTGAGTTTGGGCCAGGAAAACAGTGGAAGGGGGAACGAGAAACAGGGCTGGACCAGGAAGTTGCACCTGACAGGACGAGTGTTTGTTTAGCCCTGGGAACTTGAGAGGCCACCGACTAGCTAACCCAGGCAGAGAGACTCACAGAGGGACAGAAGGAGAATATCAATCGGAACTGAATGGAATCATCCATGTTGGAGGAATCACTGCGGGTGAGATCCAGAAACAGATTTTTAGACAGTCTGGAAAGAAATATTTGGATGTTGACATGGGCATGTTTTGTGATTGTATGCATGTCTCCGCAACTCTAAGTGCCCTCTCATGCGAGTGTTTGTGTGTGTTAGGAGGCAGACGACACAGAGAGCCCGCAACGCAGCATACGAGACAGCGGCTACATCGACTGCTGGGACTCAGAGCGCAGCGATTCGCTCTCCCCGCCACGCCACGGCAGGGAGGACTCTTTCGACAGCCTGGACTCGTTCGGCTCGCGCTCCAGACAGACTCCCTCGCCGGACGTACTGGTCGCCCGCGGCATCGGCAGTGATGGTAGGACAACAGAGCCCCTGGGACGTGTTACGCCACACACACATACACACACACACACACACACACACTGACACACACAGGTCACATTACCGCCACATTCTTTCCACTACAAAGGAAACTGAAAAAATATGGACGATGACAGAATACCTTTCAGTAACTAAACATTTCAGTGGATAACATAGTGGTTGCACGGGGCTATTACTGTTACTTTAACTTATCTGTAGTATGCACAAAGAAATTATGTTGTCAGATTTATGCCAGAGACTAGATATATAGCTCAGCCTTGGTCTGTCCTAGCAGCATTAATATCCTGTTTTTAAGCATCTGCTACATTTCCCAAGGCTGCATTCCCTTTAACTTAGTTGGGTGGGGTGTGACATTGCTATGGAATCCTGTGATAATGTAAAGCTTGTAATAGCCACTGCTTAGCACACTAAACTGGAATACATTTATACCTGGTCAATAACTTAAGTTGATACACAGATAGTGTTCCAAAATTAAACCATTATGGATCTTCTCCATAGGACACGTCAAAGTGTTTTCTGCATAGGGGACGAAGGTTTGCCAGAACTAATCAAATTTAGATAGAGTCCCACTCGGCTTACATTGAATTCTCACAAATTTGAGTCTGTGTAGCAGTGTAGTCTTATGTAGCTAATGGGACATCTTTTTCTATCATTTTTGATGAAATTAGACTCCTAAGAATGGGTTGTTATCAAGGTTTTGGGTGGTCTTTTTAATGGCTTTTTAAAACGCCATTATAATTATTTATTACATGTATTACTACCATAAATTAAAAGTTCAGGTATATGAACAAAATACCAGAATAAGATTAGATAAAGATAAAGCAGTAGCCCATCAAAAGTAAGACTTCAGTCATTTAAGTAATCTGATCTTTTTCTAATTCATGTAACGCATGAAGTCATTGTGGTCACTGACAGCTGGCGTAATATTATCTGTCCCTATCAGCTCTTTCCAACCACTCCTGTCTCATATATATGACATCATCTAGCAATGAGTCTGTTACCTCAGAGCCAAGCTCGACTATTGACATCTATAGGAAGGCATGTTTGTGCGGTTGGCTCCTCAGGCAAAATGTTTAGCGCTGTTGCCGTTGGTTACGTCTCTTTGTGTTGAGTGATAACACAGAGAGGAGATAACAGTCTTGAATGATTGGTCACACCTTATTCCAAGAAAGGACACACTTCATCAACTCTGTTGCATAAGATGATGGTACTTGTGTCTGACAAATCAGTGGGAAAGAATGTGAGTGTTTTCCGCCTGTGATATAAGAGCACACTCAACTTCATGCCTTCATTAAAAGTCTGTCCATAGAAATGTTAAGAGGAGATGACACATTCCAGTAGGGACATTGTCATTAAAGGCCTTCGGGGTGTTTTTACTGTCATGGCGGAATGTCCAAATGCATTGGCTGATCTCCATCTGGGTGATGACTCCATCTGGGTCATCAGGCATTCGCCCATTATTTTTCTTCTCAATGATTAACTGCAAATGTGCACTCACAACGCTTGTAAAGTTTTACTGAAATGATAACCATTCAAAATAAATGTTGCCTTGCCAATTTTTTTCGGGAAAGTCCTTACATTGAACCTAACCCTCACTAACTTTTTAACCGTTTTCCTCATTGGGGCCATCGAAAGTGCAGATTGTTGTTTTTACTATCTTTATAGAGATGTGTGGCCCTCACAAGTACAGTAAGAACAAGCACATAGCAAATGTATGTAGTCCCTCCTGTATGACAGTTTAATTGCAGCGTTGGGGTATCTGAAGCAAGTTTTTCAATTGCTGTACTGGCGTTGTATCGCTGACGCGTGGTAATATTGTACCTATAAAAATCTCTCCTCATCCCAAAACAACCAAGGAAAGCATTTTTTTAATTTGTTTCCCGGAGAGAGAAACCAAGACCTTCAGTCCTGTGATTTTTATGGATTGTTCTACACGTAGAGTGTGCATTGGACATGATATTATATCCGAAAAGTATGTGCACTGCTACTAAATAATAGGTGAAGGAGTGGGTCGATACTTGCAGCTCGGCTACAGAACTACGAGAGGATAATTATAAACACATAACCTTTTGTTTATTGTGTGGAGGAGTCAAAAGAGAAGCTAGTCAGCAAGCTTGTGAATGTCATTCAGATGCAAACATCAGGACTGCTTGTGTTCTAATATGAGAGAAGTTATCTGAGAAATCTTTACACCACAAGACTGATGGATATATTTGGCTGAAGCTACTCAGGTCTAGTTTGTAGTTGGATTCCAGAGTGGGATTTTTTTTATTGATAACAATTTTTTTATTGATAACAAAGGCACCAACAATCACGCCACAATCTTAAAAGTTGCTTCTTCCACGTTCTAATATTTGGTCAAACAACAACTAAACCTTTTGACCATATCTGCGTGCTTTATGTATTTATTTAATGATACCCTGTGGGAATGTTTTGTTTTACATAATTATTATTACATTATTAAAGCTACAAGATGGTACTGTTATTGTACAGGAGTTTATTTATTTTTATTTAGGAGTTTATTTATTTTTATTTTATTTTATGTTCACAATGTTACATTTGATGTCGGGAGAAATATTTAAACTTAGAAAGACAGGCTAAGCAACAGCTGTAAAACTATAGTAAAACTAGACACACTCTATAAAGAGACTAAATTTGCCTGAATTATAGTTTAACTGAATCTGTAGTGCTTTTTTACAATGTCATCCTAGCTGTAGGCCATAAGTTGCCATAGAATGACGTTGAGTCGACCACGAAGAATATTGCATAGCAATCTCTTTTAATGGGCGCTCATAAAAGGTTTTGGGCTGTGGTCCTGAGAACTAAATTCAACACATGAGACAGAGCCAAGCTTCCTTTCTAGGGCGAGGGTGTGTTATTGTTTGGAAGGAAGTGTAAAGGGAAAAGGGTTGTGTCTGTGTGAAAGGTTGATGTTTGTTTTGCTATTAGGGACGTTTCAACACATCGGTGCCTTTTGAACAGTGTAATTAGTGGGGTTGTGTTTGTGGGGGTGACTTTTATGTAACAATATGTGCAGAAAGGGAGGGGGTCTGTAAACATTGTATCCGGAAATTATTCAAAACGCTTCACCTTTTTTAAAATTTTGGTATGTTATAGTCTTGTTCCAAAATGGATTAAATTAATTGTTCCCTAAAAGTCTACACTCAATACCCCATAATGACAAAGTGAAAAACGTTTGCTAAATATTTTTAATAGATTTGCAATAAAAGAAGGACGAAAATATACCATGTACGTACCAAGTAATCACAGCCTTTGCTCAATACTTTGTTGAAGCACCTTTGGCAGCAATTACAGCCTCAATTCTTGTTGAGTATGATGCTACAAGCTTGGAGCACCTATTTGTGGGCAGTTTCTCCCATTCTTCTTTGCATGACCTCTCAAGCATCCATCAGGTTGGATATGCACAGCCGGTGCACAGCCATTTTCAAATCTCTCATTCAATCGGGTTCTAGTCTTGGCTCTGGCTGGGCCACTCAAGGACATTCACAGAGTTGTCCAGATGCCACTACTTTGTTATCTTCGCTGTGTGCTTTGTGTCGTTGTACTGTTGGAAGATGAACCTTCACTCTAGTCTGAGGTCCAAAGCGCTCTGGAGAAGGTTTTCATCAAGAATGTCTCTCTACATTGCTGCATTCATTATTTCCCTTGATCCCGACTAGTCTCCCAGTTCCTGCCGCTGAAAACATCCCCACAGCATGATGCTGCCACCACATGCTTCACTGTAGGAATGGTTTTGGCTAGGTGATGAGCGGTGTCTGGTTTCCTCCAGACATGACGCTTGGCATTTGTGATTTTGTCTTCTAAACCAATGCTTAGTTTGCTAGATGATACTTTTCAGCTGGAAGATTATTTTCAATGAAATATCATAAATCGGTTTATTTAGGTTTACAGTGAGTGGTACCATGGTGATACATTATCCCATAGTCCTAAAGTTTACAGTAAGTAGTACCGTGGTGATACATTATTCCATAGCCCTCAGGTTTACAGTAATACCATGGTGATACATTATCCCATAGTTTTCAGGTTTACAATGAGTGGTACCATGATGATACATTATCCCATAGGCCTCAGGTTTACAGTGAGTGGTACCATGTTGATACATTATCCCATAGGCCTCAGGTTTACAGTGAGTGGTACCATGTTGATACATTATACCATAGGCCTCAGGTTTACAGTGAGTGGTACCATGATGATACATTATCCCATAGGCCTCAGGTTTACAGTGAGTGGTACCATATTGATACATTATCCCATTGTCCTCAGGTTTACAGTGAGTGGTACCATGGTGATACATTATCAAATAGCTTTCAGATTTACAGTGAGTGGTACCATATTGATACATTATCCCATTGTCCTCAGGTTTACAGTGAGTGGTACCATGGTGATACATTATCCCATAGCCCCCAGGTTTACAGTGAGTGGTACTATGGGGTGATACATTATCCCATTGTCCTCAGGTTTACAGTGAGTGGTACCATGGTGATACATTATCCCATAGCCCCCAGGTTTACAGTGAGTGGTACTATGGGGTGATACATTATCCCATAGCCCTCGGGTTTACAGTGAGTGGTGCCATGATGATACATTATCCCATAGCCCTCAGGTTTACAGTGAGTGGTACCATGGTGATACATTATCAAATAGCTTTCAGATTTACAGTGAGTGGTACCATATTGATACATTATCCCATTGTCCTCAGGTTTACAGTGAGTGGTACCATGGGGTGATACATTATCCCATAGCCATCAGGTTTACAGTGAGTGGTGCCATGATGATACATTATCCCATTGTCCTCAGGTTTACAGAGGTTGTTGTTCATTGAGGGTCTGCAATCATGAATGTACAAGGTTCTGGATTCCAGTTATGCTTTTGCTTAAACCTTTCTACTTTTGAACCGCTATAAAATGTTAATGTACCCAAAGTCTTCCCTCTGTGACATGTTGACATGTACTGTCATCATATACTGTATTGAGCTATGTTTAATTGCTCCCACTCTTACTGTGATTATTTGATGGCTGATGCACCAGCGTAACAACAATTAGCAGATACAATACATTTTTTAAAGGAATTTATGTGGTGAAGAGGGAGAAGATCTTAGATGAAGAGCAACTACAGGACCAGGTGTTCCTGACAACTTACAAAATCTGACAGTGTGTTGAGAAATGTGGATGAATTTACAGCCCGACACCACAACTGCATTCTTCTCAACTGTGGGTTGCAATTGAATGCCTCTAAGCCTTTATGGTTGACGAAAGAGTAATTATTCAAAGTGATTGATATGATGTGTTCTGTCTCATGCTCTTTCAAAATTATTCCTAACTATTTTAGGTTGGTGTATTGTTGACAAGTGACAAGGTATAGTATCCAATGTGGTACATAAAAGGTTGCATAGTTAGTGAAAGGGATACTTTATTGGCTGGGAAACAAGTCACATGATAATCTAGGCCAGGCCACTAGATTTCATTCAAACTGATTCTTGTGAATATATCAGATTTAGAGCTCTGAATGGCTCAGTCTGAGAGATTCCTGCAGTTAAGTGGTCAATTAACTTGAGGATAAACACTGATGAGGCCAATCCATATGACAAGCTGTTGGTCCTTCACGTGCTTCCCAAACTGCGTTCACAGCCCCTGGCACGGGCGTGTTATCTCTCTTTCTTACTCTGTCTTCCTTTTTCTCTCTCTTACCTCGACCAGGCCGTGGCAGTGACTCGGAGTCCGACGCCGGACCTCACGGGGGCAGGAAGCTGCCAGACATACGTAAGGACGACATGCTGGCGCGGCGGACGTCAGTGAGCGAGCCCCGAGTGCTGGTGCCCTTTAACCAGTACCTGCCCAACAAGAGCAATGCCAGTGGTTATGTGCCCACACCGCTGCGTCGCAAAAGGGGTGACCGAGAGGGCCGGGAAGAGGCTGGCAGCGGGGATGGAGGAAGCCGCAAAAGCTGGAGTACCGCCACCTCACCCATAGGAGGCGATAAACCTTTTAGGTGAGCATTGATTCTGCTGCTGTAAAGATGGTAAAGGTAATAGATTGAGCGCTGTGTCTTGTCATGTTCTCACAAGCAATGTGTTGGATTGAAATTGAAGTGCTATTATGGATCGTAGCCATGGGCTGTGTTCACACAGGCATCACATTGTTTAGAAAATATTGGCTTTTTATACGCACAGATGGTGTCATCTGGTAAATGTGGTGTTCGTTTAGTTTAGTTTTTTTATGGTAAGGTAATATTAACGTACGTGTGTATATTCTGCTGTGACAGACCAAAGGTAATAGATGGAAGAGTTATTTAAATATCAATTGGTGGCTGTCACCACATGTTAGTGTCATGTATTTAGGATGTGCTGTTTGTCCTTGGTTTTTACTCCTGCCCGTAATCTCTGCATCCAACACATTGACCATGAGAATGGATTGTTTGTAGTCAATCTAATCTACCATCTAATCTACCCAGACCTTGACAAGTTCCCTTGTTAGGAGATGATCGATGTTTCTTTGCATAACTTGTATTGGCTCATCAGTTTATTCTTCTTAGCAGTTTGTTAACACTGGCCTAATGGCACAAGCCTTATTGTCAATCATAATCCAAACAAAATTTGTGTTATTTTTATGTGACATAAGAAACCTGAAAAGTCATGGCTAGACTGCTCTCCTGCATAGCAATGACATGTTGTTGCTTTCACAAGACCTGATGCAGCCCTTTAAAAACAGGTTACACGTTGCTCATGGGCTTTTATATTGTAAGTTTGCCAATGCACTGGGAATATCCAGTCTGTTTTGGGACATGAATGTATTAGAAAAGGAAAAATATTGTATTTTTTGGGACAGTGGTGGCATTAAGGGTGGGCCTGATGGAGAACAGATGTGTGTTATGATTTGCTGAGGCATTGAGATAAAAGTCAGAAGCAGGCAGACGTTTTGAGAACTTTTCAAATGTGGAATCGTCTTTGGCTGCTATACTGTACAACCTGGTTAAAGTGTTGGTGAAAACAGATCAAACAGATCCTCATCTTCTTTGCTGCAGATTCTCCTTTGCCAATTTTCTATATTTATAGCACAAAAGCGGCATGTAATTTTTGTGTTATGGATTTTTTTTCCATAACCCGGGGAAGCATGTTGTCACAATGTAAAGCACCTCTAGGCAAGTTTTAAATGTGTGGAATGTCCGTATTTCCCATAATACTCTTTGACCGGGCAATCCTAATAATTATTGCAAATGTAAATCATCTAATAATTAGTAATGAAGAAACAGGAAACGCATTTAAGATGGAGGACATACTGGCCTAATGGTCACAATCTGTTGTGAGGACAGTTTTTCCTGCAAAGTTTCATAAACGCTCTAAGAATGAATATAATGGTTTATATATGTATATATAATGGTAAACAAAAGACTTGATGCTTAAATGATGTTTGCATATTAGAACCAGCGTTTTGGGTCTAATGTGTTTTGTCTCCATGCACAGCTAGGACTTGCATTTTCATAGTCATCAACCCTACAAACACTTTTCCTTTCTATTGTGACACAGACATCAGGGTCCTGTTCATCTTTTCCTTAGATATAGAATGAGTGCACCACCAGGATGAAGCCACCATGCAACGTGTGTGCACACTCACAGAGCTATTTATTTGAGTCAATTCGAAACAGACCCTGTTTGAAATCAAACAAGTATTTCTTAGGATCTGAGGGTAATTGCGGATGCAGTCAACACGTGGGAATACACAGTACATGTTGATGTTGAATACACACTACAAGATGGATGATCGTTTTTGTTGATGTTGAGAATGGAATGTTCTTATTTTTTTCAGATGGCATTATTTGAACGTTCTCTAAACTTAACTAAAGTGTTCTTGCGGCTGAACATTGTATCTCCGGAACATAACATAAGAAGGAAACACTTCAGTGAAATACTGAAACATTTGCTGGATAAATGTTTTGTCCACTGAAAATTATAAGAGAATAGAACAATGAGGAACTGTTGTAGTAGAGGTGTCATTAGTATTAACAAAGTAACCATTACAAGATGTGGTACAGTAGTACAGTAGTATAGAGTGTTGATCTCAACTATTTGACTACCATTTTCCAACGAATTAGAGGAGAATCCTAGAACATCATAAAAAGTGTAATTAAATGAAACCATGTTTTAACCTTTGACAAATGTTCTGGTGTAATACTAACAATGTGTAGATCATTCTTTTGTTTTTTAGCAAATTATTTGAAATGCTGATTGTTCCAGATACAAACAATTCTGAGATTTTTAGAACCTTGTGCCAGCTTGGGTAGCATGAATAAATTGTATTTCTATATTTCCTTAATCAAAGATTGAATTGCATTGTTTCTAATTGACTGACCACTGTGTTGATATATTTTGTAATTGGAATATTTTATCCCATAGGAAATAGTTTTTTGGCTTATTAACATGCTTTGTTGACAACAATTGTAGATCAAAAAGGAAATTTTTAAATGTATAGGCATCTTTCCAAAATTGCAGAGTTAAGAAACATCCATTGAGATATTTTAGTGCAGAAAACACTCAGTAACCCGCTCAGCATGATCTCCACTACGGTGAACTCGACAAAGGTTTTGGTATCGTTCGCGTTGTGCCAGGTGATCAAGGAGTTATAAAGGGGGCTAAACACACACCCCTGAGGGACCCCAGTGGTGGGTGGCTGAGGTTCTGTGTGGCGGATGTGTTGTTCCTATTCTCACCACTTCAGGACGACCTGTCAGGAAATCAGAGATCAGAGTTCTGAGCTTACTGTTTTTGGAGGGCATCATGAGGGCTTGTGTTTGTGTGTTTACACACTTACCATGTCACCGCCGTTGACCAATCATCTGACATTGTTACCATGCTTAAATTTTACTCTAAATTAATTCGCATTAACTCTGACTTTATGCTTTAATCCCACAATCAATTAACTCAGATGTGCTTTGACACAGTAAGGCCGAATTAATGTTTTTCTGAAAGCATTCTGAAAAAGCTTTGCAATTTGGTGTCTCCCAACGTTAGCATGGAATTGGAATGGGTTTAACCGGTTACTCAAGTAGTGTAGTGCATGTTTCTGAGCAGGAGCTTTGGTGGCTACACATGGGCAGTGAAGGAAGAAAGTATTGTATCCCCTGCTGATTTTGTACGTTTGCGAACTGACAAAGACATGATCAGTCAATAGTTTTAATGGTGCGGTTGAACAGTGACAGACAGAATAACAACAACAAAATCCAGACCAACGTATTTTAAATAAGTTATGAATTCATTTGCGTTTTACTCCGGCTCTCTTAAAGGCAGTCCTCCTAATCTCAGTTTGTTACCTGTATAAAAGACACCTGTCCACAGAAGCCATCAATCAATCAGATTTCAAACTCTCACCATGGCCAAGACCAAAGAGCTGTCCAAAGATGTCAGGACCTGCACACCTACCATCTCTGAGCGTTTGAGTGATCCTTTTCACAAGAGCTTAACTTTGCCTGTTATTTTTCGACACTGTGAAGACCGGGCAATGCTCATTTGATGTCTTTCAGGATTTGGATTTGGATCCACCTCGTGGATATTGCAGCCTCTCTTTGGCCCTGATAATATATAAAGGCTTAAAAACAACAGTAGAACATATTAAGAGACCTACTGTATGTATAAGGCAGGTTCCAGCACGTTCCAAACCTACTCTCTAAATCACACACAATTCCTGGTAAGTGGATTGTATGTGGATTGAATGTTGCACCAGGAACTAGTCGAGGCAACGAGCAATCTACCATATAGAGAACTCCCTTTAGGACAGACCCAAGAGCTATTCCGGGGAGTACCAAGTAGCGTTCCAGACAAGCTGTGCTGTGACCGAGTGTTTTGTTGGTGTTGGATGCGGCAGCAAACCACTCTCTCTTCATGTGAAGCCCCCAGAGGCTTGGGTGATCGCCAGAAAGGAGTTTGCCGTTTGTAATGTTTGTGGTCGACCAATGTGGTCGTGGATTAGTTGTCATCCGCTTTCATCCTGTAGCGCCTCATACTGTCGTTCCTTTGTTTTTTTTCTCCGTATTCATTCCGCACGCTATGTGGTCTTTGGAACTTCTTTTTGGCTTCATTTGTTGACAGCTACAATTTGATAATTTGTCATACTTTCTTATCCAGAGCAAGTCAATCTTGGCACACACAACAAATACCACTATGATCTGGCCTTCTTACCCAGACTGTTTCATTGTATTTCACATGTTCAGAAAATTAGGTCAAAGAAAACCAAGTAACGAAAGAGGAAATAAGGGTTTCTAACTCCTCTGACCCTCAACACCACAAAGTCTTGCACTGCCTGAAGTATTATCAATGGTCCCTATTCTTATTAGATGAGATTTGATGACAATGTATATCCTTCATAATCAATGACAGGTGACGTGCTTATTTGCTCAGTTGTCTACATACAGACAAATAGCATGTACTTTTCTAAGCCATATAATATGTTTTGGGGAAAAGCTCAGTTTAGTTGCTTGAAACATGCAAACTGTATTGAATTTAGTTGAAAGAATAGAATACTTGTGCATGTGTTTTTGGTTATGGTTTTGCAACTGTGATTGAAACCGTTTCGCAAGCCTCACAAACCTTTCCTGGGCAACGACCCGCGGTGTTGATGTTACGACTTTGGCCACTGCTAACCCAACTACTCTCTCAGCAGTAGCCCCGCCCCCTCATGCTCTGAGGAGCTCTACCACCCATCGTCCTTGACGACCAGCTCTATGACGACCTCCATCGTCATGGCGGGTCCCCTCAGCCCAAGCCCTGACACAACAAGGAATTTCCTTCCCGTTCCTGCGGGGAACTGCGAGGACGTGGGCCCAAAGAAGGAAGAGTTGGCCCTGTCCTCCATTACAGACACAGGAAGGAAGGATTATGGCGGTACCATCAGCCCGAGCCAGTTTCTACCGGTTTCTGTGGCAATCTCAACGCTGACTGTCGCCTGCCAGGGTCGCATGGGAAGGTCAGAGGTTGAAGGCCGCAAAGGCAGCAAACCGCCGGTAGCGAGACGTCCATCTTGGCTTGACGGCAACCATCCACAAACGTGAGCCTGTCGTCCGTTGACTGTAATTGGGTGTGAACATGTGAAATGTTCCGTGGGCAAGAGAAGAGTATCCTCTATGAGCAGCTCAAAGCATTGGGTTTCTCTCAGCCTACAAATATCACTTATAGGGAACTACATTAACCATCATCTCTCTGGAGATATTGAGAAATTCTGGATCATACGCATGTGGCCGTAACCTCGAATAGCAATGCACAGTTCTGGATGGCACGAGTGAAGATTGCATGGCCTTTTGCAAGAGAGGCAGGGGACCTTTTTATAGTTGCTTGAACCCAAGGCAGCTAAAAGGGAAGAGGCAAAAAATTAAGGAATGCGTATTACGTTGGAAGCTTTTAGCTATAATACTTTCCTTTATTTTTTTGTTTCTTGGATTGTTGAGCATGCAAGAAATTATATGACAGTGGCCATGTTTGAAAGGATCTAAACCGCAATGCATTGTGGTTGTGACTGACTGACCTACACATGACAATGGATTGTTATTTTTTTCCATGTAAGGTTTGTAGATCAGTCATTCAGTAATTCATAGTAATATTGATCCTGTTAAACACGACTGATGATTTGTCTTTGCTGAAACCTATAAATAACCTTGCATGATAACTTATAACGCTTGGACTTTTCCGACACACAATGGAAGGGGATTTACATTGTATTTATTTATTGTTTGCTTTGTCCAAAGAATGTTGCACGTAAAAACTGTTGAATATATTTGTCTGTGCATGATCAAATACATTCAAATTACATACATGAAAGGTGAAAATATGAACTATTAGAAGAATACATTCAAATGGCATACATGAAAGGTGAAAATATGAACTATTACAAGAATACATTAAAACTGGAAGTACTAGAAACTAGTACAGTATGTTGTCTTAGTTGCAGATGTGAAAAACTATACAACAATACCTGTCAAACTATTTATTTATTTCTGCTCTCCATTTTATAAAATCTCCCATCACGGAGTTTATTCTTTTCTTGTGGCCAGTTGTACCACAAGCCACACACTCCCTCGCACTGTCTCAACATCAGAAATGCAGCTTTTAGGAGGTCTTTTCTACCCTAAAACCCATGTTAACCTAAACCTCAGATTTCAGTATTCTGGTCACAAAAGATGAAGAACCCCTGCTTCCAAAATGGGCTATGAGCTAACAAATGGGAAGGTGTTTTGGTTTAATTTTATAGCTACCGTGTCATGACGTCATTTTTATCTGCGCCGCACAATGCTCTGTTAAGGCCGAAATTGCAGTCAGTTCAGTGGTATTTCTTCCCTGAATGCAGAGCTGACTGTGTTTTTGGTGAGAGTGCCCCCCTGTGTTCAAATTGACGCTAGTTGGATGAATATGGTTCTGCAGCTAAAGACACGATCACCTATACTCTAAACCTACAGGTGTTTTGACACATTGTAACCAGTCACCTATTTTTCATAATGTTTTTATATGTCTATGGATTGCATCGTGTTGTTATTTCTGTGCCAGTTGCATTTTTGTTGCATTTGTTGCTAGTTTTGGGTTCGGTCATGAGTGTTTTTGCTCTTTCCCCATGTCTCTGCTTTTGTAGATTCAGCCACAGAGCTGCTAGTGTGTCGGACGACCCAGAGTAAGTGGTTCTCTGTACCCAGTCAGACACACAGCCCTGCCCTGCTAAACCCGCACCTGCCAAGTTTGCAAAAGAACCACGGCCCTCTAGATCTTTCTAGTAAATCTGTGATGAGCAGATGGTTGCAGGCAATACAGTGGGGGAACTTTGGCTTTCACCCGTATTCCAGCCACCTCGTTCTTTTCAGATTTACCAGAAGTTGTGAGAGACTAGCTTCTAATTCTTGTGTTAATAACCAACTTCTGCCATGTGCATGTTCAGCCACACGTCACCTGGGCACTTAGAGGCCAACACCGCGACTAAGCCGCATGACTCCTAACTGCAGGGGTGCTCACTAAGACGTCTGCGCTGTCCAGCCTCGCCTGTTAGGTTCTCTTCTCTCCTTTTGACGGACTCATTTATGATGGGATAGACTGTTATCACGTCTGGTTTACCCCTGTGATGCATGTTTCATTCATACACACACACACACACACACACAGGCGCACACATACACACACACACACACACACACTGGCACACAGACACACACACACACACACATACACACACACACACACACACACACACACACACACACACACACACACACACACACACAGGCACACACACACAGGCGCACACATACACACACACACACACACACACACACACTGGCACACAGACACACACACACACACACAGACACACACACACACACAGGGAAATG
This sequence comes from Dallia pectoralis, assembly GCA_029465975.1. Taxonomy (NCBI): domain Eukaryota; kingdom Metazoa; phylum Chordata; class Actinopteri; order Esociformes; family Umbridae; genus Dallia; species Dallia pectoralis. Next base: position 8,917,382 of record CM055729.1, on the reverse strand, counting down.
GACCACGCCACCGTATGAGATCTACCTGTGTTTTTAATCTTTGCATTAACTTCATCTTCGACTCTGGCGAATGTTGTTCTGCACAAACAATACTATGCTAATTAATTTGGGCAAAACATTTTCACATTTGTTGGGCAAAGAGGTGTATTGTCAACATGATATAAACATTTGATTGGACCACTTTGGTGCTTTTAGAAGCTGTGTCGGTTTCACCCCTAAACTCCTTTCTAACATAAACTGCTCGTGCGGCACAAAAAACAACCATTATTTTTAATGTCAGAATGCCACATTGTATATTCTCTATCTGTCCCATTCTAACTCCTCTTTCATCTCCTCCTCGTCTTCTCCTCTCCCTTGCTTTTACTCAGGAGTGTGAGTATGATTGACATGCGTTGTGAGGAGGACGCCGGCTTGCCTCCACACAGCCAGGCTCGCCACGAGCTCATGCACAACCAGTACAACATGCTGAAGGAGGAAGAGGATCACTGGCAGGATGTGAGGACACACACACACACACACACCTGGCGTCAAACACATTCACACACACACACCTGGCGTCAAACACATTCACACACACACACCTGGCGTCAAACACATTCACACTCACTCACTCGTGGGAGCATGATGCATGCAAACTCACAGAGGTGTCCAGTAACATGCACCCACACACACACACACACACACTCACACACACACGTTATTGTGCCTGTGTGCGTTAGGATCTGGCTCGCTGGAAAAGTCGCAGAAGAAGCGTCTCCCAGGACCTGATCAAGAAGGAGGAGGAGAGGAAGATGATGGAGAAGCTGATGACAGATGATGGCGGGGCCACTTCTCAGAGGAGGAAGAGCATCAAGACCTACAGGGAGATTGTGGAAGAGAAGTAGGTCACGGTTATGGCCTCTATTTTATACCCAACCTGTTGTTTCAGACTCATTGTGACCTATCACAACCTGTTTAGACTCATTGTGACCTATCACAGCCTGTTGTTTCAGACTCATTGTGACCTATCACAACCTGTTTAGACTCATTGTGACCTATCACAGCCTGTTTAGACTCATTGTGACCTATCACAGCCTGTTTAGACTCATTGTGACCTATCACAGCCTGTTTAGACTCATTGTGACCTATCACAGCCTGTTTAGACTCATTGTGACCTGTCACAGCCTGTTTAGACTCATTGTGACCTATCACAGCCTGTTTAGACTCATTGTGACCTATCACAGCCTGTTTCAGACTCATTGTGACCTATCACAGCCTGTTTAGACTCATTGTGACCTATCACAGCCTGTTTAGACTCATTGTGACCTATCACAGCCTGTTTAGACTCATTGTGACCTATCACATGATCCCCAGAGAGCGGCGTGAGAACGAGCTCCGTGAGGCCTACAGGTCAGCCTGCACTCCTGAGGAGGCTGCGGCGGTGCTCCATCGCTACGCCCAACGCTTCACCATCAGCGAGGCGGTGCTGGAACGTCTGCAGCTGCCCAAACTGCTGGACCGGAGCGTGTCTGATGACCCGTCCACCACCACGCGTATTCCCCTCAACCCGACGTCCTGTCCTCAGACGCCCATGTCCCCGGAAGACGATCCAAATGGTCCCATGAAGTACCTGAGGCATCAGTCACTCCCAGCGCCCAAGTTCACCGCTACCGTGGAGGCCCGGGTGCTGGGGTTCCCGCCGGGTCAGTCGCACCAGCCCCAGATACGGTCACGTACACCCGAACCGAACCCCACCGCCCGCGGGGTTTCCACCAAGTCGGTGCCTTTGCTGATGCCCAAGCCTTACATCCCACCCAAGGGAATTCAGGCAGCAAGCAGGCTGGGCAAGGTGAGGCTCCAAACGCACCCTAATGAAGCATAGGAAATAAATAGTATTACAAATGTTATTCCTGGTGTACTTTAATGTCAAATGAGTCGTTATTCTGGGTTTATAATGGGCCGTGGGAATTTTAGATTCTTCGAAAGCATAGCAGGGCAGCTCCCAAAAGGTGTTACGCGTGAAACTAACAGAAACTAACAGAAAGTAAGATAAGCGTTAGGTTACTAACAGATACTGAGATGCGTGTTAAGTTACTATAGAAGATACTTATATACTGGTGTCTGGTTGGAGGATTTCATTCAGCCCTGAGTCTCTCTAGGCCCCTGAAAATTCTTCTGTAAATGGAACTCTGACATTTACATCAGAATAGCAGACAGAAACCATGGAGACTGGGTGTCATGTCTTCAGAAAATCCCTTTCTTTTTGTTTGTTTTCTGAGTTGCGACGTCTCAATTTTGCGCAGCGAGGTGTTTCATTTTGATCCTCGAAGGCATTTGCCAAATGGGTCTGTTCTAATAGATGGTAACATATTTCGATCGGCTATTTCAGAAACGTAACTGTAACGGACGCATCTTCCCACTTGTGCGGTTGGAATGTCTTCGTCGGGTGGAGCCCACATCTGAATGAGGGCCACTGTTCCGTATTGACTTAAGGAGTTGACAAGAAGGCCCTCTCAATGTGAAGTGGGGCTCCGGGCAAACAAAGAAGGCCACACAGCGTGAGGAGAGTGAGACGTGGGAGGGGGGTGACCGGAGTCTCCCCTCCATTCAACGCCCCCCCCCCCCAATCTGCGTCTGGATTTAGCGATCTGCACTCCTCACACATACATTGAAGTCTTTCATTCGTTTCCGGCACGTTATCGGCGGCTAGCGCAATAGCAAACATGACAGCGGAGACGTGAATGAGTTCATCGTTTTATTTCCCACACGGGGACACATGTTTAACTGTCTGGTGTCGTTGCGGTCAGTCGTCGCTGTGGAATGTGCTATTTTGGTCGTTTCATTCCAGTCGACCGTTAAAAGGCTGTCTAATTAATGTGTGTAGGGGACACGCTGGCAGGCTCTCAAAATGCCATTTCATTTGAAATACCTCTTTCCAGTGTGTCAGGGTGTGCGTGTATGTGGACTTGTGCGTGCTCTGTCCGTATTCACAGTCACTTGCATGTTCCCACAGCTTAATGCCTCTCGTCTGTGCACTCAGGTCGATGGAATGATACGAGTAAATGGAGAAACGCAGAACAACGACGTCTCCCCTCCACAGAGTGAAGAGAGGACCTCCCCGCTGCTGTTCTACCCTTGTCCCGACACGCCTACAGCCTCCCCTGATCCATTCTGCACGCCACCTCGTGTGGTCACTCCCCCACCCACACACAGCTACTCCCCTAAAGCGAGCCCTTCCGCAGCCATTTCAGCGAAGGCTGACCCAGGCACAGGCACTGCATTGGCGGCTCCTGTGTCGGAGGAAGGTGTCCCCCAGGAGAGTAAAACATGGGAGTCCGCCCCGCCTATCAGGCCCACCTCTCTTCCTGCGGTGAGCCTCCGACACATGCAGCTAAGCACACTTATTCCTGTTACAGATATGGGCCCCATTGGAAAGTAAATTACAATTGAAAGATGAGACAAACCCGGTCAGGTGGTGATGAAGTAGAATAATCTTCCTGTGTATGTCCCTGCAGGAGCTACAGAGTGCAGGAAGCCCGCTGGAGGCGGGAGGGATGTCTGTAGGGAGGCTGGAGGAGGAGGAGCCCAATACAACGGAGCCCACAGGAAAGCCTTCTGCAGCCACAGGTCTGTCCCTCTGTTTGTGTACCAAAGAATTACCAGTGTCTAACTGCAGCAAGCCTGACACCTACTGGTGGCAAGTGGTATTTTAGTTGTTGTAACCTATTAAATCCTTCTGCACAATTTTTGCATGATAATATTTTCATGCTCATTGTCTATTTGATTTGATGGTCCCTGTAGTTCCTGCGTGATAATACATAATGATGAACTAACACATTAGCATGTTTTCATTTGGTTTTCCAGTAGTTGACATTACTCAACAAGCTCCAGAGGGACAAAAAGAAAGGTGTTTGAATGCCGAAGAAACCCCACCGGACATCCCCCCTGTCATCCAATCAGAACCGGCCAAGCAGCAAGCAGCACTGATGACAGCACAGGTGGGATAATCTGCCAACCAATCGGTGGCCCCCTAACTCAAATAAGCCAATCATTTCTGTCTCTCCTCAACCAGAAGCCGTATCCAGTGGGACGTAGCCTATTTACATTTGATCTATTTAAATACCTTCAACAATGGCTGATCCTTTTGCTGTGACACCACGCTAATTTTACCATTTCATGCCAACACGCGTGTATGTTCAAAACAGTAAAGGTTTAACCATTGTTTATTAGATTTTTTATATTTTTACTCTATATAAAAAGTCTTATATAGCACATTACAAATCTTAAATAGTACATTGTAGTACTCTATAGCTCTCTAAGAGAATGGCATTTGCGAGGGTTGTGTGTTCAATACCAGTGTGGAGATACATGTGGAGTACATGGTTTTTGTTACTCGTCCTGTTTAAATGAACAAAATGTAGATGTTGGAGATTTAATTACAGTGAACCTTTTGTATATGAGGATTCTGTCTGAGAACGTACGAAAAATACATCAATTAACAACAAGGGTACGTGAGAACAAATTGACATCAAAGAGAACATTGATCATGTACATCATTAGCTTACCAGATTTTGCACAAATGTACATTTTCTGGTAAATTGATTGTATGAAGGAATTGCATGTTGTGTCAGCTGTATCGAATCTTCCTTCTAGGGGAATTTCATGAATGAGCTGTCACATTTAAATTGGTTATTTTATGATTTTCCTTTTTCTGACCACAGGTCAGACAGCCCAGCCTGGCGTCTTCTCAGAGACCAGAGGCAGTTGCCGCTTTGGCAGATCCAGGACCGAGAAACACACTCCGATGTGAAGCGCCAACAGGTAAGCAACAGCTGTATTTGTAAGACAACGGAAGAAATGTCAACCTGCTTTCGGCCTTGTTAGTGGTTATTTCGTACGGCCCTTTTAGCTTTGCTTATCTTTTTTTCCTTTGCCTTAAACCATTATTTTCGCTTTCAAACTCTCTATCTGTCCCCTCCCATTCTCATCCCTGCACCCTTCGTCCTCCTCTTCTCCTCTTCCTCACTTTTTGCTCGGGCTGTAGAGCTGACTGACAGTGCCAGTTATCCTCTAGATCCCGGCAATCCTAGGTTAGGCCGACGTCGAGAGTTCTTCACCCCGCCAGGTAAACTGCTCACTGACTGGTTGAGCTCGCCTGTGATCTCTTCTGAAGTTCATTCGCTGCTTGTGTACAGGGTTTCCTCAGTGCTTCTACAGGGGCTGTCTCACAGCTCTGGAAAACCTGTTTCCACACTTGTCATTATCATTCAAGTCCCCTGGATCACATTATATTTGATATTATACTGCCATTGTCCTATAATTCTGTGTCAATAAAACATTGTTGCACATGTAATTATCATGTTAAAACATTCCCAAAAGTGCCTGATATGGGCCCCGTCTACCAAACAGAAACAGGAAGTGTTAGCCACTCAGTAATGGAACGTACCATCTGGCTTGTAGCTGCTTAGCTACTCTGTTTTCTTTATTTAATTACCTTGTTTTGTTTCCCAGTGTCCTTCTTTTCATTTTTTTTCATTCATTCACCAGGCATCACGTTGTAATTCCCATGTGTTTGTTGTTACCGAATGAAAAGATCTAAAAAGATTCATTAATGCGTCAGTTGTTGTGTTTGAAATATGTTTTACTAATCGACACACATCTAAACTTTCTTTCCACTTGACAGATGGGACAGAGAAAGACCTCAGTAAAGTAGCGGTAAGTAGATTTCTCACAGTTTCATTTGCTTAAGTCTTTCCTGGTAGACTTCTACGGGGGGTTTTATTGTTTCTCATCTGGTTGAGCCAACACATTCGAAAATAGTGTCAATTGCATATCATTTAGTGCATCGGCAACAGGCACTCCTGGGTTGTTTTAGTAGTAAACACCGTTATAAAAAGTCTGAAGAAGTAGTACTCTTCATATTGGGTCAATTCCGTTTGCAGCGTTCACAAATTCAATCCATTTCAAACCGTTTTCTGTTTTGTGCCTAATAAGTACAGTCCTATTAGTTTTCATTCATATTTAGGGACCTCCCTAAACCCTGATGATTGATTGGTCATTTGTTCTTCGTTGGCTCAGGTTATCTGATGAGGATGAGGTACAACCCTCCCAGCATCGCTTTTCACCTTCTCTCTTTATCCCCTCATCTCAGTTGTTTCTTCTTCTTTAGTAGGACGTCTTTGGCTGGCATGGATATAGTTCTGTAGTAGATCAACTGTCTGTCTCCTTTCTTTCCTTATGGATGTGTGTGTGTACTTTGTTTTTTGTGTGTGTGGGTTGCCGTTTGTATGCGTGTTTGTGTACGGACGTGGGCATTGTGCATGCATTTGTATGTGTGCGTGTGAGTCTGTGTGTGAACCCCGGGTGGTCCCTATCAGGTCACACAGGTGTCATCCCCGATAGTGACCCAGGCTAAGCAGGGTGACCGCTGGTCTTGGGACCCAGATGAGGAACGAAAGCGTCAGAAAAGATGGCAGCAAGAACAGGAGCGCATGCTTCAGGTAGCCTGAGTTATGCTACTAAAGAGACATTCGCCATGCTGCTAATTACACATTAACAAATGCTAGGCCTGACTTGGAATGTGAAAGGCTTTAAGCTATGCCTAAGTTAGCATGCTGCAAAAATATACTGTATATTCACCAAACGTATGCAAGACTAAGCATGCTAAGGCTAGGTCGCAGTTAGCATGTTGCTATAAACACAAAGGCAATTGCTAGGTCTAAGTCACTTAACTGCTTCAAATTCGATAACAAAAACAAGTGCTTTCTTAGAATGCTAAAGAGCTTGGCTAGAGTTGGCATGGCCATAAAAACATGTTAACTAATGCTAAGCATTGGGTAATTATGGACATTTACACAATTTAGGCCTGGGTTAGCATGCTTATCCACAAAACCATGGCCAATAGGTTAGTTTAAAAGCTAGACCTCAAATAGTCTACTGTTTATTGTGTCTATGGCCTGCATCCCCCTGTTACACTAACCCAAAGCTGCAGCTAACTTTCTGTTATATTGCAGTCTTAAGTCCAACCTCAAGCCAACCATCTATCTGCTACTAAATGCTGTGCATACAATGGCCACACAGTGGCAGGATTGCACACAAAAAATCTGTGCGCTTCGGCATGTCCTGCCTATCACACACGCCCCCGGAACCCAACAATCGCTGCCGGTCAAACTCGCTCTTCCTCATCTACCTACTCATCACAGGGTTTGTTTCTTAGAACTGCGAAGTATTATTGCCTTCATCCCCACATCCTCAATATAAGCAGGTCTCGACAAAGAAATTATTTTTCAGTTACTGATGTCCACTCACAGTCAAGATCTTCAACCCTCTCCAGACTTTTCATAATTCAGCTGTAGCTCTGAATGGGCTCATCTGATCCACTCATTGAGAGCTTGGCAGTTAGCTCGCAAGTCGACGTGCTAGGTGTGGAATAGATTGTTAACATGAAATGGATGTGGGTCTCTGAGGAGAGGTTTGAAGAGCTCTGACTCACAGGGTTTGCTTGGCTTTGAAGGCTTTGAATCCCTGTTCCTTTCGTTGGTGTGTGTGTGTGTGTCTGTGTGTTGCTTTGGTTGGACGCTGTTTTTCTTTTCTCTATCTTTCTCCCATCATGCACGCTGTATAGTTTCCCACCCTATTTCGGTCACGTGATCAGTTTTTAATGCTTCTGAATAGTGCCTCACAGAGAGCTTGTATGTCCAAAGTTTGGTTGTGGGTTCAAATCAGACCTGAACCGATCACCCAAATAATTGAGGTGGTTTCGATGTTTTCATTTGTCTAAAGGTTTCTACGGTTGAGTCTTCTATTCAGACTGTATATATTTTTTACACTGCGATATTGAACTGGGTCCCACCATAATCCAAATCTAGGCAGAGATCCCAACTTATTCTAAATTCAAAGCTAAAACCTCTTTCCGTTGCTACATGCGACTGAGGAGCCAGTGGAACAATGAGAAGTACTTTCAGTTAGTTGCCAATATGACTTCCGATACATAAGGACAAACCCACATGAACTTTATACCCGGAGGTACAAATATATTATTTCTCTTTCTATCCCTCCATTTGTCAGTCTGACATCTAATGTTCTCTTTGGTCAATGTGTACTACGTGCGGTTGCCGCGGCAACAGGAGAAGTACAGATGGGAGCAGGAGAAGCTGAAACAGGAATGGGAGAAGGCACAAAGAGAGGTGGAAGAGGAGGAGCGGAGGTACCATGAGGAGGTGTGTGTGTGTGCTTGGATTGAATGTTATTTTCCTGAATTGGACTCAAAATCCCCTTCTGTTTAGGAAAAGAAAGAAGCTCATAGATTTTTTTTATTAGTGCTCATTTTTTGTTTAGGTGTTAGGGGTGAGAATATTTTTTTAAATATAAATAATGCTTGAAATTAAAATAAATGCTTGATTAATGAAAGAACGTCCGCCAATAGAGTGAGATAATGGTGCTGGTAACTAGACAAAAAATTACAAAAGCTAGTAGTCTAACTAGGGAACATCAACAGATCTAAAGGGCCTGGTATTCTGGCGATAAGACTTTAAAAGTCTATTTTCTTATTCAGTCTTGCCTGAATTAGACTGTAGGTGGTTTGTTTTCAGAATTTTCCTGTCTTGTTACATAGCAAAAGAAAATCTGTCCGCTGACAGATTTCTTGACGCAAGCTTGTATTTTCCTCTCTTTAAATAAAGTTATGTGTGGTAGGTGTGGTATGTGTGCTGTTTGTATATAATATATACATTATGTGGTATGTTTGTGTGCTCAAAGTGGCGGCTAACTCATAGCATACTTCTGTCCTACCAGTGTCCTCCTACCTTTTCCCTTCAATGACTCTTTCCTACGTTCTGGCCTCCCTACTCTGCTCAATCCTCCCTCTTTACTTCCACTCCCTCCACTGCTCAACCCTCCCTCTCTACCTTCATTCCCTGCTCTGCTCAACCCTCTCCATCTACTTCCACTCCCTGCTCTGCTCAACCCTCTCTATCTACTTCCGCTCCCTGCTCTGCTCAACCCTCTCTATCTACTTCCACTCCCTGCTCTGCTCAACCCTCTCTATCTACTTCCGCTCCCTGCTCTGCTCAACCCTCTCTATCTACTTCCACTCCCTGCTCTGCTCAACCCTCTCTATCTACTTCCACTCTCTTCTCTGCTCAACCCTCTCTATCTACTTCCACTCCCTGCTCTGCTCAACCCTCTCTATCTACTTCCACTCCCTGCTCTGCTCAACCCTCTCTATCTACTTCCACTCCCTGCTCTGCTCAATCCTCTCCATCTACTTCCACTCCCTGCTCTGCTCAACCCTCTCCATCTACTTCCACTCCCTGCTCTGCTCAACCCTCTCTATCTACTTCCACTCCCTGCTCTGCTCAACCCTCTCCATCTACTTCCACTCCCTGCTCTGCTCAACCCTCTCCATCTACTTCCACTCCACTCCCTGCTCTGCTCAACCCTCTCCATCTACTTCCACTCCCTGCTCTGTTCATTCCTACCTGGCGTCCTTTACTCCCCTTTCTCCCTATTTCTCCCATTCCTCCCTCATATCCTTCTTCCCTCCACAGGAGCGTAGAATATTAGAGGAGACTGTGACCCCACTAACCCCACGCTCATCCGCCCTGCCCTCGCCCATCCGGGGGGATGCCCCCACATCCATGGACCCCGAGGACACAATCGTCCGGTCGCTGGCCGACTGGGAACGCAAGCAGGAGCTGTTGGAGAGACGGGGGGTAAGACGAGGCATTCCACTGGGGCCATTTTGAATTGCTCATTTGGTTACAGAAAATGTTGTAACTTGACACGGTTAAATGACATTATACACAGTGTACTGTACGAGATGCTGGACTCCACTAACCCTGTGAACTGTTTGAATGTGTATATGGAAATATACGAGATGCTGGACTCCACTAACCCTGTGAACTGTTTGAATGTGTATATGGAAATATACGAGATGCTGGACTCCACTAACCCTGTGAACTGTTTGAATGTGTATATGGAAATATACGAGATGCTGGACTCCACTAACCCTGTGCACTGTTTGAATGTGTATATGGAAATATACGAGATGCTGGACTCCACTAACCCTGTGAACTGTTTGAATGTGTATATGGAAATATACGAGATGCTGGACTCCACTAACCCTGTGCACTGTTTGAATGGGTATGACATGTGGAAATATGGTTTGGTGGTTCAGTGGGTTTTCAGGTAGTTGTAATGTCTCTCTTTCACCACCAGGGAAGCTCAGGGAGTGTAGAATGGAAACAACAAGACAATGACAGGAGTAGTGACATCAGCACAGTGTCCCGAGACGACAGCATGAAAACAGCAGACAGGTCAGTCTCTATGTTTGTGTGTGTTCCTGTTTTATTATCCGGTCCTCACACAAAAAACAAGGAAAATCAAACCCTAAAATTAGTTTAGGATTAGAATTTGTGTCAGGGCTAGAATGAGGCATAGGGTTGGGTTATGGTTGGGTATAATGTTTGGGTTGTTAAGGTTATGGTAGGGTATATAGGGTATTTCGACATAATGGTTGGGTTATTGAGGTTAGGGTAAGGTTGGGTAGAGTTAGACATAATGGTTGGGTTATTGAGGTTGTGGTATTATGGGGGTTGGGTGAAAAAGTATTTATTTAGATGTAACTAAATTGCTGGTTGCCATGATGGTAGTAAAACCTCTGTCAATGTACCAGTTACCATAACGCCACGACTGTCTTTTACCCATTAATCAATCGTCCACAGCTCCATCAGCCAAAATAGCAGTCGGACTGACAAGCTGACGCCCAGTCTTCAGAATGGCCAAAGAGCATCTCCCAACATGGCCCTCCCCAAGAAAGCCCAACCGATGCTGTTGGACGGCACCAAACCCAGCCAGCAGACAGCCGCTCGGGACAGGAGGTATGTGACTACAGAGGGGGGCAGGGTGTGTGATGGCACCTGGGTGTTTAAGAAGCCACAGGCTAAGATTAACTGTGTTGCTCCATGTTTTCCGTCTTCCGTTTGATAGACATGCCTTTTTCTCGGATTTCCTTTAGGTGGTCTCTTGAATTTAATGATTACAGTTTTTCTCAGTTACTTTGGTGCGTTTTTCACATCATCCCTATCATGTGCATTACTCAGAACAATGTGTACAAACTGCATTACACAATGGATATGTTGCTAAAGCTAGTAATTCACTTAAAATCCTAAGCAAATATCTCAAATGTAAATATTCATGTGAATGATCATATCAGTATCAGTGTCATCGTTTACGAACAAGGTCGGCAAAATGTTTAGTCATGTTGTCAATGTACTGTGTAGTTTGACATTATTACCTGATGTAAACTTAGGGGCCAGTTTGGATGACAGTTGCTGTATTGAAAATGCACTTCTTCTACAAATATCAATATCAACAGTACTAATTTACATATTACTGTATGGGTTATTGAAAAGATTGAAAAAAGATTGTTGTTCTAGTGCTGTCTTTACACATCCGTACGTTCCTGTCTGTCGGCCCACATATTCTGCACTGTTCTAGTGCTGTCTCTACACATCCATACGTTCCTGTCTGTTGGCCCACATGTTCTGCACTGTTCTAGTGCTGTCTTTACACATCCATACGTTCTTGTCTGCCAGCCCACATATTCTGCACTGTTCTAGTGCTGTCTCTACACATCCATACGTTCCTGTCTGTTGGCCCACATGTTCTGCACTGTTCTAGTGCTGTCTTTACACATCCATACATTCCTGTCTGTTGGCCCACATGTTCTGCACTGTTCTAGTGCTGTCTCTACACATCCATACGTTCCTGTCTGTTGGCCCACATATTCTGCACTGTTCTAGTGCTGTCTCTACACATCCGTACGTTCCTGTCTGTCGGCCCACATATTCTCATCCACATCACACCGGATATTTTCCCTTGCAATGCAACGTGGAAAGAATCTTTTGGAATGCCTTATCCAGCCTCTGGAGGTGTGTGTTGTAATGTATACACAAGCTGCATCCATGACAGCCAGTAGGGTGATCTATGTTGTGGTCTGTCTATATATCCTGCCAATCGATGGTAATGAGATGCAACTTTGAGCAATTTTAGACAATTGGTTGAACAAACACTTTACATTCCTTTCGTTAGTGAAGATCACGATTCACCTGCACGATTCACCTGCACGATGTGTAAAACTATGCTTGATTGTTTATGAGAAATAGTTCAACAATTTTGCATGTAGCGACTTATGCAAGGAACTAATGCCTAGATGTTTTGAGGGGTGCGACTATTCATCTGAGAGCCATCTACTATATTTTGATCATCATGACATGAGCAATTGAAAATGTAGAAAACAGCTGACACTTGCAATATGTACAAAAGCAATTGCCATTTGTTCATTGGAATAAGAAATTGTTTTCATGATGTGCACTAGTGACTAGATGATGTGGAATTTGTCCTATAAAGAATTGCAATTGTGATCTAAGAAATGCACCACAGCGACTGAGTATTACTGTTAGAGGTGTGGCCCAATACTTTTGTCCTTACAGTGTACCTGTAGGACCTTAATATTATTTGCTCAGCTCTGCTTGTTTGGTTGGTCCAGTTCACACTATAAGGATCCAATCATGCCCATGTAGCTAGGCAGGCCATCAAGTTGCATGTTGCTCTTCATCTCCAGGTGTGGCTCCATTGAAACCAGTCCATTAAAGTCACCCACCACATCCCCATCCGACATGCCTCCATCTCCTAACAGGTATTTTACATGCACACAATTTACACTAGAGGGCGCCAACCTCATTTCCTCAGGACCCCTCAATGATGCTTCTATACTAGAGGATACTGAACTTGCCCAAAGTACAAGGTTTCTGTTTGTCTGTGTGAAATCTTGTGTGTGTGTATGTGTGTCATATAGCTCAAATCCCCTAATGGTACAGCTGTTTATACTATTCCGGATATATATATTAATATTTTGGACCGTACAGGGGATGTATTAAAATTGGTCCTTCAGTGCAGGTCAGCGGTCAAACTGTGGTGACCCGGATGGTTTCTCACTCTGCAGGTCGGTGAGCGGTAAGAAGCTGTGCTCCAGTTGCGGTCACCCTCTGGGAAAAGGAGCGGCCATGATTATTGAGACTCTCAGCCTGTACTTCCACATCCAGTGCTTTAAGGTCTGTGATTACAAAACCCAGACCAGCCTAGTCCGGTTGGGTCTGTCATTTTGGTTTTATTGTCCCAGCTTTGAGCAACGCTTCTCCGTGGCGTTAAGCCACAGGACCCTGACAAAAGTATTTCATGAGAACATTGAATGCAATCACGCCATATAGATGTTTAGGAATTAATGGGTGTAAACAGAATGACATATATCTACCTGGTCGTACAAACAGCTGGGTAGACAATTGCACATTTGCTCAAACACATCTGAACCTTGCCGACAAGGTGTGTGTGTGTGTGTCCTTACTCTATATGAGTGTGTGGTGTACGTGTGTGTGTATATATATTAACCTATTTCCCTGTGTTTCCCATACAGTGTGGTGTCTGTAAAGGCCAGCTCGGTGATACTACCACGGGGACAGATGTAAGGATCCGGAATGGCCTCCTCAACTGCCACCAATGCTACATTCGCTCTCGCTGTGAGTCACACACACACAAACACATATACACACACACATACACAAACACACACAGTCACACACCCATACAAACATATAAACACACATATACACAAACACATATACAAACACTTGTATACACACACACATATTCACACACACATACACACACATTTACACACACACACATATATACACACACACTCATACAAACACATATACACACATACACACACACACAAGTACACAAACACATATACCGGTACACACACACATACACACACACATACATACACACACACATATACACACACATTCACACACACACACACGTACACACACACTTACACATACACAGTGCTCGAAGTGGGGCGGTACTTCTACATTTTATTTCTCACATGCAGCCGGTACTCTACCACTGACAGAAAAAGCGTTAGTGTCAGAGATATTTGTAATGACCTAACGTAACGTTACATAAACTACACTAACCAGAGGGCAATACGTGACTTACTAAAGATCGTGACGAATCACGTAAAGGCAAGCAGTCGGTTCACCCTATCAGGAGCTGTCTGATGGCTGCGGCTTCCGCCCAAGCCTAAACATATTTTTCACTGGTGAAATCCAAAACTAGAAACTTGTGTCATGTTAGCCTGGCTTCAGAAAGGCAATAAAAGAACATGTGTGCCAGAGCCAGACGCGTCAACAGAGGTAACGTTAGTCCAACCAGAAACATTCTTAGCGTTGATCTGAGCGGAACAGCTAGCTAACACACACACACACGCACACACACACACATTCATTTGTTTAAATGAATTTGTTGATAATAAATAACAATTAATTGTTGTTGAACCAGAAAAATCTCTCTTTTTTTACACTGTAAAAATCTCAAATATAATGATATGCAAATGAATGAGAGTACCGGCACCTTTTTTCCCCCACTTCAAGCTCTGCACATACACACACACATTCACACAACTTGTTTCTAAATGAGTAGCCACATCATCCACTGATTAATCTACTTTTCTTCTAATTTTCATTATTTTCCCTTTGCTGTTGTAAGAGTCAGCATAAATATGGGACAAATAAATAACCTATTAAGAAATCGTACGGTTTGGGATTTACATAATGTTGCTGTATTTGTTCCCAGCTGCTGGCCAGCCAACCACGTTGTGACAACGTTTGGTCGTTGAAAAGCACAAGGACCACAGAGCATTCTTTCGACCTTCATCGCGCTTTTCCGGATAGTCACATCTGTGTGCAATATATCTGGTCTGTCAAGGCATGTTTGGGGTGTTCTGCAACATCCACAGTTCAAAACCCATGAGTTGCCTGACATTACAATGTTGTATGTTCGTGTGGGTGGAATATTAGCCAGACTGGTCATATATGTCATATAAATCATATTGGTCCTCTATGATCACAGCTTAAATGTTCTTACCTTCTCCTTTCTACATACACCCAGAAGACCTAGGTAGGATGATGGCCGTTTTCAGTCAAAGCTCTGATACTGTAAATATACAGTAAGATAGCCTCTACAAAAACTCATGAAAATACCAATGCAATTTTAAGTCCAACCAATGAATGTGTGTCACTGGACTAAATATTTGTTTGTTAGAAACCCATTTATTTGAATTGAAATGTTGTCTGGTATCCAGGTTGTTGGGCCTTAATTGTAATTTGTTTTCATGATTTAATCTTCTCTTTTGGCTGTCAAGATTTTTTGGAATTTAGGTTTCAAGTAACCAATTGTATAAGAAGTGTAGCCTATTCCATTTTGAAGACACGAGTTATTTAGGGGTTTTATTTTGATGGTCAAACACCCTTAGAAAAGCCAGATTGTTTCTCCTGAGCTTAAGTTAAACCACAATATATTCAAAGTATTGGTTTAAATTGTGGGAGTAGAATTGTTTGGCTGGCATTACTATACTTTCAGGCAGCTCGAACATTGTGTTATCATTTCTTTCATACCGGTTGCTTATGTGCTGGACAACTAGTCAAATTTGGTATTATTCTCTTACTTGCTCTAGACAAATATCAATTTACATTTAGTTAAAGGGACCTTATTTTTAGCGCAATTACATTAAACTGATGCATGTGGTTGAGCATGTGGAGGTAAACAATTGTCATAACCAATTAACGCTAATTTACTAAACCTTTGGGTTTCCTTTTAGCCGGTTCTCTTTATAATTGTCATGCTTGGAATGTAATGAAACATGTGCCTTAGATAAGCAGGTGATTGCACAGGAAAGGTAGCCCAGGCAGTGTCCACCATGCCTGGGAAGAAATTAACAATGGGTTTTCTGATTCCAGTATAATGGGATGGAAGGTTTTCTTGAGGAGAACAGTGCATCAGGACACACTCTTCAGACACAAATTTATGTTGATACTCCCTTTTACTTTTTCTCATGTCATAGCCTACCGCCGTTAATTGCTTTTTCATAATTTTGTGATATGCCGTGGTAGTTGTTTCAGAATCTATGATATGCTGTTAAAATATTTAATATCAGCCGTTCGCAAACAAAAACACCATTGATTAAGTGTAGGCCATTTTGGAATATTAATATAATATTATAATGCCTCTGTTGACATTGGTGCACATTTAGTTATAGGCACAGCAATACAGAACCACGTCGAACAAAATAAATAGGCATTAGGTCCAGGCCTATTTGTGGCGTTGTGAAATGAATGCTTTCATGTTCTTACCAGGTGTGGTACTTAACCTTATTGTCTACACTGCTGGTAAAATTCTCATAGACCTACACAAATTAATTTCCTGATCTCGAAATGAATCCACAGCCTACTCTTATATCGGAAGTATCATCCTTTTTAAACGGGTAGATAGCTTTTATTTTTTTCCTTGTCTCGCCTGGGTTCCTTTTTCTGACATACAGTATTTTAAATATTCGTTTCTGATTGTGTTTTTTTTTTTACTTAGTAAAAATGAATAAACTTTGGCTAATATTCAGCAGGGGGCATCTTCGTCAGACATAAATATCGGTAATGTCTTGGCAAGATGAATAGCTTGACAGTGGTGGCCAAGTTCTGTATTTATTGTAATATTCACATGAACACTATCCGAATATAGATTAATTTAATGTTTAAATGCAATGGCTTTATAGCAAACTGTATGTTTATAAATAAAATGTTTTAAAACATGAATCACCTGTCTTTGTAGTTGTGTAAATCGTTCTTTTTGACTCAATGTTCTCTTGTTGCTTCGACACACATTTGAAGAAAATTGTTCGGCTTTAGCCAGATAGAAGCAGACAGAGAATGAATCAGGATGTCCATGTCGCTACAGGTGAACGCAAATTCCAAACGAGCTTTTCTGGAGTGCTGTCCGTGGTGCTGAAATTATTCCTGAGCTTTTAAGAAGTTCACCAGCAGCCAAAAAGGTGTCTTTCAATGTATAGAATAGTTTGCTCATTCTAAATGTCTATAGTGTCTATATGATGTTGTAGAGCATGACAAAAGTTATAAAAATGTAATAGAACTTGTGAGGACCAATATGAAACATTTGATAAAACGCCTAATCGAAATGTGTGTACGGTTTTGTTCATTTGTAAACCCTTAATGCATGCAGAATACAATGTTGTATTGATTAATGTAAGAAAAACATTAAAACGCAAATATGATTATTATTTTTATCATCAACAACCATTTCAATGGTACACCTGGAAAACTATGTGCACATGTAGAAATATTTCCGTCTTAAATATAAGCATTCATTGCCTACATATAAATAACTTTCAAATCCTGGACAAAACATGTTACATTATGCTCACAAAATGGGGGAAATTATTATAAAATTTGACAAAAAAGACGACATGCAAATAATAATAAAAATAAATAGGTTACAGTGTTTGCATCCATTCCCTTTTTTACCGAAAATAAATTTGCCAGTTGTAACTTTGTAAAACGTCAAAAAGACTGTGTGATTCTACAAGGAGAGTATAGCCTATATGGTTACCTATAGGAGACAATTAACAATATACAACTTGAGCCACAAAACACATCCGTAGAAAGACACACAAAACAATTACGTATTCCTGTCAGCGGTGAACTTTTGTACTTTGTGCCTTTTTTTGAGGAAATAAAATGGGTGTTCATTTAATATCAACATCTGAAAGAAACGAAATTCTTCACAAGCCCTGAAATGGTGAAGTTGGGCTACTTACACTTAACAAGTAGCCTTATGAATAGAATAGATGTGTCGATATCTTATTCAATTATAAGCACAGACATTGGATGGGCAATTGCCTATTTAACAAAATGAAATAAAAACAGTCAGAATGTTGCAAATTAAAATTAACAACGCAGCAGATATAGCTTACAGTGCCCGATACATTTTGATGACATATACTTGGACACTGCAGTATGTTTGTGGTAAGGAGCAGCTTAAACCAACCAGTTATAAGTGCAGAAGGACCACAATACCGGACCGTAAACGAATAGAAAAAAGTGATGCAAAATAAAATAAATGGAGTCATCTTCATAATTTTACACCTGCGGTCTAGATTGACCTATCAATGTCCTTCTGACTGTCTTGTAACAACTTCCACACTCAGTCACCAGAGTAAACCATGTCATCTTGTTTGGTTTTGTCACTGGCTCTCCATTAGAACATGCTGGTCTTTACTAATGCAGCTTTGGCTCCATTCTGTCTTTGCAAAGAGGACAGTACACTGGCGAACGGTCCGCCCAATGAGTCCGGGATAGAGGTGATAGTACCCGGGGCAGAAGCCCAGCCTTGGCTCGGTGTGTTTCCACCCATGCCCTGAGCCACCGACGTCTTCACTTGGTCCACTTGTCCGTTGCCGCTGGACACGTTCACCTGGCCCCCGGTTGGACTGGGCCCACCACAGTTGGATGTTGGACCGGGGTTTGGCCCGGGTCCCCCCGTGCTATCGGGGTCGGTGGATTTGGTGTCTTTACTGTCCTCATCTCTGGAGTCCGACTTCTTCCCGGGACCGTTTTTGGCGGCAGCAGCAGCAGCAGCAGCCGCGCGTTCCTGCTTGCGGAATTTTGCGCGTCGGTTTTGGAACCACACCTTAAAAACGGAGGAAAACCACCTTTAGACTGCTGAGAATGAGCTTATTATTGTAACTGTAATAGTTATATTTTGTAAATACTGAACAATTTGTCTGTAGGATATTAACATTATTATGTAACAATATAATGTATGTTTATATATATATGCAAATATATACACACATATTAATATATAGTTGTTCGTTCATTTTACTGGTTGACTGAGAACAAGTGTTCATTTAAAACAACGACTGTAAATATTTACACGGGATGAAATAACAGTGTATTCTTGTTTGTGCATAATGTTGAAAAGGGTTGTTATAACCTAAAAATCAAAAAGGATTGAAATGCTGAAGTCCATCAAAGCACCAAATAGCATATAGCACACCTGCACCCTGGCTTCAGTCAGATCTATTTTAAGGGCCAGCTCCTCCCGGGTGTAGATATCCGGGTAGTGGGTCTCAGCAAACACCCTCTCCAGCTCCTTCAGCTGGGCGCTGGTAAACGTGGTGCGGATGCGCCTCTGTTTTCTCTTCTCGTTCAGTCCACCGTGATCCGTGAATAGTTTGTACGGAACTGGAAGTGAAATGAAACTTATTTGCAATGGCAGTAGTCGAGTGAGTTCAAATATATGCTTACATGTAATTTAAATGTTGTTGCAATAAAATGAATCCGAATTAGAATGACTCAATTGAAGGTCGGCTTGTGATGTTACGTGTTATTCAATAACCTGTTCAATTACAGTATACTTGTGGATATAATGAGACCATTGATAAACTGTAATGTGGTTAATTGTAATAGTGAACTAATTGTTGCCTTGATACTCGGGTTCAAGTTTGGAAACCTGTTATAATGTTATCAAGTGTCCTGGTTGTTGCTGCCGTATACCTAATTCCGTGTCAATAATGAGCTTTAGTCTTTGGTTATCTAATTATTTTCGAAGTGTTATGTCTCATTGCTGAGTAAATAAATTATGCCTATCATTTTGGCAGCTTAAGATAATTTTGTTGGCGGTTTGGGTGTGACTGGGATAGTGTAACCCTGTAACTGAATTACCGCTTGCCTGCAATCGCTTCTAACGTGATAGATTCGTTCATTTGTGTAAGCAAATTTCGTTTGGTAAATACTAAACACATTTCCATGTTCAAATGCAATCAACGCGTCCTATATACCCGGGTAGAGATCGGGAAGTGGTGAACAACGTTGGCGGTTGCTTACCTGCGGCGTACGGACTGCTTTGGTGATCCCGCAGGGTCCCCAGGCTGCAGGAACCCGGCGTGAGCGACGGGCAGCCGGAGGAAGCCCCAAACGTGGTCCTGATCGGATTGTACTGAAACCCACTGGCCTGGCTGCACGAGCTGAAGTCCGCATAGGCTGATGCCAAACTCGACGTGTCCATCCCAGCCATACATGACTCGTAGGCGGAGGAATTTAGGTAAGAATATTCCATTTTATACATTTGAAAAGGCTCAGTGGATATAGAAATCAGAACTTCCCAGGAAAAAAATAAAGACTTCAAATTGGATTACAAAAAAATGAGAAGGACACGAGATGATGGGGAGAGATGACGACTTGCTTGAGTTTGACTGTTTTGGAGAGAGGCTATAGACCGTGGGTAGATGTGCACTGCTCAGCGCCTGCTCCAAAACTGGCCTCCTTTATAGGAGCTTCGCCCTGTTTTATGAAAAGCCCCCTAAGAGCCGCCTAGCCTCAGGTCTCTAGAGCATACAGTCCTCATAATAAACTTGGCTCTTTCCGCTTGGACAATAGCAAAGCGTTTGGTCTTATTGCTGGCGCTTTTTTACATGACAATAACTCATCAGTCTATAGGGCTGGCACTGGGGGCCCGCGCTGTCCAACCTCCCTATCATTGATCCCCTGCATCTCTAATTAGAATTTAATACCACGCCATTACGCGCCAGGCCCCCTCCCCCTCCCCGACGCACCATCCACCGCTCCTCTCTAACCACCATCTTGCCCTTTAATTCAATCACACCACTTGGAAATAATGAAAGTTGGGTGACGATTCTCCCTGATCCAATTTTCCACAAGCTTTTAAGCCTTTTAACCGACCGTATACCTTGGACAGGATTTCAGATAGCATTCCCTCTCTTTCTGGCGTTCTTATCCAAATGTTTTGCACTATTTCTTGGCTTGAAGCATGGTTGCCATAACGTTATGTATAGCCGACTTTGTAAAAATGTTACATTATGAATAACTGGACAACGAGGTGGATCTCAGGTGGATCTTACAATACCCGCTGAAACTAAATTACTAAAGCAATAGTTTTTTATTGTGTTAGAATTATTAGGCCTACTTTTGTTATTGTTAATGTTTTTTTTCTGTTGTCAAACTTATTGACTATTTCGATATGAAACAATGCATATTTCTGTTCGACTATTATTATGTAATATTTCAATTCCAAAAAACAAAGCCACCAAATACATTTCAGGTTATTTGCTTTAGTACGCATCATCACACTCTGCGCAGGTCAATAAACTTCGAAGGGGTGTTTTTTATGATTCAAATTAGTTTGTAATTAGTTTTATTGCATTCATTATTCCGTTCATTTGGTCTATAACATATTTGTAATGAAAGTAACTAAGTCGTGAGCAAGTCATCGGACCTTTTAGGCTTACGACATTAAGATAATTTGGTTTTGGTAACAAGGTGAGCATTTTTGTAAGGTGTTTACTATGGCCTCTTGCTCTTTCATTGGATCAAATCGCGCACATAGCCAGCATCAAGTCGTTTCTTTTTCTCCGCCGTTTATTTCTCCAGACGCATGAAAGTATTCCAAAAGAAAAGGTAGGCTATTTGTAGAAGCATTTTATCAGCGGCGTAATTTTATATTGTATCATGTGAAATATTGTTAAATGTATAGCTAAATATAATGGTACCTCTACCCGAACACTTCTCTGTTTCCGAATCAAATGAAAACGAGTGTTCTTCATGCCCTATAAAAAAAATAAAGTGCCAAGTTGTTTATAAGTCTCCTGTCAATGGATTAAAGCCTTGTGGTGCACATTGCTCCAACCAGGCGAGATATTAATCTCTCAAAATAATACTTTTAAATATAAAAATATATAAAAATAAATACAATACATATATTTGAGGGTTATCATTCAAAGTATTTAGGCCTTTCTCAGATGTTTTTACCATGAAATTGAACTGATGGCATCGGCCAAATAAGATCTTTCATTCGTCGATATAAAATGACAATAGAGTCAGAAATGCAAAGCAACAAAAAGTCTAATCATTACGGATTGACCCTTTGTTGGTTCCTCTAACAAAACTGGTCCGTGCGTTTTTGTGAAGTTCAATATAAGCGATGGAAGGTGTGACGTTGAATGTTATCCAAATAAAGTCCTATGCAATCGATTATTTTTTCCCACAATTGGTGACGCGTTTCAGTGTCTTTCCTCCTTTTCTTTACGAGTTGCCCATTCTCAACGACAATACAAAGTTAATTCTTTCCTGACACAAACCAGCCCCTTTTATGTAAATGTTTTCCCTTTCTCTGTTTCTTTCTACACGCGAGTTGTGACTAAAAGTTGTACCAAATGGTTAATTTGATTATTGAAACCAAAGGCCGACTGGTTCTCCATCCTCCCTCCACGCGCCTGGCACCGCAAAAGAAACCATCTCCAGGAATTAATCTAATAACCAACAAAGAACCGAGAAGTCCTTTCTGATATTTTGCCGTGCAAATAGAATTATAGCCTTTGCCATCCGTTTTTCTTATTCAAACGTCTATTTATTCGGCGGGTCTATAGCCCACTACAGTCCACCAGCCATTGAAACGCCCTCCTTTATATTTTCAACATCTCCCTTTATTCTATCGACTGGTTTCCAAAACTGTTGGGCGGAATTATATTCAGAGTTAAAACCTTTGATATTTTCATTGAGCATGTTAAGCCGGTCCTCACATGCGTTTGTAATTCACGTACCCACACAGACACATAAGAGATCATATATTGTCAAATAGCCCCTATACACGAGATTACATTTAATTACTCTTCAATACGCATACGGTATTATGAAGTCAAGCCGTTACGTTACCTAACACTTGAAATGACAAATAAAAAACAAATATCCCTAGTGCATTGAATCCCTTGATTTACAGTAAAATTGGCCTATAATGGCTTTTTAATCAAAGTGAACCTGCTGTTTATTTGCAATCCAAAGACACATAAATAGCGGTGACCATATGCAATCACTTAAATAAATCAGGACAAATGCGATGCTTGTGAGACACTAAATGTTCATTGGCAAGTGTCACACAATAGTCCGAGACATTTAAAAGGCGGACGAGGAGCTCGTCTTTCAGTGCGCGCAATCGTTGCTCAGCAATATAGGAATGCGGGTCGACAGGGGGACAAAACAGAGGAACAAAATGCCATTGTGTGTGGATGGATTAGATGTATCACACTCACAAAAAGAGAAACACAGAGGAGGAGAAAGACACCAGGATGGGAGGAACCGCTGTCACATTGAACATAATGTCTTACTCGGGCGTATAGGGAAACGTACCGCTATCAAAGCTGTTATTAATAAGGGCCAACGTGTTTGGGGAGGGGTCCAATCACAAGCCCAAGGCAATATTGATGATAAAGCGTATAACATAAAATATTCATTCGGCTTGTTCTCTTGACATTCGACAATTTAGTCTGATATCTCAATTTTATATTGAGATTATAAAGGCCCATAAGTCCTGGGGGAAACGAAAACGCATAATAAAACAAATATGGGCTCAGAACATTTTACCACTGTGGAATGCTATAGCATATATGCCCTTTGGTTTTTATTTCAAGAGTAAAACCTTGCTATCACTTGCTATACCTGGTAATATTAAGGAATTCGGGGTATGTTAAATAAGCCTATAGTGGCTGTTTTATAACAATTAGAAAGCATTATAGACACATATTTGGGGTTGAATTCTGTATTCATCTTAATGAATAAAAAAAGACCTAGCTTTTGTTTTCTAAGAATTCAATCTAAGAAACCTGTATTCACATAGGTCGCCTTTGAACAGGATTACTTTTTAATGTTAAAATGATGCATTTATTAATCAAGTGACCACGAAAAACACGAATGAGGTAAGACCATCTAAAATAAGGTGTCCGTGACGCGTCACTTGGAGCTTCACGTTTCCACACGAACAGATGGAAAGTGACATCTGGGGAAGATGTAAATTAAATTAGAAGAGCGGGCTCTCTCTTTCGGTGTCTGTTCAAAACCTAAAAAAACATGTGGTGTGCTTTCCTAAAGACAGTAACGGGACTGGCACTTTATTGTAAAAGACGATAGATATTGTTGTGGAAGGCCTGTTTCTTTAATGCACATGACTCTGCACCAACATCATGGTGTATTTACATGCATGTGATGAAGACTGCATGGTTAAACTGTGGGCAGGTTGATGACAATAACCCTGGGGTGGTGATGATAACAGTATTGATGATTACGATTATGTTGAGCACAATTCGTCGGCAGTCGTCGTTAGTGTGTTGCTCCAAGCAGGTTGATCTAATGTAATTTGCAAGATAGAACTTACAATATTTTCCAGAAGGTATTCCATGTCTTTAGAGTCCCAGTTGCATGGGCAGCCGGCCGCCTGCGTGCACGGGTCGGAGGCTTGTGGTCCTCCTTCCCTCCCCTGCTTGCTCCTCTGCATATGAGGCCAGGGCCTCCCAAGTGACCAGGAGACCATGCGACATATTTGCATAAAAATCTTATTCCACAGGATGAGATTAGCAAAGACATTGCCCTCCGACGGCACGAGCAAGGCTAGGAATCAATTACTAAATTACTCCAACCTCTAAGTCGACATCAACGGAGAGAAATGACATCGACCCGCTTGAAATAAGATTTAGACAAGATGTGATCATTAAATCTCTTACCAGTGTTCAAGAATCCGATTCATAATATCATCCAGAATGAGATGGAATTAAATTCTTATCGGAGTCCCCTGTCATCGTTTCATCTAGTGCTGTTTAACATTGGTCAATGGCCTTCATGCGATTTCCCTCTGTAAATAAACTTAGTAATTCAATCCTCCCCATCCTCGAGACATTGTTTGCTTGTTATTAATTTATTGCATAGGCGGATATGTCGTCTACTCCTTGGGATAAACACGTGCAATACAAAATATAGAGAACAGTTATTATACAGTTTTAATATGTATTTTGCTATTAATTTGTTGATTGATATCCTTGATATGATACAAACCTTGAAATATGTATTTGATAATTTATTATATATATAATATTTAATCAGCCTGGTTTATATTTTACTTGTAGCCTAACTGATGTGACCCTATATAGTCTATATGTGGCCTATAGTTTAAATGTAAAACCCAGTGTCCTTTTAGGGAATACTTCAACTGGAGCTGTCAAAGTCTTACTGGCTGCCTGTTTATTTCCCCCCTAAGTAGCCAGGCGGGGTCGTCTTGTGTCAGGCCAGAGGCGGGCAAAGGAGAGGGCATATTTTATTGAGCATATACTGGCATTATTCCCTACACATTAACAATTGACAATTATTAGCCCCGGTCTCATAAATCAGCTTCGTGGAGCGTTATTATTGTTGAATTGAATGGCTGTTGGGGAAGTGAGGGTCAGTGTCATTAACTAGACCCCAAATCCCCGCGCGTTCCTCCCCCGGACCCCGAAGGCATCTGAGGCTCAATACAAGGCAAAGACCTGCCGGCTGATATCGCCGTGTGGTCGGGCTAAACGCTTAATCACACATGCATTAGTCAAAGACAGCAAGCCATTGTGTACACGTAGGTTTACCGGAATGAAGCGATTAATGGCCGGCTGGGGCGGCAGGCGACATGGGCACCGCATCCAGAATGATGGAGCGCTTTTTAATGTAAAAAAACCCTAAAATTGGCCAATCAGAGGGCGGATGTGAGGCGTCAAGGGGTGCGGCAATTACAGTAGGCCACGTATCCCAATCCATCATAACACGTCAAGGTCATTGTGAAATGATATTGATTATTGTATTCGAGCGCATTGTAATGTTTATTGCTTTACTATTATAACTATTCCAAAGATGCACACATGTAAACACCTGCCATGAATCACAAAAGCGCTGCAATTTGTCTCGGCTTGTGTTGCAGACCGCTTTGTTTCCATTCTTTTCATATTTGATGTCTTAACTTGTATCTTCTGCATTACAGTTATATTTGTAGGAGACATCCCTTTAGGCTAATTATTATAATAGTCGCTTATGAATGAATTATCATGAATAATTCAAAGTAAACCCAAAAGAGGAAGGCGTTAATATAATTAATTCGTCGGGATATAATATCCAGGCAACATAACTCTTTGATAAAAATGAAATGTACTCACATGCCAGAACTTGTACCATATGTAATGTGCATATGTTTGTGGGATGTAGCTATAGGGCCAAATGTTGTACATTTATTTCAATAATATATTACATAAACGTCCTATATTCCACATTCCACAAATTGCTTTAATTTGCATTGATAATTAACGTATCACCAACAATATATGGACATAGCCTGCAGAATGCATTTTGTGTTTCACAAAGGATCTGGACTGAGTAGCCTGTCACCAAAAATATAAAGTAGTTATTTTTGCAAATACAATATAATTCCAAAAAATATTGTTTAAGTTGGAGTCGTAGTGTGTTTATTCCTTCAAACTAACAACTCTTTAAAAAAAGGATTTATTAAGCACACATTACACGTTACATGTTTATACTTTAAATAATGAACAGAATTACATTATCTATGCATGTTTTGCCATAAACGATATCTTCTGTAAAATTACCTGTTAAATGTTTAGACGCATTTCACTGAACAGGAGCATAAAAATGTTAACCTCGTTCATGACAGATTTTGCAGCATGCAGACTCACGGATATTATATAGCAAAATGTTACTAACTGCTCTAAAGGCTATCTACTGCCCCTTTCAACTCCCACTTGAATTGCAGTTCCAGTTGTACATAGTTACAGTATGGGAACACATTTACTTTCACATTTTTCAAAGGTACAACAAAGAAAATGTGATTTAATCTAAAATGTCATCTCTTAATAAGATTCATGTTTTATTGAAACACGTTTTTAGATATTTCATTTGCTAGCTCTTACCTATGTATTCTGGAGAGAAAGGATATGTCATATGACTTTAGCAAAGCATTGGCTAGTCCTTCTTCTATGATAAGCGATCATACTCAGTGAAGCATGCTGGTGAAGCAAAATGTATTTTTGCTGGAATATAACACTGCAGTAAAGGGTTAAATAGACCATAGAAAGTCAGATTAGAGATCACTCAGTAAAAACCAAAAGTGGCTGGATAAGTCCAAACCCTCTTTTGTTTGCAGTCCAGGTACAGTTTGATAGAAAAAAACAGTGTAAACATATAAAACAAACTTCTATGCATATTAATTAAAATGTTTTCCTCACTGTTGTTTTATGATTGAATGGTGCCTTCAATACCCACAGCCGCTAGCCTACGGCAGTGCCTGTTGATCAATCAAAGGTAATTTGATTGGATGTAATCCTTAAAGAATAGCCAGATGGGAGCAATCGGATGCTGTCTACCCGTCTAAACCTCTGATTCACTTCCTGTTCCCAGAAGGCCTCTCTTTCAACGCAGAACGCAGTCCCATACTTGCCTCTCCCAGTCTCTCATGAGATAGTGTGACGTGCGTGACAAATTGCTGGATGTGCAGTTTTCTGAAGCGAAACTAACATGCCTCATCATCATAGGGTATAAATTTGATCAGAAAATATCCTGAATCCCTGCGCTATCTTGTGATTAATTGACATATCAGAGATATTTATGCATCAGACTGACTCTCTGTGGCAAATGAGAAAAGTAAATCTACAGGCTATACCCATATATTATCCAGCAGAAAATGTCCTTGGGATACCTCAGGGGCGTGTACTGGGTCCACTATCATTGGTAACATTTCCACAAAAATAACCGGGATAAATGTTAATGTATAATTGGTGCTCTTCAAACATACCTACATTTGGTTCCAAAGAATGCTATTCAAATAATAATTAGTCAAAACAGGAAACCAGTATGAAACAGCATCCAGATAATTCTGCAAATCTACAGAAAGCGCTTTTGAGATGCTTTCCAAGGCATTCGAGAATCTAATAGTGTCAGTGTTGGGCTATTAACCAAAACGTTTCGGGTTGTAATCTACAAACATTAATGTTTTACAATCTATGATTTCATGATTCCCTTGAACATGCAACTTAATCATAATGGTTTCTGAATAAGAGTGTTCGACCAATGTGGTCCTATTTACTCACCTTTACATCAGTATCGCCTTGGTGCTTATGAGTAAGCGAAATTGTGCTTACTCATATGCTCATAAGCACCGATATTATCTTAATATATTTACAATTATGTAGTTTTGATACAGTACATTACATATTACAGAATTATACAATATAATGTTGTTTTCTAATACTTTTGCTTGTATATGTTTTTGTTGATGCAATGACCCCTAGGGCTGTGACCTATGTAGGAGCTCATATGAACAGCTTTTATATGACTTCTGCTACAACTTCGGTTTGGCTAGTGCTAGGTCCGGATTGAACCAACCCACAGAATGAAAACCAATAGCCCAGGGGGGTTTCAAGTATCACTTGGAAGACAGAGCCAAGCCTAAGAGTAGCAATACAACTAATGTAATAAAAGAAAATGGTTTTCTGAATAAAGGTGGGAAGAAAGCGATAGCCTGAAATCTCTATTTACAGACCCTGGGCAGGAGGTGACAATATGATGAAACAAAATCCTGCAGCAAGTTCATATTTGATTTTCTGAGGACAGATGCAAAAAAATGCCCCAAATCATCACAATGTATTAAAAAAGAAAGTGATAGACTATTAATTTATTGCTGACACCATGGTTAGAAAATCATGTTGGTTTAAAGTCAAGTTAAAGCAAGCCCTGATTTTAATTTAACAATTACAGAAGGAGAAAATGTATGCACCACATTTTACGTAAAGTTGCTTGTAGAATATTTTTTCAAACTCCTGAATGCTGGTGGGACAAAGCCTGGAAAGGTCAAAAAGTTGGTTTAATGTTAATAACAGATTTACAACACGTCAATATGCTTTCCATCAAGCTTATCAAAAATTAAAGAAGCATAACAATTTCCTTTGCATATTTGCCCTAGTGTCCATGTTTGTGCAAACGATGCCTGCCCACCGCTTCCATCTGAATCATGAGGTCCAGGGCACTAGCTGGCCACGTGGAGGCAGATTGATGTCATTGTCTCGGCACACTGACCTTTGCTGTAATACCCGCGGCAGACATCACAAACTCTCACATCAATTTAGCCCAATTGGATGTGGCATGTCTTGGCTAACTCGATTTGTGGAGAAATGCACCTGTCTCTGCCTTCTCTCCCTATAGATTTCGCTGAAGTGGGGGTAGGAGGAGGCGTTCGGGGAGGAGGGAGGGTGGAAAAGGGAGGGTGGAGGAGGGGAGAAGGGCTTGGAGTGGAGCTGCTGGATGTAGCTATCCACCCCTCCCTCCCTTCCTCCATCTCTCTGCGGATACACGGCCCCTTCTGCAGTAGCACAGCCCCTGTGAGTCTTCCCTTTCCAAGGTCTGGCCAGAGCGTCTCCGAGCAGCAGAAGGAAAGCCATTAGCCGTCCGGATAATCTGATTAGGGAAACGTTAAAGGGGGGATGTGGATTTAAACGAGGAGGAGAATAAGAAAGGAGGAAAAGTTTGAGGTGTTATTAAGGTTGTTCATTTCTCATATGGCTTGCGTGTGTGTGCGTGTGTGTGTGTGTGTGTGTGTGTGTGTGAGAGAGAGAGAGACTGAAGAAGACAGGGTATTGATAGGGTGAGGGTTTGACTATTGATAGTCTTTATACAGTATAAATGGCTATGTATCTACTGTATGTTTGTTTTCTTGTGTGTTTGTCGGCAAGAGAGCTGTGTGTGAGTTTATCTGTGTGTGTGCGTTATGCAAAGCAGTGCAAGCTGTCAGAGATGAATAATATACAGTGGGTTATGAGCATTAGGAAATGAGGTGCATGCTGGGAGCTGAGCGATAAGCGCTAACACAGTACGCAGAGGCCCTCCATCTGTGCTGACACTGTTTATTTGCGATTACAAATACACACACATGCACACACAGCACACTGTACAACTCACAATTCACCGGCATGCACACAGGCACACACAAACAGACACACACATGTTTGCTTTTCTATCCTTGTGCAGACCTAAGACCTTGCCGTGACCCAGAAATCCATGTTTCATATTCTGTATCTAAACCGTTAACTTGCACTCACCTTAACCCTCAGCTTAACATCAGCTTAATGATCATGCTTAAACCAAGTGGAAACCAATTGCTTTGGTGTTACTGACAACATGGCAAAATCTGATCTCATCATCTACATATAGACAGGGGTTGTACTCACATAAACATACACCTTGATAAACTTAACAACACACATAAACCTGTGCATACACACTTGAGCACACAACACGTGTCCTTATGGATTTCCACCATATTCCAGGGATATTGACAGCCGGTCAATAGCTGATAGGTGTAGAGGCAAACCTTCCATTTCTACCCAACATTCCCTTAACCAGAACCAGAAAAGTGTTTAATCGCCATGAATCTGTGAACAGACAAGGAATTTACTTTGGCAGGAAGGTGCTTACATACATCATATACAATAGAAATGATACTAAGAGGTGAAGGGGTATATGGATAAGTAATACACAATATAATATACATAATACAGATAACAGGACTTAACACTCAGTCCTAAAAATCACCTCTTTGATGTAACACGAACTTTGCATGTCAAAATGTAAACGTTGCTTGAAATACATACATTTTAGATTTTCATTTACAGTCTTTAACTCACAAATATTGTTTTGGAAGCAGAATAACATCATAAACCACATGCAATTCCAGTTTTATCTGTTTGTTTATGTCTTTGTGGTGAAATAATTGTCATCCATGGGGCTGTATTGAAACTGAGATTTCGGTCTCAATGGGTTCCTCTGTGTGAGTATTGGTAAAAAAAATACCAATAAAACAAGATCCATAAAAAAAGGCAAAGAATCAGATCATAAAGCAACAAACATTAAACATCCCAACAGTATCATTAAGCATTTTAATGATGTTGGTCCAGCCGTTAATTGATTAGTCACCCATTTTGTCCAACAAAGACTAAACTCAGTTTTTTCACAGCACGTTTTAGTAGTTACAAAGGATGTTACTGTGGAGCGTTTACACGTGTCCTCAGTCGTCCCCTGGAAGTTCAACTGTGTGTGTGAGAGGTCGGGTGATTGCCCCAGTGGCTCAGTGGGTCACTTTTCCCATCATCCCTGGGATTGTCCTGAGGCGCGAGACAACATGGTCGTAATAACAGAACGATCGCCTAGACCACTGGTCTGGATCAATTCGTCAACTGACCCCCCTCACACACACTCTCTCTTTCTCTCTTACACAGATTTGTTTGTCCCCATCGTGGTGCTACACAGACACGTAGTTACTGACCTGTTCCAACCAGGACACCCTCCCCCCCCCACCCGCTTAAAGGGATAGACTTATAGTGACCCCCATCCAAGCAGCCCGTTCCAACCCAAATGCTGAGGCGTCACCGTTCCTGTGCACACAGTCCAGGCCTGTAGCCCCCACCCTGACCCCGTGGTGTCCCCCATTATAGGCCAGTCAGAAAGCTTTTAGGGGTCCGGTAACGCTGAAAGATTGATGGTGTAAAATGGGGAGGAGGTGGGGGTGGAGCAGGTGGTTAAGATGAAAATGTTCTGCTTAATGGGCAGCGAGGAATGTAATTCAATAATTATGAAAAGTGACTCAGGGAGGCTGGGACGAATGGCTCGTGGACTCGAGAGCGTACGGAACGTTCCAGAGCGTTAGGGGGCTTGTGCGCATGCCAGGTCCCTTAAT
Organism: Dallia pectoralis; assembly: GCA_029465975.1. Taxonomy (NCBI): domain Eukaryota; kingdom Metazoa; phylum Chordata; class Actinopteri; order Esociformes; family Umbridae; genus Dallia; species Dallia pectoralis. Next base: position 8,885,882 of record CM055729.1, on the reverse strand, counting down.
TTCCTTCAGCCTGACAGGTAAGTCGTGTCAACTTCCTGCTCCCTGCTATGATGGCCTTGTCATACAGCAGCCAATAAACAGAGAGCAAGACAATGTTTATTTGATTAATGGTGGATTGATAATACTTTTTAATATCCATGAGCTGTAAAATGTATTACGTGGGTAACTCAGCCATTATATTCCGTCCCACGAGACCAGAGAGTAGTCTGTGAAAGGTATAATGTGCTGCAGAATGAAATATATAAATTCTAGTCTAAATGTTTCAAACTTTTTTAGTAAGTCTTTAAATGACTCCTACAAAGACGCAACCAAAAGGGCAAAACCAATTTTCACGTGTTTATTCAATAAGTTTTAAGAAAAGAAATTGTTCAAGCAAGTGATGTACTGTCAGTGCACATACTATTGCCTGACTGAGGATGGATGTTACAGTGCAGATGTAGTTACCTAGCTGGCAAGCAAGACTGAGAAGCGTTAGATGACTTTTTCTACTAATTGGTTTATCAACCAATCATATCGGGTCTTTTCATATCAGCTCTTTCTCTACGCTGATATGATTGGCCAAATGTAAACTTATATTAAAACACACAGGTTTCTGACTGTTGCTAACTCCAAATGTCAATAAATCTCTGCAACACGTGTAAAAAAAGCTAAGCTTTCTCTTCTCCCCAACCAGTCGTTTCATCTTCCAGCTTTTTATCTAACTCTCCCTTCCAATACCCAGGGTCTATTCTATTCAATGTCTGTGTCTTTCTATTCTCCCTCTGCAAGATGTATTGATAATTTCCAGCAAAAATACAATTTCAGTTTATTCTACAGAGCAAAAAATCCAATAGTGCAGTCTTCAATTCAATTGCTTTTTACCAAAGTGGAGAACAATAACCAGTGAAAGGAGCCAGCTCCAGCCATTCAACATGAGATTATTGTTCAAAAGAGACCTGATAGAATTACAGGAAGCAATAGATGATAATTGCATCACAACATGATCTCTCCTGAGTGAACAGCACATATTCATCTGTGTTATGCATTGGAGTAAGGCTGAGATGTGGCAACTACAGTATGACAGGGCAGGGACCCAGGCTTTTTTTAAGGTTGCCAGGTATTTGGATTTCGTAGCATTGGGACTAAAGAAATGAGTCTAACTTGTTTTAAACAACCGGTGTTTAAGAACTAGCCCGGGTTATTGTGCTTTGCAATAATCTAATTGCTAGCTGTATTAAGGGCAAATTATTATGGAGAAAGTTCGACAGGACATAGTGTGCACACTGTCTCAATGTGGGGAAAATGAAGACATGCTGTAGTAACACAATATGTGTTCCCAATTCTAAAATGGGACCACATGACCTACAGAGAACATTCAACTTGAACACTACCTAAATTCTATAATTTGTAATCTATTATACATCAATTTCAAACTGGGTTAACAACAGCGTATGATAACCAAATGTACATCATGTTTGCCTGACCCTAAGATTGTGTGTAGTTACACCAATACGTATAAAACAATTAGTTTAAGTCACCAGTAAGTCAACAGTATGCCTTAAATTCATGACCAAAACGCATTCTTTAAAAGTATACAGTTTCTGAAAATGTTATATAGTACATAATCCAAAAAAGATTACTTCTCCAACAGGATAGGAACTACCAACAGTAGTCTTAGTTCAACAACTGAACTCTTTATGAGTTTCTGCCTAAATTGACAAAAAAATGCCATAAAAAATAAAGTACCAATACCAATTTAGAAAACAAGCTTGTATCATCTTGAAAAGTAGAAGACACAAATTTACCACTAACCACTAATTGCACATTTTCCAATAAACAACAGCTTTTTCTAAATTAGGTCACCTCTTACTAGACTCCAACTGACACCATGAGATGGAGATGATGCAATCCAGCCGATCAACTTGTGTATATGCTGTTTGACCCTGAAAAGTCAGTCTGCAACAGTGACCTAAGAACTGATGAAACAATCAGGACTCTGCCTCATTCTGCCTTAAACAAAACTCTCATTTTTGGTTTGTCTTCTCCATGTTCTCTTTTTCAAACTCACATGTACTGCAAACTGTACATAAAGCTCGGTATATGATTCAACAGAATTTCTTGCAGGCGCTGTACTGCAAAAGTGTTGCTATTAGCAAGCTCAAACGACCTGCAACAACATGTGCAAACACTTGTTTATTCAATTGGAAACCTATAGCCTGATTAACTCTCTACTGTGGCACTAATTGAATGTTCTCTGGAATTACTTTTGAACGTTGGTCTGATTGTATAACCTGCAGTAGTCCTGACTTTGAATCCAATTTCAAAAAAGCTTTTACAATACTAGAGCTAAGATTTTCCAAGTCTGGTAGCCCTTAAGAAAACAAGTTAAACACATTTTTAATAAGTCATAACTTTAACTCTAGTGGTGATTTTTTTCTAGCTAACAAGAACATACTGTATATTTGTCAGTGAAAATACCCTTTACATTCATACATTAACACAGCAAAATAACTGTGGACAATCTCAGTGGTCTTGTGGTATCCCATATTTCCATAGTGACTGAAAGTTCAGGCCGGCTGTCAGACCACATTGATCAAATCACTCCGCTAAAAACCCTGCTTGAGAAGATTATTTCTGACCAACAAGTCGCTGCAAATACAGGTGCATGATTTAATATTTCATACAAAATGCTTAAAAATCAGTATGATTGGGTTGCCAGAGGATTCTGAGGCGATATATCCAACCCTGTTCAGGGTGGAGCTATTCAAGGAGGTGCTGGACTATGAGGTTTTTCCCAAACTTGACAGAGCCCACTGCAGTCTGATACCAAAGCCTGGTCCAGGCTGCCAACAGTGGCTGACTATAGACTAGAGTCCTGCTCATCCTTAGACTGGCAAGGGAACACAGAAACATCACTTTTAAAAGTCACAATATTGAGTTCTACCAGGACTTCAGTTTTTGCTCAGCAAAAACAACTGACAATGCTCAACAACTTGCAGTCCACTGCTGAGATCATTTTTGTCTGATTTATTGTGTTTATAGTGATGATTGTGTTGAGCTTTTGTGGGTGATAATGGCGTATTAGCCTGTTTCACTTTGCGGGCTTTTACTTGAGACAATCGCTGCAAATATGCTGGATTTTGGTTCTTTTTGATCTAAACATATTGGCCGTGGACGGGCGTTACTCACTAACTAGTTTGTTTTTAATTCATTGATGTATCACTTTAAGAACAACAGTTAAACAAGCTGATGTAGGCCAACTCTCATGTCACAAGATTATTTGTGGCTAGTTGTGGTTTTTTAATGTCCTCTATGTGCTCTATTAATAAGACTTATACCACCATCAAACATACTTACTGACAGTTACTTGGCTAAATTTGGCACGTTTTAATTTTGCACTAACTGAATCTGTTGATCAAATCAAATGTATTTTATAAAGCTCTTTTACAATGGCAGTTGTCACAAAGTGACCCAGCCTGAAACCCGACAGAGCACACATCAACAAGTTCATACAAGTTGATACACAATTAGTTTCCTTCATGCGTATTAGTAAACTGCGAGCTGTCCATTAGTATAATTTTATTTTATAAGGGCGTTTGTAACAATCTACCGACACAGTGCCCTGTTTCGAAGACTATTGGTTGATTTACAATTTTTCTGATTACTCAGTCCTGTGGTGCTTCCCGGTAGACTGCATTCATTTGTAGTATTATTGCCATATCGAGGCGTTAGCACATTTTTGATAATTCTTATTATGTTAAAGGTATAGCTTACCTTTTCTAACATCTCCAAAGACATCTCGTTGGCATGTGCAGTAGGTTTTTTTTTTAAGTTCTATCAAATCGCTTTAGTGGTTAAGACCCAAGTAACCCCCTGGTGCTGTACTGGTGCTAGAACAGTCCCACTCAATTACAGAGACATTTACTTCAACATAGACAAATTATAGATATTTGTTGTTATTCCTCATATAACTTGTCATATTGTCTCATGTGTACAACTCTTCCCATAATCCAAATGTATTATAATTTCATTTTTGCACCATTTATTCTGACCGTAATGCTAATCCCTTCAAAATGTGTGGCAATTTACAACTTTTTAAATGACTCACATATTCCATCCATTGATATGGACATTGTGAAAAGTTCTGGACAACCCTTGGCATCTAGATGAGATGACAACAATGCAAAGTGGGAAGACCTCAGGTCCTGAGGGTCGCATTGATTTTTTATAAAAAATACTATTTCTCTTTCTAATATGTTCAATGATTTGTAATATAAGTATTCTCAGCCTCTGATGCAAATTGATGCAATCATGTCACTCTTAAATTGTGATCTTGAACTATTAGCTTCTATACAAGCATCCTGTCTGGAACCGTGCCTTCCCTGATAATCAAACAGGCGTCCTCAAATGTTTTTTACAAAGTAAATCATCCTTTCAACATTTTACTCTCTTCTGTGGTAACAGACGCTGAAAATATAATTTATTTTCTAGAAATCTTTTCATTGGTTACAATAGGATTCTTTGGGAAAAAGATATTTAATTTTATTTTATTTAATATATAATTAATCTATATTCTGCACCTAGTGCAAACATACACACGATCACTCAACATTCAGAGTACTTCACCTTCTCCTGAGGAAACCATCAAGGGTGCCCTGTTTTCCCCTCCATCTTTTGTTTATCATTACTTACGTGTGTATATGTTCACGTGTATGTTCTTTTGTTGTTGTGAGGACATAATGTCTTCTAGTACCTGCGGTATGAACATTGTGAGGCAACGTTAGTTTATTTCGAAATGTGACAGGGACAGCAATTTCTGCCTGGTCCAAATTGTTGGTGAACGCTGTTTTCTAAAAAGGACCGGATGTGACCCAGACTCATTTATTGAAACTTCACCGGAAATATTTTAGCAAAAAGTCTCAACAAGCAATTCTGAAGTGCTTATCAAAGGAAGACTTTACCTACATGAAGATATCAATGTCAGCTCGATTTCATTGGACATTTCTTACCACAAACACCAGACGGGGATTTTGTTAAAAAGAGAGGTGCTAGGTGGAGAAAAAAATAATTCTTCACAGTGAAATATGGTGGTGGATATGTGTTGTTGGGATATTTTTAATACAAAAGCCCTGGGAAGTTGGTTAGGATACTTGGTATCATGGACTCAAGTATCAGGACATTGTAAACCGGAACCTGTCATAACCTGTGTTGTCAGCAAATCTTCCTGCACGAAAATTATTCAAATTGCGCCACAAAATGTACAACCGAATGATGAGTCGAAACATGGTCAAGATACCGTGATATACATGTATTTGTATTGTTTCACAAAAAATAGCATTGTGTTACCTTAACCCCCACACTGTCCTCACGTGGCACAATGATAAGAAACTACTCCCAAATATTATAGTGAGCAATGCTAAACATTAAGGGGGTTGGGCGAAGGGGGGGTCAGAGGTACAAAAACAAACAAACTTGTAGTGATTCTATTCCCATAGACCAGTAGTAGCTGTTTGGCAGGGAGGGAGGGCTGATGAAAAAAAGGTTTGGACCAGGCGGTGAAAGATGGCCGCTTTTACACGGGAAGACAATGTAAAAGAAAAATAACCAAACTGCCCAACTTTGATGGCTCCTGAATATATTGGGCACTCTGCCTCTGCTGCTGTGTATGTGTGTGTGTGTGTGCCTGCAGCGGCAGAACAGCGGCAGAACAGCGGCAGCGGCAGCGGGTGGGGGGCAGAGGGGTTAAGTAGGATAGAAGGCACCCATACTTCAGATTGGCAGCAAGCTGCCGCTACGATAATCTAATCAGGGGACGCAATTCAATTAGCTGGGGTCTCTGGGGCGGCCGAGCCAAGCAGCCGGTGGCAGAGCTGCTACGCTACTGAGGGGGCCTCTCCTCCTCCATCGATGGCAGGCAGACTGTAGCTCCTCATGGCCTCGACCTCGCCTCATGAATGCAGATGAAATATGAAAATCCCCAATAATGCGGGGGGTTCATTCCGCCAAGAGACAAGTGGAGAATTTCGGACCGGTTCTTGGATCTTGGAGCGACTTGTCTTGTGCGTGTCGCTCGCGTGCGCTTGCCTTTAAGTCGCTTGCTGTAGATGCATCGCTTGTGTCGCGATACGAACAAGCGCAGTTGATTTAGCGCTGCGGAAATGACCTCAGAGCCTCGGTCACACCAACACACACGTGCAAAATGTTCTATGTTGGCCTATACCTCTATACCCCTCTCTCTCTTCTCTCTCCCTTTCTCTCTCTTCTCTCTCCCCTCTCTCCTTTCTCTCTCCCTTCTCTTTCCCTTCTCTCTCCCTTCTCTCTCCCTTCTCTCTCCTTTCTCTCTCCCTTCTCTCTCCCTTCTCTCTCCTTTCTCTCTCCCTTTCTCTCTCTCTCTACTCTCTCCCTTCTCTCTCCCTTCTCTCTCTCTTCTCTCTCTCTCTCTCTCTCTTCTCTCTCCCTTCTCTCTCTCTTCTCTCTCCCTTCTCTCTCCTTTCTCTCTCCCTTCTCTTTCCCTTCTCTCTCCCTTCTCTCTCCCTCTCTCTCTCCTTTCTCTCTCCCTTCTCTCTCCCTTCTCTCTCCTTTCTCTCTCCCTTTCTCTCTCTCTCTCTCTCTCCTTCTCTCTCCCTTCTCTCTCTCTTCTCTCTCTCTTCTCTCTCCCTTCTCTTTCCCTTCTCTCTCCCTTCTCTCTCCCTTCTCTCTCCTTTCTCTCTCCCTTCTCTCTCCCTTCTCTCTCCTTTCTCTCTCCCTTTCTCTCTCTCTCTCCTCTCTCCCTTCTCTCTCCCTTCTCTCTCTCTTCTCTCTCTTCTCTCTCTCTTCTCTCTCCCTTCTCTCTCTCTTCTCTCTCCCCTCTCTCCTTTCTCTCTCCCTTCTCTTTCCCTTCTCTCTCCCTTCTCTCTCCCTTCTCTCTCCTTTCTCTCTCCCTTCTCTCTCCCTTCTCTCTCCTTCTCTCTCCCCTTTCTCTCTCTCTCTACTCTCCCTTCTCTCTCCCTTCTCTCTCTCTTCTCTCTCTCTTCTCTCTCCCTTCTCTCTCCCTTCTCTCTCCCTTCTCTCTCTCTTCTCTCTCTCTCTTCTCTCTCTCTTCTCTCTCCCTTCTCTCTCTCTTCTCTCTCTTCTCTCTCTCTTCTCTCTCCCTTCTCTCTCTCTTCTCTCTCTTCTCTCTCTCTTCTCTCTCCCTTCTCTCTCCCTTCGCTCTCAAGTTACAACACACTTGTGAAACGCACACACACACACACACACCACATCCATCCCACCGTCCCCCTCCTCAAGAAAAGAGAGAAGTGGCTGATGAGAGCAAGAGATGGAGAGAACGAGAGAGCAGGAGGAATAATAGGTATTCTCTGCGGTGAACCTGAGCCGTGAGTGTATCGAGGGAGGAAAGTGGAGAGAGAGAGCGGGGGATGGAAGAAGAAAGAGTGAGGCTCTCAGACAAATTACAACTCATTAAAGGGCTGGCTCGCACCGTGCCATTATGTCAGGAGGAATCCTTTTTCATTCGCACAAATTTGCCTGGAATTCTTCGGATTTAGCCCGTCTTCCATTATCAAACCTGGGAATCCAATTAGCTCTTGATTATTCTCCGCCTCGCGTGCCAATGTTTCCTCGTGTGGCCCGCGCCGGTAGCTGCAATCTACGTTGGCCTTTCGTAACCCACGCCCACCCGCCATTGGCTGCCAACGCACGCGAACAAAAACAGACACATACCCCATTGTCATTGTTAAACGATTAGGTAATCTGTTGCCTAGTGTCCACGTCTGTGATGTATTGCTCATTTGTCTTGGTACCGGCTGTACATGCTGTACTGTAAAGGGCTGATATTCATATGTTTGGATTTGGATAGGAGCATTGTCGTTCAAACTTTTTAATGTCTGCATTGTTACTCTTTGGGGATCTGCACATTAACGTTTTAATACTACTGCACAGTACGCATGATATTTAACTCAACATCACCATTCATTTGCAGATTCTTTTACTAGCATAATGTGTTAGTGAGTAATAAATATGTTTTCGCATTCTCTACTCTTATTACGTTTCATTAAAATATTTTGATTATAATTGATTATCTGATTGAATCATCGATAACTGAATCAAAATTTGGGTCAATCATCGTATCAATTGATTGGCCATATAAACAAGGAAGAGGTGACAGATTTACCCTTCTGATAGAACAGGTGCAATGGTTTCCTATTGCTAAATAATCAGTCCAATTAAAAAATTACAGCCCAAGGCGGAATTGAGTTACAGGGATCCCGCGAACACCCCTCTCTTCTTCACTAATCACAAATGAATAGAGACACACTTGACTTTTACGGTGTCATCAACCTGTTGGAATGTTTACACAAATCTTGAATGGGAGGTTTAACTTGGTTTGGTCTGCCATTTTGTGTTTTCTATGGCGGTGATGATGAAAGAAAAACACAACAGTCTGTGTTATGATAACCGTTATTGGATACATTTATTAATACAGATACAAGCAAATATATTTGTGCAAAAGATCCCCTAAAAAACTGTTTGAAACTGATATAATTTCCTATGAGTCAATAATAGAAAAATAAATGTATTCAGGCATCTGTGCATATGTATTCTCTTACATTCATGAAAGGTTCTTACAAATATATCATATTTCTCCCATGCTTAGTCTCTCACTTGTACTTCAGAAGTGTTAATAGTTAAATCATACCTGAGAACCAACAATCCTTTTTGAGCTTACAGGTATTCAATTTACCACAATACAGGTAAGTAAAGAGAGACGTTATGGAGACAGACAGTTCGCAGTCAGAGTCAGGGCTCAAACCATATCAACCGGGAACATGCTCCAGAATATGGTGCTTAGACCGCTAGATTAGACTGTAATTCCATCTATAAATTGCATTTAGCTGCCTTCTGCTCCATTATTCTCAGTTTCTTCTTTACCTTAAGGTTGATGTTTACACTTCCAGAGCAAGGCAATGCAAATGCAAACTTGGACAGTTTCCGCATAAAATTATTGCAATATTACAAACATAACATATAAACTGTTCAGTTACATTTGATTTGATAATCAAATACATTTATTGTAATTAATCAATAACAGTAAATCATTTTAGGGAATTCCATGTGGACATGAATTCCAATAAAAGAAATAACCAAAACGTATATTGAGTAAGTCCACCCATCAACATAGAGTCCACCCCCTTAGCCAGATTGACAGTCATAGGTCTATAACACCGGCATCACAAATTAGCTAATCCGACAAGTGTTCCATCCCACCTAAACTGTTTGCTTTATGAAGAGCTGCCTAATATGCTGTTGGTCTACGCGTGCCGCCAAAACAGCACAGACCTGCTAAACCATAGACATAACATGACCCCTGAGGTATTTGACGCCAAGACATAAGCAGCACATCCCGGAAGGTTTCCTGTGGTATCTGGCACCAAGACATAAGCAGCAGATCCCTGAAGGTGTCATGTGGTATCTGACGCCAAGACATAAGCAGCAGATCCCTGAAGGTTTCCTGGGGTATCTGACGCCAAGGCATGAGCAGCAGCACCTTCAAGTCCTAGAAGTTGCAAGGTGGAGCCTCCATGGATTCGAATTGTTGGTCCAGCACATCCTACAGCTGGTCAATCAGATTGAGATATGGTGAATAAATAGGACACAACAAATAGGACATACCCAAACAATGTGTGCAGTGTGACACGGTGCCTTATCCTGCAGACAGAGGCCACTGCCATCTGAGAATACAATACCATTGCCATGAAGGGGTGTACCTGATCTGCAACGATGTCTAGATAGATGGCACGTGTCAGATTCACATCCACATGAATGCCCAGACCCAGAGTATCCCAGCAGAACATTTCCCAGGGCATCAGACTCTCTCTACTGGTTTGTTGTCTTCCCACAGTGCATCCTGGTGGCATCACTTCCCAAGGTAAACAGCGCACACATACACGGCCGTCCACATGACGCAAAAGAAAACAGGCATCGGACCAAACCACCTTCTTCCACCGCTTCAAAGTCCAGTTCCGACGCTCACAGGTTTAATGTAAGGGTCATCGGGGCACTCTGACCAGTCAAAACAGATGCAAGAACAAGCACAAAGTGAGAAATATGGGCAGAAAACATTTGTAATCTGTCAATTTTTAAAATAAATTTGCATCTCTACACGTGAACCCTGGAAATGCACTGTATTTTAAATTAATTACTTACTTATTACTATTACTTTTTGTTACATTTTAACCTAATGGATCGCATTGTAATTCCTAACCACTAGCTCACTTATTGAAAGGTTAATGCTAGCTTTTTATTGCTTCCTAGCAGCTTCTAAAAGGCAATTTACTATGTTGTATTTTCAACGTTTCATAATCTAATTTTGAATTGACTAGTTAAGAGGGCATGTGCCCCTAGGTCTTACGTTCAAATTATTGGCCTAACCATTGGTAGACCCTTCAAACATGAAATTGGTATCAAAAGTGCAAGCTTGTAAATACACATATTAAAATAGATATATAAGATTTACAAGCCTGAAAATCAGATGCCTTTTCAGGGGAAATTTGACCATTGGTCAGTTCCACAGGAAAAAAGCAACCATCTAAAAAACACAATTTTGTGTTGACCTGCCCTCCTTAAATCCGGATTGAATTGCATGGATTTGAGAGTGGCTAAGTAGGCAGTGGTCTGTGGAAAGCTCAGCTGAGACACAGAAAGTCTACATACTAAAATAAATAAACATATAAAAATAGTGTCTAGATAATGCCGCCATCTTGGGACATTTGAATGGGAATGTCCAATCTACTGCCTTCATTCCTACCCACCTAAGACCTGCTGGGAATAAGTGACAAAGGGCAGACTGGATCCACGGACCCATCACTCTCTCTCTCTTTGCCTCAGTAGACAGTGGTCCCCCTCCCTTCATCTCCAACCAGGCAGTGCTCCATGCTATACTGTGTAGCACCGCTGGGTCTGGGCTAACTCAAAAGCTGTCTTGGTAGGAGATGATTGCAGCCTAATTGTGTCAATGAGAGATATGGTGCCTCGGGGTTACCATGGCCTGCATGTGGTCTGGCTGACCACTGTGGTGGACAAATCGGACCAATGCGTGTTTAGGATGACAGGAAATCGGCAAGCTCCTGTGGGGTACAGATTTGTGGAGTAGAGGTCAGGAGCTGGGCAATTGGTCTCCTGGGGTTTCATGCAAGTAGCGACACTTTTGGGATATTCCTTTGATTAGAACAGTGCCTATTCAGGATTCTCTAATTGATATATATTTAGTTGTTCCTCTGTTTTCTACAATATGTTACCCGAGGGTCAATTGCTTTGTTGTTTGTTTATTTTTTTTAAACAAAAAATAAATGTTTTTCATAACATTCAGATAAAATATAGATACGCTACATTAACCACAGGTGCGGTCTAATAAGCAGTTGACCATCAACACACCACTGCATTAACCACAGGTGCTGTCTCATAAGCAGTTGACCATCAACACACCACTGCATTAACCACAGGTGCGGTCTAATAAGCAGTTGACCATCCACACACCACTGCATTTAACACAGGTGTTGTATCATAAGCAGTTGACCATCAACACACCACTGCATTAACCACAGGTGCTGTCTAATAAGCAGTTGACCATCCACACACCACTGCATTTAACACAGGTGTTGTATCATAAGCAGTTGACCATCAACACACCACTGCATTAACCACAGGTGCTGTCTAATAAGCAGTTGACCATCAACACACCACTGCATTAACCACAGGTAACTGTCACCTTCCCATTTAGACACTGCAGTTCCCTTCCCTAGCCAATCATCATTACCACACTAAAGCCGTAATGGCTAACTCTTCCCTTCTGCGCCGAAGGAAGCTAGTGGTCATTGGCCTCTTTCTCTCTCTCTCTCTCTCCGTCTCTATCCTCCGATCACTGTATGTGGTTTCCCTGTATATCCCCCCCCGCGGGCCCTGTTCAGACCAACACACCCTGCTATTTTCACCCCTGCACACATCCGTCGCTGCACTTATCCAGCCTCAGACGGCTGGTGGCTCAATGGCTAAACGGATTAGGGAACAACAGAGCACCTTCCCCTCTTCGCTTGCTTGCCTGAATCCTCAGAGGCGCTGGCTATTGAACTGGCCCGGGCCCTCCACTAGCCAGGCTTTATTGAGGCGTCTATGGGGCTTTATGCTGCCAGCGCTCGGCCTTGCCCTCGCCTTCATCAATCATCCCGGCTCCAGGGCTGCTATCAGAGCGGAGACAGGACTCGAATGCACTGCAGCCCCCTTCCAGGAAACTCTATAGGAGATGGAGACAGAAACACAGCGAGATGAGCGAGAGGGGGGAGAGAGTGAAGCAGGAGAGAGAGAGATAGAGATAGAGAGACAAGGAGGAGAGAGAAGACAGAGAAACGGTGGAGCGAGAGAGCGAGAAAGAGAATGGGGAGAGGATGAAAGGAGAGAGCATCAGTCTGTTGGTCTGTTTCTCCGCCTGCCACTCTTGTATCTGCTGGGTTTGATAGACATACCATGACAATGCAGTAATTAACTAGGGCTGCGCTATTACATTGAGTTTAATCATGCTGTTGTGAGAATCTCTGTTTGATGTAGGCCCTTCTGTATGTCTGTGTAATAGTGACGGTAGCCATGAATAATGGCCATTTCTGTTTGAAAATAATGAAAAATCATAATACTTTAGATATGGACAATTGACTGTTAGAGACGCTATATATTCATGCTACAAGATAAGCTATTACTGTGTAAAAGCTATTAAGAAAGGTTATTGGCGCAGAATGTCCCATTTGGGTAATGTTCTGTCAGTGGGATCACATTCCCCGTTTTCATCATGCCACAACAGTATGTCGAATTCTACTCTTTGCTTAACTTTTTTTAATAAGCACCCCCTCCCCCTTCAGCCATGAGCTCTCACTCTCCTCCCTGGTGGAATAGCACAATCTGATTATGGTTCTATTTTACAGCAGACGCCAGGGCGCAATAAAAGGAGAAGAGCACGGAAACGGGACTTCAGCCATCAATTAGATCTCTATTAGCAGCCAATGCAGACCTCACCGCAGGAAATACCACGGCCCTGCCTCAGCCAAGCGCCGAAATTAAACAATTCGTCAAGACCATCGACAAGGTTGAGTCTAGTCTGCAATGTTTTTGGACGATTTGTTTTGCTATAAACGGTACGATATCGCCTGAATGCGATAAACTTGAACATTTGAAAGTTTTGTGAGCCGAGGCATAGCCAACATGTCATGAGATAATTAGCGAAAGCTTAAAGACAAGTTTGTGGTAGGCCAACGTGTATGCGTGGATAATATCTTGTGTGAATAATTTCTTGTGTGAATAATTTCCTGACCTGTTTAAATTTGACAAGTAAGAATCAATTTTTTAAAGATATCATGGCATTGTTTTTTGTTGTTGTTTTTTTGCAGTTAAATCAATAGAATTACCAGACATTTTCTGTTCACATTGCAACTGTCATTGATAAAAGGTAATGTCAACAGACTTTTTCTGCACCTATTACATCAGCGTGTTCTGATAGGACCCATCATCGGGATGATTTTGGCACGTGTCAACATGTCAGTTTTAGTCCCTTGGCGAAATTCTTTCCATGCGTCTTAGTTTTACTGAAACAAAGATTCTCCCCAGTTGCTTTATTGCAACTAATTCTAGCAGGACAGATTAAGACTGGTCTAGATGAAGCACATACTACACCAGTCTGGTTCATATCACACCGCTCACTAAACCAGGAAGTCCACACCGAAATCCTTATGTGTCGGAAGGCACACATCTTCTGACCTTCCACAGCAAGAGGCAACCATATTTACTATAAGTAAACCCCAAACCCGGAGCGTGCTATCCAATCAAACCTTAACCTCGCCATTGATTCTGCCAACCCCTGTTAGCCTACAGTTTTCTCCAGCAGCCAGCTGTGCGACCCAAATGTTAATCCCTCTATCTGGTTTTGGTGGGCCTTAGAGTCTATGGGTTTATGGTATCCACTCCATTCAAATCATGTGGCTTTTGGGAATACCTCAGTCAACTGCATTGGAGACCATGCCCCTCCTGTCTCAGATGTGGTTGGTATCTCCATGATAATGGGCACCTTTTGCCTGAAGTTGTTCCAGGTCTAGTAGAACACTTTTCCGCTCCCCAATTGCATCAAGTAGGGTATAGGGTACATGCCCTGAATCCTATGTCTGTGATGCACACTTATTTGTGCCATCTGCTCCACTGCCAGTCACTGGCCTCATTGGCATACCACAGTGCAGGGTGAGTGTTGTTCACCCAGGGGCGTGTTCACTCCAGGGATAATGTTACGTCATTTCGAACACTTGTTAAGTATAGCTGCGGTAATCTCTTTGCACCACACTCAAGTCAGTGCAGATTGTAATACATTTCACAGGAATGAAAGACGGTTCCCTTGAGAGATCTAAGTATGGTGTGTAGATAAGTTACAGAAAATATATAATTTCAATGCAAGAATCTCTTTGGGGGCAGGGGGTTAGTATCGGCTACGCATTTACAGAAACAGCAGTGCATGTTTAGGTCAATAAACACTATTTTTGCTGTGACTATCTTATTATCTTGAATATAAAGACATTAAGCGAGAAACATTACCACATGCTTTAATAGATCAATTACAGCTATAAACAACATACATTGTTAAATGCCATAGTAAAACAATGAAGGGTAAACTTCTAGGAGGTGCTAGTCTGTCCTTGGAGAAGAGACCCACTAGCCTATCTTGCCACCCACTGATACTGTTGTTTTTGTTTTATGTCTTCATTAAATAGATTACCAATAAGGTGATATACATACAGCTAACTATGTTTAGTAGCAGTTGTTTATTGATTAGTCAATGAAAACGAATATTGTTGACACCAGTTTATAACTTCAATCTAATTTATTTAATAGATTATTTGAATGAAGCAAGGAGAACTGCCCATTTGAAGGGACAAGAAGTGTTGGCTGAACATTTGACCAATGACAGGCATTTCATATTTAGCTCCACCCACATGAGAACATTTAATTTTTTAGAGGTCAAAAAACTAAGCGAAAATAAATGTTTTTGTTTTGTAAAAAAAAACAAATAAACAAAGTTACAATCCCATTTGTTGTTTTCACTTGTTCTATTAAAATAAAGGAATGTCTACATATACACACCCAACCAGGTTCCCATTTGTTCTACAATATCTTTGTGCTTGTATGTGTGATCCAGGTCTACCAATGCACGTGGGGACCTCTCTTTTTTATTAGACCCTGAAAGGAACATGATATCGGATTTGAAGTCATGATGAATGATATTGTTGAGCCTCTGAGAAGGCGTACCATTCTAATGTCTGTTACCAACCAGATTCGCATCCTGCTCACTCATCAAAGGCTTCTGGTGGGAGTCTCATAAACGGCAGTGCATATCGCACCAATATACACTCACCGGTCACATAATTAGGTACATCTAGATAGTACCGGGTATCCGCTTTTGTCTTCAGAACTGCCTTAATTCTTGGTGGCATGGATTCAACAAGGTGTTGGACAAAATCCTCTGAGATTTTGCTCTATATTGAAATGATCTGCATTTGCTGAGGATTTGACGGCTTATACAGTTTGAGATAATGTGAGCTTTGTGACATGGTGGGCTCTCCTGCTGGAAGTAGCCATTAGATGATGGGTACACTGTGGTCATAAGGGGATGGACATGGTCGGCATTCGATACTCAGGTTGGCTGTGGCTCAATTGGTAATATGGGGCCAAAAGTGTGCCAAGAAAATCCCCCCCTCACCATGACACTACAGCAGCCTGAATTGTTGAGACAAGACAGGATGCATCCATGCTTTGATGTTGTTAAGGCCAAACTCTGGTCCTGCCTACCTGTTCTGAAGATCAGAACAGGCAACGTTTTTGACAATTTTCCATTGTCCAGTTCTGCTGGGCCCGGGCAACTTGTACCCTCAGATTCCTGTTCTTAGCTGACAGGAGTGGCACAGGTGCGGTCTTCTACCGCTGTAGCTTGTCTGCTTCAAGGGTCCGCGTGTTGTGTGTTTAATAATGCTGTTCTGTATATGTTGGTTGTAACAAGGGTTCTTTTTAGTTACTGTTGCCTTTCTCCTTTGCCAGCTAACAAGTGATTTCCGCCCAGAGAACTGCTGATAACTGAATATTTTCCCTTTTTAGAAACAAACCCCGATAGGGTGTGAAATTTTCTCAAACCATTCCCAGTTGTTATAAATGTGTTTGCAGTCACATGCCATTGTTGATTACTACCTCCCTACATAGGTGCATTTAATTACTTGATCCTTAAACCACACCATTAGCAAAGAAGCAGTGTCATATCAATGCCCCTTAGGAGATCATTATGAATGTGAAACATCGGGATGGGGTAAAGTTGGATAGAAATACAGAACCAGGCCTGTTGTTGCTTCTCTAACTCCATCCCAAATCCTAACCAGACAGATTTAGCACAGGGGTGTGTAGGATTATAATGTGTTTAGGCATACCTAACTTAATTGTTTCATTATTATTAACATTTGGCAAATACTTACTATAAGGGTAGCAAAAACATTTTGTTCACAGACTTGTAGTTTTTCTCTAGTTTATGGTTAAACAGCTTGTCTGGAACCCTACACGGTTACTAAAATAATCCTTTGGCCAATTTGATTTTTAATCAGGACGATTACTTCTATTTAAAATGTCATACTTTGTTGCATTTTACATTGAAATGCATATATATGAACATAAAAACAACATTTCTGTTGCTTCAGTTTGCCATTAGACCTCAATTTAAAATTCAACAAGTCTCAAATCTTTAGCTTTTTCTCTATTCGTTAAATCAAAAGACAGCCATTTATCATCAAGAGGGACAGCCTCGTAATTTCTACCTACTAGGTCTCTCTCAAGCCGAGACCCAAATTCAGCATTTTTATGGAAAACTGCAGTCATTTTGATTGATGAAATCTAAAGATGCCTAAAACAATCCGAGAGATCCCCAACTGTGGCGCGCAGAAGGGGTGCTCCACTGTTCTCATTGTTCCGTCCAAATAAAGGGGAGCGTCAGGAGAAAACGCAAGAGAAAAACATCACGATTTCACTTCAAAAGGAATAGAAAAGCAGCATTTCTTTACAGGCAGTGGGAAAGTTGCAGAAAACCTTTTACACTCCAATCGTAAACAATGCTATAGCGTTGGGCTTCTCTTGACTCATTCAAACATAGGCCTGCATATAGGCCGGATATAAAGAATAGATTTAAGTGAATATGAAGGTTGCCAGTGTGCATACATGAATGCCCTTAAGTGTCACCATGCAAGCGATCTAATAAAACAAGTTGTGCCCTATTAAACGATTATTATTTGACTGCCATAGACCTATACGCTATTTGGATTTGTTTTGTTGGCATACTTATCTCTAAAAAATAAAGTGCCATTTACATTTGTTTATTATATGATTTCTTATTTTTCTTCAGAAATGTCACCTGCATGCACCTGCCTCATTTGCGCGTCCTATTACCTATACCAGGACACGTGGTATCCTCACCCACCCGCAGAAACAAACTGCAATACAACGACAAAAGGGGGGTTTCAATAAATCTTCCTTTAACTGCGTTTTTCCTCAAAACTCCTCCAGGCGAATGGAGGCCGTGTCAAGATTGCGTTTGTGTGCCAGTGCTTAGGACCAGCTGCTCCTAAAGACAGACAAGCCCTTGTCAATTAGCCGGTGACAAGCAGGTCCTCTGGCTGCCCGAGGCGCTCCACCAGCCAGCAGTGTAAAGTCCCTGCAATTAGTATCCATTTCTGTCGGGACCTCCTTGGAGCGCACAGGCCGGTCAAATGGCAGAACAGTGCAGAAAAATGGATAGACCACAAATTACATCGCCTAACAGACCAGTTTCACTCGCGAAGGAAAACACTTCAATAGCAGGAAAAGGGTGTCGTCGTGTTTTAATTGAAATTAAAATATATATATTTTTTGGGGTTTCATGATAGCCAAGTGAATAATAAAATAAATGTCAGGCACTGGCACAATACCTACTGACTTTCCATAGAACGATTGCTCACCGAGCGCCATTGTGGCCGGTGTCATCGCTATAGCAGCTGGTGGTGGCATTCCGGGTCTCCAACCGTGCCCTTTGGCCCGTGGGGGGGTGCACTTCGGACAGGGCGGTCCAGCGGTTTCAACAGCACCGTGATCGGTCGGGTCAGAGAGGCCAAGTTTCCAGCGGGACATGCAAAGTCCCGGGCAGCAGCAGCTGAGTTGGAACAAAACCCCAACAGCTCGCCAAGACTGACTAATCATTGCGAACGTTTGTTTAACTAATTAGCAAGCTGGGCAGTCAGAGGGAGGCTTGTAGCCGACAGGGCTTTTATTTTCTGTAGAAGATCCAGAGTTCAAAGTACAGGATGGGGACGCGTACGGCACCGTTCGCCTGATGCGGCACACTGAAGTTCAAGAACAGTGCAAACAGCACATGCCAACAATTGGGACACACAGGGCATTCAACTGTGGCGCCAAAGAAATCCCAGCAACACCAAACCAGAGTGATCGGCTGGGGGTGGGGGGGTGGATGATTCCGAGTTAAATATGGGAAAGTTTAGGGAACGGGTCAGCGGGTCAAGAAAAGTCAACAAGAGAGCAGTCTTGATGACAGAAGGAATTTAATATCAAAAATACATAAATCTTCAAGTGAGGGCAGGCGCACAATGGGCACAAAGGAGGAGAGTGTCCGAGTCAACATAGATTTGTTGTTGGCGATAAAATGGATTAGTCCAAGTTGTTAACATTTAACACAAAACGTTGGCACTAGAATAGAAGTTGAGTGAAATAGAAGGGGGTTCTCTGTAGGCCAGGGCGGTCGTGTCATGGAGGACAGCTTATCGTTTTCGCCTTGAGGGCCATTAAGGACAGCCATTGGATGCAAGTGTATAAGCGCGTAAATGTTGGACATGATTGTAAATTAGGTCTGGTAGGCTGATCAAAAATGTTCTGCAATCGATTGAACGTAGAAAGAAAAACGTGGCATTTCGTCATGTAAGTAATAATCATCAATTATTTGTGAAGCCTTCATGGAAAACAACGCAGGTGTACTGGAATGCATTATTAACTTAGTTGATCGTGATACATTACGAAGGGCCTGTATTTTGGTTGATCTGGTCACATGACCTATAATATATTAAAATGTTTGTAAGACTTTTGCAGAAATTCTGCATACAACAATTGAAAGATATATTGTGCGAAAAAGATGGTCAAACGACTTACAAATTTGATTGATTGATTAAAGAAATAAAATCCAGAACACTTGACATGATCGAACCAAAAACACGAGAAATAGCCGCAGTATGTATCCACAGCGATATTTTATCTGACAGGAAAAAAATTAATCTGTTCAGCTATGGCCAACCACCCAAGTTTAGTGGACTAGTTGACCAATGCATCATGGCGCATTGTATAGCCTACTCGTTTACACTCCATGACCATCTGTAAACTTGTTGCACTGAATTATAAAAATTATGACATTTGCCACATTGCAGACATAACCAGGTCCCAATGCAGTCGTGAGCATTAACAAGTGGCGCCACATTTGCCTGCCTGCAGTCCCCAGACGACACTGCACACAGACACTGCACACAGTGACCGCTACTGCTGAGAACTGCGTCTGACCTTCGCCCATTTCTCAGCGGTTGGCCACTCTTGCCCGTCTCCCAGCGATAGCCGGCAACCCTGAATTCAATAATTCTTTTAGGAAAAGTCATTATTAGGGAAATCCTTCCTTTTTGACAATTTAATAGTGCAAACTAATCATCTGCGTGACACGGGCAATACATCTCGCCATTGCAAGACAAAGCGGGGACTTCTTCGCATGTTGAGTCTGGATCCTGGAGCTCTATTTTGGGATCAAGTGTACAATACAGGCATTGTGTCCGCTTAATGGTTATGTTTAAGAAACCAAACCCAGTGCATTAAGTAGATGTTTGCTACAAATTAGAAAATGATATAGGCTTGCACAGAAATTAGTATAGTTCCTAATAATAATAACGTGTATAATGCGTCAAAGTAAAAGAAGGAAATAAACTATGGTTGGGAGGTGCCCTAAAATTACTATCTTCAAAATAACAACCTACGATTTTCAAAATCAATTTATCAGTTACAAAGCATTTCCAGATATTCTGTGGAGGGAGTAACAAGACAGAAAAATTGATCCGCAGAGACCTCACCTTTCGGTGCGCCTCAATAAAAGATACATCAGCCTCGCGCGACGACTGTATAATTTTTAATATATATGCAATAAATGTTCAATTTGTTTCCTGAAATGAAGGAAAATAATAACGTCACATTTTTTTGCCATCCATTACATCCCAAGGATGTGCTCCTCAAGGAAGCTTGATTAATTCATTTTTTGATTGTGTATGATAAAGCAATAACTATAGCGCTTTGATCTTGACATTGTGCTCTCTCCATCCGGATGTTGGACCAATTCCCCTTAAGCGAGAAAATACTATGTGGACCTATAGGCAGTTGTTTAAATCGTATCAATTATTAATTTATTAATATGGTGTTATTATGCTATATGCTATCTGAGGGCAAAATCAGGTGTACTGCCGGGGCGGCGTTTTTAGGCCTACACTCTTTGGACATCCTAGGAACGAAGGATGCTACTTTTTTCAATAAAACATAATTTAATGCAATGAAGCCAACAATGCATATTTTCTAGTATGCCTTTGTGCTCGGCATGAAATTGATTGTAGGTTATTTATAATAGCAATATGCTACAAATGCTTTGCCAATTGCAATCATCACCAAACAAACAACAATGGCCTATCAGTCGGTCTTTGCCACTCCATGAAGAATACTGCAAGAAAAATAAATCCAATAAGCATTTAGCGGGATAATCAACCAAATGAAGCTATAGTGACATGAGAACCATTTTACAAAACGCTCAGACGATACGTGATGACAGTCATCAATTTCATTAAGCCGACACTGCTAAAACCCCTATACCTTCCCAAAAGTTGTTGGATTTAAAATTGTGGCATTTTTTTCTACACAAATGGTTTGTCTATCAAGTCATGAGCTAGGATTCGGAAAAAACGATATAACCCAGATATCACCAGTCCACAATTTCCCCTTGTCATTATTGTATTTTTAACCTTTGTCTTTGCTGGACCATAATAACACACAAAGTAGGGTAAAAAAAACTGTAAAAGCCCAACAGAATACAATATCCATACAAGCTTTGCAGGCAATCAAAGATACATTCAGCACCGTATTTATTTCATAAAGCATTTTAGCTATATCTTTTCTATTCCATGACCCGTATATCGTGCAAGCTGACTCAATGTATAGGCTATAACTAAATTGTCTGTTTGATCCCCGATTAACAGAGTAAGCAAGGTATTCCAAATACGCTTAATAACCAGGTTACACAGTGTTTTTAGGACCTGTTTGAGTGTGAAAGAGTTCTGAAGAGACTATATAACCGTGTCCCCCTTTTCCTCTTCCACCTAACCAAGCCTTTTTACACGTCTTCCTCGCTTGTCTCAATTTTCGTTGGTTTCAGCCCATTCTACGCCCTGTTTGTTTTGATACAGCTGTGGACATAATGCACTATTCTTTCTGAGGATAGCCTTTGAGTCTTTCGCTTTTCTTTATAGGCTATAGGCCTACCCTGCATTCGCGTGTTTTATTTTTCAACGCTATGTGTCTTGTTGATGGATCAGTTTCAAAGTAGGAAAAGGTTAAGGGTGGGGAAGGTGAAAGTACCGTTTGAAAGGTCTCCCTGGAAATTGATTTTTCCTCCGAAAAAGTGTATTTACAGAATCAACCGCAAATTCAAAATGGGCAGAATTAACGAATTATTTTTTCATAGTCGTTATTGAAAGATATCCTAAAACATTTTAAAACTCGAATTCGTTAAAAATGTTTTTTATTCCAAAATCAGATCAATTAAAAATTCAATATTTTGTTATAATCGGTAACGCAAAAATATCTAGTCGGACTTACATATTTTCTCGAAATTGCTGTTGCGTTTTTATAATACAAATAGCAGACTGGCTCACAAAAACAGTCGCGTATAAATGAGTTATTGCTGATTTATTATGCACATTTGGATTGCAGTGAATGATAGACGAAATGTTTTAAAAAACCCTGATATCAAATTAAATTAATATAACGCGAAACGCAACCTGTAATATTTCGATATAATCAGTAAATTGAGCATCCAACGCAGGGATAAAGGCGTACGTTTGTATTTAATGATTGGGCCTAAATATATTTAATTGTGTCAATACTCTAAAACTCACAAATCGCAACGCATGAGTTTACACTAAGTAAAAAATAATGACGTGGTTTGGTGTCCTTGTGGAGTTGACGCGTAATAAATATTATGCACCACAGCGCACACATTAATGTAGCCATCTATATTGCGATTCCTCTGAGGATTATATTTAGAAAATCCGTCTGCAACAGAATCGTCAAATCGAGAAAGCAAAACGAAGACATATAATTCATAGTTCGATACAAAGCACAAAGTAGAAACGTTATTCCAGCTCTTAATTATATAACCGACGATATTTATTGAATATTTCGTTTTTTTAAATAAAAGCAATATAAAATGGGCTTCACAAAAATGTTAAAATGGAAATACACATGCTTGAGCCTAGCCTACTTACTGTGACGATGTGCTGTTTTCCCATCTCAGCTCTTGTCAAATGTGCTGTGTTTTGTCTCGACTATTTCTCAGAGATTTACTCAAACAAGTGCAAACTTAGTGTCCTTCTGCACCATTTTATACATGATGAGCCGTCAGTAATGGGATTATTAAACAAAAACGGTTTCAGGCGCTGGCGTTAACCTTTTTTAATGCCTAATTAGGTTGCAAAGAAATAATTAGATTCAGCATTGCTTACACTGCCTATATTTTCTACTGATATCTACACCACAATCTCATCATTATACGACCGACTTGTCAATCATATTTAAACATAGGGATATTTTGTGGCAGAGTAGCCTACAGTAGATAATTTTAAAACATGTAGGGATCAAATAGCCTACAGCTTTACACATAGACTAAATGAATCATCTTATACACACTATCAACTACACAGAGCGATGGGCACAACAGAAGGGCTAGGCGCGCCACCTAGTGAAACTAACTAAACACGAGTTTCGGTGTAATTCCGTTTAATCCAAATAAAAATGTTCAACTAGTAAACTAGTTAGTAAAAGTCTAACCGTATATAAACCGGGGTTATTATAACACAACGATTAACGCATCATGTTACGTGTTGATTCCACGATTCATGACCTGATACAAAACAAAATACCTGACATTGGCCAAAAGCCTGTTTGTCTCATGTGTACCCATTTGTTTAAACAACACAGTCGCTGAAATTAAGTTGTTGTTTACCACGCATGCCTATTTTTCAACGTTCGTGTGCAAACAGTATGCCTAAGCCGTGAACTAATGAAAATAACTGTTGAACTAAATGAAAACAACGACTCGTTAGAGAAGGGTTACATGTATGAGATAGCTATAGAACATGGGTTTCTGGGTTATGTTAAGGTGTCAGGTCAGCACAAAAATAGAAACAAAGTGTAGGTGTTTCCAGGAGTAGGCTATCTAAAATCTTCTAAAAAGAAAATGTAAATGTAATTAGCAAATTCATGGTTTTGTGTGAAATTTTTTAGTTTACCTTTACGATTAGGCATAGAGTGATATATCTCCCAACGTTTTGAACGTAGGCCTACAATTCTTAAAATTGTATGAAAATCTGTGTTGATTGTTATGATCGTCATAAATTGTTTAACACAATTATACTGCCATAATTACATCTGTAAACGTACAAACACCCTAATAAAGTATGCCAAAAGATTATAATCTCCCAAACCATAATACACTGAAAAGATTATGAATTAGATTATGCTTAAAGTGCCCGGATGATTTACAACTAGTGGTGGATTTTGTAATTCTGCATCCGTACATGCTTTTGGGGTAAATTATAGACCACAAACCCTGGCGCAGTAAAATAGGAGGGGTTTTCCCGATTCTTGGTCTTTTCACTTGACAAAAAATTGTGATTGTCACCTACTTTGATGGGTATTAAATTAGTGCCATTCGCTGAAAGAAAACGAACGAACATGTGCCATGGAATGAACAATTCGGTATATAGTTCGTCTTCAGAATGGCTTGCATTATTACATATTCAATGTAATAAAATCCTAGTAGCCAATGACTGGCTTGTAAGATAATAATATTATACGACCATTGGCAAAAGCAATACAGTTTATATTTGACATTTTTTGTGGAAGTAAGCTATATTTAAAAAAACGTGAGTCAATTTAACATCACGCAATGCTTGTGGCGTAAAAACAGGAAGTCTAACGTGGAAACTGACCAATGGGTTAACTGGAAATTCAGGAACGCCCACATTGAGTTACGCTCTGCGTAAAAACGGTTTTATTTCAGCATATGCCATATTTCCTCATTTCATTACACGTTTTCACATTTTGTCTTTCACGATCACAAGGCATTATGTCAACCAATTAAAGTGGGCGGGAAAAGAAGGTTATTCGTGCAAAGCTCTGAACCAAGGTTGTAAGGCAGAAATCACCAGGAACATTTCTGTAATATTTCCAATGAGGGAAAAATTGCATCTTATGACAGATGATCAGAATCTATTTGGACTGCTACTATTACCACGACATATCGTATCGCGTCGAGACCGGCTGCCATATGACCAAGATAAATAATCATTAACATGACACATTAGTCGTCACAAACGTGGCTAGTGAGCTAGTTTAGAACATGGATGTATTAAGAGGTTTAGAAGCTACTAGTTTAGAAGCTTAGAAGGAAACTAGCGACAATCGCTATATCATCGTCACAACCGTACACATGATTATTTTTGCGATAACGTGCTGCCATCACTGAGACCATCAACTAAGTTGCTATAGTACAACGTTTGAAGGGTTAGCCAATCAGCGCCTAAAGACTACCCACTTTCATAGATTGACATATCCCTTGTTGTTGTCAAATATGTATATGGCACAAAATCTGGGAAAGTGTCATTTGTGTCATCTGCCATTGCATGTTGATATAGGGGATTATATGATGAAATAAGACATTTGATTATGAAAAAGGACATGATTTAATAAAATACATGTTATGATAAAAGATTAGGAAATACAGTGTATTATTATGAAAAACCATACCACTCATTTAAAAAGGGGCATTATAAAAATATTTCCTATTAACGTGCCACTTAAAATAATAGATATATTTATGCATTTAAATTTGACTGATTTGGTCCACTATAGGGAACAGGTTGATATATGAACATAAGCACCTATTAACACTCCCACTAGCATGCAGTCGGTGACAATGAATGTACGGTCAAGCTTTCCATTCGTCTTTACATTAACAAATCATATTGCAAAACCACATAATCAAAGTCTAACATGAATAAAATTCACCGATTTGAAAACAAACGTTTTTAAACGATAATAACCACGTTTTTTAATAGCTGTCGTCTGCAAGCATCGCGATAGTTTCTCCTTTCTGGTGCAAGGTCAGCTGATCACTGGATTTACGTCACTGTGGGAACAGCGCATGTAGCTGAGGAACTGTCTTACGGGCTAACGTTACTATAGCAAATTTAGCTAACAAAGAAACTGACTTGCTGGTGAAAGTTACCTCTGACTAATCTCGACAATATTCAGGTACTTGTTAGGAAATATAGCCTAAACCGAGTTACTGGTTGAAGCCAGACATGCCGAACATCTCAAAGCTAGTAAAGTAATGTTAGCTAGCGCGGTTAATCAGCTACTAGCAGTAGCCACCTAGCTAGTAAAGTAATGTTAGCTAGTGAATCAGCTACTAGCAGTAGCCACCTAGCTAGCAAACAAGCCAGTGTCAGAATATTCTAGATTGGTAGTGGCTGTCAGTCTATTACGTTGCTATTATGCTAACTGAACTGTAGCTCGCTAGCAAAGTTGGTGACATTGCGAATTTATTTACATCCAAACTACCAAACATATATTTTGTCAATGGATTGATGAATAGTGAAAGCCTCTTTCGCTTGGTAGTTAGCGTTTATTTCCTGGGTCTGTTAAGTTGTATAACTAATAACCGACTGTAGTTAGCTGGCTAGCTAACGTGACAGATCCTGTCTTCTGACAAAGCTACACAGCTGTAATGTTGCTATCTAGACAGCTAACGAAGTATGAATGCAAATGTTGTTGTTTTGAATGTTAGGTTGTACTAATGTAACTTAACGTTCTCACTTGACACTATTAACACGACAGACGGTATTTATTGTGAACATTGGCAATTGCATGTTCCGTTAATTTGTGCCGCCCATTCATGTGTGAACACAAACTAATCCCAATATAGATTGAACTCTGAATGTGTGTATTAGCACTGTTCTCTCTCGCTACTGTCTGATTATAACTTGCCTATGTTGTACTCCCGCAGTTGTTACGTCTTAGCACAGTTTAGTTTTTTTCTCACTAAAATGTTATTTGTTTGTGGAAATAAAATGCTTCATGTAAATTATTATGATATGAGGCACCAAGAAGGATTAATATTAGATTAGATGTCACAATTACAATGTTGGATTATGTTTGGAATTTCTAAATTCAATTCATTCTGCAAGTGCGATCAGAACTTTAGGAGGTGCGTTTTTTGTTGAGTTGGGAATGAAAGTAGGATTGCCTAAGGCAAAAGTCCTCAATGCCAAATGGCACCAACATGCAACAGCTAATTGAGTATCATGTTATCTTGATATGCCAACTTGGTGCCATTTTTTTGTTGGCTTGCAATATTTGGGGGACAGAACAATTATTACATAAACAATGTCTGTGTGCTTCCCTCTTCAGTGGTCATCCAAAGTCAGGAAGATGGCTGACACAGAGCAAACAAGTGCCCCTCCTCCCCCCCAGTTAGGGCCAGTGGTGAGTAATCAAACAATTGTAATTCATTTAGATCATAGATAATGTATAGTAAATGTATAGTACTCTGAACATACTCATGAAGAAACCCATCCGGCTTGGTACATTTTGTACCATGCCAAGTTCTGTTACAGTGATTGTTTGAAGAATAAACCCAGCCTAATGCCTTGTTTAACTTTATACAAGGATGCAATTAATTGCATTTGCCCTGCAATTGCAAAAAAGCAGAAGTGTGTAGTCTGCTTCACAATTAGACAGTGTAAACAGTTAAGTGTAGGTAATTGCATCCCTTTGTAATCTCTTTTTTTGTCCAGAATGTTTGCTAGCTGTTTGAGTTTGTAGGACAGGTGTATTGTTCTTGCTGTATGGTGAATGGGGATTCTGCTGGAGTCGATGATTGTCTAACTTCTTTGAACTTAACAAACTTTAATGTCTTTTTTTTCCCTCTCCCACAGCAATTCCTGTTGGCTAACAAACTAGAGACGGCAATGTGGCTTTCACGGCTCTTCACCGTTTATTGCTCAGTAATGTTTATTCTACCACTTTTAGGGTAAGGGTCAATGGATGGGCGGTATCAAACGTCTTTAATTATCAACTTCATGACCCTTCATATATGCATTGCATTGCATGTTTTTGTCCAAAGCGGCAGTTATCCATTTTGTTACCTTATTTTGCATCTTCTCCCAAATGCAGTTTCCATGCGTTCCCCACAGAGTAATAACTGTTTAATCTTCCCAGTCCCCAGGCAGCAGCCAATTTCTACCAACGTGCTCTGCTGGCCAACGCCCTCACCAGCGCCCTGCGGTTACACCAGCGGCTCCCCCACTTCCAGCTCAGCCGAGCCTTCCTTGCCCAGGCACTACAAGAGGACAGCTGTCACTACCTGCTTTACTCCCTCATTCTGGTCAATTCATACCCCATCACCAGTATCCTGTCAACCCAAAATATAAGCTGTGGTCCCAAACTCTTTGTGCCAGGCTAATACTGCCATGCCTCAGGTTTCCTGTTGTAAGAGGTCACTGATGAAGCCATGACTTGCTTTTTCAAGAGAACTGTTTAGTGATGAATTAATATGCTAATGCAAGTAGCACCTCAGCGATAATTTTACTATTATGTGACTAGTACAAATCTGTCCGCCTGCGTTCAAATTTGATGAGTCACTAAATTGCCATAGTGGCTCACAAAAGCATTTTCCCGAACTTGGTCATTTTGAATTTTATTAGGAGTTTTTGCCTCCGATGAAGTCAATATTGTCACAGGGAAAATATCTGCGTTGTTTTAAATAATTGCAAATGCCAAAACTTTAATTACATATTGAGTAGCTATTAACCCCGTAGTCAATATTTGGTTTAGGCGTCCTAGGTAGCAATTTTGGCAATGAGACAATTTTGATAGGTCTCTACTGGCTTGGCATATCTTGGTCCTATCATACCTGAGATTTGATGTGAACTACAGGAAACTAGGAACAAGTTAATGGATTCAAACAATAGCTTCCCCATGATATCAATACCCTTAATGTATAAACCCACTTTTGTTAATGCCGTTTCAACCATTTCATGAGACCACTTCACGTCAGCTGTACTTTCTTCATTTGCATGAAGGCACTGTTTAAAGCTATCCATTTTAATGTTGTTGGCTGTTAATTGGTGTCCATCTCTACTGCTGTTTACTTAACTGCAATCTTCAGTGAGCATATTTCCAGTCTTCCTCTTCTCATTGCTTCATGCAACCACCTACACAAAGAAGGTTCTTGATGTAAGTATTTTTCCTTTCTTGATTCTGGATCAAAGTTCTGTTATTTAAAATAAACAAAACGTGCCTAGTATTTCAGTTAACCAATACTCATTTTTGTAGTTATAAACGTAGTCAATACTATCACTGCTAATTTGGTCATTTATTCACCTTGATTGTTATAATTTTTTGTGTAGGCAGTAGGTCCCAATAGCCTATCTTTCGTGAGAAACTTCCTCAACAAGCTCACAGCTAACCAACAGAACATCCTAAAGTTCATCGCCTGCAACGAGATCTTCCTAATGCCAGCCACTATCTTTATGCTCTTCAGGTATGTCCACTCCATTGGGGGTTTGATGTCAGATAAAGGTCTTTAAAGTGGAATCCCCCCTCTCAAATATAAGTGGAGTTAAGCATAGATGGTGTATTTCACCAGGCATGCAATAACAGAATATACAACCTACTCATCTCAATTAGCTTTGATTGACATAATGCCATTTGAATGTGACTAATTGATGTTGTCATTATAAATGTTTATTAAGGACACTGTGTGGGAAATAGTTTTATATGTAGGACCAGTTGTCCTCACTAGAAGGCCACAAGGTTTATTGTAAGTTTGTAATTAATAATGTTTCCAGATGTATATATCTGGAACTGAGATGTTGCCTAAAAGAATCATTAATCACCTAGACTCTTAATCACAGCTGCTTACAAACGAGGTTCGTTTAGTATAGGCGCAAAACATGTTGGCAGATTAAAAAAAAATGATTGGCTTGTAAATGTATCTAATGACTACAGCAACTGAAAGGTTTAAACATTGGTGTCAATTTATGCTTTAGATAAATACATTGGCCTACTATCTATAATGATTGACCTTGGATTGTGTGTGTTTTTCAGTGGCCAGGGAAGCTTGTTGCAGCCTTTCATTTACTACAGGTTTCTTACTCTTCGTTACACCTCTAGAAGAAACCCATATTGCCGGTAAGTTGCCTGAATCGCCTCCTGTAGGTTGAATGTTTATTTAAATGTAAAAAAGTTAATATGGTTAATTAAAATAAACTGACTTGCTGTTATTTGTCCTTCCTACTTAGCACCCTGTTCTCAGAGTTGCGGATCCTCCTGGAGCATTTTGTCATGAAACCCTCCTGCCCCGCATTCTTCAGAAAGATGTGCCTGAACAGCATCGCCTTCATGAGCCGCCTAGCCCCCACCGCCGTGTGACCTCATGTCTCGTCCCCCAACCACAGCCATAGGTTTTACTGTAAGGGGCGTGGCGGCGCGTCAATTCTGAGGGACAGACGAGCGACGACATTGAGGGTTTAAAAAAACTTTGAATGTTAGTGTGGTCTGTGTTCCTGCTGCTTTGTTCATATGCTACAGCGGAGGCTGTGTCTTCTGCCTGCGATGCACTGAGACCCCATTTCCCCAGTCATTTTTTATATGGCTGAATGGAACAGCTTGAAACCCACTCCTGCCTCCACCCCCTTATTTTCTCTTTAGGAAGAACAGTCAAATATCTGATGGGATTGATCGTATGATGGTGAATGTGTTTGGTCTGCCCTGTACGATTTATTTATTCATGGAAAATACATGTTCTTCTGCAAAATACTAACTGTCTATTAAGATTAGATATTCAAATTGTACTATACATAATTGCAGTCACTTATTTTTTTCTTTTATAATCATATTGTGCTATTAAAAGATTGTATGTCAGTGGCTCTGGGATTTCTATGTCAACCAATTCCATTTTATACATTTGTTAACTTATGTGCGAAGAATTCGTCATTTTTTTTTTTAAATCTATAGAATTGAAATGTGATCTATGCCATGTGTAAAAATTAATACATTTAAAGTTTAAGTAGAGGCAGTGTTTTTAAAGGGCCTTTAATTTAGAATGCAGAATAATGGCTGTACTTTTGAAGACTTAAATGGTACTGGATTTGCTGTCATAGTTACCAGCAGTTTTTCAGTCGGCACAGAGCATGTGTTATGCAGCAAATTGAAAGCATTAGGGTGGCTTCAAATGCAAGTGCGTAGTTGCATTTTGAATAGGTTGATTATTGAAAATGACAATTTTTTGGCTAACGTTTTATGGTCTTCTGGTTCACTGCATGCTCACAGTTCCATGTTAAATGTATTTATTATTTTCTTGTAGAGAAACCGTTTGTGTAGATCTGGAATAAATTGATCCATTATATTAAATCAATCTATAAATTGCCTTGTTTGACACTTAACCTCCATATTATGCATACATACAAATGCAGTTTGCGTTTTGGTAAATCTCCAAAGAATATATTACACATGTTTATCTGATAAAAGTGGGACTTTTAAGCCCAAGCGGTTCCATGGATATTGCTATGTCACACTATTTGTGTACTATGTGTAGCCTACTTTATATAGTCAAAGATCTTGCCATTTCACATCATCAGTAACATGGTTTTATGACAATACACACATACAGTCTGTTTTGCTGGCTAGATCTATTTTCAATATTTAAAACATCAACAGAAGATATTATGAAGTGATATTGTGTCCAAGCTTGCTTTCCAAGTTAATCAGTTACTGAAAGTCAATGTTTTCAAAGACAGGTATAATCTGTATTAGAATAATGTTAAAAATTAACACTTGTAAAATGAAAACAATATTTCCTTAGTTGTACCCCTACACATGCTCACCGCACACTCCCTCTTGGTAAAAAAAACGTCTAAATGTTCCATTTGCATGTTGAGGGGATTCAAATGATTGGTGTTATGGGTGGAAATAGACACTCAAATGCAGCTCCTTGTAGCAAAGCTGCCTAAAGTATCCCTGGTGCTTACCCAGTTGCTTTCGGTTCCCTTCATTGATACACGTATCTGGAGCACTAGTTGAAAATAAGGACTTGTCTCCTAATAAGTCACCTATTAGTTGGCAGTTGTTTCTGCCAACAAGTGGATCATTGTTATATAGGTGGAAAAGAAACCTAAACTTACTAAAAGCTATACATGCTCAAACTAAATATTTTTAATCCCAATGCAGAGGAACATTCGAGGCATCGATTCAGATCGCTGGAACACCAATAACTATAAAAGGCATAATCTGCTCCAGTGATGTTCCACACCCTCCCAGGGTGATGTACGTTCACACTAAGAGATGTGACCAGCAGGTGTTGTATTGCTCTGTGCGTGGCTCCAGGGAGAGATGTTACCAGTAGGGGGCATAGATCTGTTCTGAGCACGGCTTCTGTGAAAGATGTTACCAGTAGGGGGCCTAGTTCTGTTCTGAGCACAGCTTCTCTGAGAGATGTTGCCAGTAGGGGGCATAGTTCTGTTCTAAGCACGGCTTCTGTGAGAGATGTTACCAGTAGGGGGCATGATATGGCTTTGACTTTTTATTTCATGGCTGGACCAAACGAATAAAATATTCCTGATAACCAGATCTCCATATATATTAGACTGTGCAGAATGGCATTTGCTTGGAAACGTATATATTTATTCTATATTAGCTGCCCAATGTTGGTTCTGGACAGCCAAGTTTGATCCTATAGGGAGTTTCCCCTAGCCACTGTGATTTTACTCTCGTGGTTTTCTCTTTGGAATTTCAGGCTGGGTATCTGTAAAAACATTTTGTGACAACTGCTGATGTAAAAAGGCTTACTAAAATTTATTCAAACAGCAACACAAACACATTTTGAGGCCAATTTGGCCAACCTGACAAAGAAACAAAGCTTATCGCCAAAAGTTACTGAAATGATTGTCTATTGATCCATTGTCCTACTTGAGGTGTTGATAGGACCCTTCAAACGTTCAACAGTTTTTAAAACAAAACAAGTATGTTTCTCCCGTTTCCCCCTTAAAACGGCTCGGGAATATGGTGCTGTTGGATGTTCCAGACAACATATTACAGTGGCTCCACCGTGTAATATTATTTATCTTATGCCAATAATTATTTCATTAGCATGTTTCTTGAGTTTATATTTCTTCGCATGTATATATTGCTTTTAACATACATTTTTGAACACTGCAAAAATAGCTGCAAAAAATATGAATTTCATGCATGATGTTTTTTACCGCAGACATTTATTTTGAAGGCAACATCTGAAAATATCCGGGTGTCTGCTACTTATTAAACTCTAGGCCGGTTAAACCAATGAAAATCTACTTTGAAGCTCAATGACCACCACCATCACCCAATGATCTTAAAGATTATTCAAATGCAACTGTTGCCCATGGTAACGTGTTCGGTGTGTTTACACCAGAATCAGATGTTACTCAAGTGCATGTTCTACTAAAATGTCAATAATATATAAATATATTGATTTCGATAACTTAAACCGCCAGGTAGTAGTTATATGGGATGTATTCATGACTGTGTGGCTAGAGTGCAACGTGTAAATTGCGAATGCAGCATTAGCTGTAAAATTAGCCAACTAGGCTAATCCCTACCTTGTGCAGTACAGGATAATCCAAATCTGATTTAATGTTATTTCTAACATTGCATGTTGTTAGCTAGCTAACTAACAACAGTCATTTTAGCGCATGTTGACTGTAAACGTTCATCAAAACGGCAAACCGATTTTTTAAAATACTGTAGCACAACCATCAAGAGGAACATAATGGAGATCAACCTTAACCGAACTGATTATCTGCAGGTAACTGTTGTATTTAATGTAATATTAAACGTCTAGTATTAGCTATCTAGATGGATCGGCATTTGCAGTAGCTTGATATAATTTCTCTATACACACTGCAAGCATACATACCTATATAAGTTATATAACAATGGCGTTTAAGTTATGCTAACTTTGGAATAGTTTTTACATAGCTTTTACAGGTAAAGTAGCAAAAAAAGAGCTTGAACGTGTATACTTGTTTCAATTGTGCTAAAACATAAAATGCGTTCAGACCGACGTTTGATGCGGACTTTCCAAACGTTGCTGTTTAGTAGCACAAGTGTGAACACTTTCCGAATCGGAACGACGAGAGGATGGGTCTCGTTTTGATTCTGTTTGTTCTGTTTTGAACTGCGCTGCAGTCGTGAACCCCATCTGGATAACAGTTTAAAAAAAGAGACCTGTAGTAGTTACATTAGTGGATGTTTTTATTATAATAATTCAACAACAACCAGACGGCAAAAATTACTATTAACATTTACATCTATCTTAGATGATTGAAAATCATAGTTCATCGTTGACAGCGTCTACAACTGGATATTGGACCAGTGGAAGAAGGTGGCCTCAGTCCTGTTTTCTTTTACATACCGTGAACAGCTGTGTATGTGTGCACCATTAACCTGGGGCAGTGATGATACCAGGATGCACTATGGGAAGACAACAAGCCGGTGAAGGGAGTGTGATGATCTGAGCAATGTACTGCTAAGAAACCCTGGTTCCAGGCGTTAATGTGAATGCAATTTGACATATGCCACTTATCTAAACATTGTTGCAGACCAGGTATACCACTACGTGGACATTTCAGATGACAGCTGCCTCTTTTAGCAGGATAAAGCGTCCTGGCACACTGCACACATTGTTCGTGGATGAATCGAGACACACAAAGACTTCAATGTGTTGCCCGGGCGTCCAAATTGTGTTTGACCCAAAAGTCGAGTCCACGGCATCTCCACCTCGCAACTAACAGGACTTGAAGGATCTGTTACCAGTGTATTGGTGCCAGATACCACAGGATCCCTTCAGGGTCTTGTATGTGTTGGCACTGGTTTGCAGGCATGCAGAGGACGATCAGCATATTCAGCAGATGGTCATAATGTTTTAGCTCATCTGTGTTTAAGCCAACGCGAGTGGAAGGAAGAGGAAAAGGGCAGGAGGATCCTTTGGGAATAAGCTGCTTTTGTCACCTCAAGATGCTGACCAACTTTTGGCACTACCTTTCAAAGTGTTTAGCAATAATGAAATAAATTGTATGTTAAATGTCAAATTGCCTGATGAGGTTATTACATACATGTCTTCCATACAAGGTAATTTCTCCCTGGCCAACTGAAAAAAAACATCTATATCTTTTACAAGTTTGAATTTGCATCCTGCTTCTGTGGCTCGCTAGATACCATATGATGTAGGTTGATGTGACTAAATTAACCAAATATGTTAGTCCACAAGACTCTTTACTATGAGGAATATGCCATTTATTTGTAAGCCAGACATGTTCTTAGCCCCTCTATCTTAACATATTGCCATAGCCATTTATTTGAACATATTATAGAGGGTAAAAGTAGAAAGAAATATACCCATCAATCTCCTACATCACTCATCAAGCACTATCAGTAGTCCGCTCCCCTTCAATCGCCTACATCACTCATCAAGCACTATCAGTAGTCCGCTCCCCTTCAATCGCCTACATCACTCATCAAGCACTATCATTAGTCCGCTCCCCTTCAATCTCCTACATCACTCATCAAGCACTATCCGTAGTCCGCTCCCCTTCAATCTACTACATCACTCATCAAGCACTATCAGTAGTCTGCTCCCCTTCAATCTCCTACATCACTCATCAAGCACTATCATTAGTCCGCTCCCCTTCAATCGCCTACATCACTCATCAAGCACTATCAGTAGTCCGCTCCCCTTCAATCTCCTACATCACTCATCAAGCACTATCATTAGTCCGCTCCCCTTCAATCGCCTACATCACTCATCAAGCACTATCAGTAGTCCGCTCCCCTTCAATCTCCTACATCACTCATCTCAAGCACTATCAGTAATCCGCTCCCCTTCAATCTCCTACATCACTCATCAAGCACTATCCGTAGTCCGCTCCCCTTCAATCTACTACATCACTCATCAAGCACTATCAGTAGTCTGCTCCCCTTCAATCTCCTACATCACTCATCAAGCACTATCATTAGTCCGCTCCCCTTCAATCGCCTACATCACTCATCAAGCACTATCAGTAGTCCGCTCCCCTTCAATCGCCTACATCACTCATCAAGCACTATCATTAGTCCGCTCCCCTTCAATCGCCTACATCACTCATCAAGCACTATCAGTAGTCCGCTCCCCTTCAATCTCCTACATCACTCATCAAGCACTATCATTAGTCCGCTCCCCTTCAATCGCCTACATCACTCATCAAGCACTATCAGTAATCCGCTCCCCTTCAATCTCTTACATCACTCATCAAGCACTATCAGTAGTCTGCTGTTTTGGGGACTGCTGGACAGTCCCTAATGTGTTAGTATACTGACTGATTCAGTCTGTCACATTCATCCACACAGGTTGGTGTTACATCGCAAAAAACCATGAGGCTCCTCCCTGCCTTGGGACGAAAAGCAACCCAAAAGGTACTGTGTAGGTATTAAGGTACTAACGAAATGTGCATTACTTAAGATGAACAAGAAATCAATGCATTGGTTTATTTGGAATAGGCTCAAAATATATCTCTAGACATTGTACCTTTTAAGTTACAGATGTCATTTTCTTTGTTAAAGGTTGTCGTCGCCGATCATGATGGTGTGATAACGTGTTTTGGGATAAAGAAAGGAGAAGCTGTGGTACGTACCCAGTTTGACATATTTAACAACATTCCTGGTTAGTTAAAGCCAAATCAGACTGGCACCCAGGCTTGCAGAATCCAACCATTTTCAAAGACTTCATACAGTATAAAGACTTGCTCGGGTAAAGCTTATCTTTTCGCTCAGCATGTTCTGAATAAATATGTTTGTGTTGTTTTCTGTTCCAGCCTGTGTTTAAGACCTTACCAGGGCACAAGATAACTAGGCTAGATCTCGGCGGGGCTATTGGAACCCCACAGGAGAAGATTTTTGCATGTGTTGGCTCAGAAGTAAAGGGTTTCACCAAGAAAGGCAAACAGTTCCTGTCCTTTGAGGCCAACCTTACTGAAAGCATCAATGCCATGTGAGTTTGTACTTTTTTTGAGCCGGTTCCAGGGTTTATAGAAACAGTGATTTCAACAGGGTTGACCATAATTTGGGAGTATCGCGATGCACGTTTGTAGGTTAAGCTTCATTGCAAACAAATATGAATAAGACAAGCGGGACTGTCTACGTTTAATATTTGTTAAATATATAATTACATCACAATTCTTTGACTACAATCTTTTTTTTTCCAGGCACGTTTCTGGGCCAGATCTTTTTGTGTGTGCAAGTTACATCTACAACCACTATTGTGACTGCAAGGACCAGGACTACTACCTGTCCGGAGACAAAATCAATGACATAGTGTGCCTGGCTGCTGAGAACTTGGGCCGCATTGTTCCTGTGTTGGCGTGTCAAGACCGCGTTCTCCGGGTGTTACAGGTGATGATTTTCTAAATGTCTAAATTCAAATTCAAAAGATATGGAGTGTAAGTGTTTTAGTATTTTATTGAGTACGCGTTTTCCTCAGCAAGTTTTCTTGACCATAGGGTTCTGAGCTTTTGTACGATATTGAAGTACCCGGGCCTCCGAGCGTTCTGGAACTGTACAATAGAGATGGAGGTAAGTACAACATCCTTGTATTAACAACATATTATATCCCTTTAATTACATTAAACGGCAACTCTACCATTTTGTCTGATTTAGGAACTAATGGTGAAGACCTGCTCTATGGAACTATAGATGGCAAACTGGGACTGATCAGGATCACAGGTTCCTCATCCTCTTCTAAATGGGAGATTGGCAATGAGAAAAAGAAAGGAGGTACAGTGCTGTTAGTAAGATTCATTCTACTAGTTTTTTTCTAAATACTGAATTAGCTGAGTTAGTGCACTTATTATTGTGTTTATACTGCATTGTTTATGACCATGTCGGACATCATTTAGTGAGAGATATTATTTTGTGTACGTGTGTCTACAGTCACTTTGAATAATAAAGTGTTATGATCATGAGTTTACTCTCATCTTTTTTGGCTGCCGCCAGGTGTTTTGTGCATGGACACTTTTGATATTGTGGGTGATGGGGTGAAGGACATCCTGGTTGGCCGGGATGATGGAACAGTGGAAGTCTACGGCTTTGACAGCTCCAACGAGCCCACGTTGCGCTTTGAGCATGTGAGTCCAAACCTGTTATTTTTCCATCCTTGATACCCTACATCCCAACTATCATTGGAAAGGCCAGGAGGGGGTTTAATACATCGTTACTAGCCAACGTTAATGGGAATGTGTCTAATTGGTTTAAAAGTCTGACTGTTTCTATCCTCATGTTGAGAGAACAATGCTTGAATCCATGTCGGTCTTTTGTTGTTGTGTACGTGTCACCAGATGTTGTCGGAGAGCGTCACCTCCATCCAGGGTGGCTGTGTCGGGAAGGAGTCTTACGATGAGGTTCTGACAGCCACATACACAGGTGAGCAATTCATCACTAGATAATCAGATAATGAGAGTCACAATGACTGTGGGGTTAACATATCTACTGTTATTAATGCTATGGGATATTTAATGAACAACAAGAAACAAGAAATGCCTGTTTAACATTCCAAGCACCCTATGTATGACAATGGCTTCTTCACTATCTTGTAGCATTGGGATTTGATGAAACCAGTGGCAAGAGTGCCCCCTGCTGGACACAATGAACACTTCCAGCAGCACTTTGTCTCCTATTCTTTGAATTACCAGGACCGACCATAGTTAGCACATCAGGCATGGGATGGGGGGTATATGCTGCTGGCTAACAAGTGATCTGGATTAAATGTTGTGAAAGAGTTACAAATAACTGTGTGTGTGTGTGTGTGTCCAGGGTGGGTGACAGGGCTGACTACAGAGCCTCAGCAGGCAGAGGCAGGCCCTGGAGAGGAAGTCAAGATGAGCCGTGAGACCCAGAGCAAAGTGGCAGGTCTAAGGTAAACTAATGAACAGTTATCACTGGTGTTTACAATAAATATCAATGTAGCTCCATCAGCCAAACGCAGTGTTAGCAAGGCTATAATGAAAAACTGGTCATTCAGGAGTCAGGACACACACCAACAAAGTCATGTATCTTGCCAAACATTAGTAGCTAACTTGACTGTAAGAGTTTAATCTGATAGTCAAATCCCGGGTCAGACTTTCCCCATTCCCTCAGGGCGGAGCTAGAACAGCTGCAGATGAAGGTTCTCCAGGGCCGCGAGAAGTACCAGCAGACCTCCCAGTCCAGCACGGCTGTCTCTGCTGTGCCCATGTTCAGCGTCAACGATAAGTTTACCCTGTGTCAGGACGACGCCAGCTACAGCCTTGCGCTGGAAGTGCAGACAGCCATCGACAACCTGCTGCTGCAGGTAGAGGAAGTGGACTCAGCTCTATATTTGTAATGTCATGATAAGCTTGTTGCGTGGATTGTTTCACCACTAAATAATGGGTTAACGAAAGGATGGTCTTATTGCACAGAGCGACGTTCCAATTGATCTGCTGGATGTTGACAAGAACTCAGCGGTTGTGAGTTTCAGCGAATGTGATTCAGAGGTGAGAGGTCAGACAAGGAAGAGTAGGCTATAAACAAATGCTTTCAATTCCCTGAATCACTCTACTATGTTCTCTGCTTCAACAGCCAACTGGAAACTTTGTCCTTGCTACATACAGATGCCAAGCAAATACTACACGGCTTGAGCTCAAGGTCAGGTTTAAAACATGTTATTTTTCTGATTCAATCATTTTGTGATTTATCATGTTCTACTTCCAATTGAAAGTACCACTGTCTAAGGGGAAACATGCTGTCTGTATTTTCTCCCTTTTCCAGGTCAGGTCCATTGAGGGCCAATACGGTACCCTACAGGCCTACATCACCCCACGCCTGCAACCCAAGACCTGCCAGGTCCGCCAGTACCCTATCAAACCCTTATCCCTTCATCAGAGAACGCATGCCATCGACCAGGACCGGTGAGGACATTATTTGGTCACATTGAGTCAGTCTGACCATACCTGTTCAGGCTGTGCAAACATCCATTGGGCTATTGAAACAATTGTAACTTTGAGGACAACTGAGCTGTATTTCAGGCAGCAGTCAGCAACCTTTAAACCCTGTTGACGGAATGGATGGAGAGTAAGATGGTTGCTGGTGGTAATCACAGAGTTTAAAAGGGGGTGGATGTTCACTTTCTGAGCACGGCATTTAACCCAAAATTGCTATTACTGAATAGTGATTGATATATTCTACTAAATTATGTTGGTTACTCAATCTCTCTCTTTTTTTCCTTTAATTTTCTATTGCTGTCTCTCTAAATAATCCATACAGACCCATGAATACTTTGAGTCTAGTTGGCCAATTCAGCTTTGCAGAGATCCACTCCTGGGTGGTCTTCTGCTTGCCAGAGGTCCCAGAGAAGACCCCAGCCGGGGAGAATATCACATTCTACTTCCAGAACACTTTCCTTGGAACACAGCTGGAGGCCACATACTGGTTAGGATTTTAAATTAAATAAAACACTTTAGGGATGTTTGACAAACTGCATGCTTGGTTTAACTTGTCCCAGTACAATGGAACCAATGAAATAATCCCAAAAGTAAAAACTGATTTGCACGTTACTGACATTTTGCCTTTACTTTATATCTCTAACAAGTAGAATCTGTAATAGATTTTGGCATAATAACACACCAACGATACTTAATAGCAATATTTTATTACGACGTTAGAAAGTTTTTCTTTTTTGTCATTTTAGTAAAGGGGAGAGCCACTTCAAGTCAGACAATATTTCCACCATCTCCATACTGAAGGATGTCCTCTCCAAAGAAGCCACCAAAAGAAAAATCAATCTCAACATTTCTTATGGTGACCAGTTATTTTGTCCTTTTATTATCCTACATGCAGCATTTTGGATTGAGGAGACAAACATTGTTTGTTCATGCTACAATGTTTTCGTTGTCTTATCTAATTTCTAATATAATATATCTCACAATTGTATTGGCGGCTCCAGATATCAATGACGACTCAGTGGGTCACACACTCAAGATGATTCACCCGAAGCTTGAATATCAGCTGCTATTGGCAAAAAAGGTTCAGCTGATTGATGCATTGAAAGTGAGTACAAACGTTGCAGACTATAAGTATTTTAACAGAAACATTTTCCAATATTGCAACCCTTGCTCAAGTTGTCTCTCTTCTTTGTGTGTGTTTTGTAGGAGCTTCAGGTTCACGAGGGGACTGCTGACTTCCTCATTCCTGAGTATCGTAATATTCTAGACGAGTCTGCCCATTTGCTAGAGGAATACAAGAAGCAACCAGCACACCTGGAAAGATTATATGGTAGCTTCTAACATTGTTTTTGCCTTACCATGCTCTCTTTACTAGAAGAAGATGAATACAATTTTCAGTCATCACAGTAGCCTAGTTTAGATAGTAATAATAGGTTTCATAAATAAGCGTTGAAGTTGGAAGTTTACATTACACCTATGTTGAAGTCATTAAAACTCATTCTTCAACCACTCCACAGATTTAGTGTTACAACGTATAGCTTTGGCAAGTCGGTAATCTACCTTGTGCATGACACAAATAATCTTTCCAACAATTGTTTGGAGACAGATTTTTTCAATTGTAATTCAGACACCTCTGTCTCCTTGACATGAATGTACTTTGGTGCGAAAAGTGCAAATCAGTCCCAGAACAACAGCAAAGGACCTTGTGAAGATCATGGAGGAAACGGGTACAAAGGTGTCCATATCCACAGTATAACATGTCCTATATCATAACCTGAAAGGCCACTTTTTCAAAACTGCAATGAAACAGTCAGACAATGATTTGTTGCTGCACATGGGGACCAAGATCATACTTTTTGGAAAAATGTCCTCTGGTCTGATGAAACAAAAATAAATCTGTTTGGTCAAAATAACCATTGTTATAACTGGAGGGGAAAAGGAAGACTTGCAAGCCGAAGAATACCATCTCAACCGTAAAGCATGGGTGGCAACATCATGTTGTGAGGGTGCTTTACTACAGGAGGGACTGGTGCAGTAAACTAAACTAAATAGACGTTATCATGAGTAAGGGGAAAATATGTTGATATATTGAAGCAACATATGATAACATCAGTCTGGAAGTTAAAGATTGGTCGCAAATGGGTCTTCCAAATAGACAATGACCCCAAGCAAATTTTGTGGCAATCTGACTTGAGGACAACAAAATCAAGTTATTGGAGGGGGCATCACAAAGCCCTGATCACAATCCTATAGAAAATTGGTGGGCAGAACTGAAAAAGCATGTGCAAGCAAGGAAGCCTAGAATCCTGAATCAGTTACACCATTTCTGTTTGGAGGAATGGGCCCAAATTACCCAATTTATTGTGGAATGCTTGTAGAAGGCAACATGAAATGTTTGACCCAAGTTAAACAATATTAAGGCAATGCTACCAAATACTAATTGAGTTTATGTAAACTTATGAACCACAGGATTAAATCTCAGGAATTGTGGAAATGTATTTGGTTAAGATGAATGTAAACTTCAACTGTATATCTAACATAGTCAGAATTCTAAAGCTGTTTAACATCAACATCTGTCATATATAATTAGCAAATGCTAATCTAAATAAACTGTAAAAAGTTTAAATATACTTCATACAAAAAACAACAATACAATAACAACACGGTTTAGGGTGGACACATATATGGTTGGCGTTTCTATTGTGTGCAGGGATCTGTTTAGGGAACTTTGGAATGTGAGAAATTGTCATTGGAGTTTTGAGATTGTGGCTGTTGCCAGTTGCCACAACAGCTCTCTCTGGTTAGGAGAACTCGTTGAACAGGGATTTAACAAAATGTCAAGCAGATCCGCCTCTGTCTGTTCTACAGTGACAGATTTCTGAGGGTTTTGAGGGCTTTTCTGGTAGCTGTTGCTTAACCTGCCAATTATGATGATACTGGCTCTCTTCTGGACACTCTTGAGTCTTGAGTAAAACAGTCAGTCGATGAGTAAGGACACTAAGACCAGCTTATACTGGCCTTGTGATATTGCTTGCAAGACATATTCTTACTGGATTGCTGAATATAATCATGTTTTTTTCTCCCTTCTTTCAACAGTTGTCTGCCTTGTAATAACATGTATTCGATAATGTTTTTAGAAAATCTTTTAGCCACCATTTATATAGTTTTTCATTACTTTAGACAGACTTGGAAATAAACAGTTTAAAGGTTATACTTAATCCCTGATACCAGGGCAAATTTTGATATTTTAACATTTAGTTTAATTAAAAAAAAAGAGTTGATGGACTTAATTTTACTGTCTGGAACCAAGTGTTTTATTTTTTCTCATGCTAAATGGATTTAAGGACCTGATATTTCCTTAAACATTATGTGTCACGCGCCACTTAGTCTTTGGGGTACTCTACGGTGATATTCAATTCTCCTGTGCAGACTGTCTGCAAGATCTGCACGTTTCGATGGGACATTATGATAGCGCACCTTTTGTCTTCACAAATCTCTGGGACTAGCTCGGGCCTCATCCCTTTTGACTGGATCTTTTGGATAACTGTAGTGCGGTTAAACCACTACAGTCTTAATTCCCATACTTTGCTAAAACCTGTGGCAGACAGAGCTTGGTTCTTGTAGTCTTTGTAGAGACTGCCA
Organism: Dallia pectoralis; assembly: GCA_029465975.1. NCBI lineage: Eukaryota > Metazoa > Chordata > Actinopteri > Esociformes > Umbridae > Dallia > Dallia pectoralis. The sequence goes on along the minus strand of CM055729.1, from coordinate 8,842,800 downwards.
ACAAGGCTCATAAAGTCATAGGTAGTAGGCCGCCATTTTAGATCTCTAAACCGGGATAAGATTGGTGTTGGTTGAAAGTTACACTATATAAGCAAACGTATGTGGACACTGGACCATCACATCTGTATGACCTTGTTGGACATCCCATTTTTAAAAAGCATGGACATAAATATAGAGTTGCCTCCTCCTTCCCCCATTTGCAGCTATAACATCCGCAACTTCTCTGGGAATGACTTTGGAGTTAGTCTGTGGGAATGTGTGTCGATTCAGCAGGTCAGACACTGATGTAGAACGAGAAGGCCTTTGACTTTGTTGACCTTCCAGACCTGGAGAAGATGGAAAAGCCTGAATTTGAGTCAAGTTTGCCAATAATGGAAGCCTTGCGGGAGCTATTTAAATGTGAAAAAATGGCTGGGCAACTACCATCACAATAATGTATGTGTTTGTGTTTCCCCAGGTATGATAACAGATCTCTTCATCGACAAATTTAAATTCAAAGGACAAAATGTGAAGACAAAGGTGTCATTGCTGCTGGAAATTTTGGATAACTACGATCTGGATTCTTTGATGAATTTCTTTAATGAGGCATAATGACAAAATCATTTTGGGCTTTCCATTTTGTAATAGGTTGTATTGTGATGTTGTATATAGTTAACTATTCATTAAAAAATATGTGAGATATGGAATGAAAACTATTACATAATATGAAGTATTGATGTTAATTGTCAATAGCATATGCATTAAAACAATTAATGTTCTATTGACAATGAATGAACACTTTTTTGTTGGTTTATAGGTTTATATAATTTTCTATGCTCTTTTTTAAAGGTTTGCAATATCATTGTTTGTTTTTCTTTTAGACAACAAAGATGAGAATTATAGGAATTATTTTTTAAGGAGTGTTTGGTTTATTTGTAATTTGGGAAGTCACCATTTTTGTATCATATATTAATTAAAATTATGGATAGCAAATGTGCAATATTTATTCTTTGTCCCGCCTGAGTTGACGCAAAAATGAACAATTTGAAATCTCAACGGTCTGTGCGTTCTATTATTCGTTCGATCTGACTTATATCTGCCGCCGTAGATTAGTGACGTAATATTCGTCTCAGGTTCTGATTGGCCATTTCAATAGTCGCGGGCTACTTGAACTGAGAAAAAGCAACATTTGTGTATGAAGAAATTCTGAGGAACAAGGGAACTTATCTAGTTAGCCGGTTGATCGTTCTGTATATTTATAGACTTTTCCAAGCAGAATGGCAAGCTAATATCGACTTTTAATGCAAAATATGCTTTTGTTGCAACGACTTTGAAGCTATTTGCGTTGCTATCTCCACATCCAGTGTGTTAACTAGCAACCGTGCAGTTAACCTACACTTAGTAGCCTCGGGTTGTCCTCTAATCACTCGTAGCTTAGTCACTTTATTTAACTTCCTTTACATCAAGTTTATTTTTTTGGTCGTGCACGTTTACAGTGGTTTATTTGGTGTGTATGTTGGGTAACCTTGGGACTGAAGTCGATAGCTAGCTAGACAACATGTCCGGATCAAATCAAGGAAGCGCGGTGGATGTTCCACTGCCAGAACAGCAAAACCAAGAGAACATGCTGTCCAGGTTGAGAGGCGCGATCAAAAACCGGGTCGACAACCAGGAAAACATTGCGCCACAAAGGACAGTCCTGGGTGCCCTGCAGAACAACCAACGGAGCAAATCTCAAACGCAGCGCGGCACTAAACAGGTTGGTATCTTCCAATTAGCTTAGCTTCACCAGTGTTATCCAATAGTATTGGTTAGCTATCTAGCTAGGTTACCATAAAGGAGCTGTGCTTGCGTGCTAATGTGCTGGACATTCATCAATGTTAATGCAATGATTTTACTTTAGACGTTAAGGTTATTTACAATTAATTCTACGTTTTATCTCACTCAGAGTTGTAGTGAAGTGTTTATTTTTAATGTCCATTGGCCGAGGTTCCCTCCGAAGTGTTCCGCCATTTTATGCTGTCAATCTTGTTTATCATCGCAAGGCCTATTTGAATTCTCACTAATTCTTCCCTTTTCAGCGAGATCTGAATAAGGAAATAGTCTGGGTTTAGCGGACTTACTATTAGTCCTCGGTTGAAAAGTGTTTCTAATCCTAATTACTCCATCTGACATTTATTTCAGGCGCCTTTCTCTAAAAATGAGAATGAAGTATCCAAAAGTTATGCAGAGAAGTTGGGCAGTAAGCTGCCTGCGTTTCAGATCCATGTGGATGAGCCAGATGGCGCTTGCTCCAAGAAACAGGTGCCTCTCAATGCCTGCACAGAGATTTCCCCCCTGAAACTGAACCCAACAGTCACCCGGGTAAGACAACCACTTGCCTGTCTTGACCTACCTGCGACATGTGTTTCTAACATGGATGTTAGTTTTGGAGGTAAGGCGTTACATCTCTTAATGACAATCATTTTCTATTCCATTTATAAGACTATTCTTGTATTTGTGAATTAAATACTCCTATTTATTTTTCTCAACAGATTCACCCATGGATATGTCTGTTATTGAAGGAGAGGAGAAGCCAGTTGACGTAAATGCTGCGACGGAGTATGCTTCAGAAATACACTCATATCTTAGGGAGATGGAGGTATGTGTTCATTGATCTCCTTCAGCTGTGTGCATGACAACCACACGTCCTCCTGGGATTTGGCACATACTTTCAATAGTCATTTCATTCGCCTGTGTTTTATTCACCAATTGACTGTCACACATGACCTATTTGTAACTCCATAGTGTTTTGGATGTCTTGTCCCTAGGTTAAGTCCAGACCAAAAGCAGGCTACATAAAAAAGCAACCTGACATCACCAATAGCATGAGGGCCATCCTCGTTGACTGGCTGGTGGAGGTTGGAGAAGAGTACAAGCTTCAGAATGAGACTCTGTATCTTGCTGTGAATTACATCGACCGTTTCCTGTCCTCCATGTCTGTCCTGCGAGGGAAACTGCAGTTGGTTGGCACTGCTGCTATGTTGTTGGCTGCGTAAGTGTTTTCGACAGTTGGAATTCCATCTTTTTTAAATGCGCATCGTCTTAGACCAACATTTAGCAAACACTGACTGTCACTTAATTATGTAAGCTCTTGTCGGTTTGGAAGTTACGTATATGAGTTTATCCTATTTGGAACTTTGTCTTTCTACTATGGAAGCTTTTCTTTTACCCTGTTTTTGGATGCAAAAATGTCATTTGGGAGTCAAGCGTTGATAACTCGTTTTTGCTTTTCTTTAAATGCAGTAAATTTGAAGAGATCTACCCTCCAGAGGTGGCAGAGTTTGTATACATCACAGATGACACCTACACAAAGAAGCAAGTGTTGCGAATGGAACATCTGGTGCTTAAAGTGCTGTCCTTTGATCTGGCCTCTCCTACCATCAACCAGTTTCTTACCCAGTACTTCCTTACCCAGCCCGTAAGCAACAAGGTGGAAAGCTTGTCCATGGTGAGTAGACGCCGCATTGTATTATTTAGGTCTCATGCTATCTGAGTTCTTGGTGCATGTCTAATCTTCTGTCTCTAGTTCCTAGGGGAGCTGAGTTTGGTGGACTCTGACCCGTTTCTGAAGTACCTCCCCTCTCAGACTGCTGCTGCCGCCTTTGTTGTGGCAAACAACGTGATCACAGGGGGCTCATGGGTATGTGTGATAAATGGAATGCTATTTCGCTAGTGTGTCTGTCAACTTTGTCTTAACAAATGCCATGGACTGCGATTTGTACGCGTTAGGGTTTTCTTTGAGTCATTTTCTTATTAAATTTCAGTCCAAGTCTCTGGTGGAGGTGACTGGTTACACATTAGAGGACTTGATGCCGTGCATAGAGGATTTACACCTATTGTATCTAAATGCAGCTACACACGCACAGCAATCAGTGAGGGAGAAGTACAAGAGCGCCAAGTAAGTGAACCACTCATGTTTTTAAAATGGAACGTGTTTTTAAGTCCTTATCTGGGAAGTAGTTCCATAGAGCTGTGTTCACCAGTCTACTGTATGTTATAGCCTGTTTATTTGACTGTTAGGTCAAATCTAATTGGTATCATGAATTATTACATTTACAACTCAAGTCTCAACTGGCCAGTGACCTTAGAACAAGGAATAGTTGTGTTGTTTTTCATGCATTTTTTAGACCTAACATGGATGGGTTATTCTGTTTTCTTTCTTTAGGTACCACGAGGTCTCTCTGTTGACACCCCGAGAGAGTCTGTCAATAAATTGATTTTTATTTTTTCCTGCGCTTACCACTGCAATAACTGTTGTAATGGAAAGCTTTTTATTTTTTTAAAGATCTTTTGTCTGCATCTACATATTTTTCTACTACGAGTCTTGTATTGACGATTTCAATTATTGAACCCATTGTCGATCTTTTGATGTGGGCCAAATTAGTGATGTTTTAATTTAAATGTGTCTAATCCTTTTTATGCAAAATGAATGCAGGCGGTTTGATGTTAATCAAGCAGTGTCAGTTCTATTCTAGACAAGTGGTTTTTAACTGCTAAAAGTGCCATTAAAGATGCATTTTTCACACTGCACTCCTGTAATAAATGTGTGGCATATTTTTCCCCTGCAATTAATATACACTTCTGAAGCAATCTTTCCAGACTGAAATGTGTTCTATGACTGCTATTTTATGAGCAGTGTGGCTGTATATGAGCAGTGTGGTTGTTAATGTTTTTATCGGCACAGGTGTTCTGTTAACGGTATTCAAGCTCAAATTCAGATTTTAGGTCTGATGTTTAAAAATGATTTACCTCAATGGTATCGTTGGAGTTAACTGGTTATCAATCAGGTGTCTTTACACTCAACATGGCTCTTGTAAATAAATTCCATTCTTAAAAAAATGACTTTCTTTGTTGCTTATTGTATCATACTTCCCTCAACCATGCTCACATAACGAGTCCTGCGAATGCTTTCTACGCCAGTGGGTCACGACTGTACTTTAAAATACCACGAACAGCCACGTCACACTTTTCTCACTTGTTATTGTTGCTGTTTTGCAGATTGTTCTCAAGTAAGCTTATCTTCAGTAGCAGTAAGCAGAAATAATATTAGTGTCCATTACCTATAAATGTTCTGGTGGACCATAGGTAAAAATAAAGTGCCGGGTTAGATTCTGTATGGAGAAGTCGTCTAGTATTATTTGTGTTTAAGTTGTATTTTTGAACTGAATGTTTTCAATCATTGATGGTCTGAAATGGCGTAATCCCCGTTTCAGCCACACGATGGCAGTAGAGGGCTGTCTCATTACTATCCCTGCAATAAAAACTATGGCTTTGAGGCCATTATTCCGAAATGTGCATGTTTACTGAACGCAAATGGTTGTGCAGTTTAATTGTACAGCTGTGTTGTGTCTGTCTCGGTTGGTGGTTTTGATTGCAATGCACCCGTGTTTGTTTTGCCACACAGCTTTCCACCTCGTGGGGAATGTGAGTCTTTCGCCTGTCATTTTGACACAATGACCATTATTTTAGCTCCATTACCTTGGAACATGGAATTCGGGCTCCAACCACGTTTACCCAGATCTCATGGAAAGTAGGGCGGCTGGTTTGGCTCCCCGGTACACATTTCCTTATTGTTCTTTATTAGCAGTCTTTTAATGCACTGCATGGATAGAAACGTTATGATTGTTCTGTTTCTCTCGCTTTTAACTACACAACATTCAATGTACAAAATGAGATTTATAATCCATAGGCTAATTTAATAATGAATTTGTTTTGTTGGGTAAGTATTCAAAGTCAATATTTGGTAAGAGAACACATGACAGGGTGTATCTGAAGCTACTTCCAACCCTCATATTATACCTGTTATCATTACTGCCTGTTATCACCACCTACTGCTGGAACCTCCCGTCGGCCACAGAGCATCAGTTGTACCAAACTGTTGGTCAGAAGGCTCTTAATTGTATAGCGATAAAATATTACCTGGATGTGATTGTGCCTCACCAGGTTTTTGGTGTTGTGGAACCAGGATAGGTTGTCCGGGATTTGGACAGTCAGGAATTTGTAACTGGCAACTCGTACCACCGTGGTCTCATCAATGAAAACTGGGGCATGGATACAGCTTTAAAACTTCCTGTAATCCACAATCAGTTCTTTGGTTTTATTTCCATTGTTGACCAGGTTGTTATCTGCTCACCAGCCACTAGGTGCTTGACCTATCTGTAGGCTGCCTGATCGATGAAAATCCATGTTTTTAATTGCCGGCTGGCTGTCAATTTAGGAAAAGAAATTCAACTGTTTTTGGTTGTTTTATTGATTAGAGGCCTATGTGTAGTCAACTGCTGCTTTTCTTAGCTAGCCTGTAGCTACCATTTGTAGAACAGCCAGTCAATCAAAACATTTTTATAAAGCCCTTGCAGTCATCACAAAGTGCTTTTACGGATATCCTGAAACCCCAAAGTGTTAGAAACCACAATTGATTCACAGTCCCTAGAACAACTACCTAGTAGAATTACAACTTGGAAAAACAATTCTCTGAGTGGTGGCCAGTCCTCCTGGCTGTGCTGGTTGTATATCATAAAAGTACATGTCCTTATTGGCCACATCAATGTTTTTGTATGTTCAGATGAGAAGCCGGTCAATAAATTTAAGTTGGCTTCGTCCAGAGTCTTTAAATGTAATCCATTAAGCAGGTGGGCTACGAGCAGTGACAGCAGAAATCATCAGACAGAAGCTTGACCTATAGATGTTGTCATTTATTGTCCCTAACAATGTAATTGGAGGAGACTATTATCTGTTCCGGACAATACTTTGTGGAAGATGGAGACAGCATTTATGTTTCCCAAGATTGGTCAGATCCCATACTATACAAATGCAACTTTGAAAGGATACACGCTGCCTCCGAGTCATGAAGTAATTCTACTTTATCATATTCTAAACCATCCTAGAAGATTTTAGTTCCCCATAGACCTCCTGAAAGGCAATAATAGTAGAAATCCCATAATGTTGGTTTCATGTATGGAAACCGTTCCAATCTTCAGTGACAATTGGATAGTATGAATACATTTTCTTTTAAGAAAGTTCAGCTTTTTTACTTTTTATATACCATATTTTCTTTATATTTGCAACCCTTTCAAATAAACTAGATGTTCGCTCAACCTCCCTCCAATAGAGTGGTAAATAAGATGATACAATGGTTACCGGTAGTTGTGTGCTTGTTTTATAGGCTACTTTTTTCTTGTAACTTTTCTGTATTGACTGTCAGTTTCTCAACACTGATAACTCTCTAAAGAGAATACTTTATTTCTAGGCGATATTATGAACAAATAATATTAGGTACTGACTGATTCGTCTTAAATACATGGTGTGAAACTTTTTCCATGTAGAATTTTAGATACACATTCCTGATTTTTACTAAAATTGCTTTAGTGCTGCGTGTTGTCACGGAGATCAGATGCATTATTTTTGGAGGTGCTGTTTTTTGTTCCTGTTGCCTTGTTTCAATAGCTTTCATCAGAGACCCGGACATACTTAGGCAGGGAATCTAAGCAACCTGTGACCCGTTATTGTCATGTACCCAAGACGTATAGTAACGACAGTCTTTCTTTAGTTTATGCTCAATGGTAGCAAACTATATTTGCCATATCGTCATTCAGAATCTTTTAAAAATGTATGTGCATAGTGTGTCCTAGATGAAAATAGTGATTAGGCTAATTCAAATTAGTTGAGCTACTCTAATAGGCAATAACAGCTGACCAATTAGCCTGTTACCGTAACTAAGCAAGCAAATCATTTTTTACAAGCTTGCTTTGTTCTGGTTGCGATCTTCATCATGATCTTCCCTCAGGATTGTCAAGTCTAAGAAATGTCCTCTGATGCATATCTTGCCAGGTCGTACAGCTTCTTGCACTGTTTGCTGAAACAATAATTGGTTGTGAAGGTGAACATATCACAAGGAATGTGAAACTCCAGTGTTTAAACCATGAGCAGGATTCCAACACCCAGCCACAGTGACCCCACTGTACTTGTGGTGCTCAGAGGGGTAGTGGTCTGTTTTGCTAATAATAAGCGACAACTGACTCTCCACAACCTGTACAGGGAAAGGCACTCAACGTGTTGTGCAGCCCTGACAGAAATGACTGATGAGTGTCTGAAAGAGCTTGACAATAACATTGTAGAAGCTGAACGGTTCGATTTCAGTGCAGCCTGCAATGTTATTGAACATTTGTTATTGTTAAGATGTATGTGTTATGGCTTTAAATCATCTACCATGTCATGGTCAGAGAGCACAATCCATCTAATATCACACTAAGGGAAATCACTTCAGCCAGCCAAACAGCAAAGTTAAGTTAGTTTTGTCGGTTTATAATAAACTAGTTCTGAACATAAAAAAACACTAGTAGTGAATTCGAAACATAACTCATGTGAAGTTGTTCTACTACGTGAAAAAATAAGTCAGTTGGGTTCTTTTGTTGACACGTTTGGCGTTTATAGTAGAAATACCTGTACTGAGTATTGTGGTTTAGAAGAGAATTATTAAGTACTTTTTTTGGAACATTAAACATATTTGCATTTGAGAAAAAGGTGTGAGCACAGTCTTTAGTGTATATTATAATTGTAGCTAGTAAGAGGGTTGAAGTGTGCGAGTATAACAGCGGGTGTAATGCAAACCTCTTTTTTTGCACGGGTACAGTATTTGTTCCAGTGGCAGAGGCTTAGAACACTACACCACCCCAGGCCAAGCATTACCTAGACAGTTAACTGCCATGGCCATATTGATTCTGATCTGTGAAGATGGGAACATGTCTGTCACTGATAAGGAGACGCTCGGCTTCTTTCGCTGTAATGTCTTTTCGGGTTCCTGTTGGACCCCAGGAAGGCTGTCGCCATTGCTTTATAATGAGGATCGTAATTAAAAATGAGTCATCAGTCTACGCACACAGTTTGAGAACATTTTCCATATTACGAGGACACCGCCTAAATGCATAATAGAAATGAACGAATCACATCCCAGCAGGCATTCGAAATAGTCTGATAGATTAAATAAGCGAATGCTGCTGATATTAGACCCTTTAGCCCGATTTGGTGAAAGGTGTTGTTGAACCATTTGTGAAAGCAGGCCTTCATATACCAATAAGAGTGAGAAATTCCTGGTGTAGTATGTATTGAATCAATCCTGCTGGTGTAGCAACTATACGCGCCAACAACACTTTAGCCTAAATGTTGTTTGCAGAAGAAACCATTACGTTGCAACATGTTTTGGGACAGCTGATTGTACAGCACATCCAAGTCACACGTTCCTGAGGGAGAAAACAGGGAGAAAACAAGGTAGTGACTGCTGAATGAAAGCTAGTGTGAAATAGACCTACTAAAACATCTAGCTAGTTAGCTATTACAGTGCGCATGGCATGTAGTGTTTAACTGTCTTCTTAGCTTCTGTGTTTGTGTCTGGCATAAGCTAGACTGGATGTAACAGTGTACCTTGCTATACGTCAGGAATACCAATCCATTAGGAGCCATTCTGCGCTGTATTTTAATTTACAACAATGTGCCTTATTCTTTTCTCGATCAGGTCACTACCAGCCTGACAGAATGCATTCTCTCTCCCATCATGGTCCACTTCAAATGGTTGCTTTGCAAGGCTTATATTTGCTCGGGCACAATTGCCTGTAGACGAGATTAGAAAGCTTCTTACAAACAAACAAATAAACTTGTATGAAATTAAATGATTGACAGAAAAAAAGCTATTGCAATTATTCTAAGGCTTTGTGCAAATATTTAGAATGATTTAACTGGCTAAACTCCAAACCCTAAAGAAAAGAATGTCAGTTATTCATGAATGCTACAAATAGTAATGCTACAAGAAACAAACAAACACAAGTTATCTGTTTAGAGATTTTCTCTCCTGCACTGTGTGTTGTCGGGAATGTGTCATTTAGTCAAACTGTTAGGCTAATGGCAATAACATAATGAGGGGTTTCTTTTCCCTGCTTGTCTTTGATTTGATTCTATGCCTCCGAGTGTAGACAGAGGAAGCCAATGGCAGTCAGGGGGCTACTGGCTCTCCGCGTGTGTGTGTGTGTGTGTGTGTACACCAGTGATAAATTGAGAGTCTGGCTATGTACTGCAAGTGCTGACAGCAGATGAGAGTACAGAGCCCAGCAACAGAAAGCTTACCGCCCATTTTCAGTCTGTCTTGACGAGAGCACGCGTCCACACCGTGGATCACCGCTCTCACGCTTCTCTATATAACGATGCAATCTCAACTGCTCAGACGGACACATTGAAAATCTGACGGAATACCCGGAGGCACCATGGAGGGAAAGGCAACTCCCAAAATCAACCAGCCTCTTGGATCTAACAGCGAACATCCCAACATGACAATCACCACGACGCCTAAGAGCCGCACTCAACGCTGAAGGACCCCGTGGCGAGTCCAAGGAGGGAGCCGGGGTTTACCAATGCCCTCGCCAAGGAGGTTCCTGGTGGCATCCACATCGCTGCCAGTAGCCTTGGGCTGGGGTTGGAACCTGAGCGTGTACCTGGGGCTGTTTATGCTACTACTCCTACTCATGGGGTTGCTCCTCTGGATGGTCCTGAAGCAGCTGAGGCACTCGGCGGGGTCCAGCCTTCAGCCCGGACGATCTCTGAGGGACCCGCGTCATGGCCAGAGAGGAAACTACGTTGTTTGAGGGGTGGAGAATAGTTCTTGTTGGATTGTGTCTCCTAGGTTGTTTTGGAACGTGAGACTTGTGTTGGGCTGTGCCTGAGAGGACCGGGTTTAAAGAAAATGCATTTTCTGAAAGGAATGCAGACTGTGCCTCACAGATTATTGTGAGATCAACAATTGTATGTTTTCTGAGTAAAATATCTTGTCGTAAGAAAATATTGTATTTTAAAGAGATTCGTCCACCTTCTCTATAATCCTTGTTATATGGATAGATGGTCATTAAAACAGTGTACGACTATTCCCTGACAGCTTGTGGAAAGGAATATGGACGGTTTGTGACGCCTTTCACAAAAGTGTGTTGGACAGCTTGTTGACTGACTAAAGCTAGACACCATGGAGATTGGAAAATGCATATAACATGCTATAAACTGCGTATTCTCCACTTTATGAATAATGGATCGTAGGAATTGATTCGCAGAGCTATATTTTGATTGACAGTTATTATGCAATCGCTATTTTATCCTCTATGTAGGTATTGTATTTTCTATGTTTTTGCATACATTTGTACAACAATGTATTCCTCATTGTATCAGTAAATATTCAGCAGAGAAGTGCTTTTAGGCTACAACGTAGATTTCTCAGAATATAATCACAATGCTTAAAAATAAACAAAAATGTCCTTGATAACTTTTCTTTTATTCTTAATTATTATATTGACTGGCTTTAACAATGCATGAAACTCAATCAGTATTAGTTTTTATTAGCATTTTATTGTTCTGCAACAAATCCCACCAAAGTCTACTAGCTTACATTCAGCTTTCAAATTAATTTTCCTAGGCACTTTAAAAACAAAACGACCAAGAGAAAAAGCACACACAAGATCCAATCTGTGTTTTCATTAAAGCAATGCATTCAAAAATAACAGTTGCACTCTTTCATCTTTGATCTCATTTGGTTGCAGAGAACTGAAGAAACGTCTCCTGTGAAAAATCAGGGGGTTGCTTGGTCGTTTGTTCTCTTAACTCCACCCCACATCCAAGTCAAACCCAACAATTTGCAGACCATTGAGGAGAAGAGCAATATCTATAAGGTCGCACGTCTTGGTCATGTAACAGATGTTACTTTCATAACCAAGTGGGTAGATTGAAATAGCCAGTTGTGAAATGGGCCAGCTGGTCGAATGGTTAGGGAATCTGATCAATAAATGAAAGGTTGCTGTGTCAAATCCTAGAGGCGGAAAGGTGAATATTCTGTCAGCCTGTCATTGAACGAGACACCTTAATTGCTACTGTTACTCCCTTCACATGAGGGTGCCAGCAAAATTGTAAACATTTTGTGGCCGTTGGTTGCCAGGATTTTCCCCAATCGCTGATTCAACTGTTCAAGTAGCTCACGATAGTAACAACAATATATATTCATGACTCAGCTCCATTATATCATTATTTAGGACTTCTATTTAAAATATGATGATTTCATATTTTGAATACAAATACCATTTAGAGAATGGGGCTTCGCTAGGCACCATTTAATAACATGTGTATGCCTCAGCGTAAATGTACAGAAGCGGCCTCAGGGCTTTCATTTTCCTAACATATTCTACCCCAGTCAACACATTAGAGGTTGATTGTAGTGCAATGATATTCTCCACTTCTTTTGTAAGATGGACGGAAGAACGGCTGTATATTTGCCACTGCTTACTAGTATGGAGAAATGTATATTTACCACTGCTTACTAGTATGGAGAAATGTATATTTACCACTGCTTACTAGTATGGACAAATGGATATTTACCACTGATTACCAGTATGGACAAATGGATATTTAACACTGATTACCAGTATGGACAAATGGATATTTAACACTGATTACTAGTATGGACAAATGGATATTTACCACAGATTACTAGTATGGACAAATGTATATTTAACACAGATTACTAGTATGGAGAAATGTATATTTACCACTGCTTACTAGTATAGACAAATGGATATTTAACACTGATTACTAGTATGGACAAATGGATATTTAACACTGATTACTAGTATAGACAAATGTATATTTAACACAGATTACTAGTATGTACAGATTGATATTTACCACTGATTACTAGTATGGAGAAATGTATATTTACCACTGCTTACTAGTATGTACAGATTGATATTTACCACAGATTACTAGTATGGACAAATGGATATTTACCACTGATTACCAGTATGGACAAATGTATATTTAACACAGATTACTAGTATGGACAAATCGATATTTACCACTGATTACTAGTATGGACAAATGGATATTCACCACAGATTACTAGTATGGACAAACAGTTATTTACCACAGATTACTAGTATGGACAAATGTATATTTACCACAGATTACTAGTATGGACAAATGTATATTTACCACAGATTACTAGTATGGACAAATGTATATTTACCACAGATTACTAGTATGGACAAATGTATATTTACCACAGATTACTAGTATGGACAAACAGTTATTTACCACTGATTACTAGTATGGACAAACAGTTATTTACCACAGATTACTAAATGTATATTTACCACAGATTACTAGTATGGACAAATGTATATTTACCACTGATTACTAGTATAGACAGATTGATATTTACCACTGATTACTAGTATAGACAGATTGATATTTAACACAGATTACTAGTATGGACAAATGTATATTTACCACAGATTACTAGTATGGAGAAATGTATATTTACCACTGCTTACTAGTATAGACAGATTGATATTTACCACTGCTTACTAGTATAGACAGATTGATATTTACCACTGCCTGCAATAATGGATGGGTGCATATGTACCTTAGCTTTAACTATGATGGTTGAATTTCTACCTCCTAAATTAACGGACGGAGGATAAATGGATATGAATCAACTCTAATTCTGATGAATGGAGACGTCTCAACAATAAGCTTTAGCAGTCATCCAGAATGTATGGACTAGAGATCTACATAACATGGTGGAATAATCTGGATGATTCCATAAGTAGTAATTAGCTAAATTCACAAAAAATCTAAAAGGCCCTATTGCAATTATTTCAATAATCCCAGTTTCAATAATACCAACTTTCTTCAGTAAGAGTTTTTTTTTGTCCAATTGACCCTCATAGATTCGACATCATTCCCAACCATTTGTTCTTGTTAACTTTGGTTTGCACATTTTGTTCGTCTCAAACAGATTGTGATAAATCTTAAAGAAAACAAAAATAAATTCTGTCATTGCTTACAATTGACGGAGGAATTCTCTGGCTCAAATGGAACTGAAAAGTTCAACATATTTCTCCGCGACAGGTGCTCCATCTAAGAGCAAGCTAGCTAAAAATTAAGCTGCCCATACATACATCTTTGTCAGAACCACTGGTCTGGCTCAAGTACACAAAAACATTTATTCACTCAGTTCTCAATGTGCCATGAGCAAGATAGGCTGTGACAAATGGGAATTTGTGACCATATGTTAGATAACTTAAGCAAGAATACCATCTAGCTGTTAGCTCCTACAGCCAAACCTATAAAGCTCTGTCTGTCCTGCACCAATTGTCTTGGACGAGTATGCAGAAAGTGAACTGTGATCTTCAGGTCTCTCCACAAATGCTTAATTGCGTTTGAGTCCTTACTTTCAGCTGGGCCACCGGAGGACATTGACACATTTGTCTGGTACCACTCCCACATTGTCTTGGCTGAAAGCGTCAGGTTGTTTTTGTGCAGAAAGATAAATCTGAGGTCCTCCGCACTCTGTATTAGGTTTTCTTAAAGAGCCTCTCTGTACTTAGCCCCAGTTTCCTTCCTCTCTAAAACCTGTCAAGTCTTCCAGTCTTTGTCACTAAGAAGCATCACCACAGCATAATGCTCCCATCATCATGCCTCACCGTAGGGAGGGTATTAGCCAGGTGATGAGTGCTTGCTTGTTTTTTTGCCAAACAGCTCTTGGCATTCAGCGCTTGGCATTCAAAAATGTATTAGATTTTGGTCCCAACATATTAAAGAATCCATTTCCCCATGCTCTCAGAGTCCTTCAGACAGCACGTCATATGCTTTCTACTGAGCAGTAGCTTCCCTCCAGCCCTTCTGCCATAAAGGCCTGAATGATGGAGTGCTGCATAGATGGTTGTCCTTCTGGCAGGTATTTGCATCTCCGCAGAGAAACTCTGAAGCTCTGTTTGAGTAGCCATTAAGGTTTTGGTCACCTCCCTGACTAAGGCCCTTCTTGCTCGGTTTCTTAGTTTGACCAGACACTCACCTCCAGAGTCTGAGCGGCTCCAAGTTCCTTCCAATTAACAAAGTACAAAGAGTGCATCTGAATGCAATGGCCATGAGGTATTTAGGTTTTTAATTTCCATGAATTGGCACAAATCTCACAGCAACAACATTTTTCACCTAGCTCTTATGGGTTAGTGTGTAAGTTTATAGCCATAAATTGTCCATAGATATTTAATAATTTGTAAATCATGTCGTAAAAAAGTAAACTCTCTTGTTTGTCACTATGCATAACAGATTTGATTACATTCAACTTTATTGTCATTGGACAGTACAAATTCAGTACAAAGAAATGGAATTGGCATCCAACCATGAAGTGCACAAGAGCCGTGCAAAAAGATATGGAGTACAATGTGAGGATGTGCAATTGACATGGATAAGTAAATGTGCAGGTATTCAGTACAGTGTGAGGATGTGCAATTGACATGGATAAGTAAATGTGCAGGTATTCAGTACAGTGTGAGGATGTGCAATTGACATGGATAAGTAAATGTGCAGGTATTCAGTACAGTGTGATGATATGCAGTTGACATGGATAAGTAAATGTGCAGGTATTCAGTACAGTGTGATGATGTGCAGTTGACATGGATAAGTACATGTGCAGGTATTCAGTACAGTGTGATGATGTGCAATTGACATGCATAAGTAAATGTGCAGGTATTCAGTACAGTGTGATGATGTGCAATTGACATGGATAAGTAAATGTGCAGGTATTCAGTACAGTGTGAGGATGTGCAATTGACATGGATAAGTAAATGTGCAGGTATTCAGTACAGTGTGAGGATGTGCAATTGACACGGATACGTACATGTGCAGGTATTCAGTACAGTGTGAAGATGTGCAACTGACATGGATAAGTAAATGTGCAGGTATTCAGTACAGTGTGAGGATGTGCAATTGACATGGATAAGTAAATGTGCAGGTATTCAGTACAGTGTGAGGATGTGCAATTGACATGGATAAGTAAATGTGCAGGTATTCAGTACAGTGTGAGGATGTGCAATTGACATGGATAAGTAAATGTGCAGGTATTCAGTACAGTGTGATGATATGCAGTTGACATGGATAAGTAAATGTGCAGGTATTCAGTACAGTGTGATGATGTGCAGTTGACATGGATAAGTACATGTGCAGGTATTCAGTACAGTGTGATGATGTGCAATTGACATGCATAAGTAAATGTGCAGGTATTCAGTACAGTGTGATGATGTGCAATTGACATGGATAAGTAAATGTGCAGGTATTCAGTACAGTGTGAGGATGTGCAATTGACATGGATAAGTAAATGTGCAGGTATTCAGTACAGTGTGAGGATGTGCAATTGACACGGATACGTACATGTGCAGGTATTCAGTACAGTGTGAAGATGTGCAACTGACATGGATAAGTAAATGTGCAGGTATTCAGTACAGTGTGAGGATGTGCAATTGACATGGATAAGTACATGTGCAGGTATTCAAGTAAACTATTTATTCACTATTAATGCAATAAAACAATTTACATCATGAACTGCTAAGTTAGTTGTAGTTAATATGTAGTTACGCGTTTTTTGATAAAACCCTCACAGATCTTTGCTGTAAATGCAATCCAGTTCTTAGCATACTTACCTGGAAAGATCTGAGGGGTGACCAGTCCTCTTCTGGCGGTGCTGGGTAAACTTACAATAGCTTAGTTTACTAATTATTAAATGCATTTTTATAGTCCAGGTCAAATACAGTCAAAAAGGGACAACCTGGCATGGCAGATTGATATAACATATGTACTTATGTATGTTTACAAACAAACTATAAAAACTGAAGGAGTGCTTTGACCCATTCTATATGGTTAATTCCGACCATATAATCAGAGAGTAAAGTCAGTGGTGTTTAAACACTTTTAACCAATTACAATCCAATTTAAACAATGTAATCAAACAGCTAGTATTCCTGGGATGTGACACAGAAACTAAAACATTCCAGTAAAACATTCAGAGCACGTCCCGATCAAAGACACAGTCTTTCAGTTCTTACAAATGAATCAATGTGCATTGACCATAACAGATATCACTAAGCCAATGTTAGTCTAATTGTCTTAGCTGCTGCCTCTGGTGAACATGTACTGCTCCAGAATAGGTTTCAATCCAAACTACTATAATTTCTGCAGAAACCCTCACAGCTTTTGCTACATTCCTGTGTAATAAATCACAAAGGTCCAGAAAGAAATAACCATTTGACCACAAAAGCATCTGTTTAACATCAATGATTAGGCTAACTTCTTTGTGTAATCTCAATCGATTAGGCTAACTTGTTATAAAGTAGTATACATTTCGGTATACTCTTATAGAATGTTCTAGACCTTTGATGTTTTATTTAGCCAAACAATAACACAGTTCTAAGCTATAATTGCAACATCTTTGATTATTCATATCCTGCTTCTTTGAAAAATCAAATTGATATTTTTATATATGTATTATTCAAACACTTGCATTTAATGTGCATTTTGAGGAAGAGGGTTTCCTACCATTTCTGTCATTTTGAAACATTCATTGTAATAATCAAAGAATATTTTTTATCATCAAAATTCTATCTTTTACGTACAACATTTTAAACAAAGAAGAAAGCAGGACAATATAGAAACATATAGTGAAGCATACTGTGTAGAAGCATATAGTGGACCATATTATAGAAGCATATAGTGGACCATATTATAGAAGCATATAGTGGACCATATTATAGAAGCATATAGTGGACCATATTATAGAAGCATATAGTGGACCATATTATAGAAGCATATAGTGGACCATATTATAGAAGCATATAGTGGACCATATTATAGAAGCATATAGTGGACCATATTATAGAAGCATATAGTGGACCATATTATAGAAGCATATAGTGGACCATATTATAGAAGCGTATAGTGGACCATATTATAGAAGCATACAGTGGACCATATCATAGAAGCGTATAGTGGACCATATTATAGAAGCATACAGTGGACCATATTATAGAAGCATACAGTGGACCATATCATAGAAGCGTATAGTGGACCATATTATAGAAGCATACAGTGGACCATATCATAGAAGCGTATAGTGGACCATATTATAGAAGCATACAGTGGACCATATTATAGAAGCATATAGCGGACCATATTATAGAAGCATATAGTGGACCATATTATAGAAGCATATAGTGGACCATATTATAGAAGCATATAGTGGACCATATTATAGAAGCATACAGTGGACCATATTATACAAGCATATAGTGGACCATATTATAGAAGCATATAGTGGACCATATTATTGTAGCATATAGTGGACTAAAGTTAAATGAAAATGCAACCTCAAATAGCATTTTCATTTTCAAATACAGACACGTGTGTTGGTGGTCATAATTCAAATGTTAATGCAAATGTGTAAAGAGATAAACAGAGCCACACTCTGCAATTGCATACTCACGCTCTAATGCAGTTTTAAGGACTAAATGACAAACATGTTAATGCTCTGGGATTACTTTTCCATGCTTTACAAACCTGTCCGTCATTCATAGAAGGCGGGACCTAACGAGCCAAACCGTAAAAGTTACAATCGTAAGGTACAATGACAACTCCAGGGCTAGTTCGAGGAACGTTGGATTCATTTTAATTTAGTTCACTATAAGCTTTCAAAGGACACTGGTAAACCCGCTAGCCTAATTGCTGAATTAAAACAAAACAATTAAATTGTTTTTAAAAAAGTTTTAAGAAACATACATTTGTTGTGTCCTCCTCCATTTTTAATGAATGTATATTAAAAAATGTCCCATCATGTAATTTTTGAGCAGGTTCAAATTTGTAATCATTTTTTGTAAGGGCTGGCCCGATAGAGAGATTTTCTTGAATACCAATTGGCATAAAAAAACTGTGCTGAACACTGCAGTAGAAGTACACCAGACAATTTGAGGCCCTAATTGTTTCTGTAGTCGCTAAATAGCATATATTTGCATGTAATTAACATACACTGCCATCTTTAATTACTCGGACTGTATTAATGTTTTTCTTCTTGTGGCACTCTTCACCAAAGGTTTGATTTGGATTTTCAATAGAAAAATTATAATTTCAAAGTATGGATTCTCATGATTAAGAGGTTAATATAATGTATGAATTAAGCATGTATTCAATATATTAATCTGGAAATTGAGTCAAAAACATTCAATTTACTTTATTTAACATATTGTTTCACTGGACAGGAAAGTGGTAAAAGATGGAGGATAGATTGGAACCAATGCTGCAGCAGCACATGTACACCAGAAGCAACAGCCCACATGACTGAACCAGACCAGACCGACTTTATATTTTCCAGACTGCCATGGCAGTATGCTTAAGGTCAGGGGCTTGTTGTTTGATGAAGCACCGTCCAATTCGTTTGGAGACATTTGATTTTATTTGAGCAGACACAGTGGTTTGGTACACCTGCACCAGTGTTTCAGAGTTTAGTTTCAGTAGTCCAAGCTGCTACAACGCCTCCAACATATTTAACAAATGAGGTGTATCCGGTATCGGGCCGATACTGTGCAATACTCGTACTTGTAGAACTGTTCTGGTACAATGCACCAATACCACCTCATGGCAATATTAGGTGAGTCATGATGGTTGCACCGTACTCATGCAGACATTTATAAAACATACCCGTTTTAAAGAGTATGCTACTATGTATTCTAGGCTTCTTCCAAGGACCACAACTCTAGCCAGGATCAACCCATTTTCACAACTCAAACCTGGTTATATTCTGGCTGACCCTGCGGTTAAAACGAGAACAGTCACTAAGTCTGTGCAATGAAGTATTGTCGCTCTATGATTCCGGGAACTTTCAAAACATAGCCATTTCGGCTAGGAAAATTCGATTTTCATTGTTCAAAAGCCATTCTGGCTGAAATTCCCTTCCCAACAATACCAGTCCGACTTTATGTGATGTATGGTTCGTATGCAGTAGTTCTATTGTGCCCAAAAAAATAACCAAAAAAAACAACAGGAAATGGCTACTTTGCTGATACTCTGTCCTATTAAGTTTAATCGTAATTTATATTGGGGAATACTGCCTTATTAAGTACTTGGTATCATTTTCCACTATCGGCAACTTCCCAACTATCAGTTCTTGTACTTGTACTCGGTCTGAAAAAAAGTGGCATTGGTGCATCCCTACTTGAAAGCATTTTTTTCATACTTTTTTTCTGTAAGCTCTTTAAGGTGGCCTGGACTGTGACCATATCATTTTGTTTTGAAGCTAACAAGTGTAACTTGCCTTGTAGCTTCTGTATGTTTGCTGATTTTTCTGCTTGTGGTAGTGGCCAACATATCAGGCTAACCTTCAAGAAACTGTTCCTCATCTGTAACGTTCTTTTGTGTCTTTATGGATAACAGTCTTGTGTAATCCTCTTCACAATAGCTTGTTCCTGATGTTGACAGACACCAAAAGCTGACTCCAAGGAAACTGGAAAGCCTTGTCTCAAGACTAGACAGCTATTCTATGTCTGCACAAGTTATATAACGAAACACTGTTGTTAACAAGGAACACCTGTCAAACCGATTCTTCTGGGACCCTGAAAAATGGGTCTATAACAAAAAATGTTGTCATTTCTCAGTGGTTAAACAAGTCATTGTGTACAGTACAGTAACATGTATCCGAGCAGAATGTGTATAGAATATTTGCTTAAAAATAAAATACTACAAAAGTTTAAAAACACAATTTTAAACACAAATCAATATAAATAATATGAAAGCTAAAAAAACTAATTTCTTTTAAAACAAATAGTGCTGTTAAAACGATTACAAGCTTTTCTTTTGACTTAAGCTGCTTTTTGTCCATTTTGAATTGATCTCACACAGCTTCAATTATATTGTGGTTGGAGCTCTGAGAAGGCAAATCTAATAGTGCGATTCTTCCATTTGCAGACGTCCGCTCCAAGTAGCTCTTAATCCTGTTAGGGATCATTATCATGTTGAAAGAGAACATTTTTGTCGTTTTCACAAAGGTAGTGCATGGTTAATCAAAATCGGTTTATATTTCTGACCATTCATAATTGTTCCGACCAGATGCCCTTCACCAGGGCTATTTAACTCCATTCCTGGTTTCCGTCCTTTTTTTAATAAAGGACTGATCCAGAACAGGAATACCAGGTGAGTGCAAATATGAAATGTTTTAGCCCTCTAAGACTGTAGTATAATAGCCATGCTGTTCATTGGTTAAAATGCACCTACAGCCCATGTTAATGCCACAGAGAGCCTACATTACTATGCCTACATTACTATGTCTACATTACTGTGCCTATATTACTCTGCCTACATTAATATGCCTACATTACTATGTCTACATTACTATGCCTACTGTGCCTACATTACTATGTCTACATTACTATGCCTACTGTGCCTAAATTACTCTGCCTACATTACTATGTCTACATTACTATGCCTACATTACTATGTCTACATTACTATGTCTACCTTACTATGCCTACATTACTATGCCTACATTAATATGTCTACATTACTATGCCTACATTACTGTGCCTATATTACTCTGCCTACATTACTATGTCTACATTACTATGCCTACATTACTATGCCTACATTACTATGCCTACATTACTATGCCTACATTACTGTGCCTATATTACTCTGCCTACATTAAAATGTCCACATTACTATGCCTACATTACTATGCCTACATTAGTAGACATTACTGAACCGCCTGTGCCCTATATCTTTAGTCATGAGAAAATGTGGCAAGGCTTGACATTTGATTTTAAGGGGTCAGTTATTAGACCAATACGTTACATAGTTCATTGAAGGATACAGCAATAAAGGAGTTTTTTACGAAAGATAATGCAGAAATCACTTACTAGGGTTCTACTGTTCAATAGTTATTTAAACTCCCACACCTAGAACCACTTCAATGCAATGTATCCCAAAGAAGATGGACAAAGCATTGTTTATTCAACGAAGACACCAACAAATTTCATGATCCAATATATCAAAGAGCTCTCAGTGTCTACGTATGTCTCTCTCTATCACTCTCTCAGTTTCAGCAGCTGGCCTCCTCAGAGTAGGCAAACAAGCAGTGGGTAGAATCTGAGACAGACGCTTCGATTTATTTATAGATTTTATTGGCAGTCCTTGGAAGTGAGTGTCCAGGGGATGTATATCATGCTGAGGTTGAAATTGTAAATAATAATCCTTCCTAAGCGACTAGCTCTTGATACTAAACGTGAGGATGAAACTATATACACAAAGGCGTGAACTCCGGGTGAACTTCAAACTCAACAACAGATGGCAGTATTCTTACAAATATACGACTGTCATTGTTTTAAAAGGTCTTCAGGAAAAATACAGTGGGGAAAGATACTACTTTGTTAGTCTGAGAGCAGGGTGTTGGATTTGAACCTATGCTGCAGCCTCACAGGTCCACTGGAGTCAACAGCCTGCCGTGGTAGTCAGCTCCATACCAGCATGATGGTTTCCTGTTCTGTCTCATCTTTAGTTGGTGTCCCGGAACTAAATAAGTCCCCGATTAGAGGGTTGCAATTAAAAAATAAGTGTAAGTGACATTGAGGTGCAGAGTTTGAGGGACTTTGACCAATGAAACAAAGGAAAGAAAAGACACATTGTTAAATGAAAGAACAGCCCAGTGCTCTGGTAGGGCTACATGTTATACATTAGAGAGGATGGGCGTATTTTTTAATATTCAATATCGAATACCATCATACGCATATGACTGTGAATTATATTTTATACATAGTATGATAAAGTTATTGACATTGTTGAGCATTGTTGTCATTACAGTTCAGGATAATGTCACTACAGTTTTCCTCCTAGTCTGGTGATGAAGATGATTTGATCTTCAGAGGCGTACGACTCTCACTGTATGTGTTTTGGTATTTTCGCTCAACATTGATACCGTGGTCCATGTATTGTAACTGGGGACAACACGATATTATCTTGGCTCGCCAATGCTCTCTTTAATTAAGGTGTACTATGTGCAGGACGAGAACGGGGATGAAAGAGATACACGCCTTGCTGTGTTCACTCCTATCAGGGGACTCATCTCGCTCAACACAGACTACACACTTTAACCCTCTTCATAACTTGCTGTTTTGCTTCCAGATGCGAGTGAAGAGTAAGCATGGGGCGTACGTTTCTGTTTGCCTTGTTTAAATCATAGACGACAGGAGCCTAGCTCAGTATGGTAAACTGGAAGATTATAGCCTTGAGTTGCTCTGTCCAAACACCCCCAAAAAACATTGAATTACTTATTTGTTTCATCTAGTTCATATTGATCCGGCTCTTTCTACTAAGCCTGTAAATTAATTGTGAAAGGCTACATATGGGGCACATTGTGTTCAAAATCCCTGTGTCATTAAAACAAACGATTACCCTCGGTTGTTTAGGACCTTACAATGCACACACTATATCATATATACACAACACTATATCATATATACACAACACTATATAATATATACACAACACTATAGAATCTATACACAACACTATATCATATATACACAACACTATATCATATATACACAACACTATATCTTATATACACAACACTATATCATATATACCCAACACTATATCATATATACACAACACTATATAATATATACACACAACACTATATCATATATACACAACACTATATCATATATACCCAACACTATAGAATCTATACACAACACTATATAATATATACACAGCACTATATCATATATATACAACACTATATCATCTATACACAACACTATATCAGATATACACAACACTATATCATATATACCCAACACTATATCATATATACACAACACTATATAATATATACACAACACTATGTCATATATACACAACACTATATCATATATACCCAACACTATAGAATCTATACACAACACTATATCATATATACACAACACTATATCATATATACACAACACTATATCATATATACCCAACACTATAGAATCTATACACAACACTATATCATATACACACAACACTATATCATATAAACACAACACAATATCATATATACACAACACTATATCATATAAACACAACACTATATCATATATACACAACACTATATCATATAAACACAACACTATATCATATATACCCAACACTATAGAATCTATACACAACACTATATCATATATACACAACACTATATCATATATACACAACACTATATCATATATACCCAACACTATAGAATCTATACACAACACTATATCATATACACACAACACTATATCATATAAACACAACACTATATCATATATACACAACACTATATCATATATACCCAACACTATAGAATCTATACACAACACTATATCATATATACACAACACTATATCATATATACACAACACTATATCATATATACCCAACACTATAGAATCTATACACAACACTATATCATATACACACAACACTATATCATATAAACACAACACAATATCATATATACACAACACTATATCATATAAACACAACACTATATCATATATACACAACACTATATCATATAAACACAACACTATATCATATATACCCAACACTATAGAATCTATACACAACACTATATCATATATACACAACACTATATCATATATACACAACACTATATCATATATACCCAACACTATAGAATCTATACACAACACTATATCATATACACACAACACTATATCATATAAACACAACACTATATCATATATACACAACACTATATCATATAAACACAACACTATATCATATATACACAACACTATATGATATATACACAACACTATAGAATCTATACACAACACAATATCATATATACACAACACTATATCATATAAACACAACACAATATCATATATACACAACACTATATCATATAAACACAACACTATATCATCTATACACAACACTATATCATATATAAACAACACTATATCATCTATACCCAACACTATATCATATATACACAACACTATATCATATATACACAACACTATATCATATATACCCAACACTATATCATATATACCCAACACTATATCATATATACACAACACTATATCATATATACCCAACAGTATATCATATATACCCAACACTATATCATCTATACACAACACTATATCATATATACACAACACTATATCATATATACCCAACACTATAGAATCTATACACAACACTATATCATATACACACAACACTATATCATATAAACACAACACTATATCATATACACACAACACTATATCATATAAACACAACACTATATCATATATACACAACACTATATGATATATACACAACACTATAGAATCTATACACAACACAATATCATATATACACAACACTATATCATATAAACACAACACAATATCATATATACACAACACTATATCATATAAACACAACACTATATCATCTATACACAACACTATATCATATATAAACAACACTATATCATCTATACACAACACTATATCATCTATACACAACACTATATCATATATACACAACACTATATCATCTATACCCAACACTATATCATATATACCCAACACTATATCATATATACACAACACTATATCATATATACCCAACAGTATATCATATATACCCAACACTATATCATCTATACACAACACTATATCATCTATACACAACACTATATCATCAGTACCTAACACTATATAATCTATACACAACACTATATCATCAATACCCAACACTATATAATCAATAACCAACACTATATCATCAGTACAAAACACTGTTTCATCAATACACAACACAGCATCATCTATACACTATAATGTATCATCCAGCACATGAAAACAGTCAGAATGCATTAGGTCATGTGCCCAGTCTGATTGACAGTTGCTGAAATAGGACACTTTATTTATTGTAAGTCGAGTCATCCAGTTAGGTCATCCCCGCTCACTAGACTGCTGTTGTTGAGAGCTTAATAAGCGCTACAACCAGAAGAGGAATGTCAATACTCATACCTCATCACAGCCAACTGTATCCTCACTGCACTTTGCATTCTTAGGGATTAGAAAACAAGACACTTTTGGTAAGATACATTTTAGTTTTTTGATAATATATTGATTCATTATTTGTTTCTGTTACTTATCTGAAACAAGTCAATCAACATTAAAATATATTTACATTTTCTTCTTGGTTCCACTTAAATTTCCATGAATTTCCATGTTTGACTTGACTCTTTTTTAATGATAATATATGTTACAAACTGCTGCTACTTAAACAAAATGTCATTTTTTCAGATTTAGCCAATTTTTCATTGTCTCATCAACAACGTATAACTCATGGTAAGTGTTTTGTTTGTTTACTTTCATGTTAGTTGAAAACATTATAAAACTAGTGAAAATATTTGTAGCATATCAGTTCTGACTCCTTTATGAATTTCGTAGCAGATGTACAGAAAAAGTCAATAACTTAACAAGCATCTTATTACAAGCATATTTTCCACATTCATTTTAAATGCCAAGTCATTAACCTGATTTGTCGTTATCCTCATTAAAAGTGCTATATTACAGCAAACCACCCTACTGCTGTGTCACCATTAGAAACTCAAAAACGAAATTGATCCAATTCCCATTAATTTGATTGTAGCTGGCTTTCTTATATCAACGTTTTAACTATTAGATGACATGAAACGAGAATCAGAGGTACATTTCCATGCATCATTCGCTCATATTGTTCTTTTTTGTATAGGATGGAAATTCTTGCTCAAAATAGAAATGTACATTGTCCGCTCTGACTTAGAATCATTACAATAAACCATATTTTCCGTGAATATAACAGATGTTGTGCTTGCTGCATAGGACCAGCCCCCTACATAATAAAAAAATAAACAAAAAGACAAAATATCTGAGCGCTGAATAGGGAAGGGTTAGAGTGTGTTGACGCCCACAAATATGTTGGTATGCGATATTGACTGTATTGACCGGTCGTTCTCATTGCGTACCCATATCACCCTTCGTCAGCCTCAATTTGTTTATTTGGTCTGAAACATGTCTAGGTGCCAAGTATTCCCCTGTAAGAATTCACATATTGCTAATCCTTGACATTACCTATCGGCCTGCTGCTAAAATGCTCATAAATGAATTAGATGTTTACCACACATTTATCCACTTTGTCACCAGCGCCTCTTCAACACTCAGCCCCCCCCCCCCGCACTGTGAACTTAACGTTGGTTGAGTTTCTAGTTCGTCTGGTATATAGCTTACTCAGGTCACCACATTCACTTTGGCCTTTAGTCATTTCAGTTTGTTGTGGCCAATTAATGGCATTAACATCAATTGTTTTACTCAATGTCTCCTTTATGTGTATGTCTCACTCGAAATCAAGCTGCTATCCAGTCATTGCACCTGTTGAAATTTGTAAAACCATCAGTATACGTCTCGCTATTTGTAATACCATTATGCCAATCAGCATTTCGGATTTGAAGCTCCCGTATCATAAAAGACTGTGTACGACAAGTATGACATCACATACTGCTTGAAAATACCATGTGAACTTAAATGTAGATTCATAAGAGGGTGACTCGGGTGATAACATGTAATGCCACTAGCTTTTTCTGCACAGATTCAAGGCACCCTGCGCCAGGCAAAGCAAAGCAGCCCCAAAACATAACCCAGCCTCCTACATGTTTCACTTTAGATATGGTAGATATTCTTTTTCTTGAAAGGTAATGTGACTTGCCAAAAAGCTTTTCAGGATTACCAAATCTGGATAACCAGTGCTCAAACAGGATAGGAAATCACAATGTAGAACTATAGATATGTAAAGAGCAACAAGTAGAATAGCCAATGTGGGGTCAATATAAGTGCATTTTTATTGGTTATTCTGTAATCATTGCATGCATCACTAATAAATATTATAAAAACAAAAATGTTTTCGATTGTGATGAATATATATATCAATTAGTGACGGAATAAAATGTATTGTTTTTGGTCAATTTTGACAGCTGTTTGGGGGATTATTTTATGAGGCCAAACTCTTTCTACTTTGCTGTAGGCCTATACTGAAAGGCTGAATACGTTAAAGCCTACCTAATCACTGTAGCCTGACGGATGAACAAATGAAATTAAAACATTATGAATAAATACGATATCTTGTAAGATACTGCATGATCCAAATATAGTATTATATGATACATTTATAAAGTTTTCATTACATTTAGGGCATGAAATCCACGCTGAATCCACCATTCTAATGGGATCAGTTTAATCCAGTTTTTTTGGATCAAAGTGATCCAAATCCTACAAAAAAGTTTTGAAAACCCCAAACTTAAGGTTTGATCCGGATCAAAACCAAAATTGGATTACGTGATCTAATCCGACTATGTAATCCGTTTTTTCTTTTGAAAAACCCATTTTCCAGATTTGATCCAATCCGTTATCCAAAATCCTAGTGGATTACTTTTGAAAAACCTGGGTATTATTCCATAGAGGCCACTTGCACTCAGAAAGCGACAGATGGTGCAATGAGAAACTGACGTACCTTCATTTTAGGGATCAGCTTGTATCTCTTTGGCAGTTATCCTTGGTTCTTTCCTACCATTCACACCATTCGTCTGTTCAATCTCGATTATATCGATTTTCTTCTTGTGGCCGCGCCCAGGGAGGCTGGCTTCAGTTCCATGGACCTTGAACTTCTAAATAATATTTGCAACTGTTGTCACAAGAATTTCCAGCTATTTGATGGTCTTGTAGGCTTTAGCTTTACCATGTTTGTATATTATTTTATTTCTAGTCTCCTCAGACAACTCTTTCTCTGGTCCATGTTCAGTGTGTGGCACACACTAATACCAAAAGGCACAGTGACTACTTTCCTACATTCAAATAGGCTGAAACATTACAAAATTGAAAACGTGTGATGCTAATTAAATCTACTAATTGTGTTGCAAATCCATTTAGAAAATATATTTTGATGAATGAGCAACAATGCATCACTTTTAACAGCTTCTTTGCATTATTCTATGACATACCAAAGGCCTGTATATAGGCAGGTATACACGATGCAATATATTTAAATATTATCATTTGTATTATTGTATTATTTGTAATATTATCATATGTATTATTTGTAATGTTATCAATTGTATTATATATTATAATTTGTATTATTGTATTATTTGTAATATTATCATTTGTATTATTTGTAATATTATCATTTGTATTATTGTATTATTTGTAATATTATCATTTGTATTATTTGTAATATTATCATTTGTATTATTTATTATCATTTGTATTATTGTATTATTTGTAATATTATCATTTGTATTATTTGTAATATTATCAGACTTCAACGCACATGTGGGCATCGATGGAGACACCTGGAGAGGCGTGATTGGGAGGAACGGCCTCCCTGATCTAAACCCGAGCGGTCGTTTGTTATTGGACTTCTGTGCTAGTCATGGATTGTCTATGACAAACACCATGTTCGAACATAAGGAGGCGCATAAGTGTACATGGTACCAGAGCACCCTAGGCCGAAGGTCAATGATCGATTTTGTGATCGTATCGGCTGATCTAAGGCCGCATGTTTTGGACACTCGGGTGAAGAGAGGGGCAGAGCTGTCAACTGATCACCATCTGGTAGTGAGTTGGATCAGAGGGTGGGGAAAGACTTTGGACAGACCAGGTAAGCCCAAATGGGTAGTGCGGGTGAACTGGGAACGTCTGGAGGAGGCCCCTGTCCGAAAGATCTTCAACTCACACCTCCGGCGGAGCTTTTCAGGCATCCCTGTGGAGGTTGGGGGCATTGAACCTGAGTGGGCAATGTTCAAAGCTTCTATTGCTGAAGCTGCGGCGGTGAGCTGTGGTCTCAAGGTCCTAGGTGCCTCAAGGGGTGGTAACCCTAGAACACCGTGGTGGACCACGGTGGTCAGGGAAGCTGTCCGACTGAAGAAGGAGGCCTTCAGGGATATGCTATCCCTGGGGACTCCGGAGGCAGTTGCAGGGTACTGACAGGCTCGAAGGGCTGCAGCCGCTGCCGTGTCAGAGGCAAAGCAGCGGGTGTGGGAGAAGTTTGGAGAAGCTATGGAGAAGGACTTTCGGTCGGCACCAAAATGCTTCTGGAAAACCGTTCGGCACCTCAGAAAGGGAAAACGGGGAACCATCAAAGCTGTGTACAGTAAGGATGGGACACTGTTGACCTCAACTGATGATGTGATCGGGCGCTGGAAAGAGCATTTTGAGGAGCTCCTGAATCCGACCTACACGCCCTCTAGTATAGAGGCAGAGCTGGAGGCTGATGGAGGGTCATCGTCAGTTTCCCTGGGGGAAGTCGCTGAGGTAGTCAAACAACTCCACAGTGGCAAAGCCCCAGGGACTGATGAGATTCGTCCAGAAATGCTAAAAGCTTTGGGTGGGGAAGGGCTGTCTTGGTTGACACGCCTCTTCAACATTGCATGGAAGTTTGGGACAGTGCCAGAGGAGTGGCAGACTGGTGGTTCCCCTCTTCAAAAAGGGGGACCAGAGAGTGTGTGCCAATTACAGAGGTATCACACTCCTCAGCCTCCCTGGTAAAGTGTACTCCAAAGTGCTGGAAAGGAGGATTCGGCCAATAGTCGAACCTCAGATTGAAGAGGAACAATGCGGTTTTCGTCCTGGCCGGGGAACCACGGACCAGCTCTTTACTCTCGCAAGGATCCTGGAGGGGGCCTGGGAGTATGCCCATCCTGTCTACATGTGTTTTGTGGATCTGGAGAAGGCGTATGACCTGGTACCCCGGGATCTTTTGTGGGAGGTGCTGCGGGAGTATGGGGTGAGGGGGTCTCTTCTCAGGGCCATCCAATCTCTGTACGCTCAAAGCATGAGCTGTGTCCGTGTCCTCGGCAGTAAGTCGGATTCGTTCCCGGTGGGGGTTGGCCTCCGCCAGGGCTGCGCTTTGTCACCAATCCTGTTTGTAATATTCATGGACAGGATATCGAGGCGTAGTCATGGGGGGAGGGGTTCCCATTCGGTGGGCTGATGGTCACATCACTGCTTTTTGCGGATAATGTGATCCTGATGGCCTCATCGGTCGGTGACCTTCAGCACTCACTGGATCGGTTTGCAGCCGAGTGTGAAGCGGCTGGGATGAGGGTTAGCACCTCTAAATCTGAGGCCATGACTCTCAGCAGGAAACCGGTGGAGTGCCTACTCCGGGTAGGGAATGAGTCCTTACTCCGAGTGAAGGAGTTCAAGTACCTCGGGGTCTTGTTCGCGAGTGAGGGAACAATGGAGCGGGAGATTGGTCGGAGGATCGGAGCAGCGGGGGCGGTGTTGCATTCGCTTCACCGCACCGTTGTGACGAAAAGAGAGCTGAGCCGAAAGGCAAAGGCATCTTGTACGAATGCCACCTGGGCGCCTCCCTAGAGAGGAGTTCCAGGCACTTCCAGCTGGGAGGAGACCTCGGGGAAGACCCAGGACTAGGTGGAGAGATTATATCTCCACACTGGCCTGGGAACGCCTCGGGATTCCCCAGTCAGAGCTGGCTAATGTTGCCCGGGAAAGGGAAGTTTGGGGTCCCCTGCTAGAGCTGCTACCCCCGCGACCCGACCCCGGATAAGCGGTTGAAGATGAGATGAGTAATATTATCATTTGTATTATTGTATTATTTGTAATATTATCATTTGTATTATTTGTAATATTATCATTTGTATTATTGTATTATTTGTTATATTATCATTTGTATTATTTGTAATATTATCATTTGTATTATTTATTATCATTTGTATTATTGTATTATTTGTAATATTATCATTTGTATTTTTGTAATATTATCATTTGTATTATTTGTAATATTATCATTTGTATTATTTGTAATGTTATCATTTGTATTATTTGTAATATTATCATTTGTATTATTTGTAATATTATCATTTGTATTATTTGTAATGTTATCATTTGTATTATTGTATTATTTGTAATATTATCATTTGTATTATTTGTAATATTATCATTTGTATTATTGTATTATTTGTAATATTATCATTTGTATTATTTGTAATATTATCATTTGTATTATTGTATTATTTGTAATATTATTGTAATATTCTTAGGGTGGTGATTCTTAGTGTGGTGATTCTTAGGGTGGGGATTCTTAGGGTGGTGATTCGGCACAGTAGATAAAACAATGTAACATATACTGTACATTGGATATAAAAAGTCAACACACAACGATGTTTTGGCTTCCGTTAGAAAGCTGAAGATGAAGTTCTCAATTCAGCATAACAACAACCCAAAGCACACATCCAAATCCACCAGAAGAAGATTAACGTTTTGGAATGGCCCAACAAGAGCCCAGACCTGAATCCAATTGAACATCTGTGGGGTGATCTGAAGAGGGCTGTGCACAGGAGACGTCCTTGCAATCTGACAGATTTGTAGCACTTTTGCAAAGTTGAGTGAGAAACTTTTTCCAAGTCTAGATGTGCCATGCTGATAGACAACTACCAAAAAAGAGTGCTGTAATAAAATCAAAAGGTGCTTAAACACATTTTTTGTTTAAGGGTAAGCACATTTATGCAACCAGGTTATTGTTGTTTTTCCACTTCAAAGATTTCAGTTTGTATTTCTATTGAATTGTTCAAATTTCTGACATTATATTTTTAGAAATACCTCTACATTGTAATCGATATAATTACTAGGATGAAAGTTCACTGCATTGTAAAATGTAATATTTAAGTATGACGCACTTGAAAATGTATTGAAAATGCAAAAGTAAACACATAAACATTTAAATATAATAGCCCAAAAATGTTTGTGCAACACTTTATTTTAAGTTGTCCTTATTAGAGTGTACTTATATGTTTAATTACACATTAACAAGTATTGTAACTGAGGTTAATAACCCATTGTTGCAGCGAAAAAACCTTGTAACTGCACATCAGTGGGTTCCAGCACCAGAACCAGCTATGCATGAACGTTAATGGGTTCCAGCACCAGAACCAGCTATGCATGAACGTTAGTGGGTTCCAGCACCAGAACCAGCTATGCATGAACGTTAGTGGGTTCCAGCACCAGAACCAGCTATGCATGAACGTTAGTGGGTTCCAGCAACAGAACCAGCTATGCATGAACGTTAGTGGGTTCCAGCACCAGAACCAGCTATGCATGAACGTTAGTGGGTTCCAGCACCAGAACCAGCTATGCATGAACGTTAGTGGGTTCCAGCACCAGAACCAGCTATGCATGAACGTTAGTGGGTTCCAGCACCAGAACCAGCTATGCATGAACGTTAGTGGGTTCCAGCACCAGAACCAGCTATGCATGAACGTTACTGGATCCCAGCACCAGAAGCAACTTCTATGCAGCAGATTCTGACTAATTTGATCAACCAGTGTCATCAATCAGCAAACACCTGCCTACTGGAGCTCATAGACAGAGATGAATAACAACAAAAAGTCCAGAAAGAGAGCTTTGCTGATAGGAGAAGAAGCTCATTTTCTCAAATCTCACACCTGCACTGACATAAGACTGAGGCAGAGAGAGATCTAATATTGCCTTTCTCCTTAAATTCTTTTTTCAAGGAGAATTGGAAACAATGACTCTCCATGACATGGCAATTAAAATGTGCATCTCCTGTATGTAAAGTCTATATTTATTTGGACTGTGAAGTTTTGCGGTTTTCATTCTATACTCCAGCATAATGGATTTGAAACAGCAATTACCTAGTAAAAGTCCAGACTATGAGCTTTAATTCTGATAATATTTACATCCATATTTTGTGAACCATGTTGTAACTACTGCCCGTCTCACACATAGACTCGCCATTTAAGAGGACCAGAAGTAATTAAAGTTCATAATCTTAAAGTTGAGATCTTTAGTACTATGTGTAAATTCTTTGCGTATGAAGATTGCAATCGATGAACATCATCTTCCCCGGTGATGCTCTGCTGCAGACTAGGCCAGCACAAGCCTTTTGGGAGCCCTAAACAAAATTATTCGGGGGCCCTAGGTGACCGTTTATGAGGGATACTGCCTAGAACCGGACCTGGCTGCAGCGATAGTGTTCCAAATATTCTTAGGTAAAGTGTGGTGCAGAGAAACCAAGCGCAGGCATAACTCACGTTCAGTGGTTTGTTAATAAATAAAACAAACACAGCGAACAGAAAACGTAAAACTGATCATTGGAATAAAATGGTGCTTTCCTAGTGACAACTAAATTCAACAAAACCAAAGCTCTTAGAAGCACCAGTTACCGACATACAGAACCTGACACATAACAATGAAGCACAAGACAAGAGAACAGGGGAGAGACACTTATACACATACTGTAACCCTAACCCTTACACAAAGGCACCTGGTGTGAATGGTCAGACAAGAATTAAATCAGTCAAACCGGGTTACACCGGGGGAACACATGAGGACTTCAGCTTGTCGTGACACATCTTCAGTATGTTTTGCCTTTAGCCTTGTCTACAGCAAGTGTAATACACTTTCAAATATATTCAAGTTGGTGTTTTACTATGCTAGTAATAAACATTCCACTTCTTGGTCTTATAAAAACTCCTTGGTTACATTAGCAGCAACATGTCCAAAGTCTTGTCGAAGATGGTTTGAAAAATACACTACAGTTATGGGATCAGTGAAGACATGTTAGATAGTTACAATGGCAGCCAAGAATAATTGCCCCAAACAAAACATACTTTACTGATACTGGGAATTAAAGGGTTATTTTTCTCCACAGTTGGCACTTGCCATCACTAGTGCACGTTAATAATATACCTGTTCACAATATCTTTGTCCGGATTAATGCATTCTGTTTTAGTCAAAACCAAAAAAAAGCCAAAACCTTTTCTCCCATAGGCATCCTACATACATATCAGTTGTTGTTTCTTTCCCATAGGTGTCCTACATACATGTCAGTTGTTGTTTCTTTCCCATAGGTGTCCTACATACATGTCAGTTGTTGTTTCATTCCCATCGGCGTCCTACATACATGTCAGTTGTTATTTCTCTCCCATAGGCGTCCTACATACATGTCAGTTGTTGTTTCTTTCCCATAGGTGTCCTACATACATGTCAGTTGTTGTTTCTTTCTCATAGGTGTCCTACATACATGTCAGTTGTTGTTTCTTTCCCATAGGTGTCCTACATACATGTCAGTTGTTGTTTCTTTCTCATAGGCATCCTACATACATGTCAGTTGTTGTTTCTTTCTCATAGGCGTCCTACATACATGTCAGTTGTTGTTTCTTTCTCATAGGCGTCCTACATACATGTCAGTTGTTGTTTCTCTCCCATAGGCATCCTACATACATGTCAGTTGTTGTTTCTCTCCGATAGGCATCCTACATACATGTCAGTTGTTGTTTCTTTCCCATAGGCGTCCTACATACATGTCAGTTGTTGTTTCTTTCCCATAGGCGTCCTACATACATGTCAGTTGTTGTTTCTTTTCCCATAGGCGTCCTACATACATGTTTGTTGTTGTTTCATTCCCATAGGCGTCCTACATACATGTCAGTTGTTGTTTCATTCCCATAGGCGTCCTACATACATGTCAGTTGTTATTTCTCTCCCATAGGCGTCCTACATACATGTCAGTTGTTGTTTCTTTCCCATAGACGTCCTACCTACATGTCAGTTGTTGTTTCTCTCCCATAGGCATCCTACATACATGTCAGTTGTTGTTTCTTTCCCATAGGTGTCCTACATACATGTCAGTTGTTGTTTCTTTCCCATAGGTGTCCTACATACATGTCAGTTGTTGTTCCTTTCCCATAGGCGTCCTACATACATGTCAGTTGTTGTTTCTTTCCCATAGGCGTCCTACATACATGTCAGTTGTTGTTTCTTTCCCATAGGCGTCCTACATACATGTCAGTTGTTGTTTCTTTCCCATAGGCGTCCTACAGAGGCAGTGTGAAAGACTTTGTCCACTTCAATGCCAAGCAGGATGCTGAGCTCCTGCACAAGGCCATGAAAGGCATTGGTGAGTGAGAAACAAACACAATATACTACATGCCATGTTGTAGAGACTTTCAATTGAAGGAATTTACAGCACACTGGTACATTTGAGTGTGTGACCGTAGCAGGAATTTTATGCGTTTCTGGCCCACGGCTATAAACGATTGAACTACAACTGTCCACCAGAGAAATTGCTCTCGGATACAACTTTAATTAACTAGTGACAAGACATTTTAAAGAGTTTTTACAGCTTAATTAAAATGGTTAACCTGCTCAGAAAAATAACATGTTGGCTTTGCCGAGTGTGCAGGCTACGAACCGTCTTGTAATCTCAAGTACATACAATTGTTTTATTTTCCTGCAATTCCACTGGCGTGATGCCATTGTAATGTCATGTTTATTTTATGGAACTTCTACTCTCTCTCAAATAGAGTCACGGTTTATAAATCCAGCGCTTGGCAGGCAGTGTTCGGTTCCGACTTGTGAGATTTCTCCATGTATGGGTTAGCTCTGACTATTTCAATTGGTTCTTGGTTTCCCCGTAAAATGAGCTGAGAAGTATCCCAGCGCCTGTAATGCCCATCATAATGACAACCTCCGGCATTTGTCATTAGCTTAATTCACTTAGCCAGGTGTTGTGATGCATTGAATAGCCTTCAGCCCCAGTGTTGTACAGGGGAGGTAATGAGGAAAATGTAACAGGGCCAATGATCATAATGAATGGAGGCATGTTTCTGAATCATAGTCTGTCTCATTGGATCACATCATTAATCTGACCAGCTTTAACCAAATCTCTGTATAAGCTGTGACTTGCTGAGTAGCATAATTATCTCTGCAAAACGAGTCTATTTCATAGTTGCACACTAAATGTTTCTGCTTTGCTCATCCTGGGCATTAATTGTTTCGGGTACTTCTGTTTTTTTCTCCAGCTGTATTGGCGACTTAATCCTGTTGATTTTAATCAGGCTTTATTCCTTTTGTGTCTTCATGCTTCTGTTGAGAATAGGCCCATATGTTGATCTACTGCATATTAAAGAGATATTACATATTTAAGATGGGTCTATGAGGAGTAATATTCAAACAAAACCAAATGAAAACATTGACGTTCACAGGACAGTAATTTTTTAACGAGTCGCCTTAAAAAAACAAAGGAACTCGGCTTCAGATACATTAATAAAGAATGCCAAATTAAAAGAAAATCCCCCACAAATTGAAGAAGTTAACAGGTAGAGCCAATGAAACTGAGACAACAAATGTTACAGGCTTTAGCTAACAACTCAAAAGAAAAGGTGTTATACCAACGGTACTGACCCAGTTGAAACACACCCAGACTAACGAGGACTCCAATCAGTGGATGCCCCCATGCTAACAATTTCAACACTATTGTCAAAGGAAATAACCAACTGGGAAAAAACCGAACACCCTTAAAGGTGCAATGTGATTTTTACTGTACAACCAGTACAAGTGAAACATGAAAAAATTACCAGTAGACAACTGCATGTGCAAATGTTTTGAGTTCTGTTTTGAATAACATATTTTTACAAAACGTATCTGGATGCTGAGATATTACCTATTTTCATGTTCGTGCCGGTCCCTCTTTTAGTTTGTATTTACTTGTATATCTCTTTATACCTGCTTTAGACACTAGCAGTAGCCCAATATATTCCCCATCCTTAACCACCATGGACTTGAACTATTTCGATCTCGATCGATAATTGAAAGATGAGGCATGGATCAAGGCAGTGCCCTTTAAATATGAGACTAAATGGCGATAACATGACATTCTATATCATTCTATCATTCTATACAGACACTGATTAACAATAAAGCAACTTTTTTAAGATATCCTTTTGAAGTCCTGAAACGCTGAAATCCAACGCATTATAAAGCAGTAAATGTGCATTGTTTGACTAACCACAGTCATTCACTCTCGTGTTTTCATGTTACTGATCCTTTGATTAATTATTCCACGTTTGTCATCGTGTTTTACAGGCACAGACGAGGATGCCATTCTCATGGTTCTGAGTTCGCGGAGCAATAATCAACGGCAGGAAATTAAGGCCGCGTACAAGAAGGCTTACGGAAAGGTGAGACTGAAATCGTTCTAGAAGTAACACACGTGTCACCTACTGTTCATCAATGTTGGTGTGTCCAATGCTGCATTTCAGTCAACCAAAACAAGCCGTTTAACTCGAGTGAAAACAATAAAAAACTATGGACGGTATTTTCTACTGTTACTAAACAAAACGATACGGAGCAGGAAAGTGCAGACTAAACAAATTGTGCGCAGGTGTTGGATATCCAATTATCCCTTTAATTGAGATGAATCCATTGACATTTTGCCAGAATGGTTAATTGCTTAATTGTTGCTGTCAGATGTTAGGTTTATTAGGAGGGGCAGAATGAAATGGTATCGCCAAGTGTGGCATGTCACATGTAGCTAGCAGCGCTGGGGAAAGATACCCGCCCAACACCTAGTAGGGCCTGTTGAGGGGTCAGAAATATTATACCCCAC
Source organism: Dallia pectoralis (assembly GCA_029465975.1). Classification (NCBI taxonomy): domain Eukaryota; kingdom Metazoa; phylum Chordata; class Actinopteri; order Esociformes; family Umbridae; genus Dallia; species Dallia pectoralis. Next base: position 8,804,415 of record CM055729.1, on the reverse strand, counting down.
CCAGATACCCGCCCAACACCTAGTAGGGCCTGTTAAGGGGTCAGAAATATTATACCCCACCCACATACCCGCCCAACACCTAGTAGGGCCTGTTGAGATCAGAAATATTATACCCCACCCAGATACCCGCCCAACACCTAGTAGGGCCTGTTGAGGGATCAGAAATATTATACCCCACCCACATACCCGCCCAACACCTAGTAGGGCCTGTTAAGGGATCAGAAATATTATACCCCACCCACATACCCGCCCAACACCTAGTAGGGCCTGATGAGGGGTCAGAAATATTATACCCCACCCACATACCCGCCCAACACCTAGTAGGGCCTGTTGAGATCAGAAATATTATACCCCACCCACATACCCGCCCAACACCTAGTAGGGCCTGTTAAGGGATCAGAAATATTATACCCCACCCAGATACCCGCCCAACACCTAGTAGGGCCTGTTGAGGGGTCAGAAATATTATACCCCACCCACATACCCGCCCAACACCTAGTAGGGCCTGTTGAGGGGTCAGAAATATTATACCCCACCCACATACCCGCCCAACACCTAGTAGGGCCTGTTGAGGGGTCAGAAATATTATACCCCACCCAGATACCCGCCCAACACCTAGTAGGGCCTGTTAAGATCAGAAATATTATACCCCACCCAGATACCCGCCCAACACCTAGTAGGGCCTGTTGAGATCAGAAATATTATACCCCACCCAGATACCCGCCCAACACCTAGTAGGGCCTGTTGAGGGATCAGAAATATTATACCCCACCCACATACCCGCCCAACACCTAGTAGGGCCTGTTAAGGGATCAGAAATATTATACCCCACCCACATACCCGCCCAACACCTAGTAGGGCCTGATGAGGGGTCAGAAATATTATACCCCACCCACATACCCGCCCAACACCTAGTAGGGCCTGTTAAGATCAGAAATATTATACCCCACCCACATACCCGCCCAACACCTAGTAGGGCCTGATGAGGGGTCAGAAATATTATACCCCACCCACATACCCGCCCAACACCTAGTAGGGCCTGTTGAGGGGTCAGAAATATTATACCCCACCCAGATACCCGCCCAACACCTAGTAGGGCCTGTTAAGATCAGAAATATTATACCCCACCCAGATACCCGCCCAACACCTAGTAGGGCCTGTTAAGATCAGAAATATTATACCCCACCCAGATACCCGCCCAACACCTAGTAGGGCCTGTTGAGGGGTCAGAAATATTATACCCCACCCACATACCCGCCCAACACCTAGTAGGGCCTGTTAAGGGATCAGAAATATTATACCCCACCCACATACCCGCCCAACACCTAGTAGGGCCTGATGAGGGGTCAGAAATATTATACCCCACCCACATACCCGCCCAACACCTAGTAGGGCCTGATGAGGGGTCAGAAATATTATACCCCACCCAGATACCCGCCCAACACCTAGTAGGGCCTGTTGAGATCAGAAATATTATACCCCACCCACATACCCGCCCAACACCTAGTAGGGCCTGTTAAGGGATCAGAAATATTATACCCCACCCACATACCCGCCCAACACCTAGTAGGGCCTGATGAGGGGTCAGAAATATTATACCCCACCCAGATACCCGCCCAACACCTAGTAGGGCCTGTTGAGATCAGAAATATTATACCCCACCCACATACCCGCCCAACACCTAGTAGGGCCTGTTAAGGGATCAGAAATATTATACCCCACCCACATACCCGCCCAACACCTAGTAGGGCCTGATGAGGGGTCAGAAATATTATACCCCACCCAGATACCCGCCCAACACCTAGTAGGGCCTGTTAAGATCAGAAATATTATACCCCACCCACATACCCGCCCAACACCTAGTAGGGCCTGTTGAGGGGTCAGAAATATTATACCCCACCCACATACCCGCCCAACACCTAGTAGGGCCTGTTGAGGGGTCAGAAATATTATACCCCACCCAGATACCCGCCCAACACCTAGTAGGGCCTGTTAAGATCAGAAATATTATACCCCATCCAGATACCCGCCCAACACCTAGTAGGGCCTGTTGAGGGGTCAGAAATATTATACCCCACCCACATACCCGCCCAACGCCTAATAGGGCCTGTTGAGGGGTCAGAAATATTATACCCCACCCACATACCCGCCCAACACCTACAGTCTTTCTCGCCCTTCAGCTCTCTCTTTTGTCTTCAGGTTGTCGTTCACCATTTCATGTTCTGTACTTTATTAATGCCCCCCTCCGTTTCCCTCCCCGCATCTTTTTCCTCTCTTTCGCCCTGTCAGTTCAGATCAGCATTTAAAAAATTCAAACGCCTTTAATTCAGAATGAGAATGTGAGTCTGTCACTTTAGTGAGTCATGTGTTATAATGCAATATTTTTTAATCAAATATCCTGAAGAGATCTGTCTCCAATAAACATTTTAGAAATGACTGTGATTATGTATTTGCTGTCAGTACTGATAAACAGCCTGTCTCCCCCAAACATTCATTTAAATTTACAGAAGTTTCAAAAGACAATGATAAAAATGGATTGCTGTAACTGTAGATATATACAGTCATGTAAAAAAATAAAGTACACTGGATTAGATTTGGATATGTAATCTTCACTTTAACACCATTGACAAATAAAAGAAACCTAATTTTACACAAATTACACTGAAAGATCACACTTAGCAATCATTCATAAAAAATCAACAAAAATGCTATTTCATAGTACAGAACTATTCCGCCTTTAGCCTATGGCAGTAAAGCAGTGCCAAGATATAATGTCACCACCATCGTTCTTTACGGTTGGTGGCATCTGGCATTAAACATCACCATCTGTCCAGAGCACGTTGTTCCAGTCGTTTTTCAAGTTTTGCGACTTGTTGTCGGACGAATGCGTGTTAATATTTTATTTTGAGTGCAGAATCCTCTTTCAGGTCTGTGACTGCTCCTCCTGACAGTTGACTGAGATGCATTTACGGCGACAACAGAGGCCTGTAGATCCCACGATCAAGGGACCATTTTTTGACTTCATAATTTTTTTTCAGCTCTTGGGCTGAATTTGGGGCATTGACCTGTCCTCCATACATTGCCTGTGGTCTTAGCTTTTCTTAATTTGTAGATACCCCTAACCAAACTGCTTTTGGTTTGGTTGAACAACTGATGTTGTTGTGTGGTTTGTTAAAATGCGTTACCATTATCAACTAAAGGATAAGGAAGTTAACTTCAACGTATTTGATTGCCTTCAAACAGCCTTCCTTAGCTACATTATATAATTACAGAAAAAAATGGAGATGTGATTCCTAAAAGAAGTATGTGTTTGGGGTGCAAAAATGAATTCATCAGAAGGCTGTTAAAAATGATGAGTGATTTTAAAATGACTATTTCAACAGGATCTTGTGACTGCTTTAAAGTCAGAACTTGGAGGCTTGTTCGAGTCGCTTATTGTTGCATTGATGACACCTCCCATTTCCTTTGATGCCGCCCTACTCAACAAAGCCATCAAGGTAATTTACGCTAGCAATGTTTCGGATTCTAGTTCTGTTCAGGGCTCCAAGAATATCTCATGCACTGTTGAACATCTAAATCTATAGGTCAAATATTAGATACATTTTCCCCTTTTGCGAAGTCCTTCAAATCAGAAAGGTGCATTTTTCTTACCTTTAATATTTGATATAGCAACATAACGGTTACTGTTCAAATGCTATAACTGATAACCTGTGACCCTTTCCCTGATGTTCTATGTCTGTTGATCACCAGGGGGCGGGGACAGATGACGATGTGCTGATTGAGGTCCTGGCATCCAGGACTTGTGCCCAGATCAAAGAGATTGTAAAAGTCTATAAAAAAGGTGAGCAGTTTAATGTGGCACAACAACACATTAATAACAGCTCCATTCAACAGCAAGAAGAAAGGGTGAAAGGTTAACGTACCCAAAGTAAACGGTGGCACCTAAACTGATGGCATACATGCATTCATGTTTTATCAAAAGAGGAGAGAAGTCAGGATGAATGCCATCCGTATGTTTTCTTCTGCAGCCCAACAAATAAAGAGTGATTTTCCAAGTGTAACATTAAACCTGCATAACCTGGACAAGCGCAGGCTTCTGTTTTCCAATGTTGGATTGGTGCTTTGACAAAATCTGAAAAGTTGGACGTATTGGCTTCAATGCTGAAGCTGAGACAGATTGGTTCCCAGAATGCAATATGGACACCTGTAGTCCACACGTCGTGGGATATTTTTTAACATGACTGCCAATTCCACTCATTCTATTTTAGCAGTTTCTCTTTCTGTGGGAAATGGATGCAGTGTCATATTTTGCTCCCAGGCATTGGCATTGCTGTTCTCCCATAACCAAACACAGTGGTTCTTTTCCCTCAATTCATTAGGTACCCATTAACATGTTATGGGAAAAATACATAATATGAATGATAAAAATTTTAAACTCGTGTGGAAGTGGATTAGTAAATTACTATAGGATGGGCGACGTGAGATAGAGGGCATTTTGAACTGTGGTTGTGAATCAGACCTTTTGGTTTATCAGTCACTATCAGTTACCCCAATCAACCTAATTCAAGAAGGCCGCCATATTCTCATGCGTATTCCTGTAGTATGTGACAGTTTTACCTATTCTAAAAGCTAACCTTTGCTAATTAAGTACTAACCAATGTTGTGTACTTAGATATAATGTTTTCATTTTTTAAGATTTTGTATGTGATGTGAGATGTTTCACGTTTATGCAGGAGTGCCTTTATTTTGTCTTTTAGATTATGCCCATCTCATCCATCAGTATTGATTTTTATTTCGTAAAGACAGCATTATGTCTTCTCTTCTGCACTGCAAATCTATTTCTCCGCTCCGAGCAAGAAAACTTTAAATTATATTGCTTTTCTGAATTTTGGATGCTCTACTGGACAGGAAAGTAGGGGAAAAAAATGTTTTTGCTGCAATAAAAGTAGTGATCCAGATTTGAATGCGTTCTACAGAACTAGATCTATAAAGGATAGATGGTTAGATCACTGAACCTCACCACAGAGCATAAACATTGGAAAGGTGCAGGAAGATTTCAGAGAAACATCGCATTTCTTCAGACTTTCGTGTCAGGTGTGATGTTTCCTGATGAGAGGTAAGATTTTAAGAGACACGATGGCCGTTCAATATTTCAATAATCCAATCATAAATATGCATTTTAATAATAAAAATCTGATTTGCGCTAATGACTGCAATTCTGGTCCAAGCTATTTCAGGCCTTCAACTGACCTGAGGGCTTTTGGAAATTAATTATGTTATATCAAAGCCCTGTGGCCCAGGTGAAAACTCTCCCAGGACAGCATCGTGCCAGGGTCCGTTGGTTCGGAAACTCTGTGCTACGCCTAACAGAGTAACAAAATCTGCGACGGAACGGTCCCTTAAACAAAATGTTGCCGTCAACTCGTTAGTGTCAGCTGTGACTGCACGTGTGAATGTGGTCATGTTCATCCTATGAATTATCTGTTCATATTTCCAGCTCATTTCCTAGAAAGATGTCCTGGTTTCAGCTCAAATAAGTCTAGAACCAGGCTACTGGCAAAAGGACAAGAGCCACCACCTGAGATGGACACTGTAGAAGCCTGATCCATCAGTTACCCCGCTGATTAAATCCTGCTGGAGGCCCTGGGCCAAACAGAGCACATCCAATTTGGGTTGATTGCTGCCTTTAGTGACCATTGTCTGAGATAAGTGTAAGTAATCTTATGCCCTGCCCTTCTCCCTCGTCTCCTCTTTCTTAGAGTGCAGCAGCAAGCTGGAAAAAGATATCGTCGGTGACACCTCAGGCTACTTCCAGAAGCTTCTGGTGATCCTTCTGCAGGTAAACAAAGAGTTGAGGGATGTGTGAAAGGTGCACAATAGATATTTTGTTTCCGATTATAGGAGTGTTTTGTTGACAGTTATTATGAAGTCATGAGCGTGGAACAGCGGGGTAGAAGGCGGAAGATGGAGAGGAATCGCACGCTTCTCCTCAGGTGGCTTTTGTGTCTTTGTAACCCAACACAGAAGGTTCCCAGAACCCGGGGACACTGAGCCGAGGGTAGACTCCGGGCTTCTCCCATGACCCTCTCCTTTTACCTCATTTTCTTCTGTGTAGGGAAACAGAGAAGATGCGGATGAAGACAGCGTTGAGAAGGACGCTGAGGTAATGGAACCCAGCGGCTGATCGCTAGGTGTTGCACCAGACAAAAACAAACACGTTTTGATTTCAGCCTGTTCTGGTCACTGCCCCTTAATAATATTGTAGGCCTAAATGATAAATGTAAATGTGTCATAGTGTTTTGATGAATGGTCAATATTATTTGTAGAGAGAGGCTTGTGGGCCCCTTAAAAAAAGCATACTGTGTGGCCCCCTGGATATGGGGCCCCAGAGTCCACTGCCCACATGACTGCAGGTAATAAAGCTGTGACAACCACTGGTGTACAGAGTGCAAAGGGTGTTTGCATATTAATGGGAAATTATTATAATCCCTGGGGGTGCGGAGAAAACAGAGGAAGACTGATTTGACCAATATTAAAAACAAAACAATAGGTAAAAAATACAAACATAATGACAATACATGTTATAATTTGTGAGATCCCCTTGTTGTGGACCGCAGCACATTCAATAAGCACACATTCATGATCCAATGCAAGTCCCACGGAGGGTCATTTAGCATTTTATCACGTTATTTTCATTTTATTACTCCATTCATCATAACAAATGATTTGATCTGAAACAGCTGATACAGTATATTAAGTTATAATGCAGCTACTAGAGGTTGTTTTATACATGTAGTCAGATACCACAGTTATAACAACATTGCTTATTACACTGTGATAAACTGTGCAATGTGGTGCTGTGTGTGTGTGTGTGTGTGTGTGTGTGTGTGTGTGTGTGTGTGTGTGTGTCTGTGTGTGTGTCTGTGTGTGTGTGTGTGTGTGTGTGTGTATTGGGTATGTGGGCATGGGGGTTTAGGAATTGTTTTCTGCTGGCCAGGGGAAGGTTGGCACAGATGAGGAAAAACTAATCAACATCTTGGGCAACAGAACTCATGAACACCTTCGACTTGGTACGTGTGAGTGTGTGTGTGTGTTTGTGTGTGTGTGTGTGTGTGTGTGAGTGTGCGTGCGTGCGTGCATGGGTGCGTGCGTGTGTGTGAGTGTGTGAGTGTGCGTGCGTGCGTGCGTGTGTGTGCCTAGTACAGGTTTCAGCGTTTAGTGCTCAATGTTGTCTGCTGGCTTTCTAGATTTTTTATTTCCTCGGTACAATTTGCTTTTCGGTTTATTCGTAATTTTTAAAAGCACATCAAATAACAAATGTCTGAATTGTTTTGTGGTGTTTTTCCTGGTAAAGTATTTGACGCATACAAGAGGCTTTATGGCGTTGATATTGAGGAAAGCATTGAGGGTGAGACCACTGGAAACCTGGAGAACTTAATGCTGGCTGTTGGTAAGACGATTTATTACAGTGATAATATGCAGACACAGTACAAGACATATCAATGACACAATATGTATGAAGAATGGAAATGCTCTATTGCACGTCGACGAATCAAACCGAAAAAAACCCGATCAATTTCTAACACGCTCTATATTTAAACAGTAATCACGTCTTTTTTCCACAGTTAAGTGTGCAAAGAGTGTCCCAGGTTACTTTGCAGAGTGCCTCAAAAACTCAATGAGGGTAGGCCTACGCATTTCATGTTGTCATCCATCATTGTTTTGGATTTGCGCGAAAGTTTGTTTGAAAAACTAGACGATTGGTGAGGGTATATTTAGGTTGATAATTTATTATTGTGTCTTTGTTAGCGTGCCGGCACTGACGATAAGACTCTGATGAGGATTATGGTATCCAGGAGTGAGGTAGACATGCTAGACATCAGAGCCAGCTTTAAGAAGATGTACGGCGTTTCTCTCTACACCACCATACAGGTAGAGTGGACTAGTCTCTTGTTTTTCACTTAATGTCCCTACTTCATTTATTCTGGTGCATGGGCTCATCTCTTTTCACCATCCAGATACAGTTACCCCCACCCCCTTAACTATTTGCATATGCATATGCATTTTTCTGGGCAGGCTTCAATGGACCATTCATTCCTCTGACAAGGTTTAGTATTGAAACTTGAAACAAACACAGTCTAACTTTCAGCACACGCGACAAATCGCACGTATCCACCTCTGAAAGAACTTACCTACCCAGCTACCAGTTCCAGCATCACTAGAAGGGTTACTCCAGTGTCACACTCCAGCACAGGAAATGTGGGAAGTGCATTGAGTGACAGATACATTATTTCACCTTTCACAAGCCTGCGAAAAAACGGTGACGCAAGTGGGCCGCTGTGGCAATACAGCCCAGTTAATGTGACAGATTGAGTAGGTAATGCAGTGTGGATAGGACCGTCACAACCAACCTCCGTCAACGTCCATACTCATTTCCAACTACCAACATCTAGCGCAAATCAGTAGCTTGGAGCCTGCTGGTTTTTGATTCCTAATAATGAATCGAGCGCGCCTTGAGTCTAAATTATTGGTTGATCTGAGGGAAATCTAGTGAGAAAAGCGATGGAACTGACCAGAGTGGCATGTCAAGAGACTGTCAGGATGACTTCCGACTAGAGACTCAGCCCGGCGTGCGCTCCAGTAGTAATGAGCAGCGTTTCTGCTCTGACTTGACAATGTGCGGTTATGACAGTTCTCTCATTACCATAACATCCAGTGGTTTACACAACTGCAGTGAGGACACTACGAAGTGGTTAAAAAAGACATACACATCCGGCTAACTGGCTTTTGCCTGTAAACAGAAAACATATCTCATAAAATGTTGGACATTTTCTGTGCAACCTGAGTATATTTTGACTGTAGGCTGCTGCTTTGTCTTATACGCCATTTTGCTTTTATTCCTTCCCTCCTTCACAGGAGGACACTGATGGGGACTTCGGAAAGGCACTTCTCTATCTTTGTGGTGGAAACGACTGAGTCATTTTGATGATCAGCAAAGTCGACCCCTGATGGTTCTGCAGTGAGCTGCCCATTATAACACGTGATTTTATTTACATATGTAATTCGCTCTAGATAAGAGCATCTGCTAAATTACTTTCACAATACTGATTATTGTCATAGTCATTTTCATTAACACCAAACAATGCTTTGTGTTGGTTAACGTAGAGAAATGTGCTAGATTTGTTTTTTGAGGTTCTGCTCTTCTTCTGCTTTTCTTTCATATCAACATTACCTGGTATTTTATTTATCTTGACGCTTGCCTTGATGTGTCTGTCCGTGTAACAAATACAAATTTGCTGTTCAATTATTTAAAAGATCATCTTTCACTCATTAATTCTAATGAAGTTCTGAATTGCAATATGGTCAATTAGTAATGCCTTTTATTTAGGTATGCATGAACACCTGATTATAAAAGATATCAATCCCCTGAAAGTCGTTGGGTGTATTTCGTGACATACAGTGTAAATACACCTCATGCCATATGATGGGCCAAAGCTGAGAACAAAGAACAAAGAAAGGGAACGCGGCCAAAAGGGAACGTGACCGAGCAACATTCTTCCACTGCTTCAAGTTCCACTTCTGACGCTCGTATTCCCAATGTTTGCCACTTTACAGGTGGACAGAGGGGTCATCATTGGCACTCTGACCATTCTGATGCAATGCAGCTTTAGACACAGTGACATTCCTCCCGTAACCATGATTACAATTTTCCGTGACTTGTGCTACAGTAGGCCTTATATCAGTTTGAACCAAACGGCATAGCGCTTGTTTCCCTCGCACATTAATGATCCTTGAACTGCTGTCGCCGGTTTGTGGTTAGACTCTGGAACAGTGTCTGTTGGTACTTAGTCATTGATAATATTGATGTTCTGCCACTAGATGGCAGAAACGTGCAGTGAGCAGACTCGGTGCCCTCTGCGTCCTTATTTCTAGCTTTACTGTTAATTTGTAGGTGTTTGAAAAAACAACTGAAAATGGCCACTAGCTCTAACAGAGCAGAAAGACAGCTTGTTTTTACAAAATTCAACAGCTTTCAAAAGCTATGACATTTTCCGGTTAAAATAGAGAGGAACTTGAAATATTAAGCACCGGTTATAGCTTTGAAGCACTTTTTTATCCCCAGACATCTTGTTAAACATGTTCACAATAAATGCACACATGAATGCGCTAATCAAGCACGTTGCGGCAGGATTACCCAGAACAATTCAGAAACTGGACTCATAGACTCGTACAGTCTGAGGGTGGCAGGGACACTTTGGGTGGCACCTGGGTGGCAGAGAGGTCCATGTGCCCTTGGGGTAATTCAGAAATGTTTCACAAGCCTCATTTTTTGTGATTTGTAACTGGAAAGAGACCTCTGGCATGCCTTCTGTGGTGTTGAGGGGGATCCGAGCTATGTTAACAACTTTTTTTGTACCGTCGACACATCTTACAAAGACCAGTAGTGCTCAGCCTCTCCTTTACACTTAGCCAGAAGTGCTTATTAACAGGCAATCTGTTGACATTTGTCCTCTGTGTGCATTTGCCTACCTGCCAATTTTTTATTTGAGGCACTTTGCTATAAAACTGAGCTGTAGACCCGGAGTAATACAATAATGGTCAATGGTATTTGGTTGAATAGTGACATACTAACAACCAATCAAATTTGGAACAGGTCAGTTTATTCTCCCGAATTTGCTAAACATCCACATGATTAAATACGGTTTTAGCTGATGTGATAAACACAATGTTAAATTATTGATGTGAAGAAATTGCCAATTACCTTGGACTGCATGGAAAGTTGTCAAAGTACTGTGAATTGAGAAATCACTTAGAATTAACACAAACAAAATCATTTTGTTTAACTTTGTATGTAGTGTATGCTAGTGTCACGTTTGTCAGGTATGCAGGACAAAGGCGCAGCGGTAGATTCCAAAAACAATGACCAACAAGGACCAGGCGAAAAGGGCAAAACTACACGCACAGCTATATGAGGAAACAAGACACAACAGAGAGGAAACAAGAAAACATAGTGAAACTAATTGACTGTGGGAAGACAGGAAGATGTCAAATAAGGGCTTCAAGGGCATAAAAGCACCAGGAGAGGGTATGACAAGACAACACTATAAACAGATACTGCGACTGGCTCTGCTCAGCAGGGACCATTACAGCTAGTGTTTTTAAAGACCAACATTTTTTTTGCAACTTGCAGGCCAGCCTCAGATTTTTTTTGAGACAAGACAACACATTCTAATACTAACCACCCAAACCTGGGCAGTGCCGGCCCATTGCAACGCTCTCCCCATAACGTCTGTTCGCAAACCGGAATCAAACCCATGTCTTGCAATAATGTAGCAACAAAACCTCTGCACACCTCAGGGGTAGGACTGAATAGTGTTAACGTACACAAAGTTACCTCAGAATTGGTAATTGTTGTCAACTGTCATTGAGGACAAATCACCTGGGGCCAACAACCTGATGGCAAATTGTTGTGGTTGGTAGTAGATTATATTACCGGTCTATTTGCCTTTTTTAATTTAAGCACTGGAGGAAATCCAATGTAGTTCCACTACTTAAAGATAGTTGAACGTTGGTTAATGGTGCAAACTATCACATGTAGAGAATTGGAATCAAGCACAGAAGGAAAGAAAACAAGGAACACAGAAAAATAAAGCTCTGCACACAGGCAGTGAAACACACTCTCAGTATGAACAGGACTATTTCCAGAATCAGCTTTTCAGCAAATACAGCCTGTATAAAATCTCAACAAGCGAGACAAACGGTGCCACACATAACAGGAGCAAGCCAACAATAGCCCACAATGACAACAGGAACAGAGGGAACATTTATACACATGATAATTGGTCAGAGAACCAGGTGTGCATATTAAATAGGTCAGTGCAGAGTTCATGTGAGTTGGGAACGGAGGTGAATTATGAGGCAGGCAACGTAAACCGCTGGAACCAGGACCTGCCAGAGGAGGGCGCCGTCCCCACGGGAACCGTGACGCCAAGAGCATTCAAAGACCACTTTCTAAGTATTTGAAATAACATTTTATTATTTTATAGATTACAAATAAAAAACAGACTTTCAATATCTCTGTAGGAATGTCAGCGGATAGGTTCATCCCTGACAGAAATATTTGACGCATAGCTCATACATAATGATAAGAACACATTGTGTAGTCAGACTTGCAGGATCTGATTTGACTGATCTTAAAATTCATCTGAAAACATGGATTAACATCCTCGGTCATATCAGGATTTTAGAGTTATCAAATCAAGCCTCTAGTGCCTTTAAACCTGTTGTGAAAACAAATACATGTATTATTTTAATGTACAGTCCCTGACAAAAGTCTTGTCGCTTATCTATTTTCTAGAAACACCTGCTATTAACCAGACTTTTAATTAATCAATTGGTGTTAGAAATAGCTCATATGAAAAGCTAAAACCTTCCCAAATGATGTTTAATGCACAGAAATGAATTAGTTTCACTGAAAAAAGATGTATCATTTAATCAAGACAGAAAGGTCAAATTTTGGCAAGACAAAAGTTTTGTCGCCTATACAGAAATTGAACACATTTACTGCAAATACAAAAATATGTCAGCAAATTAAGTAGTGGTGCTGTGAGGTCCAAATTGAATATCTTGTATGACTTCCATGAGCTTGAAGGACTGCATCCATGCGGTTTGGCAAGGATTCATACAATTTATTGATGAAGTCATCAGGAATAGCAAAGAAAGCAGTCTTGCATGCCTCCCAGAGTTCATCAATATACTTTGGTTTCGTCTTCCATGCTTCCTCTTTCATCCTACCCCACATATGCTCAATGATGTTTATGTCTGGTGACTGGGCTGGCCAATCCTGGAGCATCTTGATCTTCTTCACCTTGAGGAACTTTGATGTGGAGATGGAAGTATGTGATGGTGCAACATCCTGCTGCAGAATTTGTCATATTTTATGGATGGGAATATAAGAGGTAGCTAAGATTTCTTGGTATTTTAGACTATTGATGTTGCCTTCCACCCTGCAGATCTCTTGCACACCCCCATACTGGAAGTAACCCCAGACCATGATTTTTCCGCCACCAAAATTGTTTTCTGGGTGAATCTCGGATCCATGCGGGCTCCAGTAGGTGTCCTGCAATATTTGCGGTGACTGTGGTGTAATTCAACAGAAGATTCATCTGAAAAATCCACCTTCTTCCACTTTTCCAGCGTCCATCCTTTTAGGAGGCTGTGGGCCTTGGAAATGCAACACGGTTTTTCAATTGTCTTTTGTTTAGTGCTGGCTTCTGGGCACTGATTCGACCATGGAGGCTATTTTGAGACAGAATCCGACAAACTGTTCTGGTTGAAACAGGGACTTCAGGTGACCAGGTCTCGTGGAGCTCTGCTGCAGTGGAAAATGGGCTGGCCTTGGATTTTCGAGCCAACAAACGGTCCTCTCGAGCAGTTGTCTTGAGGGGTCTGCCTGACCTGGGCTTGTCAAAAACGTCTCCAGTGTCTTCAGATGTTTTTTTTATCCTCTGTACTTGACGCTGAGACACATTGAAGGTGTCTGCCACATCAGCAGTGGATCTGGTCTTCAGCCTCTTGATAATCAAAACTTTAGTCTCAGGGTGAATCTTAGGCATTTTTGCAGAGGTCTAGTTGCAGTTGATGTGAAGGTCCAGTGTACTGGGGTTGTTTTTATACACACCTGAGACCGAACTGATCCATTATTAGTCACAGGTGAAGCTCATATGACAAGGCGACAACACTTATGTCTTTGCAAAAATTGACTCAATGGGCTTTACCAAGCTGTGAATATTAGAATACTTTTTGACAGTTTAATTTTGCACTGAAACATTATTACAAAAGCTGTTGGGATTAAAATGAGCCATTTCTTGTAAAAACATCTTGATTAGAAATATATTTCAGCGGCACTTCAGGTCAATTTGTACACAAGCGACAAGACTTTTGTCAGGGACTGTATATTTGTTTAACTGATTTAAAGAAACATTTTTATACAAAGGGATTAAAGGAATTATTGGCTAAAGTGGTTTCTGAGAAAATGTAAATTTTTGCAAGACAGAACCGTTTATATTTTTTGACATAATATATTAATACAATTTCTTGCACCAGATCCTTGACCTGAATGCCTTACAAACTCACTGAAATTTTTGTTTATCTGGTATCAAACATTGAGCTCTCTGTTGAACTACTGCTGATGCTGGCGAATTGTTTCTGTGCCAGTGTGGCATGTTTTCATCTGCTTCCTAATAACAAAATAAGTTAATTCTGATAATGTTTATTGAGCTGGAAGAACCTACTGAACCAGACATCTTAGTTCACCGCTTCCCAATACGGACTGAGCGAGACATTTGCTTAAGACCTCAGTGGCCATAGGGAGCATCTGTCAGAAAAGTTATTTAGGGAAGTGACATGTGACAGTTTACATTTCAATCAAAAAATGTATCTCTGCCTCAAATAGGGCATCAAGCCTTGTTCACTAAAAGAAAACGATTATAATGTAGTACTCTCTTTGTCTCTTAGTCAAATGCTCTTTGTCTCAAAAAAGGTATATTCATTATAAAAGTAAGGTATTATATTGTTGCCAGACATGTTTGAAAACTGAGTTATTGTGTCTTCCACCAGAGGCCAGATCTATTTTGTCATTTTGTGCTTATACATATGCACTATTTGACTCAGATGTTTAAGGTTTGCTATACAGTCAGGCAGGTTAAAAAAATTGATATGCACACTTTGATCTGAGACAGGCTGTTAACTTAACATAGTTGTGTTTCCCAAAGCATCTTAGGTTTTTCTTCTTTCTTTCTGCTAAGTGTGCAATTAGATCACCTTCCCAAAACCTGACTCACTCATACTCACCGGTGTTGCTTAATACAATACAATCTGTTAAAATATACCTCCCTTTTCTTAACCTATGACCATTTAGGACAAACTTTTATACAACCACAAACTTGCATTCCTATCCATGAACACATACGAGTTCATTATTGTAGAGATATTGATGTTTAGGTTTACTTTTATAGTGCCATTTTAATGGCCGAAAGAATGAGGGGCAGGTGGATGTTTGGATTTTAATGATACAGGAATAGCCTGGGGAAATAATATACAACATAACTTAGAATTAGGAGACTCTCACAGCAACATCTTTTTGTAATTTTATTGAATAATATCTTTTTCCATTTTTTATAAAACCAGTAGAGGAATTGTGCAACTTGCAACTTGTTTCGCAGTGATGTGTCACCTTACACATGCATGTTTTGAATTCCTAAATGAGCCCCCGCGTCAAATGACCAAGTCCGGCACGTTCTCTCTGCGGAGTTCCACCCGCTATTTCACAAAGAGATGGCTACCAGTCATCTATCACTTTAAAGGACCTCAGAGACTCCCAGAAATGCTAAATGATTGTTAACCTAAGCTTTTTAGAAGAAAAAAAATATTTACTGTATGCAGTTATTCCTTTCTTTCTACTTTACTCTATTTTGCTCGTTTATGTTACTGTCTTGGTCTGTCTGTGCCGTTAGTTCTACATTTATTTGTGTGAGGATGTGCAATTGACATGGATAAATAAATATGTAGGTGTTCAGTTCAACAATGTAGCAAATTGTAAATGTCCAGAGGGCAACACCTGCAGAGAACATCTGTGCAAGTGGTAAACGGATAATACAAACGATAAGCGTTGTGCAAAAGGAAAACACAATAAATAGGCTAGCAGTGTGCAGGGCAAGAGGTAGTAAGAGCAGTACCACATGATGTATTGTGCAAATGGCAAATCAAGTAAATAAGTTAGCAGGGTGTAGGCTCGAATTAGCAAGTGGGGCACAACAGTATGCTTTGTGCAAATTGCTGATAAAATAAATTAGGTAGCTGTGTGCATGCAAGGTTACCGAAGGTGTTACGAACCAGGCAAGGTAGAACCCAGGAGCAGACAGACACTGAAATAAGGTGTAACAAAATGGTTTATTGAATGATTTGGTCTGGGGATTTCTGCCAGGTGAAGTCAGGTGGCCTGCAGATATATGCTGATAACACATATGCTGATAAAGTAACAATCCGACAGAGACTGAAGGTCTGGTCGACTCTTAAAACCTCCCTTGATGGGAGATCAGGTCCAGGTGCGCAGATTTCTCTAAACAGGTGGACAGCAGGATCAGCCCCGGAAGTCAGGAAAATACGGACAACAGACACCAGGGGGCGACAAAAAGACTCTATAACAGCTGCTCATTCAGAACGCTGCTACTAGAATGTTAACCAAGACCAAGAGAACAGAGCACATCACTCAGGTTCTTAAATCTTTGCACTGGCTTCCAGTCAGTTACAGAATAGATTTTAAATGGATGCTTTAAGTTTATATATCACTGAACGGTCTGGGTCCTGAATACATTTCTAATATCTTTAAAGCTTATAGACACAGCATGCAACTGGAATAAACTACCATCTATACCATACTATCTTAGACGTGCCCCAAACGTCTCCATTTTTAAAGCTAGTTCACAAAAATTTCTCTTTTTACAAGCATATGTCTGAGAGGTTAAACTTTACCACACTCAAATTTAGTTTTTGTTTATTTTATTTTGTTCTTATTCTATTTTATTTTCTATTCCACATCAAATTGCCTATTTGATTCTTTTATTTGTTTTTATTCCAATACATGGCATGAATTAAAAACTGTAACGTGGAATGTACGCAATTACATATTGAGATGTAATGTGTGAAGTGTACATGATTAGATGCTAAGATAACAAAATACTGCCATATCACAATATAGTGCAACACACTGTAATCAAGCAGGTAGCATGTTTTTAGCATGATAGAGTCAATGATGTTTTGCATGACAATTAATAAAATGACATACTGGTCCTGTGGTCTATGCTGCTGCCTATGGCACACATATACTGCTGCAACATGGGTTCAAACCTGTCCCACGGCTCTAACAGCAAAACACACTTGGACTTTTCTGTCAAATGAAGCACCAAAAACATCAGATTTGTTTAACCAAATACTCCAGATAAGACAATATGCAGTACTAGATGTCTCTGTACTTGTTGATGTTTCCACAAATTAGAAATATTTCTTTGTGCAAAAAAGTCATTAGTTGGAGTGGCTTGGTAAAGGTAACTTGGACACATCAGAATGGGGAAAGGTTAGTCGGACTAAGACTTTTGAAAACTTTTTGCTTTGGTCTGTGAACTTTGTGGATAATGACCACTGAGGAATTTTCAGGCTACAACGTAGCCAGTTCTGTTTCTGGAGGGATGCATTGTGTACACATTCTGGTTCCCTCCACTAATACGACTGATTAGAAAAATACATAATCATTTAGACCACCCTTGATTTATATATAAAATGTATATGATATGTCCATGCCAAGAGATTAATCTAAGTTTATACTAGTAATTACTTGGTTAATTGTTCAGCTGATTCAAACTTTAATCATGAAAGATGTCACCCCATGCCCAGCAACAGATACGGTCTTTAATCCATATTCCATGTTACTAGTGTATGTGGCACATTGAGGAAGTGTGTGGTCTCACTTTACACCTCGCACACAAACAATGAGTTGTTTGTAGGCTGAAATAACATCCTGGTAGTCATGAGCACAGGGGCCCTAAATCTCATGATTAACTAACCAAACCCTGGCAGGAACACGCACACACGCACACACGCAGTACACCCCAACAGCGTGTTCCAAATCTCCTGCGTTGGGCGTGTATTCTTTACGTTTGGGTTTTATGAGGCCTAGTTTTTCAGCCAATCCTGTGCCGTGGGGAATCAGGCCACATCGTCCCACATGAGAACAATACAACAGGCTCAGCCCATCCCACAGACGCAGCAGGAAGTAGACAGGTTCTGGGTGGGCGCCTGAGATCTAACAGGCCGGTTGGTTGTGTTCCCAAATTCCAAGGTGTGCAAAAAGGGAGGGGGAAAAGTGTTTCCTAATCTCACTCTGGTGAATGGCGTGATGTGGGAGTGGCTCAACGTTTTAATGGTATTTCTGTATGAAATAAAAGCCATTTCATATATGACATGTTATAGCCTGTGAAGATACGTCAGGTGCTCTCGCTTGTGTTCTTAGAAATGAACGAGCAGACAGTCACGAACCCTCGGTCGGAAGTCAACAAATCTATTCATTTGAATCTCTAATCCTTTTAATAGAACAACGCGGCAGGCGATTATTTAGACAACTAGCATTTACAAAGTAGAGTGGACAGAATCAAAGGAGAGAGGTGGACACGGCAAACACTAGCTGTGCCAAGATATAAAGGGCTGGGCAGCCATACGTGTAGTATCACCATAGCTACATACAGTACTAGAGGAGTACTGTGTGTATTTATAGCGTATAACGTGTGTAGCCTACAGCTTTGGGGGTTAAGCAGGCATGTGGCTCTTACTGAGGATCAAAGGCAAATGAGAAGGCACGAAGAGGCATTCATGTGTAGATCTATAGATCTGAGGCGAGGCAGAAGGCATGTTAACTCATGTTTATGTTAAGTCATGGATGAAGGACTGGATGAAGGAATGTGTGTGCGCCAGGTGGCTTTGGGACCCTGAATGGATGAGATGACACAGGGGCCTCATCCGGCATGTCAACGTATCCCCCGCCTCAGAAAGGAAAGCTTGTTGTTGTTCCCTGGCTGCTTTTCAGTTTTGTAAAAAGGTTTCCAGCGGTGTTTAGTTGCAGACTACATTCCGTGGCTTCCTAAAAACTGATCATTTAAACATACCTTCATAGCCAGATAAGTGCTAAGTTTACATGGCTAAGAATGTACTCCTGCATAGGTGACGGTTTGGGGCGGTTGAGAATAGCAAGCAAAATAACGTATATATATATAAATATAAGGTAATGTAGAGAGATAAAAAAGGTGTATGAATGAAGACGGTGATTGCACAGAACTGGCAATATCCACCAAATCCCATATCAGGGGTCAACTGCTGTTTTGATTGATTGATTGATACGTCTTAAGGGTGAATGTAGCCTTTTCAACTGGATTATAGTGTGATCCTAGTTTCTACGTGCGTCCATTCCATGTTTCAGCGATGTACTAAATCCTCCAATCACTAGGGGGCGCAGTACTGCGGCTGACTATCTGCTGCCTGTGACATTTCTGACATTCAATGTCAAATGAATAAAGGTCAATTCTTTTGCATCTGAATACACAGTGAGTGAGTATCCTTCTAATGCCCCGTCATTGAGAAAGTGAGCTGTGGTTAAACTATTGTATGGATGTGCTTCCTGTGTTGTGTTAACGCTTCCAGACATTTGTTAAAAGGAGATTTACAGCACAATGCAGTTCTGCGTTTGAAATCACAAATGTCCCTTTCAGTCTTTCTTTTGAAAATTGTCAGGTCAAACAAACACTACATGACCAGGCAACCTTCAAAAGAATTGAGTTCATGGGTGTTATTTTACCACATATCTTTAAGGTACTTTGAAAAAGCTTTTAATAAATATACACTGGTGAGCTAAAACATTATAGCCAATCAGATGAAGCGATTAACGCTGATCATCTCCTAATAAGGACACATGTCATGGTATGGTAACCTGGGCAGATTAAATGGCAAACAAACTATCTACATATTCTTTAGATCAGGGTTCCCAAACTTTCCTTGCCAAGGACCCCCAAATAGCATTGCCTCTTGTCTTTCACAAGATGTCTTCAAAAATACAACGGCAAATGAACAACTTCTAATAATTTTTCCTTACTTTTATTAATGCCCTCTCATTTTCCTTCCAATTGGCTGAGGCCTCTTCAGCGACCGCTGACGACCCCAAAGGGTGCCGCGGCCCCCACTTTGAAAACCACTGCTATAGATAACTTAAACAAATAGTAACAGAGTTGTGTAATTCACTGGCCTGTATATGATTCGGCTACTCCTACTTTTATTTCTACATACGCACTCGTCCTTGGGATTGTATTAAATTCCATTTTCGGCGTGATCACAAGAACAGATTCTAAATATGTCCCATATTGGCTTTGTCTTAGACTATGTGAAATAGCTTCCGTTTACATCTTTCTAAGAAATCCCTTTGAGTGAAATGTAAACACGCGATCATTTTTCACTGAATGAAACGTTCCCCAGTGCCAGAAAAAAACATTCAGTTCTGATTTCTTCGGCATGTTGGATCCTGACTTTACAATTCCATTATAAAAGACAGCCAGAAGGGCAGCTTTACGCCCACTCACCTGGTGGGCGTTGAGAACTTATGTTGTTTGGATTGTTCCTTCAGGTCTTCCTTCAGGTACAGACTTTGGTCTTGAATTGGCTGATGTGTTGCTGGATATATGAAATACCTGGTGGGGTTCTTTTTCTCAGTACTCTTTTACACGTGTCTCTGTCGTGTTTTTAGAACAATTTGGTCGAGTCAAACATGAACATTGAAGATTGTTAGTACCAGTTGATGTGGCGCTACAACACTTCAGATATTCCTTCAGTTCAGATTAAGCAACGGCTCAACCTTTAAATTGAAATCATGAACAACCATCTGACGATTACATGCATATCTGAATACCTAATAAATTAACCATGGTATGTGGCCTTAGGCCGATGGAGTCTTAGACAAGTTGCAACTCTTATGCATACAGTTCATTTGAATTATTTAGCAGACACACATAACCAGAAAGACTTACAATATGGGCACATGTATTTTCATACCTTTTCCTTCCATGCTACTGTAGCTAAGTTATAGTAGTTAAAATAAACATTGTTTTCAGTGGAAAGTGGTGATGGAAAGTGACTAAACTCCATCTACAGACCAACAAGGTGCTGAATTGCAAAATTTAAGTTGCAGGTATAATATACATCACTAAAACTTTCGGTGTGACAGACTTAAAAGAAATAAAGTGTTTTATTACAGTGGCAACATAATCATAAACCCATCAACAAGTAATTTCTACATGACATGACTTTTATAGTCCCTGTTGTCAAGTAAACTATTGCCAGTTATCAAACCTTGGCAACCATGTTGCAATGATGTGCTCTAAAGCACTGCAAGGAATGCCATTGAGACAAATCCAACAACCGAAGTGATATTATCGTTTCATTCTGATCTAATCTGAGCGAGCTGACAACTATTGATAGAATGTTCTAGGCTTCTGGTCTTACTACTTTGTCTGTAAAGACCTAACACTATGTTGTTTTCTTTAATGTCATGATAATTATTTTTGGTGCCACTTTTCTCTTGACACCTCGGCAAAAAAAAGATTGATCAAATAACCCCCAATTTCACATTGTCACTTTTACAGACCATTCTTTATCTAAAATCCATAAACTGAACTTCAAAAGTATTTGGAAAGTTTTCATTCGAAAATATATTTTCTTTAGATCAGTATTCCAACACTATGAAATGATACGTGTGGTTCAGGTGCAGATTGTCAGCTTTTTGAGCTTTTCTTTCAGATGAACCATTCAGAAATGTCAGTGAAAAACTTGTGTTGCAGCTCAGTTGATGGAGTATCAGTGAATCAGATTAATCAACTACAGTTGAGGATGGTGCCTACCAGGTTTGTAGGTTTGATTTCTACCAAATCATTCAATTCTAGGTAACTATTTGCGAGGTGTATAACAACCTGTCACAATTCGCCTCTGTCATGCTTAGTATGGCCGGAAAAACCCTGCATTAGGATGCATCTCCCATAACGGTTCATCTATGTTAAGATCTTGTGATCGGGGAGGCTATGGAAGCATGTGTATTAGCAGTGTGTATTCTGACATTATGAAGGACAAGTCTTTGCTCCATCTGGTCCTTCAGATTGGCCTCAATATTCGCAAAAAAACAACCCAAAAACTCCCACTATGGCAAAAACATTACAGATCCATTTTGAGTGAAGGCATCCTTTGGGATTCTCTAAACGTAAACCAGTCTGTATGTTGGAAATAGGTTGAAAGATGACTAATTAGACTGTTTTGTGGTCATTAGATGAAGCATATGGCATTTTCCTGCAGTGGCCTTGTACAACAAGCGGTTTGACCCTCTAGTAGTGGTGGCCTGTCACTACTACCTCCTGTCAGCAGCTATGAAGGTAGCTGCAACCATTTTGTATGTTGATATTGTCTGTGAATGCATTTCTAAACGGAGAAACCCAACATTCTTTCGACCAATGAATGGATCTCCATCTCTAATGAAGGTTTGTTTCACTATCGAAGACGTACTTTTAGACGTATCCTGTAACGCTCAAGGATCTATCTGGGTTAAACTATAAAGAGCAGCCTTCACCCTCTATTTAAAACAGGTTGCATATTTAATTAATTCCACTATACGATTGGTTGTATTCCTACAAAAGGGAGATATTTACTAATAACGACCACCAAAATATTAAGAATGATGATAAATAAAAGGCCAAAGACATCACTGGTAAACAAGTTCCATTCAAGTTCCACGTAGCTCAAATTATGATTATTGGAATAATCGAGGAGAAATGAATCAAAGCACTGCCTGGTAGAGAGGCCACGGTCACATGATCATCAAACAGAAATCTCCTTAAATCTGAAAACTCACATCTTTACAAAATATGATTGTGTTATTGAGCGTAATATGAGTGATAATAATAGTGAAAAACAATTCTCGCCTTTTGAAACAGAAAGCAGTGCATGCACATTTTCTGTGTAAGAATGGTGTGGGTGCAGCAATAACATTTTTCAAATCCAGCCCACTGCTGCCATATCCTGAATAGTTTATTTCTACTGCTCTATCTTGAATCATACATGCTTTCATTTTAAAATACTTACATCTTTGACGGAGCCAATCATAAGCCAGTTTCCAGTGCCAAGGAATGCAGGAATTCCCTCTCATAAAATGCCCTGACTTGGGATCAGAATTAAACTGTGTAATAACCAGACATTCTCAAAATCAATCTTTCAGCAAATGCATTAGAGTATAATATAGTATACTATACTCAATATATATATATATATATATATACACACATACACACTATCTCTATATATAGTAGAATATAGAGAGTATAGTATATATAGTATAATATAGAGAGTATAGTATATATAGTATAATATAGAGAATATATTTAGTATATAAAATATAGCAGCAGAGTTGTGCGTGTGTATTATTGAGTGTAAGCAGGGTGATTCTGATTAAAACGCTGACGCCAAGTACCAGTAAATTGTATAATATGCTTTATTAAACAATTGTGATGAATAGGTACAAAGCAGTACATTATTTACAAGAATATAAGTAACTCCAGGGCTCTCACATTTTTCCTCTAGAACTTGTCACTACCTCACCATGTTACAAATGTGACGCATTTAACAAACAATGATAGTCTGTCAAATATGAAAATGAAACCTCATTTTGTAGATCAGGACACCTAGTTTGGGAAAAAAGGCCCAACTTCAGTCCACCCAACAGAACGACTACAGAGCTGAAAATACTTGAAACAAGTTCAGCACACATAGAAGACAAAACATTTTTTAATTAATTCAACTATAGCTTAAAAAAAGCACAAAAAAACTAATAAAACATATTTTAAAGGAAAAATTAATTAAAAGTTATTGAAACTTTCAACGAAATAAAAAAAACTGACAAATACAAGGACGTGTGTAAGGGAGAATACAACAGTCACGTGATGTATTTAACATTCATCATTCTGCACCATAGAAAACAGAAAGGCGCACAAACTGGACCAGGATTCCGCACAGTATTCATCCGCCCGTTTCTTATTCTGAACAGCACATGATTTGGCGGAAGGTGTTGATTGCTCTGATAATGAATACGGTGTCTGAACGGTATTCCTGGGAATTGGTACAACTATATCTCGGTGTTTTCTGTTCAGTTTAAAGTGTGCGTCATGGGGAGCATTTCTGCACATGCCCGCTTTAACCAACGCGGATGAATCCGAGCACAGTTTCTTGTGTTTCTTCAAAGAGCGCGCAATCTGTTTCCAATAGGCTGTGGGGTTTGTCTCGTACCCAGGACATGTGGTCGGTCTGGACACATACTCACAGTCGAAACTTTTCTCTCCCTTTTTGCAGGTGACGCCGAGCATAAAGTAGTCCGCACCTGTCGCCAACCAGGTGCACTGCGCCTTATCTCTGGTTGTGAATTTACCTTTAAACACACCATTAGCTTTAGGGAGGCTGTTAACTGGAGACAAACCGGTGATTTTTGGTTGTGATTCGTCTTTAGGTCCCTCTTTCTGCTTCTTCATTCCCCTTTTTTTGGATCCTTGAGAGTTTGTCACCATTAGATGCTGACATATGCAGGCAACAGCCAGCCAGACGGCCAGGTTGGTGAGGAAAGCCATGTCCCCCTACAATAATAGACACAATGGATGAGGAGCTAGTATCAATAATAATAGAATTGATGGCATAGAAGAGGATCTAGGATCAATAATAATAGATGGCATAGATGAAGATCTAGGATCAATGGAATAGATGAGGATCTAGGATCAGTTCCCAAATTCAAATAATTAATACTTAATAAATTAATTAATACTTAAGACGGTCACAAAACAGCATTGACTGTATGCAGATGAGGTGAGAATAATAACAGTGTAATAGAATAATGTTAAATAAAATAATGGTTATTGTGGTTCTCACCTGAGTATGTAGGGTGATGGAGAGGGTTTTAGTCCTGTTGTGGCACCTGGGGAGCGCGCACGTGGAATTTATAGCGCACAGACACACCCACCAGCCCCTATAGGTTTGTTTACCGACGCACGCACACGCGCACACACCCACCACCCCCTGGCTTTACCGGCGCGCCCACACGCATACAGACTCACACGCGCGCACACACACACGCGCACACACACAAAATATATTCACATTAAAAATAGCATTTTCCTGCTAATTGTATAAAACTCACCTTAATATTAACCTAACCCCACTAAAACAATTTAGGCTATCCGAAATCTAAGGATAATGTAATTCCTAACGATAACTCTGAACTTGAATAACATTAACTGTGTAACAGCGACATTATTCTCTATTATTACTCTTGTAGTCACGAAAAAACGTCTGCCAACTTTATGCACAATTGAAATTACATTTGTAGTTGTGAGAAAAGGCTTGCATACTAATAACTAACTTGATATTTGTAATAATGGAAAACGTTAATAACACTTAAAATAAGGACCCTGAACTGTCAGTGAACTGATGTACATCTGATATGAAGGCTTGTTTCACTTTCTGATATGTACTTTAAGTAAGGTGCTGGTAGTGCTGACATATGAGCCATGTGCTTCCTGGTCCTTCCTGCTCTGCTTCACTACCAGTGGAAACTCAGATCGTTCCATAATATATCCAGACTGGTTGGAATAATTAAGACCAGCTTCAGCATCTGAAAGAACACTTTGAACAGGTTGTTGGAATGCTTTGTGAACATAATGTTTTTTTATCATTAATTCACAGGTAACAGTAATAACAAATCTGAACAATATTATAGATAGCAGACCACACGATCGACAGTGTTTATGAAATATGAATCTTAATCCTTCTAGTGACTTATTAACGTGTAGGTTTTATGTATCATGTTAGCTATGGAGGGTTAGATTACAAAAAGGTTTGGTGGAGACAAGTGCAACACAATGTTTTATAATGGGATGGACAAGCAATGGAAATGCAATTAGAACTGCTCTCTGCCTTAATGCAACCTCAGTATGGACCACAATAATTACGATAAAGTTGCCAACAGATGCGTGAGCAAATGATCCAACACTTTGAGAACAACATTTAATCAACAATTTACACAGGAGTGCTCCCCCTAACCACCTTGTGATAGCAGAAAAAAGGAAGCAAAGGAGTTTGTTTATTGTGGAGAATAGCGTTTCAGGGTTGTTTCGGCCCAAATGGATGATGGACGAGTAGTGAGAGGAGCGAGCATTGTTGGGGGCATCTTTGTATAGTTGTTGGTGACGTTTGTAGGCATCCAGATGAACAGTAAGTCCTGTTCTTCTAAAAAGTAATTCCAGTAGGCGGCCCTAGTTTTAAGATTGCGACGTTCAGTGGTGTACCATGGAGCAGAGAGTGTGAAGGAGACCAGCTTTGGTTTTAATGGGGGCCATCTCATCATAGAGGAAGGAGAGGGCCATATTTTAGGTATTAACCAGGTCGGTTGTAGAGTTACTTGAAGAGAAGGCGGAGTCAGCGTTGATTTCGGCGGGAGGAGGGATTAATGGACTTGGAGTTCCGGAAGGTTCTTGTGCATTTCTGTGCGGGTGATCACTGATCTTCTAGACGTCACAGTCAAACGACACAAGGTTGTAATGGATATCCGAACAGGAATATTTAGGTAAACCTCAGTGAGTCAACACCATACGCCGCTGCATCCACAGATCAGATTAAGGCTTTACTATGCAAAGCAGAGCCATACATCAACACTGTGCTGAAGCACTGCAGACCTTTCTGGGCTCGATCTCATCTGAGATGAACGGTAGCACAGTGGAATCGTGTTTGCTGGTACGAGGAGTCAACATGTAAAATAATGTGTTTTCAATAGTACAGGGTGAATTGAATTTTCAAATTACTTGTTTTTAATTTATTTTTGCATTTCCATACTGTCCCAACTTTTTCAGAATTGGGGTTGTAAATATATATATATAAATATAAAATGCTTATTGACAAGGTAATTTGAACATTTTGGCATTTTAGGCTGTCTCTCCAAATGTACGGAAACACAACGGTTAGCTTTGTAAACTTTAAAAACGTACATTTTGCAACTACAAGCATAACATTAAGTCATAAAAATAGAACTTGCTCACACTCAATACATTTCATACATTGATTTATATCTAGCAGTGACTAAAATTGCACATTTGATTATAAGTTACACCAACAATTCAATTCAGGTTATAGTTTAAATTATTTAAGTAAAGCCACAAATAAGAAATTGATCCAACAGTGCCACTTACTGGAGAAAAACTTCACTGCACCTCTACACCGGTAATGACAAACATAACAAAAAACCCGTAAACTTATTTAAATATTGGCCATTTGGACAAACACTCTACTGGTATAAAAAAAGAAAGTGATAGAATGGAAACAGTAAAGCAAGGCAGTCTGAAAAAAGGACAATCCTTTATTCAACACATCAACATACATATCTGAGCTTTCAGTTCAGTGAACCAGTGGTAGAATGACAAAAAACCTTGTCTTCTCTTTGCCCCCCGTATATTTAATACATTGTCTGTGGTGATAAAAACAAATGAATAAACATACATGCAAAAAGCCAAACCAATGACATGTCTTTCTTAGGAGAGTCCATTAAAAGGTACCAAATATGTAGACTCACTGCCTTTTGATACATAAAAATACAAAAAGCTTATAAGAATTGTCACGCAGTCTCCAAGTACCATGTGAAAGGCCACACCTCTATCTATGTACATGCTCAATACACACATTCAAGTATCGATGCTTTTGTCATTGTGATCCTAGAATTACAATTTTACCAAATATTTTGGGTTGGTATTGGTTTGCTAAGACATTTACAACTAACACATAAGTCACTGTGAAATGGCTTGGTGGAAATATGTTTAATTGAGATTAATGTCAGTGTGATAATTCCTGTGAAAATAATTAGAACCCTTATCTATCATTTATCAACAAAGTCCTCTTCTGGAAAACCAGGCTGCCGTCTTTTAAAGGAATCTAAATCTGGGGAAAACAAAGCATCAGAAGTTAATACAATGAAAAGGTTTGCATTTCCTGTTCAATAGAAAAAAAATTAACTAGATATTAAATCCATTCCAATTTTTTACATATAAAATACAAATTCAACATAAATGTTTTAAATACAATATCACTATTATACAATGCTATGTAACAAATGACTCAATCAACAATCAACTCACTTTTAGTATTAGTTCTGAAACCAACTAAAGACGTAGGAACAAATGCCTTGTAGTGACTCCCAACAATACTCTTCTGCCATATTTTTGTCATTGCCAGTTGGCTTTGTGGGTTTTGGAGTGGTAAGTTTCGGTATGAGATTCTTTTTTAGGACTGCTGGTTTGTGCACTGCTGGTTTCACTGGCTTTGCGGCTGCTGGTTTTGCGGCTGCTGGTTTTGCCTGCTCAGTTCTGGGTTGCACTGGCTTTGTAGGTGCTGGTCTTGCAGAATCTAGTTTCTCTGGCTCGTTTTTTTTTGCCTGTCCTGGTTTAGCATGTGGAAGCTTTGTTAGTTTAGGCTCAGGCTTGGATCCTGCTGGCTTTGCTTGTTTGGTGATCGATTCCTTGGGGGTTTCTGGTTTCACCGGGGATTGCTCCTGGGCTTTGTCCGGCTTTTGGGGGGTTGCTGCTGGTACCTCTTCTGGTGTGGAAGAAACGAAGAACACCATCTGAGCATCTACAGGTGCCCTTTTGCACATCTGAGGCTTGATAGCCTTAGGGGCATGACAGGCATTCTGGAGTTTCCTTAAGTCCCACATGATCTGGGTAAAATAGTGGCGAGGGTTGTTGCTGTAGGCTCGGCACATCTGGGGCTTGCCCGTGTACTCACACCAGTAGGTTCTCACGGCATTCTGGCATGATATCCTCAGCCTAGTGACATTTCCCTCTCCGGTGACACTCATGGTGCACAAGTCTTTTGCCTTGCTGTTGAACTGGATCGGGTCCTCCAGTAAATTCTTCCGGTTCTCTGTAGCAGCGCCACCCACATTGCTTGTCCTCGCATTTCGAATATTGCTCTCGCTTTGACCATCCACTGACCAGAGGCAGAAGATGAGGAACAGCAGTGCTCTGGCCCAAGTCCACATGGTTGTGCTAGATGCTTAAGTGTGAGAGAGAAACTACAGAAGCCCAGGGTCCTTCCTATTTATGGTCTCTGCAAACAAAGAGGGCATTCAGGTAAAAAAATGAAAAACAGGGCAAATAGCCCTCCTAAAATGCGAGGGGAGTAGTGACCCCCTCTGCAATACGACACGTTGATAATTAAGGATGTTTAGGGACTACGAATTAGATCCAGGGCCGAATGCAAACCAATTTGGAAGATAACAAAATTATTTTGAGAAACCAGAAGCCCTCATGCTTTCCAGGAGCATGTTGCTTATGAGAACTACTGTCCAAGCACACCTGGATGGCTTTATCGCTTGACAACAATTCCCCAGACCACCATTCATTTTCAGAAACTTAGGACACTTACTTCAACATACGATTCATGTTATTGTCCAATTTGACATTTTTCTTTTTCAGTTTTACACGCAGATAGTTTTTTTGTGGGAAGTACATTTCACCCCCATTTGTCTGAAAAATGCTGTCCAGGAAGAACATGTTAAACTGTATCACACGGTTGTCAAGGTATGTGTGGTTTACAACCATACACCAAAGCCTTGATTTGTCGTCCAAACATCAGCACAATAAGATTAGAATTATAAAACTATGTGAGAATTTCCAAAGAAATATGCACATTGGTGGCAGTATGAGTGTGTGTAATGTGTCTGAATTGTATCAGGGAGCACAGCGTGAAACTTGCCGGTTGTTATACTAGATCTGCTGTAATTCAAACATTCGGTGTGTGAGTGGAATCAAAGTTGAATCTATGGCCGCAACCTCACCAAAGGGCCAGGCTTTATGCCACAGTCTCTATAAGTGCTGGCCAATGTGGCTGGGTATTGCAGAGTGTAAAAGAAGTAGCAAAAGTCGTGAACCAAAATCTGTCACAGCTGACTGCCTATAGATAAAAAATAAAATGTATCTGGGTTGCGAAACTTAGGTTTTTAGTCCCAAATTACTGTGTGAACTCCAAGCCCATACCAAATAATAATCTTCTATTAGAAAACTGGGTACCAATTGGACCTTATACACTTGTATATATCATCTTAAAATATTGGGCAAACTTCTAATAAAGAAACTGCAACTGGTCCTCTGTCAAATGCCTAGACAACATTTTCGAAACTGGATGTACCCGAGGACAGTGTCCAAAATAGTCTCGACCCTTTGCCCAAAAAACACTTTTTGCAACCGCTTTTATTTCAATTGGAGAAGGTCGCCTCATGTGGCTTCTTGGTTATACACTCTGATAGGTACATTGTTAAAAATCAGTCTAGAGGGTACATGTTCAATAAAATTCACAAGTTTACACTTTTAGATAGCCATCATACAAAACAATGCCCTACCATTGAGCACCACCCATAAACAACCAGTAAACATTGCAACAAATGTCTATCCAGATGGTTGCATAAAAAAGTTCAGCCTTTAGGAGCATGTGAAGTAGTAAGCATACTGTTCTCAAGGTAAGCACTCTTAACCATGTACTTAAGTATTAGCTCTTATGAAGTGAATGGACAGGAACAGTTATACTATGTTCATCAATGAAGTCCTGCTGTTTTCATCAAAAAGCCTATACTGGCATCATGCCATCTGACTGAAATCTAATGTCCCCCCTCTTTACAATACAAAATACATTTGGGAGAAGGAACATGAAACGCATAAACAAGAACAGATGGGTAATATTTTTGAGGTGGCTTTTACAGTAGTGTACGCTAAAGCTGTTCAGCATATTCTAGACCACTGTCATCACTTACTTTACGCAATAAATCTCTTATATACAAATAACTACAATACATTCACCCTTTTCATAAGTCCATAAGTACCAATAGCTGTTGTCGGATAAAATGTATTTTCGATATCTTTTCAAACTAAAGAGTAAGAGACCTGAGACCTAGAGATTTGGCTTCATATAGCAGTTGTTCAGTTTAAGATTTGACCGCTACATTAGCCCCCAGCCCCAAACCCAGCTAAACATCTTGGTTAACATACTCAGTTAGTATACGCAACATGATACTGTGAATTACTGTTAATCAACTAGTCAACTATGGAATGTTCTAGTCTTCCGACATTTCTGTCCACCTTTTAACTGGTCTTAAATTGGTTTGGTTTAGTGAAAACGTCCAATCCCTGACACTACTTGTCATTGCTAAATAGGCATTAGCCACACCAAATGGTGTACGGAAAATAAAAGGTACACTAAAAACCCACGCTACCTGTTATGCAATTATATGAAATAAAATATTTCATAATATTTTTTCAAAATGGCCGACCTAGGTCATAATGCTATGGTCGAGACACGTCTAAAAGGCAACCGCCAGTAGTTCGCCTTAACCAGTCATGAAACAGCATCTGTCTGTATTGTAATGTCCCAAACATACATTAGTCACGCTATATTGTCCGTATTTTATTCAAGCATTTAGGCCTGTGATCCAGGACCTTTAAGTTGTTTCCTACACAGGGTTATTTCACCTGATGCATCGCACAACTCTTCGGTTCATTTAAATGTTATTATTACAACTTGACTATGAACAAGAACGGCATTTGTTTTGCAGCAGCTCTAAATGACCTTTCACACAACTTTCCAATCACTGTTTACAAAACACAAAGTAAGGACAAAAGTCTGAAGTACAAAGCCGTCAAAATAGTTGTTGTGTCCTCGATTTGAACTGGGCCGTGGCTCCGATACTGTAGCCCGGCTAATGTAAACACAGACACAACAGACATCTGTGGTGTAGGTGAAGCATGAAGGTTGACCAGCACTGGCTCAGATGTACGCTTAGTTTATTGTTCCACAGGAAAGATCAAAGGTAGGGTGATGACAGCACTGTAAGTAGTGTCTGAAGGGGGTTCCACAGGACAGTGGTTATCCAGAACAGCCTGTGATATGGCCGTTGGATGTGGACAGTAAATAGAGAAGAAAGGAGAACGACAGGGCCAGAAAAGACACCGGCTCCTTGTTGCAGGCTTCTTGTGCAGGTAACAACAATTCTTTTGAGCTGTGAGTCTGGTCCACGGGTTAGAAATTGATAGGTTCCTGGAAATAGATTAATGTAAACAAAATCGACAGAGCATTAACAATCTGACACACATTTTGTAAATATCTACATGGATAGCCACTATGCAATATATATCGCATATATGGTATTTCAATGGTGAAAGTTATAAAATATGATGGAGACTTACATTCCAGTGTTGAAGTACTAGTATTCAATGGCACTGTGGAAGAGAATACAGTACGCTGTATCACTGAAGATTGACATTTAATTGTTCAGATTTTATATCGAAGACATTTATTGCTTTTGCCATTGGGAGCCGTCAGGGGGAAAAGCTATGAAATGTGAGTTTTAAAATGAGAGAAGCTAGACTAGTCACAAACGTTACAAGTCCATTGGAACAGCAGATGCATAGCAGAAATGTACAGAGCACATTCAAGTGTAACACAGGAAGGCCACCAAACTATTTACGGTTTATTAGTGATTACAATCACCAATCCTCACCCTGAAGACTTTTTCCAGTTATTGAAGCTGACATACAAGTGCTAAAACAAGCTGTGAAGTTCGCGAAAACAATTAGTGTTGCATCAGTAAAAAACAGAGAAGAAAAAATGTAAATGTGATGGAGAAGAGAATAGGACAAGAGAGATGAGCTTGTGGTATCACCAGAGATGAGCTTGTGGTATTACCAGAGATGAGCTTGTGGTATCAGAAGAGCATGACATGGAGGCACAGAAATGGCGTGAAGAGAAAACAAGAATGGCAAGACAATGCTGAGAAGGTGACGGAAGAGGCATCTTCCCAGTGGTCAGTGGTTCTCAGTACCTGTATGGAGCCAGTCAAAAAGCCAGGCCCTCTCTCACCAGTCGATATGCCTGGGTGGAGCTGAGGCCCGTGGGAACCTAGTCATTGTGTCATAGGCAGGGATGCTAGTGGTACAGGAGTACAGAGAACGGGACAACATCAATTACAGGAAAAAGGAACATTTAACCATTCAACCATTTTGTTAGGCCCTGTCGTTCAGGTTCTTCCCCTTGGTGTTAGCAGCAGCGTTTCACCAGACACAGAGAGCAAAACCACTCTATCCCCATTTGCTGACAACCAACAAATGGGTGTCAAGATGTCATGGGTGAACGTATGGAACCCAGGTGCAGCATGGTGCACTGAAATTAAGGAATAATAATCACTGCCCTTTTTCTAATAACTGTTAATAATTTAAAATAATAAAAATATACGCATGGTGATTTTACAATATTGCGTAGTCTGAAATGTAATGTCATTCTGTGGTGATGCGCTCTGCGTCTGGACACTGTTACGTTTACAGGTTCCTTGTCCAAACGCATGTCTGTTGTATGAAGAACATGCTGTTAACAAGTTGTTAGCTAGTCACATGACCACATATCACAGTACCACACGAAAGCAGACGCAAGCCTCTCTTTTTGCCTCTCTTACATGTACAATATAGTCACATGTACATAAACAGCAGTTTGCCCAATTCTAAAGAAAAAGAGACATGCAAAGGAGCTGTATTTGACTTGATCGAGTCATTGTTGACAGAGCATGCAGTGGGTTAGTAATGCTACAAATATCATGCAAAACCCACACCCAACGTAGAGAAGCTGTTTAAAGCAGTCTAGCTGGCTTGCTTGGAAACTCAACGCTGTAATCATAACTGGAGAATACACGTAAAGGCTTAATTTGAATGCCCTGTTGTAATAAAAAGTTGAACCAATTGAAAACATATGTATTTGAGGTATAAAAAGACTAAGTGCTTTTGACTTAGACGACATGCGACCACTTTCCCCACCCGCCATTTACAATTCCATGCAAACACCTACATTCCGTATTTAGCGGTATATTTAGTTTACCTTGACATTACAGGGTTTTGGGTACCGTGGAAACGCTCATTATGATAACCATTATTACCAATTTCCATACTGAAACACAACAGTGCATTAAGAAAAAATGGGATGGAAAATATGGTGTGAGAAATGGCATATTTAACCCGCAATAAACGTAAATTGGTTTTCTATATATGGAAACCTCGTAAAAAGCTAGCCTTGATCTACAAGTAAACAAATCGATGTTTCAATAGAGAAAGTGGTTAACGGGTGAACCACATTATTTTATCTGACACCTTAACTTACAAAAACAGAGGTGTGCCTTTGTTAGAAAACGATGAGCCCTTAATGATCGACAAGGGGCACTTTTTCTAAATTGCACACAAAGTAAAGCCAGAAGATCCACTAAGAGACGCATACGAAAGCTATAAGCGTAGGCTAAAACCAGCACCAAGAAACCAGCGTGAAATCTATGTACAGAATTCACATTGAAGCACAGATGTATGACGCGTTAAGACTGGAAGGAGAATGGATTAGGTAAAATGGGTAAAGTGAATCTTACGTTTTCATGGGAATTGTTTCAATGCTACAAAGATGAATGAAAAAAGCAACAATGTTAATAAAAACGCTCGGGAAAATAAATGCACCAAAATGTGTTGGGCACAATAGCGCTGATCAGATGACGCTGATCAAGACACTTAGTGACTTGTCTATCGCCTCCTCCATTCACTAATGTAAGTGAAAAGGTGATGCAGAAGCACTGAAGGATGAATTAAAATATAGGCCCAGTATTGCAAAACTCCAAATACACATTTGATTTTCTTCTTAAAGTGCAAAGTGCTTGACAGAGAGAAATTAAATAAAAATAAGAATGGAAGATGGAAATAGTCAGAATGGTTATCACAAAGTAAAGTGCCAAGTCCCAGAAACAGAGGAACTGAAGGAAGAGAGAGCGAGAAAGAGAGCGATAGATAATTAAGAAAAAAGAGTAGAGATACTTCTTCATAGTTACTGCATATAAACAGAAATAGACATAAAATATGAGAAAGCATACAGAATCAACTGAATGTCTGGATCATTAGTTGTTTTGCAGTTGTAAAAATGGCTTAAACTCAGACCCATATCAGCATCTTTCATTTGCATTACAACTGTCAAATAAGGCAGTTTTAATATTGATGGTTTCCCAGGCAAAAGCCCTGAAATGAATAATCTGCAGCAGTGGTTTTCAGAATCAGCCACAAGGGGCCTGTTTAACCAAAACCACCGTGCGGCCTCTAACCAAAACCACCGTGCGGCCTCTAACCAAAACCACCGTGCGGCCTCTAACCAAAACCACCGTGCGGCCTCTAACCAAAACCACCGTGCGGCCTCTAACCAAAACCACCGTGCGGCCTCTAACCAAAACCACCGTGCGGCCTCTAACCAAAACCACCGTGCGGCCTCTAACCAAAACCACCGTGCGGCCTCTAACCAAAACCACCGTGCGGCCTCTAACCAAAACCACCGTGCGGCCTCTAACCAAAACCACCGTGCGGCCTCTAACCAAAACCACCGTGCGGCCTCTAACCAAAACCACCGTGCGGCCTCTAACCAAAACCACCGTGCGGCCTCTAACCAAAACCACCGTGCGGCCTCTAACCAAAACCACCGTGCGGCCTCTAACCAAAACCACCGTGCGGCCTCTAACCAAAACCACCGTGCGGCCTCTTTAACCAAAACCACCGTGCGGCCTCTTTAACCAAAACCACTGCGCGGCCTCTTTAACCAAAACCACTGCGCGGCCTCTTTAACCAAAACCACCGTGCGGCCTCTTTAACCAAAACCACCGTGCGGCCTCTTTAACCAAAACCACTGCGCGGCCTCTTTAACCAAAACCACTGCGCGGCCTCTTTAACCAAAACCACTGCGCGGCCTCTTTAACCAAAACCACTGCGCGGCCTCTTTAACCAAAACCACTGCGCGGCCTCTTTAACCAAAACCACTGCGCGGCCTCTTTAACCAAAACCACTGCGCGGCCTCTTTAACCAAAACCACTGCGCGGCCTCTTTAACCAAAACCACTGCGCGGCCTCTTTAACCAAAACCACTGCGCGGCCTCTTTAACCAAAACCACTGCGCGGCCTCTTTAACCAAAACCACTGCGCGGCCTCTTTAACCAAAACCACTGCGCGGCCTCTTTAACCAAAACCACTGCGCGGCCTCTTTAACCAAAACCACTGCGTGGCCTCTTTAACCAAAACCACTGTGTGGCCTCTTTAACCAAAACCACTGTGTGGCCTCTTTAACCAAAACCACTGTGTGGCCTCTTTAACCAAAACCACTGTGTGGCCTCTAACCAAAACCACCGTGCGGCCTCTAACCAAAACCACTGTGTGGCCTCTAACCAAAACCACCGTGTGGCCTCTAACCAAAACCACTGTGCGGCCTCTAACCAAAACCACTGTGTGGCCTCTAACCAAAACCACTGTGTGGCCTCTAACCAAAACCACTGTGCGGCCTCTTTAACCAAAACCACTGTGCGGCCTCTTTAACCAAAACCACTGTGTGGCCTCTTTAACCAAAACCACTGTGTGGCCTCTAACCAAAACCACTGTGCGGCCTCTTTAACCAAAACCACTGTGTGGCCTCTTTAACCAAAACCACTGTGTGGCCTCTAACCAAAACCACTGTGTGGCCTCTAACCAAAACCACTGTGTGGCCTCTAACCAAAACCACTGTGTGGCCTCTAACCAAAACCACTGTGTGGCCTCTAACCAAAACCACTGTGTGGCCTCTAACCAAAACCACTGTGTGGCCTCTAACCAAAACCACTGTGTGGCCTCTAACCAAAACCACTGTGTGGCCTCTTTAACCAAAACCACTGTGTGGCCTCTTTAACCAAAACCACTGTGTGGCCTCTTTAACCAAAACCACTGTGTGGCCTCTAACCAAAACCACTGTGTGGCCTGTTTAAAACTAAACTAAAACTACTGGATGGGATCATGGGACCAATGGTTAGAAAAAAAACTTAAATAGGGACACGTCTATTAAAGACTAGGTGGCACTAGATATTCACAGAAGGGAACATCTAAACTTCACCTATTGTTCAGTTAAAAGCAAACTGTTTTTGTCAGCCAAATAGTTAATGACAGAATAGTACTTACTCATCGTAAACATCCTCTGTGTCCATTCTCAAGTAGAACTTAGCCAGTTTCACTGACAGAATGATGCTTGGGAGGAGGAACAGGGCACAGCACCCTAGGCCAAACCAGAACGTGTTCTGGGACGAGACAAAATTCAAACAATGTGGAGTCAGTCAATTGCAATTTCAATCATGCTCAGTTCGATATTCTGATAATCAAAGTTAAAACGGATGTGGCTTCGCTTCAAGTTGTTTTTTGAGAAACCCCTGCAATCAGGAACTGGAAACCCTGTTTGGTTGACATCGTTTAAAGTGAATTATACAGAAGCGGGAGCAGACCTTATCCTGTACTGCTGCATTTATGTTCCCTTCCTTCAGGACAACAGAATAATTACCCCACTAGCTTTAACACATGCTTTGCTTGTCTACATTGTCCAGAAACATAACAAGATGCCGTGTCAGACAGACAGACATGATTATACAAGGCTAGCATTCATTTCCTTCTTGTTTCCTACCACCGTTCTCTGTGCCTTTCAGATTCACAACTCTTTCATCTCTGCGGTAGCTAGGATGGTACCCACTGGCCTTAACTGATCATGTGGTGATTTCCCAAAGTCCACATGTACTGGACCAGGCGGGGCTAAGGTGTGAGGTGTCTGATTGGAAAGGGGTGATGGGAAGGTGGACAGGGCCTCATTTGTTGTCTGAATGAGTTCTCCGGCGGGTCTCCTGCCACCCATTTCCTGTTCTAGCTCCTGGACCGACCAACCCCCCACCTAACACCACTGCAGACTCTTTACCTTAGACACACATGGACCCTGTACTGCGCCTCAGGCTTTCCACACATCATGCCAATAGTGGGTGCACAAAAAAAAGAACGGGCATCCACAGAAAGAGCCTTGTCATCCGGTCCCGGGAGTACGAGGGGGTTTCTAAGGTAAACACCAGGGGAAGCTGTATGGACCGATGCTGCTAGAATCTATCACGTGTGCACACACACACACTTGTGCCCTCCCACACACACACACACACACACACACACACACACACACATCACCAACTTCAATAGAGCTGGTTGAAGGCTGTCTGCTGATTAACATTTTCCAGAGACTAACTTCTAGACCCCCTTAGATGCCTTCAAAGGTACACCCTGGCCTGAATCTCTATCTGCCAGCCCCCCTTTTCGATTATCAGGAGGCCTTATACAGAGTTTTTTGTTACCATAGAATCGACCAATACGCTGCAGGCTATTATCTCCACAGTGTCCACTATGTTGCTGAAGGGCTTGCATGCCGCCACCTCCATCGCCAGCTGGGTAAAGGGCAAGTTACAGTAAATACAGTAAATTAGGGTCAATTCATGATGCTAGGGTCAATTCACGATGCTAGGGTCAATTCATGATGCTAGGGTCAATTCATGATGCTAGGGTCAATTCATGATGCTAGGGTCAATTCATGATGCTAGGGTCAATTCATGATGCTAGGGTCAATTCATGATACTAGGGTCAATTCATGATGCTAGGGTCGATTCATGATGTTAGTGTCTATTCATGTTGTTAGGGTCAATTCAAGACAGTACAGCTTTACATGTGAACATGTAATGATCAACGTTTTTGCAAACAAGTCACTTTTTGTACAATTCCATTTGGCGGTATAAACCAGTCTGTTGAATTAGTGATTTACTAAATAACTATATTTCTACATTGTATAATACTCGTATACTTCAAGTAAAGTTTTTTTCTGAGAAACAAAGTTTCAAGGCTAACTAAAAAGTCCCCCATAGCCGAGCTGTAACAGGCAGTAACAAACTCATAGGAAATAAATACTTACAGAGGTCTTGACCCACTCTATGTACTGCCTGAAGTAGCCAACAATGGTTTGCTTGTACCTTTCTGTTTCCTAATGGAGGAGGATAATATGTTTGCTGCTGAGAATTATCATAGCATTAAAATGAAAACAACATTACAAAGTGTTTGTAGTTACCTGGTCGACGACCTGCGATGCATTCTCAGAGATGAGATGCTGGGCTGCTTCAATGGTTGTCAGCACATTAGTGACTTTTTTCTGGACGGGGCAAAACAGAGGTAGGTTCATGACTATAATGTTGGTTAAGTTCAACGGAGCTCGAGCACAGTCTGTATTTAGTGCTTATGACGTTAGCTGAATAGGTTTTCTTACCGGCAGGTCTGAGTCAGTCCTCTCCAGTAGTCTGATGCTCTGGTTCAGCATACTCTTTGAAAAGCAGAAGTTAACAAAACGAAGGTCAGCAGCTACAAAACAGGTGTTCATTAATAAACCCTAAAACCATTACCATTAACAGGGAGGACGAGAAAGGCACGATTTTCACAGAGGTTTGACAGTTCGGCAATAAGCACACTTAGAAACTGTGAGAAAAGGGCAAATAAAACTCCAACTGCATAATAAAAAACAATGGGTGTTCGTAGTGGAAATGGTCTTGGTCGTTTGTGTTGACATTGTAATACATTGTAAAACATTTTTGCACTGCTCAATGAATATGTTGATATGACCGATAGATGGAATAAATGTCAAACACCACGCTGATCCAGGTATATAATCACATGCACACATAAGTCTAGTTTATTTGATTATGGCCTGTAACAGGTACTGTTAAAGTCAAAGCATAACAAATGTGCTTGTTTGAGAGTGTGGTTTACACCCAGGCAGTCGACAGGAAGGCTGAAATAATGCAGTTTGAGATTAATAGATTTTATTTATGACTTAACAGAAATTGATGCTGGTCCCGCTTCACACATTGCTTTAAATGTAGTCCACGTCTAAAAAGCCGGCTCTAGACTTTTGAGAGCCCTTAGGGAAATTAAATATGGGGGGCTCCCTCTCTCCTAAAAGCCCGGGGCCCTAAGTGACCGCTTATAGAGGGTTGCCCT
Organism: Dallia pectoralis; assembly: GCA_029465975.1. Lineage (NCBI taxonomy): Eukaryota > Metazoa > Chordata > Actinopteri > Esociformes > Umbridae > Dallia > Dallia pectoralis. Next base: position 8,764,844 of record CM055729.1, on the reverse strand, counting down.
AAAACCGGCATTGCTGAAAAGGGTTTATATCAATGTCATAGATAAGTCTACTCTGGTCTGAAACAGATTGTTTATGGATATGGCCAAGGCATGCCTGGGAAGACCAACGAATCAGACACAAGGAACGTGTTTTAACATGTACAACTCCATGCTGTAGCAGTGAGCACCAATATCAAGAATGATATTATACTGACGTATACGTAATATATGTACATAAAAATGTCCATATGTGCTCGACAAAATGGGTGAAGTGAGGAGAACCTGTACTGTAACAGTACAAATATAAAAACATTTAGGAAACAAATGCTTACCCTTGCTCTTACATATTTCTTGGCATCCATTAATTAAAGTAGAAACAGGGAATGGGTTAAAAAGGAAATTTACAAAGATGTTTTTGGATATTGCGATATTCCGGTTTTCAGAATCAGAATCAGGTTTATTCGCCATCAGGTAAATGTAGTTTTGTGTAAGTACACTGAAGAGCAAACACATTATGACCCCACTAACAGGTGGCAGGAATAACATTGATCATCTCCTTACAAGGGCGCATGTCAAGGTCTAGCTGCGTGCACACCACGGTCGACGTACTGCTACAAAGAGACAAGCGAGTCGCGACCATTAATTTCCAACGAGAGCCAGCTACACTCTGCGACTGTGGGTGGAGCTCTGCTCTGAGACATAATCTCCCAGCGAGTGTGACATCTCAAAGTTCAGATATATTTAACTTTACGCTAACGGCAAGTTCGGCGATAATAACCAATTACAGGGTAGATGTTCTCTGAATCAGGAAGTCCCTTGTAGTTTCTACTAGCTACTTAACTCCCTCACTAGCTAAAAACATGAATGAGAGATTTTCAGAGGTTTTCCTATCATGTATGATGCGTCACTGGCTTTGTACGGATATTTAATTAAAAAAATTGATGCATGGAAGATGTTTCAGAGATCATGTTTGAGTGAACATGAATTAAGTAATATGAACTAAATTGCTATTTAAAAAAATTGACAAATCATCAAATTGGCATTACGTTAAGTTGAGACGCAATAATATTTTTTTGTAGTAAAATAGTTTTAATAATTTGCGCTTTCTGACAGTTATGGTTACACATCTGAAATGGAATGACAGTAATTACCATTGCTTGCTCCATTGGGATGACCTGCTGACTGTGAATCTGGCGAAGACTGTAGGCTTGGCCCTTTAGAGAGGTCTGAAGGGACCCTTTGGGCTGTGGATACATTAGTGTCATTCAGAGCAGAAACATTAAGACACTATCACTATCAGATACATTTCATAACTGCTACATAGAAAAATACCTTTATGTATTATAATGTTTGGACATTTGGATTTCTGTTTAACAGTTTTGTACCCAAGTAGCTATAGTCCCATACATGTAGTGGCAGACAGAGGCCAGGTACTGATTTAATAACATACCACCTGTACAAAACAACATAGTCCACAGACTTACACATCCAAATCAGTATAAGAAAATGTCTCAATGAATGAATGTAACGCAACTTAAAAAGGATGCATGAACCCATTGAATTATGAATAGAATCCTGTTATAAACCCAGATTCTCTATAAGCGAACTCTTCTCTGCTTCTGCTAAGCATGTTTTTGGATGCCAACAGGACGGGCAGTTGGTGGCAAAGGCAGGAGTACAATATCTACACACTTACAGTATCTCCCCAGCGAAGGTCACTTCAAATGGGCTTCTTTGCACTGAGCATATTGCAATGTTTGGAAAGCCCTGAGTTGAACCCATTATTTTGGGCCATGAATGGGGAGCCTGTGTGAGAATCCAACCCCCAAATAGGAAACGCTCAACAGTTTGTCTGTGTGTGTGTGTGTGTTTGTTAACTGCAAACCGCCTTAAGGCTATGCGGCTTGAAAAAGACACGTGGAGCTTTCCTCCCATTCCTTTTCATGCCTACTTTGAATCGTGCTGTAAAGTTACGTCTAAATGTAATTTAGTGCCTCGCAACTGGTACACTGAGAAAACACCATATGGACGCCTGGAGCCACGTCGGTTTCAGAGCAAGACTGTTCCCTGGGACCGATAGTCATTTGTACTTCTCACCATAAGGTCTGTCTGTGCCTCAAGCTCACTGGCATATGACAGCAAGTCCACCTGTGTCACTCCTTTGTTAACCTGAAAATGAGCAAAAATAGAATTATAGAGAATATACTGGCATTCATAAGGTGCTATGACATGGTTTAGTGCACACAGTTGACATAAGACTAATAATTTTAATATCCAATCCTCTTGTCGTTGCATAAAAGCCAAACATTTGTATTTAATTTTTACATTATACTTCTATCTGGAGCTACTTATGAGTTCATACATTTTCATACCTTCCCCCATATCGGAATCAAACCCATAAACCTGCTGTCCAGAAGACATGGTTGATTAACTGAGCCAAAATAGACCGCTTCACTAAAAACAGCTGTAAACGAGTTGTCCTATAGATATATAGATAAAGATTGACCCTGTTTCTGGACTGTACAGCCAGGGTTTGTCTGCATGTTGACCAAAAGTAAACGGAGCAGTTAAAAACATTTTAAATGCGCACATTAGACTCGTACACCATTTTGCTGACACCCTCTCACTACATCAGTCTATACATGTGTCTAATAGGAGATACTACCTTATTCAAGTTAGGGGACATATATAAACAAAAATGGTGAATGTCATTTATATCTTACTCAAAAGGATCAGGATAAAGGTGTGATGAGGAGACCAGAAGAGGACACTAGATTATTAAAGGGAATATCAACTACTAGCCACTGGTCTCCCCAGATAAGTATTAGTGATTGTAGGTGTTGTAAGACAAGCCTAACACCAGTGACAATATTGCACATATTTCTACCAGGGAATTCGGTACATGCTAATGTTTCGTACATGCTAATGTTTCGTACATGCTAATGTTTCCTGCTAATGTTTCGTACATGCTAATGTTTTAGTAAAGCAGTAGCAACTCATTGACACGTGAGTTGAAAGAGAAAGACGAGGACTGATTAAGCCCCATTAAACTAGCCTCTGTATATTGTAAATGCCAGCCCTATAGTATAGGCTATATATTACCTCGTCCAAATAGGCTGCGTAGTTGATTTCAGCCACTCCTGTCTCGGAAAAGTCCACGAGGCTTTGCTTGCCCTCAGGCGTAAGCAGGACAATGTCTCTCAGGTCAATATTCACATTTTCAAACATCTCTTCAACATCTTTGGTGTACTGGAAAAAGGGACAACAAGCAGATAAACTTAGCAAAAGCTTGGAATTGTAGTTATACTTATATTTTATACAGCCCTTTTGTATATTTAACCTTGTTCAAAGACTTCTATGTATTTATGTTATAGGACATGTAAGGATTTTAAGCAGCGCTTAAAAAAATCTTCACTAGCAAAAAGCCACATTGAACAAAGAAACTGTAAAACAAAATAATTGAAATGTTAATAAAGATGACCATTATTGTATTTGCTTTATAAAGACACTAATCCAAAATTAGAGTACAATTAAACCCACTAAACCTATCAAACTTATGTTAGCCCGCTCAATCACTCGCTTATTGTTCACCTTTACAATTATAGACATGTGATAATCTTGCCAGAACAGTCTGCTTGCTGGACATTAGACAGGACTGGTATCAAGTCAAACAGGCAATGATAGAGGAATGCTAATGCTAAAGCTTACTAGCCTACCCTGGTTTGGAAATAACCCCACGTTATCTACTGATAATCAATATTTGGAAATACCATCTCAGCTCTGTAATGACTTTTTTGGTGCCTGTGAGATCAATCCTGGGTGTTGCTCATATACACATTAGCGAATTTGACCACGGCCTGATTTAGAAATAACTGTACATGACATAGTCTGCAGCTATCCACTAAGTGTCCTTAAATGAGTATGTGCAGGTCAGCACCATGCAGGTGACTACTGACCAGGCTGGAGTTGAGGAAGGTCGAGACATTGAAGAGTTTGTCCAGGCGCATCGCTGAATAGATACCTTGGTTGTCTTTGCAATTACTGAGAGGCAGAATGAGTGAGAAGAGAAAACATTACATTGATTACATGTCCATTCATCCATATGAACTGTATTGCTTTCTTAGGAAGCTCTTTTTGCTGCCCTCTAGTGGGGAGATCTGGAAACTCACGGACCATTAACATATGACGCACGGAAAAGAGCGTACGCAAAGCAACGATGAATGTCAAAACGACTCTCCTTTACCCATCCAGGTTTGTCTTTTGTACAATTCACATTAACTTAATCATTATGATAATGTCTGTACAAAGCATATCTCATAGTTCACCAATTAGGAAGGAACAGCCAATAGTGTTACAGCTGATTATATCCTGTCCGCACAAATTGAAAAACAATGAAAGCTGTCGTAATCTCAGGGCAAAGACATAATTGCATTAAATCCCACACACCATTAAAATATTTCTAATATTCCGAAAAGAATGTGTGACATTAAGCAGAATATAGACACGTCCTTTAAGTATAGCCAGCATTACCTGTAGAAACTCTCCACTGTCAGATCCAGCTCTGAGTCGTTGTACAGGTACCCAGGGATGAAGTTCCTCCAATCAGGGTTCACCAGGTTAGGAGTATCCAGAACCTGGGTCACGACCCAAAGATAACGCCGTCATATCGTGTTCCGATTAGAATTATAGAACCGGACCATTTACAATATAAACAGTAACACGATGACCGTCATTTCAGCATAACTTGCCTTGAACAGCTGCTTGGTGTGAAAAGGCTCACAGACCAGCTTCTCCATGTTTCCCCCAACCAGAAACATGGCCGTCACCACTCCCATCAGAACCCAGGAGAACAGGAAGCTGAAGCCCACACCACTGTGGCAAGCACAAAAACATTCCAGGAATTTTCCATCGGCACAAACACATTTTCGATTAAACAACATCATCACTACACAGGTGCACCTCATGAAGGGAAAAATGTGCAATTTGTCACGCAACACAATTTCACTGATGATTTCTGAACATGTTATTGTAATTCTGACTGTAGGAAGGTCCACGGGGACCGCTGATGAAACTGTCAGAAACCGTCTGAGGGGAGCTCATCTGTGTGCTCTTCATCCGGGTCTTCACCTGACTGCCCTTGGCCGCAACCTTCATTGTCACAGGCACGCTGGATATGTGTGCGTCTTATAGATAAATCAATGTTTTCGTTTCGACCGTAACTCAATACAACCTCATAAATTGCAGCATTTTGTTTTGATACATATGTTTATTTTTTGAAGGATAGTCAGTCAGACAGCTGCAGACAGATATACCGTAGACAGACGTATTACTCACGCCATGAGCAGAGTGCCTCCGGTATTGGAGACACAGCCGCGGGTGGTGGGGGAGGCGTGCTTGTCGTATCCTAGGTTACCACACAGTATTGCCAGGAAGTTGAAGGACAGGATGAGCACCACCAGACAGCACAAGCCGATACAGCTGATCCACCTGTAGGGGGAACCGTAGAGTCAGTCCAAGTAACAACCAACCACTGTGTTAATGCGTCACAGCTCAATCTGCTGTAGTAATTAACCCAGCTTGTCAAAATATGGGTTATATATGAGTCTGGTCCTGTTCTGTTACACACATTAACATTTTGTTTAGAAAGGACTTCTTATTCTTTTTTGTTATATCAGATCTGTTTTTTTTTCTTCAAATTGAATGTCTCAAAACATTCTAGAAATCACCTTGTAATATATAATGTAAACATATAGCTTGTCTATGTCCACACACACAAAAGTTACCACTTGGTAGAATGACTGCCAATGTTGTCGTTTAGAATAACAGCCATTTAAAATAACATTGTACCGACTTTGCACACCTTCTAGTGCAGCACATGTGTAACCATAGTGGTGAAAGTTAGTATCTAAGAATCATACGCCAGTGACTTTATACCACTGATTTTGAAGATTTTGTCCAGAAAATAATCAACTAAATGTCCCAGGATTGCATTTCCACAAGACTGAGGCAGGTTGACCTAACATCTTTGTACATGTTTCTATTGAACATTCCAACCAACAACAGCTGCTTTTGTGACACAGATCCCAGTTCCCGATGGTACCTGTAGAATTCCATTTCGTCAATCTCAGGGTACAAGTCCTCTATCTTGGACTGAGTGTGACTGATGAAGTTGGTGAAGTTGTTCAGGCTGCTGTGCACAGGGAACACCTTGTTGAAGCTGCTGATGTTGGAGCCGATGGCATCAAACATGCTGCGGGCTCCTGGGAGATAGAATGTATGGGATAAGAAAGAATGTATAGGATTATAAGGAATGTATAGGATTATAAGGAATGTATAGGATTATAAGGAATGTATAGGATTATAAGGAATGTATAGGATTATAAGGAATGTATAGGATTATAAGGAATGTATTCCGACCGTATCTTAACAGTATCTTAACGTAATCCCGCTCACCATCGATTACATTCGTCAGCTGATCATTCACCAATCCTGGAGTGTCGTTGAAAGAGGCAAAGCCCTGTTTGGAGAAGGAAATAGAAAGCCACGTTTGCGTCAAAGACATTTCTTTTACCTCACAATTATCATCGAACCATTTGACAACATTTCAAGACTCACCCGTTGAACAATACTACTGAGGTCTGTTTTCAGCACTTGGTTCACACTTTCCAGCTGATTGTGCACATTGGGTAACTGCAACACAAGACACACCCAGTTAGAATGCACAAGACACACCCAGTTAGAATGCACAAGACACACCCAGTTAGAATGCACAAGACACACCCTCTTAGAACACACAAGACACACCCAGCTAAAATGCACAAGACAGACCCACTTAGAATGCACAAGACACACCCACTTAGAATGCATTTTTGCTTAAGCAGTGCACCTCACACGACAGGGGGGAAAAACAGATTGTTAAAAGACCAAAAAAATTCACATTGTTACAGCACGTCTGCACAAAAATGATTAACATCTAAACAAAAGTGTGCCAGCGTACCCGGGTGAAGTTGCCACTGACATGGAGCAGTGCGAGCGAGCGGCGAATGGAGCGGCAGAGCTGAGCGGTGGTGGCGTCCGAATCCTCGTCTCTGCAGCCTGGGTCATTGAGCGATCGGTTTATGCTGGAGCGCACCAGGCTCAGGTTATGGTGGAGCTTTCCAGTTGCCTCCTGAAGAACCTCCAAGGAGACACTCGCATTCTCCAGGGCCTCCTTGGTATCCCGCATGGCTGGTGTTGGAAAACAAAGGCAAGACAGAGAGGTGGTAAGCCTGGGTAGAGGTGGGCATGGTAAACACTCATGTATGGACACGCATGCTTACACACACACACACACACACACGTACCAACCACACAAACATGCACTTACTTACACACAAAAATATATATAATTCAGACAGGGACAAGTGAACAACAATAGTTGCAGGTTTAGTCCATGGCTGGAACAAGGTCAAAGGTTGGGAAGTGAGGCAATATGCTTAATGAATCCGTAATGACTCATAATTAAGATGGCAGAGGGGTGAAGGTTTGGAAACCTCAAAATGGAGTAGGGAAGCGTTAAGTACACAAACATGGATGTTGAGTGGTTTAGACTAGTCCCAGATCTGTTCATGCCGTTTCATCTTTGACAGTTACACTACACAAACTGAAGAAAAACAGATCTCGGACCAGATTGACCTAAAAGCCAGGTGAAACACAAGGGTAACCAACCACATCAGGGAAACATAAGATCTCAAGTTCACAAGGTCAGGGGGTCATCGGTCAGGGTTCATTTACTGTTACCTTTAATGGCCCTCTGCACTTTGACTTTACGACAACGAGTAAAAAGAAAAAAAAGGACGCCTACTTAAGCCATTAATGTTCTGGTATGCCTCGTTAAGGGCTAATTAACAAGATCTTTCTAGAACAATACCAATGCTGCTGTTCTATGTTCTAGTTACTTTTGAAGATACTCATAACTTGCATCCAATTTTAGTACAATTTTGTCACTGCTAGAGAGTAATTTTGGCAATACCAGTATCAGATGAAACAGGAAATGACATCACAAGTGCAGGAAATACCTCCAGCCATATTGAGTGCCCCTTCCAGTGCAGGACGCACCACTTTGCCCAACTCGTCATAAATCCTTCCTCCCAGCAAAGGACCCACATCTGAGAGTGGGGAAAGACGTAGCATAATATGACATCCTGGTTGAGGGGATTAATTTCATTCAGGAATTAAGATCAGCGTTCAGTTTAAACTTGTCAGTTGATAGGGTGATAGTGTTAAAGTTATGCAAACATCAACATATTCTGTATGGGGTTTCAGACGGGAAACTTACTATCTAGGTCAGAAATGACTTTATTCTTGGCAGTGGCATATTGGAATACTAGGAAATCAATTTGCTGTGAAAAAAGAGCATAATACAGTTAGTGTTTCGATTTTATTAGCATGAACAATTGCATAATATTGTAATTATTTTTGCTTTATACTTCTGCAGTATGGATTTAAGACTACAGGGTTAACGCGGCTACGGGAACACCATTAACGCGGCTACGGGAACACCGGTAACGCGGCTCCGGGAACACCGGTAACGCGGCTCCGGGAACACCGGTAACGCGGCTCCGGGAACACCGGTAACGCGGCTACGGGAACACCGGTAACGCAGCTACAGGAACACAGTTAACGAGGCTACAGGAACACAGTTAACGAGGCTACAGGAACACCGGTAACGCGGCTACAGGAACACCGTTAACGCGGCTACAGGAACACCGGTAACGCAGCTACAGGAACACAGTTAACGAGGCTACAGAAATACACAGTTAACGAGGCTACAGGAACACCGGTAACGCGGCTACAGGAACACTGTTAACGCGGCTACAGTAAGAAAGGCCCTACCATTGGTGTCTCATTTGAAAATCTATGCAGGTCCCTCAGGTTGCTACTGATCAATCTCCTCATGCTTTTGTACTGAGTGCTCAGGTTCTGGTTAGCTGCATATGAACACAGTACTCCAGCCCTGCGGACAGAAAACAGCAGAGCAGAGGAACGTTAAAGGAGGCAAAGATCACAACAACCTAAGAGTTTTGGAAAACATTGTTGAGGGTTTTTAGCTGCCAATGCAAATGCCCAGATTCATGGGTTTGAATTTAGGACATGAGCTTGTTGAGTAATATACAATCCTGCAGTTTATCATGCTGTCTCTGGGAAACAAAGCATCAAAATGTCAGAAAATATATGCACCTTAACACAATTGTTGTATCTAACTAAGTAAGTTTCTAAGATCATACATTTTTATTTTCAACAATGAATATACTGTTTCCCGAAAACCTATTGGGCCACCTAAAGATTTGATCAACCTCAAATCAACTAAGCATTGAGTACATGTTGTTGAATTTTTATTACACATATTGTTTGTATTATTAGGGGATATTATAATTTGAAAAATACAAATGTGTCTAATCTAAATTGTCCTTGACTTTGTTATAAATACAGCTTAATACTAAAGTTCACCCAACAATGAACACAAAGACTACAAGGAGGCCTTGTATGTGCAAATGAATAACAATAGCATACAATTGCCAGCAGGTGGCGATAGAAGTCCATAGAGTATTACTGTCACATGTTACAATATTTAAACACGTGAAATGAATCATGAAACCCATAATCTGTAACCATTCAGGTAGTTAACATAATATAATAACTCAACTCAAACATTACTGAACATTGTGTCTAATGTACACAAAACGAATGTGTCCCTGCTACAAATAGCTCATAAGGTGGCTCTGATTCTAGTGTTAATTAGCTCCATTCAACACCAAGGGGAACCATGTCCATATATTAAGCCATTGTATACATGACTCATTCAATCCCTCCTGATAACAACCCCAGTTTCTAAAATTGTCTGAGTAGCCAGGTTCTCCGAAGCAGAACCTAGGAACTGAGGCTGGGTTCCCGACCTGTATAATGTATTTGATGAACACGGGAGCACACACATCTGAAACAACATGTCAATGAGTTGTCAAGCTCTAAACCACTTGAATCAAGCAACTTACTTGTCAGACTTGTGAGGAGTCCACAAGAAATAGTACGGAAAGGATTTGAAAAAAATATGGTGAAAGCACAATATCTATTCTACGCTGGATCTGGTACTACGCTGGTTGTGGTACTACGCTGGTTGTGGTACTACGCTGGTTGTGGTACTACGCTGGTTGTGGTACTACGCTGGTTGTGGTACTACGCTGGTTGTGGTACTACGCTGGTTGTGGTACTACGCTGGTTGTGGTACTACACTGGTTGTGGTACTACGCTGGTTGTGGTACTACGCGAGTTGTGGTATTACGCGAGTTGTGGTATTACGCGAGTTGTGGTATTACGCGAGTTGTGGTATTACGCGAGTTGTGGTATTACGCTAGTTGTGGTACTACGCTAGTTGTGGTACTACGCTAGTTGTGGTACTACGCTAGTTGTGGTACTACGCTAGTTGTGGTACTACGCTAGTTGTGTTACTACGCTAGTTGTGGTACTACGCTAGTTGTGGTATTACGTAGTTGTGGTATTACGCTAGTTGTGGTACTACGCTAGCTGTGGTATTACGCTAGTTGTGGTACTACGCTAGCTGTGGTATTACGCTAGTTGTGGTACTACGCTAGCTGTGGTATTACGCTAGTTGTGGTACTACGCTAGCTGTGGTATTACGCTAACTGTGGTACTACGCTAACTGTGGTACTACGCTAGCTGTGGTACTACGCTAGCTGTGGTACTACGCTAGTTGTGGTACTATGTGCTTTCTGACCAAAATGACATCTGTACCTAAATGGATATAAAGTCCAAAGTTGTACACTGTGAAGAGCACAGTCTGCCATCTGGCAGGCCAGGCCAAATGATGGTATGCAAAAAGGATTCTGCTGTCATCTATAGAAAAATTAAATGTTTAGTTGACCTCACAGGGTCACTAAAAATATAAGCCCTATCACTTAGTCCTAAAAGAAGAGTGTTTACCAGCCGTGCCTTTGTTCTGTCTATATGGTTGAAATTTTTTTAAATCTTGAAAACAAGTACTGGATACAGCTTGGTCTATGTGTGTGTGTGTGTGTGTGTGTGTGTGTGTCTGCATGTGTTTGTGTGTGTCTGTGTGTGTGTGTGTGAGTGTGTGTGTGTGTGTGTCTGTGTGTGGGCCAGAACTGCTTCATGTGTGCACACTGTTTTAGTTTGTGTGTTTAAGGGGCTAAGCCAGGGGTCCCCAAACTTTTTTCTGTGAGGGCCACATCATTTTCCCTTTCCCTAATGGGGGGCCGGGTCGGTCTGTAACGAAACAATGACATGGGCCAGAGTGACTACCAGTATCATTGTGGAGATTCTAATATGATTATAAATGTATTATGCCTCCTAATGCTAGATTAACATTAGTTTATTTTTTTGTTATGCACCGTACATACAAATGAACATTACATTTAAGAGATTTTTTTCATATTTATTGCTATTGAAATTAAAACATACAATCAGTGTGAACTGTGGGCTTGCTTCTGGCTGGTGAGATGTCCAACGTCAAATTCCATTCCTGTCACAGCCAGTCTCAAAGACTGATGCAAATGTTCATCAGTGGGTCTTGATCTTATGGGAGTTTTCATCAGTTTCATGCGTGAAAAGGTTTGCTCACAGATGTACGTGCTGCCAAAAAGTGTGGACATTTTCATCGCATGCCTTTTGATGTTTGGGTATGTCTCGTTAGGGAGGGCAGCATAGAATTCAATAAGACTGTTGGGTTTCATAGTGTCGGCGCAGATTGTATTCTTTGAACACAGATACTGTTTCGTGACCGATGAGGCAAACAGCCATTTCTTTGCATTGAACAAAAAAATAATCACTTGTCCACTGTTGGTTAAATACCCTGTATTCGGAATCAACTTTTCTCTTTCTCAACCGTTTGGCCATTTTGTTGTGTCTTATTTTTCTTGCTGGTGCGGGTGCACCTGACATAAGAGAGAAACCCTTGCGTGCTCGCAGATATGATTACCGTATTGTTTGCACTATAGGGCGCACTTAAAAGCCTGTAATTCTCTCAAAAAACAACAGTTTGCCTTATAATCCGAAGCGCCTTATATATGGATTAATTCTGATTTTGCTTACTGACCTCTAAGCGATTTTGTGTGGTACAAGGCATTGACTGCGCTAAGTCAAAACTTTTAGTACAACATTGGTAATCAACAAAGCCGCACCGCTTGCAGCATTACGGTACCGTAGCCAGGAGCGTCGCGGAGTAATACATACTGTGCTTCACCAAAACAGCAACACTGACTCGGATAAAGACGAGTGGGATTCTGATTTATCTGACAGTTGTTTTCCGCTTAATGCGAATTATAGTCCGGTGCACTTAATATATGAAAAAAGATCGAAAATAGACCATTCATTGACAATGCGCCTTATAATCTAGTGCACCATATAGTGCGAAAAATACCTTTTTTTTTTTCTTCAAAATATGTCTCTGGCATTCGTCAGAGGGCCGGTCCAAATGAGGGGGCGGGCCGGATTCGGCCCGCGGGCCTTAGTTTGGGGAACCCTGGGCTAAGCAATGAAAATATAAATCCTCATGTGTATGATATTGGCGGACGGATAGATGTGCACAGTCATAACTGATGGGGGTCTCCTGCCTGTAACATACATTAGCCAAGTTATACTGTTCTATGCTGATGTGCTATTAATATAAAGCACGTAAAATGGAGACTTTAATATCTTGGTGATGTCTAACATTAAGGCCTGTATTAAGAAGTCAGCATGCAGATTAAGGATGTATCAAAATGGCAAGTGGATTGCAAAAGCCTTTAGTGCAAAATGCTCTCTGTATCACTTTCACTCTCCGTATCACTCTCACTCTCTGTATCACTCTCACTCTTGTTATCAATCTCAGTATTACTCTTTGTATACCTCTCTGTATCACTCTCTATCTCACTCACTCTCTGTATCACTCTCACTCTCTGAATCACTCTCCATCTCACTCTCTCAGTATCTCCCTCTCTCTCACTATCTCTCTGTACCTCTCTCTCACTATCTCTCTGTATTTCTCTCTCTCAGTATCACTCTGTATTTCTCTTTCTCAGTATCACTCTCAGTATCACTCTCACTATCTCTGTGTCTCCCCCCCCCCCTCTGTGTCTCTCTCTCCCCCCTCTGGGTCTCTCTCCCCCTCTGTGCATCTCTCTCTCCCTCTCTCCCCCTCTGTGCATCTCTCTCTCCCTCTCTCCCCCTCTATGCATCTCTCTCTCACCCCCCTCTATGCATCTCTCTCTCACCCCCTCTATGCATCTCTCTCTCTCTCTCTCCCCCTCTATGCATCTCTCTCTCTCTCTCTATGCATCTCTCTCTCTCACCCCCTCTATGCATCTCTCTCTCTCACCCCCCTCTATGCATCTCTCTCTCTCTCTCCCCCTCTATGCATCTCTCTCTCTCTCTCTATGCATCTCTCTCTCTCTCTCTCTATGCATCTCTCTCTCTCTCTCTCCCCCTCTATGCATCTCTCTCTCTCTCTCCCCCCTATGCATCTCTCTCTCTCTCTCTCCCCCTCTATGCATCTCTCTCTCTCTCTCTCCCCCTCTATGCCTCTCTCTCTCTCTCCCCCTCTATGCATCTCTCTCTCTCTCTCTCCCTCCCCCCCCTCTATGCATCTCTCTCTCTCTCTCTCTCTCCCTCATCCCTCTCTGCATCTCTCTCTCTCTCTCCCCCCTCTATGCATCTCTCTCTCTCTCCCCTCTCTATGCATCTCTCTCTCTCTCCCCCTCTATGCATCTCTCTCTCTCTCCCCCTCTATGCATCTCTCTCTCCCCCCTCTATGCATCTCTCTCTCTCCCCCTCTATGCATCTCTCTCTCTCCCCCTCTATGCATCTCTCTCTCTCTCCCCCTCTATGCATCTCTCTCTCTCTCCCCCTCTATGCATCTCTCTCTCTCTCCCCCTCTATGCATCTCTCTCTCTCCCCCCTCTATGCATCTCTCTCTCTCCCCCCTCTATGCATCTCTCTCTCTCCCCCCCCTCTATGCATCTCTCTCTCTCTCCCCCTCTCTCATCCCCCCTCTATGCATCTCTCTCTCACCCCCTCTATGCATCTCTCTCTCTCCCCCTCTATGCATCTCTCTCTCTCTCCCCCCCTCTATGCATCTCTCTCTCTCTCCCCCTCTCTCTCTCCCCCTGCACCTCTCTCTCTCCCCCTCTATGCACCTCTCTCTCTCCCCCTCTATGCACCTCTCTCTCTCCCCCTCTATGCACCTCTCTCTCTCCCCCTCTATGCATCTCTCTCTCTCCCCCTCTATGCCTCTCTCTCCCCCCTCTATGCATCTCTCTCTCTCCCTCTCTCCCTCATCTCTCTCTCTCTCTCTCTCCCCCCTCTATGCATCTCTCTCTCTCTCCCTCCCCCTCTATGCATCTCTCTCTCTCCTCCCTCTATGCATCTCTCTCTCCCCCTCTATGCATCTCTCTCTCTCTCCCCCCTCTATGCATCTCTCTCTCTCTCTCTCCCCCTCTATGCATCTCTCTCTCTCCCCCTCTCATCTCTCTCTCCCCCTCTATGCATCCTCTCTCTCTCTCTCCCCCTCTATGCATCTCTCTCTCTCTCCCCCTCTCTGCATCTCTCTCTCTCCCCCTCTATGCATCTCTCTCTCTCACCCCCTCTATGCATCTCTCTCTCTCTCCCCCTCTATGCATCTCTCTCTCTCTCTCCCCCTCTATGCATCTCTCTCTCTCTCCCCCTCTATGCATCTCTCTCTCTCCCCCTCTGTGCATCTCTCTCTCTCTCTCCCCCCTCTATGCATCTCTCTCTCTCTCCCCCCTCTATGCATCTCTCTCTCTCTCTCCCCCTCTATGCATCTCTCTCTCTCTCTCCTCTCCCCCTCTATGCATCTCTCTCTCTCCCCCTCTATGCATCTCTCTCTCTCCCCCCCCTCTATGCATCTCTCTCTCTCCCCCCTATGCATCTCTCTCTCTCCCCCCTCTATGCATCTCTCTCTCTCCCCCCTCTATGCATCTCTCTCTCTCCCCCTCTATGCATCTCTCTCTCCCCCTCTATGCATCTCTCTCTCTCCCCCTCTATGCATCTCTCTCTCTCCCCCCTCTATGCATCTCTCTCTCTCCCCCTCTATGCATCTCTCTCTCTCTCCCCCCTCTATGCATCTCTCTCTCTCCCCCCTCTATGCATCTCTCTCTCTCCCCCCTCTATGCATCTCTCTCTCTCCCCCCTCTATGCATCTCTCTCTCTCTCCCCCTCTATGCATCTCTCTCTCTCTCTCCCCCTCTATGCATCTCTCTCTCTCCCCCTCTATGCATCTCTCTCTCTCCCCCCCTCTATGCATCTCTCTCTCTCCCCCCCCTCTATGCATCTCTCTCTCCCCCCTCTATGCACTCTCTCTCTCCCCCTCTATGCACTCTCTCTCTCCCCCTCTATGCACCTCTCTCTCTCCCCCTCTATGCACCTCTCTCTCTCCCCCTCTATGCACCTCTCTCTCCCCCCTCTATGCATCTCTCTCTCTCCCCCTCTATGCATCTCTCTCTCTCTCTCTCTCACCCCCTCTATGCATCTCTCTCTCTCTCCCCCTCTATGCATCTCTCTCTCTCTCTCTCCCCCCTCTATGCACCTCGCTCTCTCTCTCTCCCCTCTATGCACCTCGCTCTCTCTCTCTCCCCCTCTATGCATCTCTCTCTCTCTCTCCCCCCTCTATGCATCTCTCTCTCTCTCTCTCTCTCTCCCCCTCTGTGCATCTCTCTCTCTCCCCCTCTCTCTCTCTCCCCTCTATGCATCTCTCTCTCTCTCCCCCCTCTATGCATCTCTCTCTCACCCCCTCTATGCATCTCTCTCTCTCCCCCTCTATGCATCTCTCTCTCTCTCACCCCCTCTATGCATCTCTCTCTCTCTCTCCCCCTCTATGCATCTCTCTCTCTCTCTCTCCCCCTCTATGCATCTCTCTCTCTCACCCCCTCTATGCATCTCTCTCTCTCTCTCCCCCTCTATGCATCTCTCTCTCTCTCTCTCCCCCTCTATGCATCTCTCTCTCTCACCCCCTCTATGCATCTCTCTCTCTCCCCCCCCTCTATGCATCTCTCTCTCACCCCCTCTATGCATCTCTCTCTCACCCCCTCTATGCATCTCTCTCTCACCCCCTCTATGCATCTCTCTCTCTCTCCCCCTCTATGCACCTCTCTCTCCCCCCTCTATGCACCTCTCTCTCTCCCCCTCTATGCACCTCTCTCTCTCCCCCTCTATGCACCTCTCTCTCCCCCTCTATGCATCTCTCTCTCTCTCTCCCCCTCTATGCATCTCTCTCTCCCCCCTCTATGCATCTCTCTCTCTCACCCCCTCTATGCATCTCTCTCTCTCTCCCCCTCTATGCATCTCTCTCTCTCTCTCCCCCTCTATGCATCTCTCTCTCTCTCGCTCCCCCTCTATGCACCTCGCTCTCCCTCTCTCCCCCTCTATGCACCTCGCTCTCTCTCCTCTATGCATCTCTCTCTCTCTCCCCCTCTATGCATCTCTCTCTCTCTCTCTCCCCCTCTATGCATCTCTCTCTCTCTCTCTCCCCCTCTATGCATCTCTCTCTCTCTCTCTCTCTCCCCCTCTATGCATCTCTCTCTCTCCCCTCTATGCATCTCTCTCTCCCCCCTCTATGCATCTCTCTCTCTCCCCTCTATGCATCTCTCTCTCACCCCCTCTATGCATCTCTCTCTCTCCCCCTCTATGCATCTCTCTCTCTCACCCCCTCTATGCATCTCTCTCTCTCTCCCCCTCTATGCATCTCTCTCTCCCTCCCCCTCTATGCATCTCTCTCTCTCTCTCTCTCACCCCCTCTATGCATCTCTCTCTCTCTCCCCCTCTATGCATCTCTCTCTCTCTCTCCCCCTCTATGCATCTCTCTCTCTCTCTCTCTCCCCCCTCTATGCATCTCTCTCTCCCCCTCTCTCCTCCTCTATGCATCTCTCTCCCCCTCTATGCATCTCTCTCTCTCCCCCTCTATGCATCTCTCTCTCACCCCCCTGCATCTCTCTCTCTCTCCCCCCCTATGCATCTCTCTCTCTCTCCCCCCCTATGCATCTCTCTCTCTCTCCCCCTCTATGCATCTCTCTCTCTCACCCCCTCTATGCATCTCTCTCTCTCTCTCTCCCCCTCTGTGCATCTCTCTCTCTCCCCCTCTATGCATCTCTCTCTCTCCCCCTCTGTGCATCTCTCTCTCTCCCCCTCTATGCATCTCTCTCTCACCCCCTCTATGCATCTCTCTCTCTCCCCCCCTCTATGCATCTCTCTCTCCCCCCTCTATGCATCTCTCTCTCTCTCCCCCTCTATGCATCTCTCTCTCTCCCCCTCTATGCACCTCTCTCTCTCCCCTCTATCTCTCTCTCTCTCTCTCTCCCCCTCTATGCACCTCTCTCTCTCTCCCCCCTCTCATCTCTCTCCCCCTCTATGCATCTCTCTCTCCCCCCCCCTCTATGCATCTCTCTCTCTCCCCCTCTATGCATCTCTCTCTCACCCCCTCTATGCATCTCTCTCTCTCTCCCCCCTCTATGCATCTCTCTCTCTCTCCCCCCTCTATGCATCTCTCTCTCTCTCCCCCTCTATGCACCTCGCTCTCCCCCTCCCCTCTCTCTGCACCTCTCTCTCTCTCCCCTCTCTGCATCTCTCTCTCTCTCCCCCTCTATGCATCTCTCTCTCCCCCCCTCTATGCATCTCTCTCTCTCTCCCCCCTCTATGCATCTCTCTCTCTCTCTCTCCCCCTCTATGCATCTCTCTCTCTCTCTCTGCATCCCCCTCCCCCTCTATGCATCTCTCTCTCTCTCTCCCCCTCTGTGCACCTCTGCATCTCTCTCTCTCTCTCCCCCTCTGCATCTCTCTCTCTCTCTCTCCCCTCTGTGCATCTCTCTCTCTCTCCCCCCCTCTGTGCATCTCTCTCTCTCCCCCCCTCTATGCACCTCTCTCTCTCTCTCCCCCTCTATGCATCTCTCTCTCTCTCCCCCCCCCTCTATGCATCTCTCTCTCTCCCCCCCCTCTATGCATCTCTCTCTCTCCCCCCCCTCTATGCATCTCTCTCTCCCCTCTATGCATCTCTCTCTCTCCCCCTCTATGCATCTCTCTCTCTCCCCCCCTCTGTGCATCTCTCTCTCTCCCCCTCTATGCATCTCCTCTCTCTCCCCCTCTATGCATCTCTCTCTCTCTCCCCCCTCTATGCATCTCTCTCTCTCTCTCCCCCCTCTATGCATCTCTCTCTCTCTCCCCCTCTATGCATCTCTCTCTCTCTCCCCCCTCTATGCATCTCTCTCTCTCTCTCTCCCTCTATGCATCTCTGCATCTCTCTCTCTCTCTCCCCCTCTATGCATCTCTCTCTCTCTCCCCCTCTATGCATCTCTCTCTCTCCCCCTCTCATCCTCTCTCTCTCCCCCCCTCTATGCATCTCTCTCTCTCTCCCCCTCTATGCATCTCTCTCTCTCTCCCCCCTCTATGCATCTCTCTCTCTCTCTCCCCCTCTATGCATCTCTCTCTCTCTCTCCCCCTCTATGCATCTCTCTCTCTCTCCCCCTCTATGCATCTCTCTCTCTCTCCCCCTCTATGCATCTCTCTCTCTCTCCCCCTCTATGCATCTCTCTCTCTCTCCCCCTCTATGCATCTCTCTCTCTCTCCCCCTCTATGCATCTCTCTCTCCCCCTCTGTGCATCTCTCTCCCCCTCTATGCATCTCTCTCTCTCTCCCCCTCTATGCATCTCTCTCTCTCTCTCTCCCCCCCTCTATGCATCTCTCTCTCTCTCTCCCCTCTATGCATCTCTCTCTCTCTCTCCCCCTCTATGCATCTCTCTCTCTCTCTCCCCCCTCTATGCATCTCTCTCTCTCTCTCTCTCTCCCCCTCTATGCATCTCTCTCTCTCTCCCCCTCTATGCATCTCTCTCTCTCTCCCCCTATGCATCTCTCTCTCTCCCCCCTCTATGCATCTCTCTCTCTCTCCCCCTCTATGCATCTCTCTCTCTCTCCCCCTCTATGCATCTCTCTCTCTCTCTCCCCCTCTCTCCCCCTCTCTCTCCCCCTCTATGCATCTCTCTCTCTCCCCTCTATGCCTCTCTCTCTCCCCCTCTATGCATCCTCTCTCTCTCCCTCTCCCCTGCATCTCTCTCTCTCCCCTCTATGCATCTCTCTCTCTCTCTCCCCCCTCTATGCATCTCTCTCTCTCTCTCCCCCTCTATGCATCTCTCTCTCTCCCCCTCTATGCATCTCTCTCTCTCCCCCCCTCTCTGCATCTCTCTCTCTCTCCCCCCTCTATGCATCTCTCTCTCTCTCCCCCTCTATGCATCTCTCTCTCTCTCTATGCATCTCTCTCCCTCTCATCTCTCTCTCCCCCTCTATGCATCTCTCTCTCCCCCTCTATCACCTCCTCCCCCCCTCTATGCATCTCTCTCTCCCCCTCTATGCATCTCTCCCTCTCTGCATCTCTCTCTCCCCCCCTCTCTATGCATCTCTCTCTCTCTCTCTCCCCCCCCTCTATGCATCTCTCTCTCTCTCTCTCTCCCCCTCTCATCCCTCTCTATGCATCTCTCTCTCTCTCTCCCCCTCTATGCATCTCTCTCTCTCTCTATGCATCTCTCTCTCTCTCCCCCTCTATGCATCTCTCTCTCTCTCTCCCCCCTCTATGCCCTCTATCTCTCTCTCTCTCTCTCCCCCTCTATGCATCTCTCTCTCTCTCTCCCCTCTCCCCCCTCTATGCATCTCTCTCTCTCTCTCCCCCTCTCTGCATCTCTCTCTCTCTCTCCCCCCTCTATGCATCTCTCTCTCTCCCCCCCTCTATGCATCTCTCTCTCTCTCCCCCTCTATGCATCTCTCTCTCTCCCCCCCCTCTCATCTCTCTCTCTCTCTCTCCCCCTCTATGCATCTCTCTCTCTCCCCCCTCTATGCATCTCTCTCTCTCCCCCTCTATGCATCTCTCTCCATCTCCCCCCCCCTCTATGCATCTCTCTCCCTCCCCCTCTATGCATCTCTCTCCCTCCCCTCTATGCATCTCTCTCCCTCCCCTCTCCCTCCCCTCTATGCATCTCTCTCTCCTCACCCTCTATGCATCTCTCCCTCCCCCTCTATGCATCTCTCTCTCTCCCTCCCCCTCTATGCATCTCTCTCTCTCCCCCTCTATGCATCTCTCTCTCTCCCCCTCTATGCATCTCTCTCTCTCCCCCTCTATGCATCTCTCTCTCTCCCCCTCTATGCATCTCTCTCTCTCCCCCTCTATGCATCTCTCTCTCCCCCCTCTATGCATCTCTCTCTCTCCCCCTCTATGCATCTCTCTCTCCCCCTCTCTCTCTCTCCCCCTCGATGCATCTCTCTCTCTCCCCCTCGATGCATCTCTCTCTCTCCCCTCGATGCATCTCTCTCTCTCCCCCTCTATGCATCTCTCTCTCTCCCCCTCTATGCATCTCTCTCTCCCCCCTCTATGCATCTCTCTCTCTCCCCTCTATGCATCTCTCTCTCTCCCCCTCTATGCATCTCTCTCTCTCCCCTCTATGCATCTCTCTCTCCCCCCTCTATGCATCTCTCTCTCTCCCCCTCGATGCATCTCTCTCTCCCCCCTCGATGCATCTCTCTCTCCCCCTCGATGCATCTCTCTCTCTCCCCTCTATGCATCTCTCTCTCTCCCCCTCTATGCATCTCTCTCTCTCCCCCTCTATGCATCTCTCTCTCTCCCCCTCTATGCATCTCTCTCTCTCCCCCTCTATGCATCTCTCTCTCTCCCCCTCGATGCATCTCTCTCTCTCCCCCTCGATGCATCTCTCTCTCCCCCTCGATGCATCTCTCTCTCTCCCCCTCTATGCATCTCTCTCTCCCCCTCTATGCATCTCTCTCTCTCCCCTCTATGCATCTCTCTCTCTCCCCCTCTATGCATCTCTCTCTCTCCCCCTCTATGCATCTCTCTCTCTCCCCCTCTATGCATCTCTCTCTCTCCCCCTCTATGCATCTCTCTCTCTCCCCCTCGATGCATCTCTCTCTCTCCCCCTCGATGCATCTCTCTCTCTCCCCCTCGATGCATCTCTCTCTCTCCCCCTCGATGCATCTCTCTCTCTCCCCCTCGATGCATCTCTCTCTCCCCCTCGATGCATCTCTCTCTCTCCCCTCTATGCATCTCTCTCTCTCCCCTCTATGCATCTCTCTCTCTCCCCTCTATGCATCTCTCTCCTCCCTCTTTTCCATCTGCCGCATCCATTATTTCATTGTGACTCAGCCTCTCTCTACCTCTCTGTCTAAGTCTCTGTCATGGTTTTATAGCAAGGTCAGCAAATCCCAACCCATCAACAAAGGGGCTTTGAAGATTGGAAGTGAATTTCCATCTTTCTTTCAGAAGAGTAGGGACACAGATCGAGTGACTAGATTCTATTCTGAAACATTAGCTCTCAGGGCAGAGAGACTGGAAGCAACCTGCATAGTGAGCTACTCCACTAAACCAGTGATCACAACAAATGTTCAGGGTCAAGAAAAACTATGAGGAATGTCACTACGAGTTAGCTAGTTGTGTTAAATATTACACATGGAACTATAAAGTTAAGTAGAACTTTGCAGAACATTCATCGATTGGGCTTCTACAAAAGCAAGAGAGTCAATGTGTTGTGACTCGTGAAACAAGTTATGGCAACTGTGACAAACAAGTTATGGCAACGGTCTACCTCAAAGCGTTAGCCTGCAGCAGATTATATAGGTCAGTACTCAGTACAGTGTTACATGGTCTAGTGGCTCTATGGCTCTACTTGGGCTAACAGTGGCTCGTATTCAGACTGTGTTGTGCTAGGGCAGGACAATGCTTTCCCTGGTCTCATCTTTCTCCCGTGCGCGCACGCACGCACGCACGTGTGTGTGTTTGTGTCTCTGTGTGTCTGGGAGAGAGAGTTCTGTATTGTCTTTTTTCCTCCAATGGTCCAGGGGTAAATACTTTATAAAACAAATATTGAATATAGCTATTTACCAGTTATCCACAACACATCACCGTGCACACTTTTGGACAAGGCATACATTTATTTTACCCTCATGTCCACAATGGCTAGTTCTTGGACCTCAGAAATCCCCAAATGTTTCTCTATGGTCGCGTTTGTGTTAACACAGGGTGGTCAACCCAGCAGTCAGATATGTTAACAGTGAATAACCTACTTTCATTTCTGAAAGTTGGAAAATGTGATGCAACAGTGACACCCATTGTTCCAAAAAACATGTGAACATACCTGTGACATATATAATATTGTTCATGCCAGCATCCTGATTTCTGGTAGACTAACTATGCTTGTTAGTAACTACCAGTACACATCAACAACTGCGTTAGAACTGCGTTAGAACTGCAACAACTTGATTCGTTAATGAACGGCAGAGTTCATTTCAACATGACAGCATGGTGACCACTGTGCGTAGGGTTTTGCAAAAATAGTTTCAATAGAACTGATATTTCTGTGAAAAAAGGTGAATAGCGCTTAGGTGTTTGGGTAAATGGTCTTTCATGTGGAACCTTGCAAAATGGTAGTGTATATTGTTAATCGAAACAGATTTTATGTGTTGGTGATTATTTAAATCAGTAATACCTGACGCACAACTTATGAGTCTTGTCATAAGCAGCCTATGATCACCTGATAATGTCTCTGGTATCAGTGAGGAACAGAGGGTGACCTAAGTATTGAATTAGTCATTAGGTTATTATCGCAGTCTTAACAGGGATCATTTTGTGCTGACACACATCAACAGCTGCCAGCTATATACTCAAGCCAAGATGACTCCTCCCAATAAATAACTAGAAATTAGAATTAGAAAGGACGTAACAGGGTCAGTAAATAGAAATACAAGAACAGAGTATAGAACAGAGTATATGATATGATACACTGTGCATATCAAATAAAGGACGTAACAGGGTCAGTAAATAGAAATACAATAGTATAGAACAGAGTATATGATATGATACACTGTGCATATCAAATAATGCACATAACAGGGTCAGTAAATAGAAATACAATAGTATAGAACAGAGTATGATATGATACACTGTGCATATTAAATAAAGGACGTAACAGGGTCAGTAAATAGAAATACAAGAACAGAGTATAGAACAGAGTATATGATATGATACACTGCGCATATCAAATAAAGGCATTAACAGCCACTGCCCCTTTAAGAGAGTGCACTGAATCACATGGACAATTGTTAAGCATTATAACCCGTGTGCAGCCCCCAGTGTGCGCCCCCCGTGCCCCCCCCGTGTGTGCCCCCCCCGTGTGTGCGCCCCCCGTGTGTGCGGCCCCCAGTGTGTGCGGCCCCCAGTGTGCGGCCCCCAGTGTGCTGCCCCCAGTGTGCTGCCCCCAGTGTGCGGCCCCCAGTGTGCGGACCCCCAGGCCCAGTGTGCGGCTCCCCAGTGTGCGGCCCCCAGTGTGCGAAACCCCTGGCCCAGTGTGCGGCTCCCCAGTGTGCGGCACCCCCAGTGTGCGGCTTCCCCAGTGTGCGCCCCCACAGTGTGCCCCCCCAGTGTGCGCCCCCCCAGTGTGCGGCTCTTCCACGATACCAATGGACATTAACGGCACCACTGTGATGAGGCCTTTGTACTCCCCAATGAGATGCACGCTATGTAAAATAACAGCTAACAGGGAAATATTCCTTACAAAGTCGATTTGAGAGAGGCAGAAGCAGAATATAAAAACAAGCTCTCAAAGATGATCTGTTATGGTCCTAGGAATGAGTGATGAGAGTGACCCTATGTTCACACGGTCTGTCTGCTAGCGCCCCAGAGAGACGCGCCCCAGAGAGACGCGCCCCAGAGAGACGCGCCCCAGAGAGACGCGCCCCAGAGAGACGCGCCACAGAGAGACGCGCCACAGAGAGACGCGCCACAGAGAGACGCGCCACAGAGAGACGCGCTACAGAGAGACGCGCTACAGAGAGACGCGCTACAGAGAGACGCGCTACCACACATTACTAACAAGCCACAGCCAATCTTGATGACAGTGAGTGGAGCTACGCTCGGAGACAAAAACTCTGGCAGTGACATTTGAGAGTTGAAAAATTTACAAATGTATGCTAATTTCCAGCGAGCGAGCAGTGACAGACTTCAGCGACTACCAATGGCGCGATACAATTGCGATGTTCTCTGCATCTCAAAGACCCTGCGATCATTGATTTGGCATTGTGTTGATGCGTAATACATTTTAGAGGCGGAGTCACACAAACAATAAACGCTTAATATTGAGGAGACTGATGAATAGGATGCCACGCCCACTCCCAGCGGGGGGTGTGCCCGTAGCATAACAACAACAAAGACTGAATGTCACATATTATAAAGAACAATAGTGTCTAAATATAGGGAATAACGGTGTGCTGGGATAAGAGTCATTCATTTTAGGGACACAGCAGCCTCTACTACAAAACCATTGTGTCTGTCTTCTTGTCTTCTGAGCAGTGACAGGAACCACCATTTATCTATATACTCGTTTCCAGTCAGAAATAATCTCTGTCCAAACACCCCGAAGGTGGAACCGCCAATCCTTCTCAGTTTTCAGCCACCTATGACTGAAACGAATTACAGAAAACCCTAAAACCGCAAAACCATTATCTCACCCATTGCCTTTAAACTAATCCTGTCTGAACTTTAGTCTGATCACT
The DNA here is from genome assembly GCA_029465975.1 of Dallia pectoralis. Taxonomy (NCBI): domain Eukaryota; kingdom Metazoa; phylum Chordata; class Actinopteri; order Esociformes; family Umbridae; genus Dallia; species Dallia pectoralis. The sequence goes on along the minus strand of CM055729.1, from coordinate 8,740,265 downwards.
GTAGGTGTTAAGTGTCTTCTGGTTTTCATCCACGCCCACTTTTGACTTTTGTCACGCCCATTTTGCAAATGGATCATTTTCACCTGTACTGCCATATCCGTTTCAGGCATGCCGAAATGCTCCCCCAAAGGTCACAGTCATAATTTGTGCACACTAATAATGCCTTAATTTCTTGTGCCATCATTTCGTTTCGCTTGTCTTTGGGCTGTCGGTTTACCACAGGGAAAGCAGAATCTTCTCAGGCCGAATGCATCTCGTGCGCAAGAACGAGTGTTCAGTCGCAGGAAACAATGGCAGGGGCATAAAGTTGATGCTATCAGCAACAAATGGCTAAGATCAGAATATATATATATATAATGTATGGCCAGCAGCTCGTAGGACGTCATCAAACTACTGGATTCCGACGAACCGACCGGAGTCATTTGTAGCGCACGTGCAATCACACACACACACACAGACATGCATGTGGTGCAAGCACAAATCACGTTAGTAGTCCCGCCTACCACGTGTGTGTGTAATATGTCCTGGCACATCCTGTATGTTTTTGTGGGCTTGGATGTTTCACATGTGAGTTTGTGCGTGCGTCTCTGTTAGAGCTCAACATAATAATGCTTTAGCCATTCGCTCCAGCCACAGAACCATTTGAACAGAATGACTGCATACAAGTCAACTCTCTTCATGTGGCGGGCAAATTCTGAGCGGCTATCTGACCTCCAAGATAACCTCTAACACAAAGGAATGAAAGATATCTTTACCACGAAACAACAAAGATAGCTACTGTAGCTTATCAGAGAGAGACACTGTTACCCTATCCTCCAAGAGCTAGTTGTGCTGTCAAAGTCTTGGTTACAAAACACACGGAGAGCATTTGTGTTTCTGAATGATGTCAGAATTAATTTTCAGGAATTTCAAATTGATATTTTCAACAAAGGAACACAAAGCAGCATTGATGTAGAAACCACAGTGATTTCTGAGTTACTAAGAGCCAGTTCAAAGGTTTAACAGATAATAATGCAACAATAATCATCATTACCAGTAATAACCTCTCTCCTTAGACACCCTGTCTAGACCAGTCGGGAGCAGATCTGTTTGGGGACTGTATCATAATAAAGCGTTTGTATCTCTGAGAGACAGAGCATCGGTGCCCCTTACATATTGGTCCCCCATGACAACCAGGCCTGACAATAGGAGTTTAGTGCCGTGGCAACAGCTTTGGGAGAGCTCTGTTGCCGTGGTGCAGTAAAGTACAATCTCCCTGTGGAGGGTTAGAATCATCTGTCAGAAACGTAGGGAGAGCTGGCGTGTGTGGAGAGTGCACAGCTGCTTAATCTCTGGTGGGAACCATCTCAATCTGTCAGGACTAAGTTGGGAGGGTAGGAAAAGACCAGCAGTAGTTCCAGTGTTTGGCCCTTATCTCACTGTTTGTTTACACAAATCCTAATTTAGCAGTGAGCCTCTTTGGAATTTTAGAGGGATATTTTGCCACTGACAAACAAGGGCGGTACAACTGAGCTACCACCAACAACACAAAACTTCTCAATAATTTATATAACGGTAAATGACTCCATTGGGAGAAAGGTTCTAAATAACTTTTTTAATAAAACCTGTTGTGACCCTTTGAGTGCCTTGGTAGAACAGGCTGTGCAGTAAACAGTTTTGAAAATGTTTAATTCAGTGAGGATTAATAGAAAATGCATATATTTATTTAATTTCCCCCCCATGAAAAGCACATTGAATTGCTTCTATGTATGAACGTTGCTCTATAAATGAACTTGCTTGCTATTAAAATACAGTTCTAAGATGAACCAAGAAGTTCTGACACCACAACCAGGAGATACGGAATAAAATGCAGAATAAAACACAAAGCTACATGTTATTCAACTTTTTGCCTGGTTTCCTCATATTAGCAGGCTTTGTTAAAAAGCACTCAATGTACAGTAACTTAAGCAGTAACTAAAGGCTCTACATCAGACGTTACATAATACTAGACGTATCTATAAACATTTCAAAGATAAAAAGGTTCTCTTATTCTTGATTGTAATTTTGACCCTGACAGTTTTGATATACTTTTATCATGATTTACAGGTGTCATTCAGCACAGCATTTCTCAAACACACAGCAATGCTACCGATCGGCAGTAATTCCTCCACTGACCAGCACTTATCTGTGCCAAATACCTCATAGAAAAGTCCCAACGGTCCCATCGGTGCTTCCTTCCTAACAGTCGTAACCACTGGCAATGTTCGCATTATCAAGGATAGCACAGACTGAGTGCTGTCAATTTTATTCTCGCACATTTTACTCTGAAAGGTTAGAGCTGTTAGTAACAGGGATACAGCGATCCTTATGTGCATTGCTATTTTATGGCAATTAATATTCCTAAAACTGAACTGATTCTAGACATTTTTGATTCTTTAAGACAGATTTACTCACGCCAATACTAAAGATTCTATTAAAAATAGCAATGTGCATTATAAATCCCTGCTGGGTGTTAGTGTGTGTAAAAGTTTATATTTGTTTGTGTGTGTGTATGTGTGTGTGTGTGTGTGTGTGAGTGTGTGTATGTGTGTATGTGTGTGTGTGTGTGTGTGTGAGAGAGTGAGTGAGTGTGTGTGCATTCATCTGCTAGCTCAACTCACCCTCGGGTATAACATGTGCACCCGGAGAAAGCAGTGCAGTGATGAAGTCACTTCCACACATTAATTGGGCCACTTTGATAATTATTCATCATTGGTACAGACATTTAGCACCCCGAACAAAGGACATTTTCGCACAAAATATTACAACATTTTCTGTTTCTAATGTCAAAGATTCTAGAAAGAGACAGCAATAAAATATGTGGGTCAACAATGTTGTAAATTACTAGTTTGCACTTTTGGAAAACTTTGTTTGTTGAAATGGCCTGTTTTGAAAAATGGACTGTTTTGAAAAGTGAGTGACAGATTACATCACGGAGCCATTCGACGACAAGCACTTTATGTGTTCAGAAGATTTGGAAAAATATGTTTATTTTTGAGTGCAAAACAATTCTTTAGAGAAAGTAGGAGGGAAGCATGTTTTTTATTGATAATTCTACTACAATGCCTTTATTAATAAGTTGTCTTGGTACATTAGTTCATTGTTGTCAATTGTGGGTTTGAGTGTGCTTGATTTTAAACATTTAGTAAAATGTAATTGCTTTATCTATTTTTAAACAGGTAAGTATGATGGAGAATACATTCTCATTTTCACCAACAATCTGAGAGCAATTAGTTTCACCGTCTTCTCAGGGACAACAGAGACTTTACCTTAAATACTCAGGGATTTAATCTAGCAACAATTTGGTGCTTTGAAAACTGGGCTAAAAATGTTTCAGCCATAACATTTAATTTTGAGACCCAGAGTATCTTCTACGAGGGAGTCCTGGGCAAGAAGACAGCGACAGCCAATAGACTACACAGCTAAAAGACAAACCATTAAACATTACTAAATCATAAAGCAACCTAAAGAAATAATTTACACCCCTCTTTAACAGTGTTTAAGCCAATGTTTTAAAATCATGTAGTGCTACTAACACATCCTCATGAAGCAAGGATTGTATGTTGTTCCAAGCCCCTGGAGCACAATAGGAGAGAATATCCTGAGGACTTTATGAGGTAACCATCTGGAGGTTTGAGTATGGTAACTGCTAGTGCTGAACAGAGTACATTCTCTGTAACATAGAAAATGCAGCATGTATGTAAAGTCAGTTACCATAATCAATTAAAGAAAAAGGGGGAACTCATGATTCCAACCCATATCCAGTTCAATTGATAACAAAAAATAAAATGGGGGATAAAACCAAACCCTTAGTTATATCAAGAACGCTTATGTTTGTAAGCATACATGCATTGTGTCCTGTCAGTATTACCCTTTTACCAAGACAAATGATACATAGTCTAGCTAGCAACAATTCATGATCAACTGAATCAAACGCCTTTGATAAACAAACAGCAGCACAATGTTTTTATGATCAATTGCAATTAAATTGTCATACAAGCTGGATCGTTCAAAGAAGAAATCCTGTTGTGTGCCTACGATTAGCCATGGCTATGAGTATTCATGTGACATGACTTCCAATAACATAACAGGACTCATCAGTCATGTGGCAGCAGGGAAAGATTGGAAACAACATGATTCAGACATTTATGCAGTGATTAGGGATGTGTGGTGAAGGCTTGACTGTGCTGCTCTATTTCAAGAATGTCCTAAATATGAAATAGGTGAGAGGGTGCATTGAGGACAAGCAGTGTTATTCTCTTCATTCTCTAGTGTATTTCTCTCAGATGTGGTCAGTGCTGCTTTGCATCTATTCAGATATGTGGCTTTACACTCATTCATTGAGCTCGTTGTTCTTTCAAATCTGTTATATCTGAGAGGTATTTCAGAGAGGTTCTGAACCAGTTATATCTCACTGGAGTAAAATCCCTATTATAGTATTGTATCAAAAACATTAATTGTATGTATTGTAGCCTTATCTAAGAATCAAGAACATACCCTACCTGCAATAAAGTTATAGAACAGACACTGATTTTATGATTTATGTTAGAAACAACCAGTGTCACTTTTAACAAAATAGAATATCTACAATTACATTTAGGTTTTATATGAATTATCATAACAAAATAATTTTCAACAAAACTTTCAGCCTTCTCTGACATCAAAGAAAATGTTTTATTACTGGGTCACTAGTCACACGTGGGGGAAAAAAGACAACTTCAAAAAGAAAGAAAGAAAGAAACTATCACTTAAAGAAAAACTATCACCATTGGCTAGTTAATTGGCTTTGATCAGGGGGGCATTGGTTAGCAATGACCTAGCAAACAGTTCGGACGACAAGCTTTGTTTGCGGAGGCACTTTGATAAACCAACAAACCAAGCAACTCAATGGCATTTGAATAGTCATACAATGCTGGAACTTTCAGAGGATAAATGCAGTCATTCTGCATGTAAGTCTAAAATGCTTGCTGTAGTTTGTCCATCAATTGCCTATGAGTAGCCATGTAATACGTTTGGTATACATTTTCCTCTAAGACATTCATAGTAGTTGGTGACTGTCCAGCCAACTCAGAGCAATGAATGTCTTGAATGGATCTTTTCCAAATAATCAGAGCTATTTCATTATAAAATAGCATAGCCCATATAGTTAGAAAGCGACAAAAATTACCATGTAATTTACAGGTGTGGCCAAAATATTGAGCTTTGGTGTAGTCTCACACGGCGTACACACCTCTGGATTCTATAAAATGAAATAGATGACTACCCCAAAACAGAAATGGAAATATTGGTTATTGTGACTTTCTAAAGATGCAAACATCTATGGCTGTGCGATTACCAATGCAAAAATTGCAACAACAATATACTATTAGCTATTCCTTCCCTGAAGGGGATAACACAATGGACAATAGAGATAACAGCAACATACTGTTCTTCACTGTCTATATTATACTATCTATCATCAGATGTCATCAGATGATGTAAAAGCCTGTATGCAGATGAATGTCCCACGATAACAACTCAATGCATCTCCTATATGCCAGTGTACAAAGCAACGTTTGAAATGGAACACCACACAAAACATACAAACCAACCAAAAACACACCTAATTTGAACCAAATTACTTTATAATTAAGTATGGATTTGCTGGACTGGAAGAGAAATCTACTCAGACAGTAGATTAGGACACAGTAGAGTAAGGTTGGCCGCTGCAGGTATAGATTTTATTTTTAAACACACCCTCTGTAATAATATCCTACTTGTTACTATTCAATTATCCATTGTAGACATCTGCCCTCCCATCACTTTACTTTCATCGGCCCTGTGAAGAACTGGGGCCTTGCTATACTGGCTGAGCTAGTCCACTGTAAACAACTGTTCGGCTCATAGGTTTGGCCTTCTCAAGCCCCTATAACAGGCATCTCCTCAGCACCGGAGCAAGAACTCAGGAATACAAAATCTGGATTTTAGGAATATTGTTCTTAATCTGTTCTTGACAGGGCCCCAAATCTCAATTTCCACCTAAAACGACCCACCCCAATCTAAATAAATATTCCTCTGGAACAGAACCATGTAGGAAGATTTGGTAAAGGTCATTTAAAAAAAAACAGTCTGAATTTTGTCGAACTGTTCCAATAATTAAGGATAATGTAACACATAATATCTGGCATGAGCTAAAAACATACGTTTTTTATTTTTCAGTGACTTTGAAAATGTATCTCAGACTTTGGTCGACCTGACTTCATAATAGTATCACTATTATCTTTGTCCTTAATTTATTAATCTACTAATAGATTAAAAATGAAAAATGCGTTGTTACGAATAACTTTAACCGGTGTACTTAGAGTTAAGGTTGGACATCTGATTGAAAGGCGTTTGCGGAAACGTCTGCCCTCAAAGTACCGTGAGTCGCCAACTTTCCTCCACAAATGTTCGAGTCACCAGCCTTCACTGCCATCTTCCCTCATTCTCTTGTCTAGTCTGTGTAGCTGCATGCTGAGTAGTTGCCCAGCAACAACCGGCGAGTTAGCTGATAAAATATACCAGGACTGTCAGAAACGCTTCAAAGAAAGGCAGAACAGAATCGAACGGTATTGGTATATTTGTCGCAAGTGGCAGTAAAGTGAATTGAATAAAAAACAACTGCAGTTGTGTAAAATGGTGCTACAGTGTAAAAGCAAAACGATGAGACACGCCTTCACCACCGATCGCGCAAATACTGGCAATAACATAAGAAAGTACCCCACCTCGGTCTCAACACGAAATACTTAATCAATTCAGAAAGCTTCTTTGAAATTCCACTTTGCCGTAACACATCTCATCACTTCTGTCACCCTTTGGGTTATACACAGTGTGGGTGTGTGTAGGGAGGGGTTCTATTCATGTGTATATACCGTGTATAATGTATGTCTATACTGCAGTGTGTGTGTGTGTGTGTGTGTGTGTGCCCATTCCCAAACACTACCTGCCCCTCAGCTCGAGAGGCGGTATCAACCCTGTGACAAATGAATTTGCTTCATTAGAATTGGTGCAGCGTCTTCGCCCGGCGGCCGGGGAAACTCAATAAGAACTCAGAGGGGTTTCTTTAAAACAGTTGTCTCAGGGTGGCTGGGATTCCACTCAGGAATTTTTAATAATGCTGCCCTGTCATTCTTTCTTTCCCCCTCTCTCTCTTTCCAATAAAGCTGTAAAGTCAAGAACATGAAAAGGGAACCAAAGCCGGGTGAAACTTCACTCCTCTACAGCAGAGCCAGGGGGATTTCTGTCACCTACACAACAACATGCTAAAAGTTGATTTTCCTTGTAACTAGTACTTTCACTGTATTTATGTGTAACTGAGTGTAACTGGAAACCGTTACACCTTTGATCAGGTCATCGTTGTAAATGAGAACAGGTTCCCAGTTGACTTACTGGGTAAAATAAAGATGAAGTAAAAGATATAGCTCGCAGAAATCTGTAAAATAATGAAAAGTTAAAAGCACTGACACAGAGTCAAATGCCCTTGCATGTAGAGTAGGAATATGCCAAATGGGATAAATGACCATTCTAAATGTAGTTGCTGGCCTTTCCAGTAGGACGTCCAGGGGCTCTCCTGATGTATGCAGTGATTAATGGCTGTTTTTATTGTGTTCAATCGACCTAAACCAGACAGGCTCTATAAACACCCCATGTGCCCAGCATTTTCACTACAATCCCCATGAGAAACACAGGCCCTCCCAATAACGACATCATGTTCACCCCTTTTTCAAGCCCAACACGCATGCCGGCGTATTTCTGTGTGTACTCACGTGATGACCAGCGAGCTGGTGAACAGCAGTGTGGTCAACAGGCCCCGCTGACACTCGGCGTTCTTCCGCTGGCGCTGGTGCATCTCGCCACCGCAGTTGTTGCAGCAGCGACACAAGCAGAAGAAGAAACCCACCAGGGGCATCAGGACGACGAAAAGGACGCCCAGCGCGGCGCACACCACGAATCCGATCTCGTAGTAGATGGCCTGGGGAGACGAGGGGGGGAGAGGGGGCGAGGAGGGAGAGGGAGTGAGGGGAGAGGTGGACGTAGCGGGAGGAGTTGACAACTTGTCAGCTGTTGGCATCACTTAACCTAGATGATAAAGACCGTGGCCATGTTTTAAAGTGGAGAGATGCTGTCTTTGAAGTCAATGCCAAATGTGTGACGAGCCAGTGAACATGGCACAGTGATACCACAGTGATACCATTAAACAGTGATACCACAGTGATACCACAGTGATACCACAGTGATACCACAGTGATACCACAGTGATACCATTAAACAGTGATACCATTCAATAGCGATACCCCAGTGTTACCATCCAATAGCGATACCCCAGTGATACCATTCAATAGCGATACCCCAGTGATACCATTCAATAGCGATACCCCAGTGATACCATCCAACCGCGATACCCCAGTGATACCATCCAATAGCGATACCCCAGTGATACCATCCAATAGCAATACCCCAGTGATACCATCCAATAGCGATACCCCAGTGATACCATCCAATAGCGATACCCCAGTGATACCATCCAATAGCGATACCATCCAATAGTGATACCCCAGCGATACCATCCAATAGCGATACCCCAGCGATACCATCCAATAGCGATACCCCAGCGATACCATCCAATAGCGATACCCCAGCGATACCATCCAATAGCGATACCCCAGTGATACCATCCAATAGCGATACCCCAGTGATACCATCCAATAGCGATACCCCAGTGATACCATCCAATAGTGATACCCCAGTGATACCATCCAATAGCGATACCCCAGTGATACCATCCAATAGCGATACCCCAGTGATACCATCCAATAGCGATACCATCCTTAGCGATACCCCAGTGATACCATCCAACAGGATTCCTATATCAGTGTGATTTTGATGCCATTCAAATGATGGCATGACTAATACCATAGTACACATTGAACACCTGAACCTTACCACCGTCTATGAAAGAAAAATGCTCTATAATTGGAAAGCAAATGTAACACAAACGAATTAGGGCTGGGATAAACGATTCTTTTTTAAACGATTAATCTAACGATTAATTTTTCGGCCCAATTCGATTTCGATTAGATTATCACCCCATTAATTGACTAATAGCAATTTATACATGTTGATTTACATATCTGAATGAAAAAAATATTAATTCCTTAACATTGCAATATATGTTTATTGCTCTTAATGTTAAATGTTAGCTAATAAAAATACAGCTGTTCATTGTTTGTTCGTGTTAGTTCACAGTGCCTTAACGTTAATGTTAACAAATACAACTTTTAAATTTAATACTGTTGAAATGAGTGCGGAGTCCACGAATCCAAACCAGACGTGTTTATTAAATAAACCTCTGTTGATTACATTCAACTTGCACGGCAACAGGCAACGAGCTACTAACTAAGAACCTCTACTCCCGAGGTGGGTTTTTTCTAATGAACACCGGGGAGAACCAATGCGCATGCGCACTTCCCCAGTACGCGACTCATAGTGTCCATACAGTACGCAAACACGATCATTCACCAGAATGATCTACAAATACTGTATTAGTACATGTTGCAATTAATATGAACTAAGATTAATAAATGCTGTAGAAGTATTGTTCATTCTTAGTTCATGTTATGCCCATTGATTAAATATCAACAAGTAGGCTAATCAAATCCTTTGTGTGTAACATAAATGTCACTTGCGCAGTCGCGGCATGACAGTGAACACAGTTACATGTAGGGACTATTACGGGCGCCAATATTCCGTTTAAAACTGGAATAGTCCTGCATGTAACGTTAACTGTGTTCACTGACCCATCGACGACAATCAATGAAGACATAACGTTACAACCGTTTGTTGATTTAGGTTGCTTGTCATTTCACACCTTGAATACACGACTATATTACATATAGTAATTAATTACACAGACAACATACACTGTCGCCTAAAACTTTAAGTGTCGACAACGTATTATAGCCTACTCCAATATCAATTGCAAAGTTTGGGTCTAACGAATCGACGCGCATATTTTGCGTCGACGTATTTTTTGCGTCGACGTCGACGCTTTGTCCCAGCCCTAAAACGAATGTACAGTAACAAACAAGATGTCGATTTGTTTTTATGCACAATTGGTCTAAAAACTATAACGCGCATTATAGCGAAGGGCAACGAAAGAATTAGCCTGACGTTCCTTCAGAAATAGCAACAACTTTACTTAGCTATGATGTTGATATCTAAGTGAGATAGTTTAGTCGTTCTGCCGACAGAATTGGACATTTCACAACACTCAATGGGACAAACATGAGAGCCCTCACTGGGCCAAATGTCACTCGTTAGTTCAAACATGTAATATTAGGTGAACCTAAAAACCGGTTTTATATCATTTGTGTTACGGATACAGTTGGATGTCAAAGAACTGGCCTTTTAATGATGAATGTCTAAGAATGTTATCTAATATTCCGACACCAAAATGACAATATTATTCAGAAAGTTATTGTTTATATTTTGTTCTCGCATTTGAATGATGCTATTTACACCGGGAACTTAAGTATGTGTATTGACGTAGCAAAATGTGACAACCAGTTTCCTCTGTATATAAATAAATGAACCCAAAATGGTTCTGGGTCCTAGCACAGATTCACTGACAGTAAAACTGGGTTAACCAACCCTTTAAGAGCACTCCAGTTATAACGCTGGTTATGATGAAAACGGTCTCGCTCATGTAACACAATGTCTCGGCTAATCTTACTCAACAGAAGGCTTTGAAAATGAAGAAACTTGAATAGGAGACTGTTATTATCGCACCATATGTGACTTGTTCAATGGGCCACTACGTTATGAAAGGATCAGAAGGGGGCCTCTATCCAAACATCTAACATTCACTGGCTCTTCTCAGACGGTGCCTACAGGTTCACTTCTAATCCTAATCTTCTTAATAACTCCATGCACCTCCAGCTCAGAAGACCTGCTGCTTTGCCATTTATCAGTCAGGCTCAAATCTATTCTGAATTTGCCCTCCCCCAACCCCCATTCCTCACCTTCTTTCCTCTTCTGCTCATTTCCACAACATTAGGCAAAGTTTTAACATTACTGGCAACTCCGTTAATCCAACTTCCAAAGCTACTATTGGCTAAGTAAGACTCGCTAAGTAAGACTCGCTAGGTGTCCGTCTTACCCAAAGCCTTTTTGCCCAGGCGTACTCTTCTAAGCATTTCTCAGAGGTGGTAAATCGCAAAGCTGACTTATTAGAATGAACAGATCATCCATGTCTGACGTGTTCTTTGACAGCTTGGCCCTTCAATCTACTAAATGCGTGTCTTTGTTGGTCTTAGTTGAGGACTCGTCCACTACAGTCACTAGACAGGCACGTCCACTACAGTCACTAGACAGGCACGTCCACTACAGTCACGTCCACTACAGTCACTAGACAGTCACGTCCACTACAGTCACGTCCACTACAGTCACGTCCACTACAGGCACTAGACAGGCACGTCCACTACAGTCACTAGACAGGCACATCCACTACAGTCACTAGACAGGCACGTCCACTACAGTCACTACACAGGCACGTCCACTACAGTCACTAGACAGTCACATCCCCTACAGGCACTAGACAGTCACATCCCCTACAGTCACTAGACAGTCACATCCCCTACAGTCACTAGACAGTCACATCCACTACAGTCACTAGACAGTCACGTCCACTACAGTCACTAGACAGTCACGTCCACTACAGTCACTACAGGCACATCCACTACAGTCACTAGACAGGCACGTCCACTACAGTCACTAGACAGTCACGTCCCCTACAGTCACTAGACAGTCACGTCCTCTACAGTCACTGGACAGGCACGTCCACTACAGTCACTAGATAGTCACGTCCACTACAGTCACTAAACAGGCACATCCACTACAGTCACTAGACAGGCACGTCTACTACAGTCACTAGACAGTCACATCCACTACAGGCACGTCTACTACAGTCACTAGACAGTCACGTCCACTACAGTCACTAGACAGTCACGTCCACTACAGTCACTAGACAGTCACATCCCCTACAGTCACTAGACAGGCACGTCCACTACAGTCACTAGACAGGGACGTCCACTACAGTCACTAGACAGTCACATCTCCTACAGTCACTAGACAGTCACGTCCACTACAGTCACTAGACAGTCACGTCCACTACAGTCACTAGACAGTCACATCTCCTACAGTCACTAGACAGTCACGTCCACTACAGTCACTAGACATGCACGTCCACTACAGTCACTAGACAGTCACATCCACTACAAGCACGTCTACTACAGTCACTAGACAGTCACGTCCACTACAGTCACTAGACAGTCACATCCCCTACAGTCACTAGACAGTCACATCCACTACAGTCACTAGATAGTCACATCCACTACAGTCACTAGACAGTCACATCCACTACAGTCACTAGACAGTCACATCCCCTACAGTCACTAGACAGTCACATCCCCTACAGTCACTAGACAGTCACATCCCCTACAGTCACTAGACAGGCTTTTCCGTCAAACGCTTCCCATATCTGTTTGAACGGGGTGGCAGGATAGGCGGTGGAGGTTATGGGGTGTGGAGGTTATGGGGTGTGGAGGTTATGGGGGCGGAGGCTATGGGGGCGGAGGCTATGGGGGCGGAGGCTATCGGGGATGGAGGTTAGGGGCGGAGTTTATGGGGGTGGAGGCTATGGGGGCGGAGGTTATGGGGGCGGAGGTTATAGGGTGCGGAGGTTATGGGGGATGGAGGTTACGGGGGGTGGAGGTTACGGGGGTGGAGGTTACGGGGGTGGAGGTTACGGGGGTGGAGGTTACGGGGGGTGGAGGTTACGGGGGTGGAGGTTACGGGGGTGGAGGTTACGGGGGGTGCAGAGTACTGTTATGGAAGTTTATTGATATGTTAGTAGCGATGTATAATTAATATATTAGTGAAAGATAACCATTGGCATGTTTCAGCAGATAAGGGTTGCAATGTGTTTTGAACTGCATCCATCATTTCTCTCATGTCTCTTCATTACCACTCCCTGGTGAGGGTGGGATAAGAGAGCAGTTAAACGAAAAAAGGCCACTGTAAAGAAGGGTTCATAAACGTTTGAGAGGTCAGGCTGAATAGTGTTAAGTTGGCCTAAAGAAGATATACGTTAGGAGTTGTTATCACACTTGCACAGGAAAGGGTTGGGCCTTTAAGATAGGGGCGTGTCAGAAAGTTTCAGTGCTCGGCTTTAGAGACTCTCTCTGCTTATATACAGATTAATTTAACTCTTATTGTGAAATGAAAAATGCTGTCTCCATCTTACCGAATTATTGAGTTTATCTCAGTGGATTTCCACCACAGTACTCCAAAAAACAAGTATCTTCAGCCATTTGGATAATATTCACAATGTGACTATTAAACAACACTTTTTAGTATTATGAACTTCGTTGAGGCCATACTTCTGTTTTCCCTCTGTCCATTCGCAGTGTTTTTGTTACCTACTTGGCCCGATATAATTCTATAGTCTGGTCATTAAAGTTTGAGCTGAGCACATGCTTCTTTGTCAATGTAATTATTTATTTCCAACCAGGCATACAACAGAACGATTAGTAGATGCCAATATGATAACTAATTTCATAGTCATTTTCTATTGTAGCAACTCTGTGACATGAGAGTGAGGAGAGAATGGCTTTATCCTCTAGAAAATATGAGCATATGCATAGATCCTAAATGTAATTGTGTACCTAGTTAACATCATATTGATACCTGCCTTATATAATCTTTTTCTGCAACATTTTGGAGGATATAAAAAGTGTGTCTGGTTGAGTAACCCTGGGGGGGTAAAATGTCCCCTGGGCAACTTCTTGATGTCACACATTTTTATTCAAAACAGCCTGTTTAATACTAATGTCTAATCTATATGATAATAGATACTCATCTTCAAAAATCAAAAATGAGTGGGCTGTTTTGATTCCAAGTAACCCTATGGTTGAGTAGTGTTACGTTAGCCCGTTGTCATTACGGTTAGCCCGTTGTCATTACGGTTAGCCCATTGTCATTACGGTTAGCCCGTTGTCATTACGGTTAGCCCATTCTCCTCTATGAAGTCACAGCTATTTGTTGAGCAGTAGTCTTCTTATGGATCTTTGTACTTGAATAACTTGAGAAATAATTATCTCATCGAGTTGAAAGACAGTATCTTCGAAGTACTCCTAGGCAGTTTTTTGGGGATCCATAATTTGCATTGTGGTGAAACAGATTTGGGACTGTACTTACTGTAAACTATGTAAATAAATGCAATGGAATCCCTAAAAGGTTAAATAATAGCATGCTGACACTACACCACAGTATAGGAGCCAATATAAACCCAATGAGTATATCATGAGTGATAAACAGCCATTTGATTGGATTTACAATAGCCACTAAACATAATCGACCTGATTCCCAAGTCCCCAACCCCAGCGGGAAAAATGTGTCAAGCAATATTACCATTTTCTTTTTGACATCTTGTTCTCTGGTTGGGAAAATGTCAAAGAACCAGATAACAGCCAGATGTACATTTTATGACGGGATCATCCTAAGAAAGACCACATATTTTCAGTCATATAACCCGATTAAAATCAGCCGAGGAATATTTGCAGTCGCTGGCTCTTTTGCCATGATGTACATCGAGCGGTTGTCAGCGCAACGCATGACACATTGCCAACCGGTTTTTGCCCGCCGGGTCAGTTCATTAGATGTGATGGCAGGGTGAGCTGAAGGATGCTAGATGGTTAAGGGGTGAATGGGACTAAAACCATTCAAGTTTATGGTTGCTAAAAGAGGCTGGATAATGCGCAGACTTTACCTTGAGCGTCAGCACAACGTTCTCTGGCTGAGGGTTGCCAAGTCAGATGAAGAAGGCATGCAGAAGACAAAGGCAACGCAGAGTCAAACAAAGGGCAAAGCCATTCAAACAAAATATGTGGATGGAGGAAATAAAATAAGAATGTACACGTGCATATCCAGACATGACACCATCTAAAATGCTTAGTATTGCACATTGCCAGGTCGGTTCCACGTTTTGAAGTGCCATTGACTGGAGGCCTCAACAAGGTTTCATCCTGATTAATTAATAAACCAAGTGCTGCCTGGAAACTATTGTTCTTCTGAAGTTTTTAGATCTTCAAAGAAAGAAAGTCGTTCATTAACGTCATGTTTTTGATGAAAAAAAGATTTCTCTTTCTGTTTCCTCGCATACACAGTACCATAAGCAATTAAATGTTTTTGTTATGTGTAAGCGCCTGTGCTTCCAGTAGCATTTGACACATTGCTTTTAGACAGAAAGTGGCATGTTTTGCTTGTAATTTTTTATCATTAGAACATGAAAAGTGAAATGATAAAACCTATGAAGAACTTTAAACAAACATACACACACACTTACCTTCTGATACTCTGACTGAATGGCTCCAAATTTATCCTTAGTGACTTTGACAACTAGATCTGAAACAACATGGAGGAAACAGATAGTGAGACTTCAGTATGAGGACAGGCGTAGGTTTCACCTAACAGTGAGACTTCAGTATGAGGACAGGCGTAGGTTTCACCTAACAGTGAGACACCAGTATGAGGACAGGCGTAGGTTTCACCTAACAGTGAGACTTCAGTATGAGGACAGGCGTAGGTTTCACCTAACAGTGAGACACCAGTATGAGGACAGGCGTAGGTTTCACCTAACAGTGAGACTTCAGTATGAGGACAGGCGTAGGTTTCACCTAACAGTGAGACACCAGTATGAGGACAGGCGTAGGTTTCACCTAACAGTGAGACTTCAGTATGAGGACAGGCGTAGGTTTCACCTAACAGTGAGACACCAGTATGAGGACAGGCGTAGGTTTCACCTAACAGTGAGACTTCAGTATGAGGACAGGCGTAGGTTTCACCTAACAGTGAGACACCAGTATGAGGACAGGCGTAGGTTTCACCTAACAGTGAGACTTCAGTATGAGGACAGGCGTAGGTTTCACCTAACAGTGAGACACCAGTATGAGGACAGGCGTAGGTTTCACCTAACAGTGAGACTTCAGTATGAGGACAGGCGTAGGTTTCACCTAACAGTGAGACACCAGTATGAGGACAGGCGTAGGTTTCACCTAACAGTGAGACTTCAGTATGAGGACAGGCGTAGGTTTCACCTAACAGTGAGACTTCAGTATGAGGACAGGCGTAGGTTTCACCTAACAGTGAGACACCAGTATGAGGACAGGCGTAGGTTTCACCTAACAGTGAGACTTCAGTATGAGGACAGGCGTAGGTTTCACCTAACAGTGAGACTTCAGTATGAGGACAGGCGTAGGTTTCACCTAACAGGGCATTCTGAACGATAAATAATTTCAATGTCCTGAGCTCAATTTTGAGTGTAATAGCAGTGTCTGAATACGTATGTAACTGTGATATTTGTAAAAACGTGTTTTCCCTCGGTCATCAGTCTCTGGTGTAGATTGATGAGGAAAACAATCAATTATAGAATAAGAACTGTAACGTAACAAGGCAAAGACAAAGAAATACACTGTGTTTAAGATCCCAGTGATTTAATATGTCAGAATCATACAACAATTCGCAGCAACGGTTAAACATAATTATGATTGTGCAAATTCTCATAGCCTAATTAGTCAGAGCCTTTACTAACTTGTTTGTGTGTAAGGAACATATTTCCTCTTTTAAAATGAACAATACAAAGTTACTACCACAAAGAAAAACAGCTAAAGCCAAGGTATTATTCATGGCTGATTCCTTCTATGCAATGCCATCCCTTTCACCAGGATAAGACCTATTCAAATATAGTGTAATATAACCATAATACAAACAAGGTCAGGTGACTGTTATCATAACAAAACAAACATATTGATGTTAAGAGAATTATTGAAATTTGTAACACTTCTTTACAGTGATTCTAGGTGATTTTGCCATGTCCCAAGGTGTTACTCGTCAACTTTTATAAAAAATTTGTGAGAAAAAATTATGAAATGTCTTCCTTTATTGGTTGGTGGTGCAAATTAAATTCCCTCTAGGCCAGAGATTTTCCCATTCATTTTGTATTGATTATCACAATTAAATATTATTATTTGGCACTGTATGTGTGTACCTGAAGCACGTTCAACACTGTTTCTTTGTAGTTGTTCTCTTTTAATTAAAAAGCAGTGAGTTACAATGACAGTCAAACATGACCTTTGTCAGAGAACATATAAGAAACCTTCAAAATAGTAAAAAAATGAAAAAAATATATTTGGTCTAAATTGCAACTCATAGTAGGAACTACATAAATAATATCAATAAGGATTAAGCCAGAAAGTACAAAAAATATGCAATATTTCATTTTATGTGTGTAGCAAACCTACCCACTAATCCAGAAACATGCTGTGCAAACATTATGGCTGTGCAATTAATATAATTTTCACTCGATTATAAAAACAAAATATTGAATGAGCTAAAATATTTTATCTCATTCAGTTTTGTCTTTTTTAAAACCACTGTCAGACACAAACCACATGAGTACCAATATGTAGTGTCGTTCCCAGTTTACACCATCAGTGCTGCCTGCTACCTTACTGCAGACACAAACCACATGAGTACCAATATGTAGTGTAAGTTCCCAGCTTACACCATCAGTGCCCTGCTACCTTACTGTCAGACACAAACCACATGAGTACCAATATGTAGTGTCGTTCCCAGTTTACACCATCAGTGCTCCTGCTACCTTACTGCAGACACAAACCACATGAGCACAGAGATGTAGTGTCGTTCCCAGTTTACACCATCAGTGCTGCCCTGCTACCATACTGCAGACACAAACCACATAGGCACCAATATGTAGTGTAAGTTCCCAGCTTACACCATCAGTGCCCTGCTACCATACTGTCAGACACAACCACATGAGCACCAATATGTAGTGTCGTTCCCAGCTTCACCATCAGTGCTCCTGCTACCTTACTGCCAGACACAAGCCACATGAGCACCAATGTAGTGTCGTTCCCAACACACCATCAGTGCTCCCCTGCTACCTTACTGCAGACACAAACCACATGAGTACCAATATGTAGTGTCGTTCCCAGCTTACACCATCAATTGCTGCCCCTGCTACCTTACTGCCAGACACAAAACCACATGAGCACCAATGTGTGGTGTCGTTCCCAGCTTACCATCAGTGCTCCCCGCTACCATACTGTCAGACACAAACCACACATGAGCACCAATATGTGAGTGTCGTTCCCAGCCACCATCAGTGCTCCTCTGCTACCATACTGCCAGACACAAACCATGAGCACCAATATGTAGTGTCGTTCAGCTTACACCATCAATTGCTGCCCCTGCTACCTTACTGCCAGACACAAAACCACATGAGCACCAATGTGTAGTGTCGTTCCCAGTTTACACCATCAGTGCCCTGCTACCTTACTGCCAGACACAAACCACGCAGGCACCAATATGTAGTGTCGTTCAGCTTACACCATCAATTGCTGCCCCTGCTACCATGCTATCCAGACACAAACCACGCAGGCACCAATATGTAGTGTAAGTTCCCAGCTTACACCATCAATTGCTGCCCCTGCTACCATACTGTCAGACACAAACCACATGAGCACAGAGATGTAGTGTCGTTCCCAGTTTACACCATCAGTGCCCTGCTACCATACTGTCAGACACAAACCACATGAGCACAGAGATGTAGTGTCGTTCCAGCTTACACCATCAGTGCCCTGCTACCATACTGTCAGACACAACCACATGAGCACCAATGTGTGGTGTCGTTCCCAGCTTCACACCATCAGTGCTGCCCTGCTACCTTACTGTCAGACACAAACCACATGAGCACCAACATGTAGTGTCGTTCCAGCTTACACCATCCAGTGCTCCCCTGCTACCATACTGCCACAGACACAAACCACATGAGCACCAATATGTAGTGTAAGTTCCCAGCTTACACCATCAGTGCTGCCTGCTACCTTACTGTCAGACACAACCACATGAGGTTCCAAGCTTAAACCATCAGTGCTGCCCTGCTACCATACTGTCAGACACAAACCACATGAGCACCAATATGTAGTGTCGTTCCCAGCTTACACCATCAGTGCTGCCCTGCTACCTTACTGTCAGACACAAACCACATGAGCACCAATATGTAGTGTCGTTCCCAGCTTACACCATCAGTGCTGCCCTGCTACCTTACTGCCAGACACAAACCACATGAGCACCAATATGTAGTGTCGTTCCCAGCTTACACCATCAGTGCTGCCCTGCTACCATACTGCCAGACACAAACCACATGAGCACCAATATGTAGTGTCGTTCCCAGCTTACACCATCAGTGCTCCCCTGCTACCTTACTGCCAGACACAAACCACATGAGCACCAATGTGTAGTGTCGTTCCCAGCTTACACCATCAGTGCTGCCCTGCTACCATACTGTCAGACACAAACCACATGAGCACCAATATGTAGTGTCGTTCCCAGCTTACACCATCAGTGCTCCCCTGCTACCATACTGTCAGACACAAACCACATGAGCACCAATATGTAGTGTCGTTCCCAGCTTACACCATCAGTGCTCCCCTGCTACCTTACTGCCAGACACAAACCACATGAGCACCAATGTGTAGTGTCGTTCCCAGCTTACACCATCAGTGCTGCCCTGCTACCATACTGTCAGACACAAACCACATGAGCACCAATGTGTAGTGTCGTTCCCAGCTTACACCATCAGTGCTGCCCTGCTACCATACTGTCAGACACAAACCACATGAGCACCAATATGTAGTGTCGTTCCCAGCTTACACCATCAGTGCTCCCCTGCTACCATACTGTCAGACACAAACCACATGAGCACCAATATGTAGTGTCGTTCCCAGCTTACACCATCAGTGCTCCCCTGCTACCATACTGTCAGACACAAACCACATGAGCACCAATATGTAGTGTCGTTCCCAGCTTACACCATCAGTGCTGCCCTGCTACCATACTGCCAGACACAAACCACATGAGCACCAATGTGTAGTGTCGTTCCCAGCTTACACCATCAGTGCTGCCCTGCTACCATACTGCCAGACACAAACCACATGAGCACCAATATGTAGTGTCGTTCCCAGCTTACACCATCAGTGCTCCCCTGCTACCATACTGTCAGACACAAACCACATGAGCACCAATATGTAGTGTCGTTCCCAGCTTACACCATCAGTGCTGCCCTGCTACCTTACTGCCAGACACAAACCACATGAGCACCAATATGTAGTGTCGTTCCCAGCTTACACCATCAGTGCTCCCCTGCTACCTTACTGCCAGACACAAACCACATGAGCACCAATATGTAGTGTCGTTCCCAGCTTACACCATCAGTGCTGCCCTGCTACCTTACTCAGTGCTGCCACCATCAGTGCTGCCCTGCTACCTTACTGCCAGACACAAACCACATGAGCACCAATATGTAGTGTCGTTCCCAGCTTACACCATCAGTGCTGCCCTGCTACCATACTGTCAGACACAAACCACATGAGCACCAATATGTAGTGTCGTTCCCAGCTTACACCATCAGTGCTGCCCTGCTACCTTACTGCCAGACACAAACCACATGAGCACCAATATGTAGTGTCGTTCCCAGCTTACACCATCAGTGCTGCCCTGCTACCTTACTGCCAGACACAAACCACATGAGCACCAATATGTAGTGTCGTTCCCAGCTTACACCATCAGTGCTGCCCTGCTACCTTACTACCAGACACAAACCACATGAGCACCAATATGTAGTGTCGTTCCCAGCTTACACCATCAGTGCTGCCCTGCTACCTTACTGTCAGACACAAACCACATGAGCACCAATATGTAGTGTCGTTCCCAGCTTACACCATCAGTGCTCCCCTGCTACCTTACTGCCAGACACAAACCACATGAGCACCAATATGTAGTGTCGTTCCCAGCTTACACCATCAGTGCTCCCCTGCTACCATACTGCCAGACACAAACCACATGAGCACCAATATGTAGTGTCGTTCCCAGCTTACACCATCAGTGCTGCCCTGCTACCTTACTGCCAGACACAAACCACATGAGCACCAATATGTAGTGTCGTTCCCAGCTTACACCATCAGTGCTCCCCTGCTACCTTACTGTCAGACACAAACCACATGAGCACCAATATGTAGTGTCGTTCCCAGCTTACACCATCAGTGCTCCCCTGCTACCATACTGCCAGACACAAACCACATGAGCACAGATGTAGTGTCGTTCCCAGCTTACACCATCAGTGCTGCCCTGCTACCATACTGCCAGACACAAACCACATGAGCACCAATATGTAGTGTCGTTCCCAGCTTACACCATCAGTGCTCCCCTGCTACCTTACTGCCAGACACAAACCACATGAGCACCAATATGTAGTGTCGTTCCCAGCTTACACCATCAGTGCTCCCCTGCTACCTTACTGCCAGACACAAACCACATGAGCACCAATATGTAGTGTCGTTCCCAGCTTACACCATCAGTGCTCCCCTGCTACCTTACTGCCAGACACAAACCACATGAGCACCAATATGTAGTGTCGTTCCCAGCTTACACCATCAGTGCTCCCCTGCTACCATACTGCCAGACACAAACCACATGAGCACAGATGTAGTGTCGTTCCCAGCTTACACCATCAGTGCTCCCCTGCTACCTTACTGCCAGACACAAACCACATGAGCACAGATGTGGGCTCGTTGACTCTGAGCACGTTCACCCTGTGCATTAGTACTCATGGCTACTCTGTAGACGCGAGAGGCAAACACAGCTGGCAAAACAAACTACCATGATGTATTACCAGTTAATTCAAATCAGAATCAGATTTTTATTGTCAAATAGGCGTACGTACAACCAACATGGAATTTGTTCTGGCCCGCTAGCGCAACAATCAACACATGCAATAAACAAATACGAACATAAACTGCTAAAAATTACCAAAAATTTGTACGGTTCAACTGTCCAGGGAGCGTCTTAGCCCAATAATACAATCAAGTTGAATAACAGCACCCCTGAATACACAGCTCTGGTAATTCATTGGGCAACAAACCTGCTTCCTAGCCTACCTAATACTTAAATTCAGATTAAACTAGCCACACTTTCGACTGACACACTTAGCAATGTACAAAACACGGGGGGGGGGATGGGGGTGAGTACAGCGTTTTATTAAGGAGCGAAAGCGCACGGTTGTGAAGATTTTTTTTTTTTTAGAAAAGACAAAACTGAATGCGGCACAATAATTGTTTTGCTCGATTATTTGGTTTTTATAATCGTCAGAGAGCATAATAGAAATTGAAAATTAAATTAATTGCAAAGCTCTCCTGTGGAGTGAGGCTGCTTGGGATATGTGGGTCTTTTACATATAAAGGCAGGTCACTCTAATGTCACCAAAGTACAGTAAAACTACAGTAGCGTTTCCTCAGCAACTACTACCGGAAATCTGAACTCAATGACTCACACATTATGAATGTGCATGTGACAAACAGTGAAGGTATACATTGGCCTATATGCTGACTAATTGGCATCTTCACCATTTCCATCAGCCATTTTGACATTAGTTATTTCCCAGAATTGGTCTGAATGGTCACAAGACAAGAAAACACAAAAGGAATTTGGCTGCTGTGTGAACGAGAAGCAAATGTATCGGTTTACTAATGCCACTACTTAGTCTGAACTGATATCACCAAACACCAGGAGAAACTATAAATGCACCCAATATTCGACAACCGAAATAAAGAACTTTCAGTATTCAAACGAATTAGTGAAAAGGCTGAATACGTTTTATAGAATAATTGCGTTTTTACGTAGCAACTAGCATGTAGTGAGGAGCTGGAATGTATTTAATTTTTTTCATGGAAAAGCAAGACAAAGTAAAAAGCAAATTAAGATTATTTAATATATGCCATGGTGAAACATAAAAATAAATGAAAAAAATGCATTTGGTATTTGGCCAATATTTTTGGTATTGGCCAAGAATTGGTATTTTATTTTGAAACAAAATAAATAAAAAGAAAACCCAGCATTTCAGGTATCAACTGTGTAATCCCTAACTCTATTTGTTAAAAGTAACATACACAATATTAATAAGAATCAAAAGTATGTAATCACCCGACCAGCACACCGGTACGAGTCTTTGAACATCTAATTCTAAATCTTATCCCTCCTCAACCTAACTTTACATTAGACACAATCCATTCCGATAGGTAGCGTTCTCCTGACACCCGCCACACACAGATTAGCCCATCAGACGGCCAGAGACTGAAGCATGATTCATCACCTCTGTGAACATTTATCCACTGCGTCAGAGTCCAGTGGCGGCCTGCTTTCACATGTTGATGTGAGCACTTCAAACTGTTCTGATGTCACAAAGCAGAGGAAGTATTTGGAATATTGAACTAGATCAGTCAAATGGATGGCGTATCAATCTTTTTATTTTACGAAAGCCTCCTATTTAGGCATGAATAGCAAGTACATATAGAAAACATATGAGTGAATAAGGCTTGTCTAGGTGACTAAATACGCCTGTTGGCCTGAGGACAAAGTGACGTTACAGGCTGGTAGGAGAGGGGTGGATGAATGTCTACGTCCGATAGGTGAATGACAGTGTGTGTGACTGCCTGTGTTTTAAGGGGTAAGCAGCTCTAGAAGAGTGATTGAAAAGAGCAAAAGAGAGATAAAAGTGCTGTTGTGCATGAGACCCAAGCTGGACTCAGTATATAAAGGGGCCTCTAATCCCCCTCCAACGATGGCTGAGCAGCTCTCGCTCGCCTCTGATTAGATTTCCCACCCACACTACTTCTCCCCGTACCGTAACTTTATATCTCTGCTAGCATGGTGAAGCCGGCTAACATCTCACCACCTCTGAGTCTGAATGAGAGAGTGGTGATGAGTGGGGGATTATTCACCAGCAGCATCAATGAGGCTTTATGTATATTCGTTACATCAGCCATTAAGAGGTGGAAGAATTAGGGAAAACCAGTCTTGATAAATATTTCTAACTGAAGGGGTGTAATGATACAACTAACCCACAATGCTTTTTGCGGTTTTTGAGTTACGGTTTCGGTGTGTTTTTGCCAAAACTAAATGAGCAAAAGGTTCTGATGAAAAACACAACACCAATTCAGCAAGAAGTCAAAGTATTTTATTGTCATGTGAACCGAATGACTTGCATCAAACCAAACACTGAAATTCTTATGACATGGCAAGCAACATCTACGTAGTAATGAAAGCAACATCTATAATAAAGTGCAATATGTAAACATGGCATAAGCTTTGTTTAACAATCATATAGTGTAGGAACTGGGTGTGCCAGTTTGCTGAAAAAGCTAAACTCTCTATCCTCATGGATTAGGGGCACATAACTGCGGCCACACCCACACACACCCACAGCCACACCCCCCCACACCATCACACCCACACACAGTCACCCATTGCTCATGTCAGTTCTTTAGCCTGATTGGACCACTGTAAGGGCAGCATGAATATGCATTAGAGACCAGGTAGTTCTTTCATTGCGTTTCAGTGTTGGGCTGGAAATACTGATTGGAGTTGATGTCGGCATAGATGTGGCATGTGTGTGGCATGTGTGGGTTTGTGTGTAGCATGTGTGGGTGGTTTTTAACGGTCCACAAGATTTACAAAAGAAAGAAATGTGCGTCCTTTAATTTTTTCTCACTCAGACAAGACGATGCGCATTTCTTAGTGAAATTGATGAACTCTGTAGTCAAATTACAATACTAAATTTACATTTGAAAACAAACTAATTAATTATAAAAGACATCTCTTTATATTAACAAACTAAGGCTATGCCTGTTCTTATTCCTAGCTTGGATTTATTTTTCACATGAAATATCAGCATATCCATTTCCGGCAGAAACTGAATAACATTATTAAAGATTGGTATAATTTTTAGATTAGAATAAAAACAGTAGGTCCATACACCTGAATGTAATAGGCTTGCAGCGACCGCATGGTCCGCTTTGAAATAACATATTGTCTGCAAGAGAATTGGCTTATTAAGCATCTGTTGTTCTCTTTAAACATAATACAAACGTGTAAACAAATAAATAAATACAACCCTTTATTTGTTATCAACGCCTTGAACATTTATACTGCTTTGAACAGTGTCCCGGTCAGCTCCCAACTCCGGTCAAATTGGGCAGCGCACTTGCATCAATGATAAACCCAAAAGACAATGAAGCATTTATATTGTATGACAGTAACTCAGTCTGACTAACCCTGGGGATTACAATAGAGATGTCCTCTGCAATTCTCCACTTGTCAAGTCTAAATCTCGGTCGGCCGTATTGCAGGTACCAGGTTCCGACATGCCATCTCTGCTACTTTGATGCATAATTGCCATGCTCAACAAACCCCTTGCATATCTCCCAAGGACATATTTCCCAAGAACAAAAAAAATTGGAGAGGTCTCCGAATGACGAATCAACTTTCAAGGGGCAGCCATAGATTTTATTGTTACTCTAAAAACACATGACATTTCCTTTAGGTGGCTTTGCCCCGATTCATGGATGTCTAGTGACGTTCCTGATCTGGTTTATCAATAGCCTACCACGACTCACCATAGCAGCACCCCACAATACCGACGTTGGAAAACTCTGGACAAGTGTCATCATTCCCATTACATTACAAAGACTCCTATTTAAACAGCTTAGCCTTTCTATATCAGGGTTCCTCGTTCCGCTGGGAGGACAATCCTCCAGCCCAAACTTGGGGGAGGACGGCTCCTAGTTATTAGGGCATCCAGAAGGATTGTGCCCTCCCCCACCGTCTCAGACCCTAGATAGTATGCCGCCATAGTTTATCTTCGGTGGGAACTAGGGAGTTATTCTTAGCAACTGTGCATTCGCTTTTGCTGCTTTTTCTTTGGGGTTTCAAGATGGGTCAAATAAATTTGACTGACTCTCTGGTCCAAGAAATCAAAGAGTTCCTTCTGATTGGTCTAGGAAACCAGATCCAGACATGGGTAAAAGGCACCCTGCTCCACTGCTTTGCCTTGTGCTATAAAAAATGCAGACATTCTCTGTCATTGATATATGAGATTTTATTGGACATTCTTGAGACACCACTTGACCCAGTTCCACTACTAATTACGAGTTTCTGAGACCTAAACATACTGCCCAAGAACCAACAACAATCATTTCGTACAGTCTTATTTTGGCCAGAAAATATACGCCCCTCATTGGGACATCACCTTCACGACGGCAATGAAATGATTAAGTATGACAATTTTTTTTAGAAAGCCTTGGCAAATAACATGGTGTACGTTTTTGGGTTTGAGCTTCTAGGAAACGTTGCCACTCTAGAGTTGTAAACACATTGGTAACCAAGCAACAATGACTGTGAAATACATTCTGAACTTTTTGAAGTAACACATTCCTATACAACATGGAATTAGTGTAGCACGACAATTTCTATGACAAAAACGCAAGTCCCAGGTCTTGGCCACCGAAGTGAATCGACAATCCATTCCGTCTGCTCAACGGTGGTAGACATGAGCATTCAAATTCTTCAGTCACGCTGCTTGAGCCAAATCAGAATCACAGCATCGGTGTGGGGGCGTGAAGCCGACAGAAATATTTACAGTTTCACTTTGTCAGTGTGTTAGAGAAGCATGCACTGGGATAGTGTGTGTGTGAGTGAGAGAGAGAGTGTGTTTGTGAGAGAGGGAAAGAAAGGAGGGGGGAGGAAAAAGGGGGATATAGTGTGTCAGAGAGAGTCAAGGCAAGGACAATGCAGTCATTCTTCCATGAGTTGCGAGCCAGTATTCGCCCATGCAGGCACTGTGACTAATAAGACCTTGATATACAGAATGAACAGACTCAAAGCCGTGCTCACAAAATCCTAAAACTAATCTTCTTGCGGGTGAAAATTGTATAAAAACTGCAAACGAGATAGATTTCCACAGAATTCTTTGATTCCTGTGACCAACCCGTGATTGTTAAGCAAAGCAGAACGCAATGTGATGTTCTGGTGAAACGCTATCAATAGACGAGCAGAACCCAAAGTGATGTTCTGGTGAAACGCTATCTGTGGAAGAGCAGAACCCAATGTGATGTTCTGGTGAAACGCTATCAGTGGACGAGTAGAACCCAATGTGATGTTCTGGTGAAACGCTATCTGTGGAAGAGCAGAACCCAATGTGATGTTCTGGTGAAACGCTATCCGTGGACGAGCAGAACCCAATGTGATGTTCTGGTGAAACGCTATCAGTGGACGAGTAGAACCCAATGTGATGTTCTGATGAAACGCAATCTGAAGACAAGCAGAACTCAAGTGCAGAAAAGGCAGAACCATACATGTTCCAATAGGGAACAGCCTTTGAGGAGAAAAGAAAAAGGGATTGTGGATTAACAACTTAGTTATTACGAGTGGCGTTGTGTTGTCACTTTACTTTCACTTGAGTAAACAGAGATGTGTAACTGAGTAATCCAGGTAGTCTGGAAAATGTATTACTGACATAGCAAAGAAATTATATTGAACTAACACAGAAAAACTGAAACTATTCCACTGCTTAAGAATGACCTTCAACACGAACATTCATAAATGCAGTTCACAGCGCTCAGTCTTTATGCTCCAGAGGACAAAAACAAATCAGTATTCTGATAAACAAGTAAAACTATAAAATACTGAAAATAAGTGATCATGCATCTGTGGAATGGGCATCAAATTATTCTCTTCATCTAACCAGTCAGGAAAAGCCTAATCAACAGAATAGCCAAAACACACATAAAATAAAGTTAGCTTGATTACCAAGCTAGTTATCTGTTAAGCCAAAAGACAAACATTTTTTCTGTTACTTCCTTTATACATGCTAGATTATAGAAAGATTAAATTTCACATTATCTCTGTAAACTTGTATTGTTGAAATTGTTCTTATTATTCTATACATCCTGACAACATTTAAAATGTTTCCAGACATGTGGCTTTTAATTAAAACGTGTAGAATGCGTCTTTACATGGAATCACAAAAAACCTGTCAACCAGTCGATTGATCAAAATGGACAGTTGATAATCAGGCTGGGATTGTTTTAATCAGGAACAAGAGAGAGGGGCACTCTGTACATTTGAATGTTATTTGATCATCATTTGTCTCCTCTCCTCTTCTCTCTTTCCGAACCACACCAGAATGGTCCAGGGAAGTTTAGGCTGCCAGTGATATTACAGCCTAAAAGTGTGTATGAGTATGATGAGTCAGTGCAAACTGATAGACAGACCGACAACAAGGTTTAAATGGGGATTATTTTAGGGACTTGTCACAGTTTCATGGATTTTTTTAAACATTCACTGAAGATATCTTCTGTTCGTTTATGCTGCTAGCGCAGTGAAACCTTTGATGTGTGTGTGTGTGTGTGTGTGTGTGTGTGTGTGTGTGTGTGTGTGTGTGTGTGTGTGTGTGTCCACATGATGCAGTAGGCATCAGGAGTTACTGTCTTAGCAGCTGTGACTTGGCTGCTTCTGCAGATCTGCTGTTTGACTAACGTCATCTCAGCAAACACTGTTCCCATTAACACTGTTCCTAATAACATACAATAACAGTCCAAACAGTAGCAGTCAGGACAAGAGCGGTCAGAACCGCAGCGGTCGGGACAGGAGGGGTCAGAACCGTGTACAGTTAAACATCAAAGATTACTCACTAAGATAGGAAAAAATACACAACAACACACAGGTGTCAATAAAAAGCAGACAGACAAAGAAGCAGACAGGGCAGGCAGTCACAGATACCTGTTTTCTACAGCACTTACTGTACCATAGCAAGCTACCATGGTAGGGATGAATAACAGGGGACGTAAGGGGACATAAGGGGGACATAAGTGGAACATAAGGGGGACATAAACTAATGAGAAGGAACATGTGTTCACCACACAGATGCTTTTGTTCGTACCGTATCTGATGTAGACAAAATATATCCCTATAAATCTACACATTTCCTCTCTCACACATCCTTTCTCTGTCTGTTTCTTCCTCCTCCTTTGGTTCACGGTTCCCAGGCTTGCCTTGTAAACAAAGCTGCGTGTTTTGCATTCCTTCCACGAGGGACACATCTCTTCACCGCAGCTTTTCAAGTGGACACTGTTGTCGGGGAGATTAAGGCAACGTTTTTCTTCACTTTTTCTACACGCAATTGATTTAATTCTATTTGAGAATAACTGTGTGCGTTAACTTCAGATAAATGTCCACAGTTGAATAAAGCTCGATCCATCACCGTCGTCATTGTTCTTGTGTTTGTACCAGACAAAACCCTGACCAGGTTCTACCCCCAAAACCATAAGTTAAATGTGCACAGAACCATCCAGGAGGCAACAAACCTCTGCCTGTATCGGACATTATATAAACACGCTCGAGAACTCCCGTTAGCCAAACTGCTAATTGGCTTACAAAAAGGATATTCGAGTCTGTCAATGACCGCGGCTGCTAGCTCCCGTAAACTGAAGTCAATCTGTAAGTGTGTCTAATACCCCCCTGATGTGCACAGCATGCCATTAGCCACCTGTCAAGGCCCGACTCAGATCAACCTAGACATCTAAACTAAACACTTTATTAGAGAAGACAAGCTCCATTTCTCTAAACACTCTGTCTGAGAGACAGTGCTGTGGCACCGAACTGACTGTTTTATAAGCTCCCTGGAATCAGGCCCACCATCCTGGATCCATCCAGTGACTCCCATCAGTTCCAGCTTCCTGTTGGAATCAGGCCCACCATCCTGGATCCATCCAGCGACTCCCATCAGTTCCAGCTTCCTGTTGGAATCAGGCCCACCATCCTGGATCCATCCAGTGACTCCCAGCTCCCTGTTGGAATCAGGCCCACCATCCTGGATCCATCCAGTGAATCCCAGCTCCCTGTTGGAATCAGGCCCACCATCCTGGATCCATCCAGTGAATCCCAGCTCCCTGTTGGAATCAGGCCCACCATCCTGGATCCATCCAGTGAATCCCAGCTCCCTGTTGGAATCAGGCCCACCATCCTGGATCCATCCAGTGAATCCCAGCTCCCTGTTGGAATCAGGCCCACCATCCTGGATCCATCCAGTGAATCCCAGCTCCCTGTTGGAATCAGGCCCACCATCCTGGATCCATCCAGTGAATCCCAGCTCCCTGTTGGAATCAGGCCCACCATCCTGGATCCATCCAGTGAATCCCAGCTCCTTGTTGGAATCAGGCCCACCATCCTGGATCCATCCAGTGAATCCCAGCTCCCTGTTGGAATCAGGCCCACCATCCTGGATCCATCCAGTGAATCCCAGCTCCCTGTTGGAATCAGGCCCACCATCCTGGATCCATCCAGTAAATCCCAGCTCCCTGTTGGAATCAGGCCCACCATCCTGGATCCATCCAGAGAATCCCAGCTCCCTGTTGGAATCAGGCCCACCATCCTGGATCCATCCAGTGAATCCCAGCTCCCTGTTGGAATCAGGCCCACCATCCTGGATCCATCCAGTGAATCCCAGCTCCCTGTTGGAATCAGGCCCACCATCCTGGATCCATCCAGTGAATCCCAGCTCCCTGTTGGAATCAGGCCCACCATCCTGGATCCATCCAGTGAATCCCAGCTCCCTGTTGGAATCAGGCCCACCATCCTGGATCCATCCAGTGAATCCCAGCTCCCTGTTGGAATCAGGCCCACCATCCTGGATCCATCCAGTGAATCCCAGCTCCCTGTTGGAATCAGGCCCACCATCCTGGATCCATCCAGTGAATCCCAGCTCCCTGTTGGAATCAGGCCCACCATCCTGAATCCATATACGAACAGTAGGAAGGCAGTTGTCTGTTTGACACCTTAATCGACATCTACCACAAGGTGTCCCATCATTATGTCAAGTACATTTACAAAGGACAAAATAAACAAATGCAAAAATATGCAAAAAATAAAGATAATTAACTAACAGCAGTGAAGGAGATCGAACGTCAAGCTCAGCTGGGATTCAAAGCCAAAAGGTGTGTCTTTAGTTGTGACTGAAAGTTGTGTAGGGTCGGCGCAGCACGAATCTGAATAGGTAAGTGGTTCCAGAAGAGCGGGTCAACCTCTATATCTGTGCCTGAATCTGGGGTTCTGGGGCTCTATTAGGATTATGATGGTCTAGGAGTTCCGCCAAATAAGGAAACCTTGAAAGCAACAATAAGATCTTGAAATAAATCCTAAAGCGGACAGTAAGCTAGTGGAGAGATGCCAGGACAGGTGTTTTATGTTCACACATTTTTTGTCCAGTTAGTATAAATGCAGCTGCTTGTTTTCTAACTCCATACGACAAAGACATGATAGTTCAATACCCACATACAAAAAATAACAATAATCAAGCCAAAAAGTAATAAAAGCATGGATAATTTTCTCAAAACCTTTGGAATGGAGATAGGTCTTCACCTATCTCCAGTTTTGACCACTGAGCTAATCTGCCTATCCAATTTTAGACAGCTATCCAAAATAATACGATTATTTGATGTTCTTTTATCAATCCAGCAACAGCTGCACATAATCTTTCAGTAAAGAGTTCTGGACCCCATGGGCAGCATATACAGTGATAAAGGACAAGTAAAGTAAAAAAAGAGGCATTAGTCTAGGAATATTTAGCTAGGTGAACTGAGAAACTCCTCTCTGTCAGGTATAACTAAAACCATTTCATTACAGTACTTTTGATGCCAACACACTGTTCAAGGCGGGATAAAAGGATCCTATGGTCTAGTGTCAAAAGCAGCAGTCAGATCTAAGAGCAACAGGATAGCAAAGTTCAGGCTACTATTAGTTAGGAAAGTCAAATGTGCCCATTTCAGGACAAAAATATCGGCATTTGTGGAATTTCCTCTCTTTGTCTCATAGAACTACAGTGCCTGCCTTTGAAATACCCTTCTGGACATCTGAAGGTGACTGAAGAACCTGCTCGTCTCTATAGGAAGGCTTTCTGTTTCTTGTTGTCCCGGTCGACTCCCTAATTTGTACCAGTTACTCTTTCTAGAGATGTCTCATTCCAAGTTCCAATGTAGTTCTTCATGCAATTTTATGTATAGAATCATTTTACAAATACAATAAATAATAACGGTGTGTTTTATCAATAACAATAAACCAAATTATATTTGACAATAACTCACCTCAACAGGCAATAAGTGTTAAATTTAACTCAAATTCAAAACGTTGTACGGCTAAAAGATTCCTCTAATCCAGAATAAGTAGCGCTGAAACCGATCTCACACAGAGTGGGTTACCGACTAGGAATCTTGGGCATGAACAGGTTGACACCCTTACTGTGGCACATCTACAAACACGCCAAGTCCTCCAGTTCCAGACGTCAGCAGGCACAACTGTGCCTACCAACGAAGCAGAAGTAACGTGCAGATAGGATGCATGACTTGTCACCATTTACCAGGACATCAGCTTGCCAGCCCTGACCCATATATGACGGGCCAAAGCGAGGCATGGTCTGGACAATAGCCTCTTCACAACATGGCTGGTCGCTCCAACCCTCCTAGAAGCTAGGTCTGTTTCCCCCTCCACTGTGTTTTGCTGCATATTTCTATTTCTACTGTACTAAGCATAGATGACCTGCTTTTTTATTCTTGTTCTCTTTCTGTCTTTCCATCACATTTACTTTCCTATCTCTTTGGGGGTTCAAAGCAATGGCAGAGGCATTATAGCATTACCTAGAAGCCTCTAAAATCTAATATTACATGATCTGAACCATTATATCTTTACTACATTTGGCATTTCATATTTTAGTAAGGCAGTATCCAACTAATGGAAGAAAATGTATTTTTAAATACCCAATGCCTAATCTTAGATGGTCAATGACGCAGACAGAAGTCTGTAGGGCAAGTGAAAATAATCAATGTTCAACTAAAATTACAAACTTGAGCCACCATCAGTAGAGTGACCGTGCAAAAATATTGCATTTGTAACCAAAACAAACAGAAATGACCTGGTTTTATCTTACTTAGTGTACCAGTGTTTTGGATAGCTGTTTAAAAGTAAACTAATGACATATTACAGTTCCTCTTGAGACAGCAGACTACTTTCGGTTTGTGCAGGTCCCATTGTTGAGCACAATGAATGGGCAATTGCGCCAGGAAAAAAAGGTCTTATGTAACATAGTCTAGAGGCAATTAGGAGTCTTTCAGCACTCTGCACCCACAGAAGACGGAGCTTTGTCTTGCAGCTCGTGTACAATCCCATCCAGCACTGTGTGAAAGAAAGTAGCCCCAGAAAAACAAGCATTTCATTCAGTACTAGTGGTTTGGTAGCCTTCCCCTCTGGGTATTCGAGTAACTGCAAGGGTTCCATGTAATATTGTTTAATACTGAAACAGTATGCACAGCTCTTTTTCTCAGGGGTTTAAATGCAAATGCAACATTCCCAAAGCCTGAGCCGATACCACAGACTGTTGAAAGAAGACGTGCCTGTGAGAGGCTTTGGAAATGTGAGAACAGTGTCAACAAATTGGGATTCAAAATCAAGAAATGGATTTTGTTTTCATGCTTATTTCTGAAACAGAGGGGGAATTGTCCTCTACTTTGACCTGATATCTGTTGAAGTGTTATTAGATTTGAAAAAAGAAGCGCTGTAGGAATATTTGTAGCTGATGCATATTAGAGGTTGGCAGATTGAATATAATGTAAATCCATACCATTTAGCAGCCAACCTCAAGGCAGTGCAGATATAAGCTGTAAACCAGAAGTCCCCAAACACTTGAACTTTGAACTAGAGGTTCCTAATCAAAATCGGGTTCCATGTATCATGCATGACTTTGTGACCCAACAAGCAGTTGTGTCGAAGGAAAAAACTGCCTGGCAAGAGAGGCATAATGGTTGCTAGTTATAGAATGCAGTAAATGTTTGAGGGTATCAGATAATTAAATAATATCCTCACAAACACATCATCTCATTACATGAATGTATATTAATTACATCATATTATTACTACAGATAACAGGAATAAAATATATCCTTCTATTAATTAGTCTATGTTTTCTTTTTCGATTTCATACCCTATTATACATTAATAAAAACCTTTTTACAAATCCCTAATCCTGGTAGATGACATTTTTTGGGCAGCGATTAAAGCACCTTTGGCAGTGATTACAGCCTTGAGTGTTCTGGCTACAAGCTTGGCACACCTGTATCCAGTGAGGGACTTGTTCTCCTTGCAGACCTTCGAGTTCTCTCAAGTTCGATGGGAAACGTCGCTGAACAGCCATTTTCAGTTCTCCCTCTGATCAGATTCAAGTACGTCTCTGTCTGGGCCACTCAAATACTTGTCCTGATGACCCTCTCACATCGTCCTAGTTGTGTGCTTATGGTCATAAATCTATAGAAGCATATAGTGGACCATATTATAGAAGCGTATAGCGGACCATATTATAGAAGCGTATAGCGGACCATATTATAGAAGCATATAGTGGACCATATTATAGAAGCGTATAGCGGACCATATTATAGAAGCATACAGTGGACCATATTATAGAAGCATATAGTGGACCATATTATAGAAGCATATAGTGGACCATATTATAGAAGCATATAGTGGACCATATTATAGAAGCATATAGTGGACCATATTATAGAAGCATATAGTGGACCATATTATAGAAGCATACAGTGGACCATATTATAGAAGCATATAGTGGACCATATTATAGAAGCATATAGCGGACCATATTATAGAAGCATATAGCGGACCATATTATAGAAGCGTATAGCGGACCATATCATAGAAGCGTATAGTGGACCATATTATAGAAGCGTATAGTGGACCATATTATAGAAGCGTATAGTGGACCATATTATAGAAGCATATAGTGGACCATATTATAGAAGCATATAGTGGACCATATTATAGAAGAATATAGTGGACCATATTATAGAAGCATATAGTGGACCATATTATAGAAGCATATAGTGGACCATATTATAGAAGCATATAGTGGACCATATTATAGAAGCATATAGTGGACCATATTATATAAGCATATAGTGGACCATATTATAGAAGCATATAGCGGACCATATTATAGAAGCATATGGCGGACCATATTATAGAAGCATATGGCGGACCATATTATAGAAGCATATAGTGGACCATATTATAGAAGCATATAGTGGACCATATTATAGAAGCATATAGTGGACCATATTATAGAAGCGTATAGTGGACCATATTCAAACGAAAATGCAATTTAGATTACGCAGATCATTAACATTTGAATTGTCCACCAACACACAAGCCATTTAAAAAAAATGAATGCCATTTGGGATTGCCTTTAATTTGAATTTAGTCCACTATATGCTTCAATATAAATCTTTTGGAAGGTGATCCTTCACATCCAGACTGAGGCATTGAGCACTCTGGAACAAGAAAATAGGATTTATATGGAAGCACTCTGAAACAGGATGCACTTGACTTCAACTTTAAGTGTCAAAGCAACACTTATTTAAGTGTGTTAGTCATGTTTTAAATCATTTCTTAAACATTTTTAAAAAGCTTTTTTTGCTTTGTCAGAATACTATATTGTGTTTAGATTAAGTAGAAATCAGAAACAACAATTGCTAAATTGTATTGTGGTCTCAAGTAAGATTTGAACGACAAACTCAAAAGTAAGCACAAGTAAGACTCAGTCTCTGGCAAACAATTTGTATTTATCAAGTGATGCAGAATAATGACATTGTCCAAACAATACGATGACCGATAATCTTTCTGCTTCTGATGGCCAATAACGGAAAAAAAACAAAGTTTTGCATTTTAAAGAGACTTGTAAAAAATACTTAAATCTAGTAAGCACAAATGGATTTAGGATTCCATAAAACCCTCAGTCCTCCACCATTGGAAAAGGCTCATTGTAGTGCCATCAATTCATGACTTTGTTATTAATTGCTATTGACTTAAGGCTCTCAAGTAAACTGTCTGCAGTTTTTAAATGCATGTTGAATAGGCATGACTCCACATTAGGTTCTTTTGTGTGTGCTAAAGCTGGCTGCTGCTTCATATAGCTTGAATACATCTTCATTGTGATGACGGCCTTTCGGGTGACTTAAGATTTGTTGTGTTAAGACTTGTTTGTCTCTCCTCTTGAAATATTTGAGGGACATGAATTGCAATTTGCTATCATGATGTCTCCTTCCAAAAAACCTGCTCTTTGTTTGTCAAAAAAGGTGGCTTGTCTGTTTGACGTAAAAAACACAACAATGGCATTCTGCATTTTAGTAAATGAAAGCAATATCAGCTTTGGGTTATCGGTCTGTTTATTGGCAAAATATACAGAAATAATAATATACATTTCCAATTATCGGCTGATTATTAAAACTGCATCGCCATATCTAATTTCTGCACACACATATCCATTGTTTCAAGCACACATCTCGGCTTTATCATTCAGTATATATATTAACGTAAATGGAAATGTCACACCAATTGTGATTAGATAAGGCACATATTACGTCTTTTGTCGTGTAAAATGCCCCTTAGTCGTACCTGTTCAGACACAACAGAGCAACAATAGCCTCCATAGTTTAAGAGTCCAACTGAAAAGCTAATAACTCATGATATGTCCCCATTATCGTGTCATTCAGAGCCTATCTGGGCTCACTTATAAAACACATAATACGCCGTTTGACTTTGAGCCAATTGTATCTTATTACCCTGCTCACCACACATCTCCAGTGATTTACAAAAGCTCACACTTCGGTCCTAAAAGCACCAAGCATGGCAGAAATTGTGCGGGAACTGAAGCATGCGACAGAAATGAGTCAGTGCGGCGAAGGAGAACAAGAGGCCCTTTGCCGCGGGCGTACAGCTGGCATTATGTTAGGCAAGCGCGGCCAAGCCCTCGGCTGTCTTGGAGCACTAGCACGCCGCGAGCGCCACAGTCATCTCAGTGACAAGAGCATGTGGGACAGGCCCTGGAGCAGATCGAGGGCCGACCGTACCCCACATCTGATACAGTACTAGTACAGCTGATATAGACATGAATTGAGATACTACTCAAGCCAACCCGCTGCCAAGGAACATTACATCGGCGGGGAAAAGCGACAGATCAAAAAGGACTGGATGTCACGCTTGTTTCCGCATAGCTCTTTTCACCGCTTGACCCAGAATGCAACGCAACCAGGAAAGGGGCTGTGCTGTTTCCAGTCGAAAAAACAGATAGTGACAAGCAATGCTGCTCCACATCCATTAAGGATGATTAACGTGCTTACATTTGTGGCTCACTGGAGAAACATTACTAAGCAGTGCGTTGGGAATGCTCTTACACTTTCAGTGAGCAACGTGTAGCAGGAACACTCAGACAGATACGGTGTGCTGAGAAGACCCAGCAGACCAACGTGTAGCAGGAACACTCAGACGGATACGGTGTGCTGAGAAGACCCAGCGGACCAACGTGTTGCAGGAACACTCAGACAGATACGGTGTGCTGAGAAGACCCAGCGGATCAACGTGTTGCAGGAACACTCAGACAGATACGGTGTGCTGAGAACACCCAGCGGACCAACGTGTAGCAGGAACACTCAGACATATACGGTGTGCTGAGAAGACCCAGCGGACCAACGTGTTGCAGGAACACTCAGACAGATACGGTGTGCTGAGAAGACCCAGCGGACCAACGGGAGGGGATCAATGTGAGGGAAAAGTACCAGATGATGACTGTTGCCATGTGGCTTAAACCGATCAACCCCGCCTCTCTCTGAACGCCCTGTCATCAGGCAGCTGCCATTCATATTTACACCAATGAAAAGACCAAAAAACAAACACTGAAGAGACATTTATTACACTGCGTTTTTGTAATGCACCTGAAGAAACATGTCTACTTGTATTATGTGTAACTGGTGACCTTTAAGCTGTGATGGAGGTGGGTTGAGCAGTCACCTTCATTAGTTAACAACACAACTAAAGAGAATAAAGGCTTGCTAGTGTTTTAACAGGTTGTCTGTCCTCATGTCTGTCCAAGTGTGAGGTATATCGACGGCCACGGTCTGCTGAAGTGTAGTCTTTTCTCCTTTCATAGGACAAACTGAAAGTACATCACGAGTCTCCATTAAAACAATGCATTCTAGTGCTAGACACACAAATCACTGGGATTAAAGGGAGCTGCACCTGTCAGCGAAACCCCTGCATCACAGAGGGATATCTGGTTAGATAAATCCACTGAAAGGCTGCCGTTGCCTTCTAACTCGATCTCTGTTCACACTTACGGTATGTGGGGCAAAATTAGGGAAAGCTGAATGCTTCGGCTATGATTTCTCCCCGCTGTGTGTTTCCCAGGCAACGGTTCTTTAGCCTTAACTAATGCCTGGTTCACGCAGAGTCGCCGTGTCCACGGAGTCAATATTACACGTCATAGCTACTTTCAGGCAGAGGGGATTTCAGACAGACGTGG
Source organism: Dallia pectoralis (assembly GCA_029465975.1). Classification (NCBI taxonomy): domain Eukaryota; kingdom Metazoa; phylum Chordata; class Actinopteri; order Esociformes; family Umbridae; genus Dallia; species Dallia pectoralis. The sequence goes on along the minus strand of CM055729.1, from coordinate 8,701,849 downwards.
CGAATGGAGACGTTAATGAGAAAACCTTCTATATCTCACAGAGCACTATCCAACAGAGATTCAGCTGGTTGCCTTGTCTCCCTAGTCCAACCTCACACGGGAATACATAATATGACAGAAAGGACTTCATAAGGAGATGTTGTTCTACTGGCCAATGGTTTGAAATGTCACCATTGGAATTATTTAACAAACAATCTTCTTCAGAGGGACTTAGAGGAGCAGATTGGGATAAGTACCTTGCTCAAGGGCACAACAACACTTTTTTCCTTATTTTTAGCTCTCAAATCATGACAAAATAACAGCTTTTTAAAAATTAAAGGAGAATGTCGGTTTTTACAATTGTCTATTGTTGATGTAAATTGCACGTTTCATAAGATTGCTACAGATTGGTTTTGCATTTTTACCTGTTTTAGAGAAACCTAGCCCATCCAGCAAATCTCTCCCTTATCCTTCTTGTGTATTGCAAGTCTTCAATAAAGCAATCTTCATAATTTTATAGCCAAATGCATTTTCTCACAATGAGCAAACCATTTTACTAGGCGTTTAATATAGACTAGAAAAATCTCATTCGAAATAGGCAATTTACAAGAGCTGACTTTTCTACCTGAAGAACACACACACACACACACACACACACACACATCTGTTTCACCTTCACCTTTTCCCAGTTCTGAGTTGTTTTGAATGTGACATTACTCAAAGTTGCTGGGCAGAAGTAACCCCGTAATCAACCCGGATACTATAAATGTTTCCCCTACTGCATATTTACTTAAGTCTGTTGCCTCCCACCTGTACTAATTAATTGGCCTCTAAAGGGTTTTAAATCTGATATTTTGGAATTAACATCCCCGGTGAACCACCTGGAAATCCATCTAATGAAAAACGTGCATAATGTAGCAAACACGTCTACAGGGCTTTGTGGTTTATATGTCCAAGACAACACATTAGTAACTGTTCGTAGGCACGAAACACTTCAGAGTGCCTAGACAGGCCATTGCGGCAGTATATTGGCAATATACCTCAAACCGCTGGAGTTCATTGTAATAGCAAACCCGAGGTTCAACGCGCCACAGCTTTTAGCAACAAACAGGGCTAGAGCCACTTGGTTGACTTGATTTATAATAGATTTGAGAAAAAAAATGAAGAAATCTTGTGTAAGTGCAATTTAGTGTCCTTATATACTGAGTGAGAGGAACATAGCTATACAACTGACGGTGTCCAGCCTCCCAGAAATGTACAAAGATAACATGGATTTAAAATAATCAGGAATCCCCCTAGATGAACATAAACATGTCTATAATTCATGATCATTGATTTTATCTCAGGTGTCAAATGCTATAGTTGTGGAACATTTTAAAAACATGTCCAGTAGAATTGCTACAGCATGTTCTTACATTGCAAACCCCATTATCTGTGACGTGTTCATAACTTTAGTACTCGATGTATAGATTAATGCTATTGTATTCAATGTGCAAATGTAATCATCCATTGTGAGTTGGGGCCATGCAGTGTATCAACTAGTCCCATAGGCAACAGTGGAACAACATATGGCATTCAAGATTATAGGATTACCTAATTAAATCGGTGACACAGAGAACCAGGTCTAATCTCCAAATTGATTATAAACACAGACACGGTGCAGTCTAGCCTAGTGAGTACCCAACATTAAATTGAACGGCACGTCATTTGACCATATAGAGTTTATCAAACATACTAAACACCCCGGCATCTGAGGGGTTTGGGGTGCATTCAGTTACTACATGACAACCACAAGCCAGTATAGGGGTCAGTATATATAGTAATTATGATCAGGGAGTCTGTAAAGTAAACTGGATTACCAACGCACAATTGCAAAACACTGTTTTGGGCACTGGAGAGCAAGTTTTGCATAAAACATTTACACCAGCCAAATAGTATGTGTTATGTGAATCGATGTGGGCATGCGTGCGTGCGTGTGTCTAACAAAACAAAGCGTAATCCATCTTCCATAACACAGGCACACAGTACTAGTTTGCGAGCATTTGCATGACATTTTACAGTACTAGTTTGCATTAATTTGCATGACATTTAGGCACAACTTCTTGCACACCTCGTACTACAGACGGCTCGCTCACCTTGTGGGAACGGATTGGGCTGCACGACGTGCAGGAACGCGCGCACCATGTGGAACAATATCCCGACCATCCCAGGCTCGTGATACGGAACCGTCTCGTAAACTCCTTGGGGCACGTGGCCGAAATCCAACTGTCCCGAAGGTGACCGGTGTCGCGGTTCCGGATCCTCTGTCGGCTGCTGGAGTTCACCTGACGACCAGAGTCCCCATAATAACACCAGGAGACAGGATTTCATCCACATGCTGGCACGATACTGAAAGAGGTTCAAAATGTCCAAATATACAAATACCGCGGTAGGTCCAAATCTGTAAAGGTGGAAGTCCAATAAGGGAATATACGAGAAGTGGACCGCAGGTTTAAATCCCGCTGTCCGGGAAACTAGTCGTGATTATCATCGTTATTCCCTCGGTTAGTCGCTCCTCTATGTACGCAAACAGGGTGCTTGTTATCTCGGTTCCCCCGAACTGCTCGGTTCCTCTGAGATGAGACCGACTGACAACTGCTCGGTTCCTCTGAAATGAGACCGACTGACAAGTTGTCTGACTGGAGCATCAGTGCGTGAGAGGAGCATATGGGGGGGGGCTGGTTGTGGGGGAAACAGCGCCTCCTGTCGGGAGAAGGAGGATGCACTCATTGGGTGGTTTTTGAAAATATGCAACCCATAGGTGGATTTATTTTCCATTTGTTTGTAGCCTACTGCATACTGCTGTCGCGCTCACACGTATTGAACCTGTTCTCTTTCAGTCTGTGTGCTGGCAACCATGTTGGGGTGGGATAACTCTTACCCTACGAGGGCTGGAGTTTGACAGTATTCTGTTCTACCTAATTAATCATTAATTGCACCCACCTGGTGTCCCAGGTCTAAATAAGTCTCTGTTTAAAGGGTTGTAATGAAAACATAAAGTAGAACGGACGTTGAAGTCCATGGTTTACCAGCCCTGATGTACAGAATCTCATAAAAGAGATTTGATAATTTTTTTTCATGTGACAACACTGAAGAAATGACACATTTGATACAATGTAAAGTAGTGAGTGTACAGCTTGCATAACCGTGTACATTTGCTGTTCCATCAAAATTACTCTACACACAGCCATTAATGTCTGAACCGCTGGCAACCAAAGTGAGTACACCCTAAATTGAAAATGTTCAAATCGGGCCCCAAGTGATGTGAAATTTTGTGTGGCCACCATTATTTTCCAGCACTGCCTTAACCCTCTTGGGCATGGAGTTCACCAGAGCTTCACAGGTTGACACTGGAGTCCTCTTCTACGACGACATCACTGACCTGGTGGGTGTTAGAGACTTTGCGCTCCACCTTCCGTTTGAGGATGCCCCACAGATGCTCAATAGGGTTTAGGTCTGGAGACATGGGGTTTAGGTCTGGAGGTGTGTTTGGGGTCGTCGTCATGTTGGAATACTACCCTGCGGCCCCGTCTCTGAGAGAAGGGATCATGCTCTGCTTCAGTATGTCACAGTACATGTTGGCATTCATGGTTCCCTCAATGAACTGTAGCTTCCCAGTGCCGGCAGCACTCATGCAGCCCCAGACCATGACACTCCCACCACCATGCTTGACTGTAGGCTAGATACACTAGTCTTTGTACTCCTCACCGGCACATTGCTTGACACCATCTGAACCAAATAAGTTTATCTTGGTCTCATTAGACCACAGGACATGGCTCTAGTAATACATTTACATTTAAGCCATCTTAATGTAGAGAAACAATTATTTTTTTTCAGATCCTCAGAGATTTCTTTGCCACAAGGTGCTGTGTTGAACTTCCAGTAAACAGTATGAGAGCGATAACACCAGATTTAACACACCTGCTCCCCATTCACACCTGAGACCTTGTAACACTAACGAGTCACATGACACCAGAGAAGGAAACTGGCTAATTGGGCCGTATTTCGACCTTTTCACTTAGGGGTGTGCTCACTTTTGTTGCCAGCGGTTCAAGGCTGTGTGTTTGGTTATTTTAAGGAAACAGCAAATGTACACTGTTATACATGTTGTACACTCACTACTTTACAATGTAGCAAAGTGTCATTTCTTCAGTGTTGTCGCATAAAAATATATAATCAAATAATCACAAAAATGTGAGGGGTGTACTCACTTTTGTGAGATACTCTATATAGCCAATACATTTAACTCACACTATACAGCCATCAAACATATTCTGATAAGTCATTTGCGTGAACTTTTTGGGGCTATTTCTGACCGACCTATACAACAGGTGTTCACTTTCACACACACACACACACACACCACAGTGTTCAATATCCTACCAAACTCTAAACCGGCTCATACCTTCCCACCCCATAGGGGTGGATACAAGATACTTTGGGAACACTGCCCACAGATCCAGAAGCTCTGCGAGTTGTGGAGCCGGGCCAGGGAGGGTCAAACCCAGCACTACCATCCACAATGCAGTCCTTGTTGATGTCCCGGCCCGTGGCAGGGCAGGTACCCTCTTGCCCCCCCTCCCACCGTGGGCAGGACTTTGATCACAGCCACAGAACACCATACTTCGGCGCATTCACAACACTCATTAGATCCGCACGGAGAGAGGCAAACCAGATCAGGTGAATTGAAAAAATCTATTTGAATGGAGATGTGTGTTCTGTTTGAACTCGCCTATACAAGGGGTCAGTGTTGGTCAAAGTTTATACATTTTGTTTCATAAAGAAGTTATTGTAAACATTTTAACATAATTTTTTTTCTGCTGCATATACTACTAGATTAATTTAGGATGTCATGTTCATAAAGTGGGATTGGTTATCTATAGTAGCCGGTATTTTATTTTCTGGAATTCCAGAGAGAACTCCCACTGGCCCACTGGAATGAGAGGAAATTCAGCTTTCAGCAGCGTGTACACTCATCCTTTTGTGTTGTTTGGACATATTTCTATATTTATTATTCATCATGCAAGTAGGTTGACGCATTGTGCATATTAAGTCCTATCTCAACAAAAATGTTCATAGTCAAAACGGATAAAGACGAAATACGCAAACGGACAGAATAAGCTCTGAGAAAACATGGTCTTTTGTATAAAAAGCCCTGTTCAACCAGCAGCCTTCAGGGCTATTGCAATAGAAAAGGTCAACAAGTAAAAGGCTGTCTTATGACATTGTTGTCAGGACACATCAACCCTTATGTCTGCCAGACTAAGACTGTCGGGCCAGTTCGGTAACTGCCGGGAGAAAATTTGGTTGGATAGCTTTTTTGGGAACAGTCGGCTGTTGAACTTTGACCAAACCTCGTTAGATCGTGCACCTTGATTCCCGACCACCACATCTGCAGCACCTTGGTTCCCGACCACCACATTTGCAGCACCTTGGTTCCCGACCACCACATCTGCAGCACCTTGGTTCCCGACCACCACATCTGCAGCACCTTGGTTCCCGACCACCACATTTGCAGCACCTTGGTTCCCGACCACCACATTTGCAGCACCTTGGTTCCCGACCACCACATTTGCAGCACCTTGGTTTCCGACCACCACATCTGCAGCACCTTGGTTTCTAACCACCACATTTGCAGCACCTTGGTTCCCGACCACCACATCTGCAGCACCTTGGTTCCCGACCACCACATTTGCAGCACCTTGGTTTCCGACCACCACATTTGCAGCGCCTTGGTTCCCGACCACCACATTTGCAGCGCCTTGGTTCCCGACCACCACATCTGCAGCACCTTGGTTCCCGACCACCACATTTGCAGCACCTTGGTTCCCGACCACCACATTTGCAGCACCTTGGTTCCCGACCACCACATCTGCAGCACCTTGGTTCCCGACCACCACATCTGCAGCACCTTGGTTCCCGACCACCACATTTGCAGCACCTTGGTTCCCGACCACCACATCTGCAGCACCTTGGTTCCCGACCACCACATCTGCAGCACCTTGGTTCCCGACCACCACATCTGCAGCACCTTGGTTCCCGACCACCACATCTGCAGCACCTTGGTTCCCGACCACCACATCTGCAGCACCTTGGTTCCCGACCACCACATCTGCAGCACCTTGGTTCCCGACCACCACATCTGCAGCACCTTGGTTCCCGACCACCACATTTGCAGCACCTTGGTTTCCGACCACCACATCTGCAGCACCTTGGTTCCCGACCACCACATCTGCAGCACCTTGGTTTCCGACCACCACATCTGCAGCACCTTGGTTCCTGACCACCACATCTGCAGCACCTTGGTTTCTAACCACCACATCTGCAGCAACTTTGGAACGTGACTGTATGACACGTATCACCCTCATTGTGGGACCTGTTACAGCATGAGTACATCAGCCGACTCAGCCTTCTAGGTAAGACGCTTAGTCCCCTAAGACCTGGGGGGGGGGTTATTCTACCTGTCTATAGCCACACCCATCCTCTATGGGGGTTAGGTCAGTATGGGGGGGGGGGTTATTCTACCTGTCTATAGCCACACCCATCCTCTATGGGGGTTAGGTCAGTATGGGGGTGGGGGTTATTCTACCTGTCTATAGCCACACCCATCCTCTATGGGGGTTAGGTCATTATGGGGGTGGGGAGGTATTCTACCTGTCTATAGCCACACCCATCCTCTATGGGGGTTAGGTCATTATGGGGGGTGGGGAGGTATTCTACCTGTCTATAGCCACACCCATCCTCTATGGGGGTTAGGTCATTATGGGGGGTGGGGAGGTATTCTACCTGTCTATAGCCACACCCATCCTCTATGGGGGTTAGGTCAGTATGGGGGGGGGGGTTATTCTACCTGTCTATAGCCACACCCATCCTCTATGGGGGGTTAGGTCATTATGGGGGGTGGGGAGGTATTCTACCTGTCTATAGCCACACCCATCCTCTATGGGGGTTAGGTCATTATGGGGGGGGAATTCTACCTGTCTATCACCACACCCATCCTCTATGGGGGGTTAGGTCATTATGGGGGTGGGGGTTATTCTACCTGTCTATAGCCACACCCATCCTCTATGGGGGTTAGGTCATTATGGGGGGTGGGGAGGTATTCTACCTGTCTATAGCCACACCCATCCTCTATGGGGGTTAGGTCATTATGGGGGGTGGGGAGGTATTCTACCTGTCTATAGCCACACCCATCCTCTATGGGGGTTAGGTCATTATGGGGGGGTGGGGGTTATTCTACCTGTCTATAGCCACACCCATCCTCTATGGGGGTTAGGTCATTATGGGGGGTGGGGAGGTATTCTACCTGTCTATAGCCACACCCATCCTCTATGGGGGTTAGGTCATTATGGGGGGGTGGGGAGGTATTCTACCTGTCTATAGCCACACCCATCCTCTATGGGGGGTTAGGTCATTATGGGGGGTGGGGAGGTATTCTACCTGTCTATAGCCACACCCATCCTCTATGGAGGGTTAGGTCATTATTCCGGCTGTAAACCACATGCAGCATATTCATAGGAATTCCCTGTGCGGGTGGAGGAGCAGTGGAGTGTCTGGTCTCAAGTCAAATCACAGTGATGTTTTACAAACCATATACAGTGGATATAAAACGTCTACACACCCTTATTAAAACGCCAGGTTTTTGTGATGTGAAGAAATGAGACAAAGATAAATCATGTCAGAACTTTTTGCACCTTAAACGTGACCTATAATGAAGTTAGAAGAACTACTGAATTAAAAAAAAAATGTTGGAGCAGGAAAAAGTTCTGACATGGTATCAAATTACAAGGTTATATCTTAAATTATGTTACATTTATCTGTCAATAGTGAAAATCACACACACTAATGTTCAAATACAAAAAGACAACCAAGGGGTTCACTTACTGTTTCACAACTGTATGTGTAAAAAATAAATCAATTAATTGAAATGGGTTCGTTACATAATACTATCCTATATGTTTTCTTCATAGAACAAGAACAAAATCCGACTGTTTACATCAGCAGTTCTCTAACAGTTCAGCCTGGACCCAAAGATCATCAGAGAAAGCTGAGATTCATTCTTCCAAAGGGTTGGTCAAAACAAATATGTCTCAAAAACCCCTTGTGAGACAAAGCACACATCTTTTCAGGTAAGACGCACACTCCAATCTGAAATGAGGACACAGAAAATCAACAAGCTAAGAGCCCAAAACGATAGAGCTACCAGAATCCTAACACATTTATTAACTGTTCAACAATGTGCTAATGAATGTTCCTTTGAAGTAGCTTGGATTATGAGTCAACATGAAAGACTAGACTACCTCAATATGTATTGGCACTGAATCATTACGCACGTTAGACATGTTCTGGAGCTTTGCTAGAGGTCATTTGGTCAACCTGGTCCTCTTAAAAGTGTTAAATTGAATACCCCGGCACTATTCGATACAAGTGGCTATGTAGACATGCCTGGCAATATACAATACAAAACAGCTTGAGAACCACGGTTTTAGTAAACATTTGTTCTAAAACAAATACTCGATGAAGCATCAAATAAAAGAACATTCCCATCTTTCTCATTGTCTTTTATTGACAATATACAATATGAAGAACTTTGAAAAGACCCCTTGAGAGCACAAAATGATAAAAATATCTGCATATTGAAAAACTGAGGTGCAAAAATTGATGTTTATTCTTTATATTTTCAAAGTTGAAACTCCAACAGCACTTCAAAACCTCCTGCAACATAAATTAGGTTGTGCCACAGCTAGTGAAGACCACTGGTTTACAATACATCATAGCTATACCAGTGGAAATACAGCCATGCCATTACCACCAAACAGCAAGGCAGTCTTTAACAAGGTCTTTGTCTGTTTTAAATTGAGGCCAGTAATGTTGAGAACAAACTGAATGGAAAATAGGAATTGCTGCCTACCCTGTTTCTTAGTGCAGTAAGCACTCACTTCCCAGTCTTTCCTAGGAAATCAGAGAACAGTGGTAGCTGCTTGTGCATGAACTAATAGTGTACCTATTAACCATGAAATAACTATGATGTGAAGTTTCTGCGTTAGGATAATACAGCCTGATGGAAGACGTGCTGTCATGTTGGATGGTTCCACTCTATGGTTCCACTCTATGGTTCCACTCTATGGTTCCACTCTATGGTTCCACTCTATGGTTCCACTCTATGGTTCCACTCTATGGTTCCACTCTATGGTTCCATGGCTCCTATTTCCAAACTGAAATTATATGACAGAACATTATGGCCATATGGTTAAATATCACAAAGCAAAAATTAGCATTTTTTATTTCTCAAAATTATAGTTGTTTAATATAGATTTTGGTCACAGTTCTAAAAGCCAATTTTTTGCTCCTAATTGTAACTATATACACATCAAGGGGCGGCAAGGTGGCCTAGTGGTTAGGGAATAGGGCTTGTGTCTTGGTCCCTGGTTATAATCCCACCACCATCAAGGTGAGAACCTTAGTCGTTCTGTCCTTGAGCAAGGCAGTTAACCCTAAATGCTCCCCGTGTGCCGTTGACGTGGAAGTCAAATCAGGTAACTAATTAGGGATGCCCCCTGCACCTCAGGGTTGGGTAAAATGCAGAGGACACATTTCAGTTGAAGGCATTCAGTTGTACAACTGACAGTATTGGTCTATTCCATTATCATTGCCATTATTATCATTATATTATCAAAAGCCGAATCAAAGCAAAGACCTTATAAAGGCATGGTCAAAAAAAAATGAACATCCTGTGGGGAGGGGGGGTGTGGCTGCGAGGGGTCCTGTTGGGGTATGTGTGGCTGTGAGGGGTCCTGTGGGGGTCTGTGAGGGGTCCTGTGGGGAGGTGTAAATTAACCTAATTACACTGTGCTCACTACATACTGTTGATGTTGGAAGATATACTTGTATTGAGTTCAGACGTTCAATTAATGAGAACATCTTCAGAATGTCAATGCAGTTCCCTTTCTCTCTAGGCTTCTACTGCCAGGCCACATCTCTCCATGGGGACTGGAATGACAAGCTGATGTTTCACATTGATAGACTTTATACTATATCTTAATATCTGGCTCCCTCTCCAACAGTGATATGACCTCAGTCAGATGGCAGTCAACAAGCCCCACAATAAGGAGCTGCTGTAGTGAGATTAGATAAGAATTACCACCAGCTCTTTCCCTAGCAACCCAGACTGCAATAGTACTCCCAGTCACAGACAACTGTGACATAAGATAAAAGTGAACCAGGTTGTAAAGGCACAGCTTTGCGATGCAGTTTTCAGGAGTTCGTGCAACTCTGGCAGTTAAAGGTGTTAAAGAAGTGTCAATTATTTGAAAATGGTCTTTACACAAGTGCTTGTAACAAATGTGATATTTTATACCACTAAATAAAAAAAATCTAGATAAAATCTGGTTAAAATGGTTTCAGTCATTTTTATTTGATATGTCCAAATGTAATAACATAACATTGACATATCACTTTGCTCGTCTTTTGCCAGATGAGTATCTTAGAAAAGGCTGCCGTTTGTCATGTTCCACATTTGTGCACGCAGGCACACACGCACCTCATGAACAGACAGACCGGGTCGCCATGGAAACACAACTATTTCCGCACCACTCCGTAGCTCTCGCTGTCGAATCTCAAACCCCGGGGGCCAGAAACACAGCAGGTCGACTTTTATTAAAAAGCCTGTCCCAGAGTTGGCATTAACTTAGTGCAGATCAATAACTTACTGTATGTCCAACATAATGAATACACTCTGCTTCCGCTGGCTTTGGCTTAGATTGCCGGAGTGCTGAGATGCATCCGGCCAACAGCCTACCCTGATTGGCTACCGCTGCCGGGCGTGGTCAGTGGGTCAATCTATCCGGTTCCCGCATATGGTGAAGCGGTCCACGTCTAGCAGGTCTTTTTTTGTGTTTCTGTGTTTTAGCTCTGTGCCTTCGGTCCCTTCACCCTCATTCAGCTCCGGGGTGTCAGGGGGTTCCGGGGTCTGAGGGTCCAGGTCTGGTTCTGGGACGGCAGAACTGGCGGTGGGAGAGAACAGGTCCGATGGAGGGACTACAGTCTTATCCTGAGGGGTGAGGGCGGCGACGGGGGTCGGCTGGCTGGTGACGGAGGAGGTGGTGCAGGACGGGGTTGGAGGGGAATGCTCGGACCGCGGATCACCTGACCAAACAAATAACAGGTCATTATAACAGACATATCACCTGACCAAACAAATAACAGGTCATTATAACAGACATATCACCTGACCAAACAAATAACAGGTCATTATAACACAGACATATCACCTGACCAAACAAATAGCAGGTCATTATCACACAGACATATCACCTGACCAAACAAATAACAGGTCATTATAACACAGACATATCACCTGACCAAACAAATAACAGGTCATTATAACACAGACATATCACCTGACCAAACAAATAACAGGTCATTATCACACAGACATATCACCTGACCAAACAAATAGCAGGTCATTATCACACAGACATATCACCCGACCAAACAAATAACAGGTCATTACAACACAGACATATCACCTGACCAAACAAATAACAGGTCATTACAACACAGACATATCACCTGACCAAACAAATTATAGGTCTTTATAACACAGATATGACAAACACTTGGGTCAACTGAGGCTTGGTGGAGAACTCACCAAACACCAGGACTAAACGCTCCTTTATAGAAAGAGTCAAAGTTAAAAATCAACAGTAATCCCTCAACGTACGCTTCACTCATAAAATTGGCTCAACTGAAGTCAGACGATTTCCAAGGCAACCAGCTGCATGTAAAAAACTATGTGTTGCAAACCGTGTTAAATAACTGTAGTCGTTTATAGGGCAACGCAGCCAACCGACATTAGAAAACCCATGAAGGTCTTAATCCCTTTTTTCCCTGAAGTAGCCATATGGTCGTGCCGGAAGCTTCCATGACACCTAGCCTGGGGAAACCTGTCACTTAATGTAATTTCTCCAAGGCAGACACAGATACACATGGCGCACAACATATGGGTGGTAGAAAAGAACCAGAGATAAAAGAAACCCATTTCTTCAGAGGGTTATTAATTAATCACAGAAACTAGCTGAACAAAACAGATGACAAGTTGCCCTGATTCAATAACAGAGATGCTTGCTTTCAGACAAGATTATTTACCCCAAAGACCAGAGCCCAGAGACACAGACATGTTTCTAGTAGGCTAGTAGGAGACAGACTAATGAGACAGCCGCCCAGGCATTTAGGCTTCAGTGACTCATTCATATTCCTACAGATTGGGAGCTTTAAAGGGACATTTCCCGGGCGCTCCATTAACCTATATATTTACATAAAAATGGTTACATGTCACATCCAAATTGGGAATTTCTTTATGCGAATACGAGCCTTCCTGCTTCACTGGTGGAAACAGGCTGTCTATTTTAGTTGAACATTTGTCATCCAGGCTGTCCTGCATTGTAGTGGCTGAAAGGAAACATGTTTAGACCAATAGCTCAGTTGAACAAAGACAGACATATCTACCCACCAGTAATGGTTAAGCATTCGTCAAAACACAAAAGCCAAAATTGCAACAAATCATTTCAGGTTCAAGTGATCATCGATGTCTCCCAGCACCAAATTTCCAAACCACCTCTAATCAACACTAAATATGTTGGGAAGAAAAGACCCCAAACGTTATCCAGGGGTGGATTTTCCCTTTAACATTTCATTAAAAAAATTGACAGAAAGCGACACTCTGCTTAGCTCCGTTGGCTCTGAAAGAAACCCTGCATCTCACAACCTGTTAAGCACCGACACGTTATCCCCGTCACGCACATCAAACAGCCGCCTGCGTTGTAAATTTCAGCAGTTTAGATGTGGATGACAGTGAGGTGTGTGCGCATCTGTCTCTCTGTGTGTGTGTGTGTGTGTGTGTGTGTGTGTGTGTGTGTGTGTGTAAGAATACCCAACTCCTTGCTTGAGGCTGAAATTGGCAGGTTGGGATTGCGAAGAAAAAAATGCCTAATTAAACAAAACCAAATTTCCTATTCATCCTGGGTAGACTAGAGAGACCAAGTCACCAACTCAGTTGGAAATCAAGCTTTATAGAATTCCGGAAGATCGTGTTCTCCCACTGAGCAAAAACCCAGTCCTAAACCATAGCTGAAGAAACAAACTCACGCCCTAGCGGAAATGAGAAGGCACTCCCTCACTGATAAAACAAAAGGTAAACAGGGAAGAGATGTACGAGTGTTCTCTGTTAAAGTGTACCTGAAGGAGTAGCACATCTGGATTTATTCTTGTTTTTACTGGGCGTCATCCCAGGGTCGACCGTGGGGGGCTTCTCAAACAGCTTGTCCTTCATGTTGGCTCTCTTCACGTACACACAGGACTTTCCCAGCAGCACGATACTGTTCAGCACCTTAAGGGTGACCATCCTGCACAGAAAACAACGAGTGTAAATCACATCTGTAGCCACACAACCAAAACAGAGTCTGAAGCATTTAGAATGGGAAGAAATGGATGTTAAACCGAACAAAAAAATCCTGTCACACAAAGCAAGCTTTAGAGCGCTCAACCAACAGATTAAAAGCTTCAGGATCTACTCCAACATATAGGTCTTAGGTTTGACCACATTTGATTTGAACTTTTGGTATATTAACCAGACAGTGGAAAACACATTAGAGGTCCATAAGAAGGGTTGATTTGGAGACAGAAACCAGGTCTCCAGGGTGGAGTGGGATCTGAATGTGACTGGCCGAGAGGCTTCCCACAATGCTTCTGCGTATCTGAATGACGCGCTTGGAACCCAATCGGGAGAGACAGCCACATCGAGGTCTCTGGGCCAAACTCCCTCAGGCTTTAGCTGGGCTCGTGTGAGCGGTAGTCTCTGCGAAGAAGCTGAGGTCCGCCGGGGACATGGCTATTTTTAAATGGTTGAGAGCGCTGAATGAAACTACGAGTTCCCGCTCAGGCAAACCGTTCTGTGGTCGAACAAGGGAATACATCAAAATAGAAAAGACCAAGCGGTGCCAAAACCCAATGGCTTATGTGTATATGCTCATGTTAACTACAGCCGATACACAGGCAAACATATGGAGGGTTAGGGTTAGGGTTAGGGTTAACCCCGTTTAAATCTGCATTTAATATAATGGTACACAGGACAATGATGCTGTACTGTGAAACGGGAGATTTGTGGCAAGCATCAGGTTGGACCTCTGTTCCTCCAGAACCGGGTGAATCCTGTGGGTTATGGATCCTACAGGGTGTCAGGTACAGCCCGCTGGGGTGTGGGCCGGAGCTGACGCACGGGCATCACGCTGTAGACGTTCATTGGACAGTGATCCGTTAACAGTGCCGACGGCCTGTTCTGCTGAGTCTATAAGATGCTCTGTTGGGTTGAGGTCTGGAGACAGAGCAGGTCACTCTAGTGAACTGAACCGGCATTCATTAGAGCAGCGTAGGTTCTGTTCCACTCCTCTGTCCAGTGGTGGTGGTCACTGCAATCAGCTCATCTGAGTAGCTTAGTTACGTCACATATCTAAAGCTCCGTTATTCAGTCTGTTGGTGCCCCACCTACTGGCATGTGTGATTTGGCCATTGCTTTTTTCCCAGTAATCCCAGACTTTTCCTGTTGTTTCTGAAGTACTGGAGGAACCGGGTCTGGCACTAACAACCATACAATTCTCTGTCAACGTTGCTTAGATCCCATATCTTGTGCCCATTCGAAAACTTAACAAACATCCACGGCGTGCCTCAATGTCCGTCTGTATGACTACTGTAACAAGCGGTCCCTAATAAACGGGCCGCAGATTGTAAACATGAGACTCACCCCAAATAGAAGAGGAACACACAGGAGTAGGACAGGGCCCCCTCAACCTTCACTGAGCTCATCACCACCCGGATTAGCTGACCAGTTTAAAAGAGGGAGAAAAGAAACACGGACGTCTTTAGCGGAAAAACACTTCTGCTCTATTAGAAACAGTCACCTCAGCAAGTCATTGCAACATGCATGTCGTTTACAGACGATGAAAATGTTCGTCGTGTCAATAAAACCCTGCCCGTCCCATGGTCGCATCTTACCAGGACAGCTAGCGGGAGAGGGATGAAGCCCATTCTTCTGGCGACAGAATCGCTGTAGTCAGTGCATGCCTGGAGACACACCCCCATGACATCAGTGAACACAGCCCATAGAGGAGACAAACCCCCATGACATCAGTGAACACAGCCCATAGAGGAGACAAACCCCCATGACATCAGTGAACACAGCCCATAGAGGAGACACACCCCCATGACATCAGTGAACACAGCCCATAGAGGAGACAAACCCCCATGACATCAGTGAACACAGCCCATAGAGGAGACACACCCCCATGACATCAGTGAACACAGCCCATAGAGGAGACAAACCCCCATGACATCAGTGAACACAGCCCATAGAGGAGACACACCCCCATGACATCAGTGAACACAGCCCATAGAGGAGACAAACCCCCATGACATCAGTGAACACAGCCCATAGAGGAGACACACCCCCATGACATCAGTGAACACAGCCCATAGAGGAGACAAACCCCCATGACATCAGTGAACACAGCCCATAGAGGAGACAAACCCCATGACATCAGTGAACACAGCCCATAGAGGAGACAAACCCCCATGACATCAGTGAACACAGCCCATAGAGGAGACAAACCCCCATGACATCAGTGAACACAGCCCATAGAGGAGACAAACCCCATGACATCAGTGAACACAGCCCATAGAGGAGACAAACCCCATGACATCAGTGAACACAGCCCATAGAGGAGACAAACCCCCATGACATCAGTGAACACAGCCCATAGAGGAGACAAACCCCCATGACATCAGTGAACACAGCCCATAGAGGAGACAAACCCCATGACATCAGTGAACACAGCCCATAGAGGAGACAAACCCCCATGACATCAGTGAACACAGCCCATAGAGGAGACAAACCCCCATAACATCAGTGAACACAGCCCATAGAGGAGACAAACCCCCATGACATCAGTGAACACAGCCCATAGAGGAGACAAACCCCCATGACATCAGTGAACACAGCCCATAGAGGAGACAAACCCCCATGACATCAGTGAACACAGCCCATAGAGGAGACAAACCCCCATGACATCAGTGAACACAGCCCATAGAGGAGACAAACCCCCATGACATCAGTGAACACAGCCCATAGAGGAGACAAACCCCCATGACATCAGTGAACACAGCCCATAGAGACAAACCCCCATGACATCAGTGAACACAGCCCATAGAGGAGACAAACCCCCATGACATCAGTGAACACAGCCCATAGAGGAGACAAACCCCCATGACATCAGTGAACACAGCCCATAGAGGAGACAAACCCCCATGACATCAGTGAACACATCTCATTGGTTAAACCGGTAGAGGTGACTCTACTGAATGCCCAATCAGTGTGGTCGGTAGAGGACACATACATTTTTCTGCCGACTGCTGACGAGATCGAAGGCCAGGCTTGCTCTGTATTCACTGTACACCTGTGAAAAACAAATTACACACAAGACATTAATTGCTAATCTGTTAAACAGCCATCAGAACGCAGACACTGATTTGTTTTTAAAGCAAAAGGAGCATGCCAAGTTTTTGCCCGATATTAGTATAGCATTGAAATAATCACAGATGTGACTATGGTCTATTTTTGTATCTATAAATTACTGCTCTTTATATCATAACATTTATGTGGCTTGCGTTATTTTGTAAATGCAGTACAAATCTTCTACAAAGAAATTGTATAGACGCTGTGTTTCCAAATTGTATCCATCTTCTCCGACCCATCACAACCGATAGTCCTTCCGGAAGAAATATCTTCACATAGATTCTCCCCCTCCCCCCATATGACCAGCTAGTCTGACTGAAGTGCCCTCAGAAACCCCTCCCCCCATATGACCTGCTAGTCTGACTGAAGTGCCCTCAGAACCCCCTCCCCCCATATGACCAGCTAGTCTGACTGAAGTGCCCTCAGAACCCCCTCCCCCCATATGACCAGCTAGTCTGACTGAAGTGCCCTCAGAACCCCCTCCCCCCATATGACCAGCTAGTCTGACTGAAGTGCCCTCAGAACCCCCTCCCCCATATGACCAGCTAGTCTGACTGAAGTGCCCTCAGAACCCCCTCCCCCCATATGACCAGCTAGTCTGACTGAAGTGCCCTCAGAACCCCCTCCCCCCATATGACCAGCTAGTCTGACTGAAGTGCCCTCAGAACCCCCTCCCCCCCATATGACCAGCTAGTCTGACTGAAGTGCCCTCAGAACCCCTCCCCCATATGACCAGCTAGTCTGACTGAAGTGCCCTCAGAACCCCCTCCCCCCGACCAGCTAGTCTGACTGAAGTGCCCTCAGAACCCCCTCCCCCCATATGACCAGCTAGTCTGACTGAAGTGCCCTCAGAACCCCCCCCCCCCATGACCAGCTAGTCTGACTGAAGTGCCCTCAGAACCCCCTCCCCCCATATGACCAGCTAGTCTGACTGAATGCATTGAACTAGATAGAGATCTCTGAACAGCATCAGCGGACTGAACACCTGCACATCCAACCGTTATCATTGTCATATTGTCATTCTCACATCTGCCGTGATCTCGTTGAACTTGGTGATGAAAGCATGTTTGATGACATCCACTGCGACTTCAGAGGCGATCACCATACAGACGTCAGGCAACAACACCCAGAGGTGATCTGGGAACAAGACCACCGAAGTGAAGATTAATCTCCCGAGGGTGAATTACAAATCTACAGTATTATACCATTTACCTCACTAAATGCCTAGTATCTCTTCATCGTAAATGTAATTCTTTTTTGTGTTAATGTTGTTCGTTAAATTACGCATCTCGTTCTTGGCCGATCCCCAATACATCGTGCTACAGGATTACCATATTTACTCGGCAGTAGAGACGATGCGATCTCCGTTCGGGACCCAAATGTTTTTTGCATGAGGTCTAGGACATTAGCATCATGATGCTGGCAGACCAACTGAATGTGTCTGGGGTGGCAGTGCTCTATGACAGCAAAATGATGGGGCTAACTGGCTATTAAGAGAGCTGTCAGGCTGCACAACATCATATCCCCCCACCCTCCCTCCCCCAAACCCCTGAACACCACAATGCCTCACCCGCTGTGATAAGCGGCGGCTTTAAAAAAGGGCATGGTGAGTCGCGGTGATTGATTTCTCAATAGGAGCGACGGCGGCATCCTTCGATCCATACAGACGGCACGCCTCCGCTTCAGTCACGGTTCAGTAATGAAACGTATCGGAGCGCCGACTGCAGAGCTTAAGAAAAGGTCTACCTGGGTTCCATGAGAACTGTTCCATGTTCCTGAGACAGACGATGAGCAGGAGGACGTAGTTGGTGAAGCGCTCCTTGATATCTAGGAGGCAGACAGATGTAAACAGCATTTCCTACTTCCTATTTCTTAGGCTCATGGAACAACATACCAATAAACACAGTCGGTATAAACACAGCGGGGGGTAACATTCCCCTGCATTCTATCAAATCAACATTATTTGACACCAATATGACTTTCATTGGATGTCCTGTGTGGTAAAGGACCACGTGTCATCGGCTAAACAACCGCAGATCTATAAAGACCCTGGCAAATTGCAAACGGGCGAGGGTTACAATATGATTACAGCTTATTTTCATTCGCTTTCATTTACGCAGCACAAACGTCAGATGAAAACATGCAGCCAGCGGGCACAAAGAGGCTGAGTTCAGGAAGCATTAAATCCATAGCACATCGCTTGTGTGTTATCAAAGCCGAATTAACCAGGTCTGATTGTCGTAAAAGGATGAGAGAAGAGGGAGAGCGAAGGATTAAGCCATCGGTCGCCACTGGGTTTTCATCTCAAAGCACAGGAAGACACTTGGAGTAGAGAAAGCTATTTCCCCAAGCCCAACACCGCAGCTCTGTGGAGAATTATACTGTTTGTTGTTGCATTTCAATGCACATTATACAGTGACTTACCACTGTTGGACATCTGAAAGAGGTTGTTCTTTTCAAACTTCTTGAACACACTGCCTTTGATCTCCACGAACTGTACAAGCAGGGACGAGGGAAAACGTTTTAAATCGAAATTAACGTTCAAGCATTTGTTACCTTTAATTGGAAAAGAACGAAAGTCAAGATAGATGGGAGGAAATAATCCCTGGGCAAAAGACCAGATGGTCAGTTTTTAACCACCACTGCCCCGGTGGATAAACAGCTTAGGCTGCCTGACTGCCACGGGCAATGTGTTCACGCAGCGTCGGGGTGTCACGTGTGTGTGTGTGTCGGGGTGTCACGAGTGTGTGTGTGTTTGTCGGGGTGTGACGTGTGTGTCGGGGAGTCACACGTGTGTGTGCGTGTGTCGGGGTGTCACGTGTGTGTGTGTCGGGGTGTGACGTGTGTGTGTGTCACGTGTGTGTGTGTGTGTGTCAGGGTGTGACGTGTGTGTGTGTCGGGGTGTGATGTGTGCGTGTGTCGGGGTGTCACGTGTGTGTGTCACGTGTGTGTGTGTGTGTCGGGGTGTCACGTGTGTGTGTGTCGGGGTCTCACGTGTGTGTGTGTGTGTCACGGTGTTACATGTGTGTGTGTCGGAGTGTCACGTGTATGTATGCATGTGTGTCGGGGTGTCATGTGTGTGTGTGTGTCGGGGTGTCACGTGTATGTGTGTGTGTGTGTCGGGGTGTCACGTGTATGTATGTATGTATGTATGTATGTATGTGTGTCGGGGTGTCATGTGTGTGTGTGTGTCGGGGTGTCACGTGTGTGTGTCGGGGTGTCACGTGTGTGTGTGTCTGGGTGTCGTGTGTGTGTGTGTCGGGGTGTCACGTGTGTGTGTGTCGAGGTGTCACGTGTGTGTGTGCGTGTCGGAGTGTCACGTGCGTGTGTCGGGGTGTGTGCGTTCATGCTCACATTGTTGGACATCATGATGGTGAGCAGGGACTTGTTGTGGGAGTTGAAGGCCACGTTGAGTGTGGACGCCTGGACCATAATGAGAATGGCATGCAGGACTGAGAGTGGGGCTCAGGGAAACACTGAACACAGAGGCCACAACAGTCATGTGCTTTACTATTCATTTCACTATCCTAGTGGGGACCAGAAATCACTGCCAGGGTGGGAAAACAAGGAATAATTGGCATTATGTCCGTCACCCATGAGGAACATTTTCAGCTAAAGGGTTCGTTTTATGGTGAACGTCATAATTGAAGTAATGGAGAGAATTTGGACTAAAATGGACGGGAATAATGGTTGGAGTCCCCACAAGGACAGTAAAACAGATATGGCTGTGTGTAAACAAGAGTGTGCTTATAACTGACAAGGGATGGATGAAACCCTGTAGAAGTCTGTACTGCACGCCCGTCCTGACTGTCTGCAAAGGATACAAACGTACAAGACGGCCATGACGAAATGAGGGATGACCCCCAAGCTGTCCCGCTTCCTCTCTTTGGGCTCAGTGGCCGTCCAGTAAAGAGCGTCCAGGATGTCCTGGCCGAACGAGGAGAACAGCCTGTCGGCTACCTGGACAGGAAAGGAGAGTCGTCCAGTCAAGCGCGTGTTATTGACGGGACCTCAAACCTGATTGACACGAAATGGCTGACGGACTACGAATGAACAATGTCATTATTACTACGGTCATGGCAACGAATGTTGTTTAAATAGGCGGAGCAGCTCATGAGGTTCTCAGAAATTATGTCAGAATGGTTTGCATTACTGAGGAGACTGGTTGATGAGAGTTCAACCAACGTGTAGGAGACACATTAGATTAATACCAGAGCCATTACAAATCTGACACAGACATAACATCTATGATTGTCATGACAACAAAATCCACAGTTTAATCACGTTAATATTTTAAAACCGAATACAAACAGTCAAAATTGTGTCGCAACCAATTGTCTGAAAAAAAAACCCTGCTCAAAACAGCGGAACCATTTTCTTTTCCGACTCATCCACATTCCTCTAGTCTAGGTCACGTAATGCAAGATCTAAAAAAGAAACCAAGCCTGGGATAACTGTTTGGTGTGTGTGTGTGTGTGACGGGTGAGGATTTGTTTCCGCTATATCATCCACTACATGCGTGTTGTTGTACCTCCAGCATGTTGTAGATGATGTAGAGCTTGATGACAGACTGTCCCCGGATCAGGTGATACATCATGCTGTAGTCCACATAGTGCATCATGGAGTAACACAGAACCATGATGAGACCCTTCAAGATGTCACACACCTGGGCCGGCTGCAGCAGACGTGAGCCACTGGTAGAACCACCACACACACACACGCCCACACACGCCCACACACGCCCACACACACACGCCCACACACGCCCACACACGCCCACACACACGCCCACACACACACACACACACACACACACACACACACACACACACACACACACACACACACACACACACACACACACACACACACACACACACACACACACACACACACACACACACACACACACACACACACACACACACACACACACACACACACACACACACACACACACACACACACACACACACACACACACACACACACACACACACACACACACGCCCACACACACACACACACACACACACACACACACACACACACACAATGCATTGTGGGTTTTGAGTTGACTGTCATCTCAGTGTTAAACTATGAGATCCATGTCCCAAGTGAGGGTTGCCAAAGCACCAGCAGAATGACAGCAGTTAACAGCGGCAGCCACCATTTGCTTGATGTTTAGAACAAGTGGCAATACCGTGTTTTACATGGTACTTATGTGAATTTGAGTCGATCGGCGTGGGAGTGAACATTCAACACACCAATGAATAGAGAGATGGGATAAAGTGGCTTACCAAAACTGTTAAACAAACGCATGCACAATAAAAGCTACACACGTAAGCAAGAAAATGATTCAAAGAGAAAAAATGACCCAACTGTAATCGATGTGGAATGCGACACTACTTTAAATCACCACCCTAGGCAGGTATCACACTTAGAAAGTGTTTGACATGCACAGCAGTCTGTCTCAATTGAAACAAGCTGACTGGGCAATCCTCTGAAATCCCTACTGCAATAGCTTAAAAAAAGAACAGACTTAGCTGCCTGAAGAAGAACATATCAACACGTTAATAACTTTGGGAAGCTTGCTAAAGTAACAGCTCAAAAACAAGGTTTAGATGTTTGAACTCAAGCTTAGGGTTAAAAAGTACTAAATCAGACTGCAAATTCTAATTTCTACTTGAATTCTCTATGCACTTTATCAACAGCGCACAACAAGCACTGAAATCCAAAGGGCTATCTAATTACATTTAGTTTATTTTCATATAGGTTATGACGGTATGGACACAGGGGTCATAAAAAGGTCATCGTTTTATTAATATCCCACGAGCTCAGAGTTTCACTTTCATTAATTTAATCTTCATTCATTAACTCAATCTTCATATTCATCTAAAATATGTGTGAAAACCTAAGGGAAAAAAAGTTAAGGGAACAAAATAAAGGGTTAGGGGAATTTTATGCAGATTCTTTAAGGGGCTTGAACAAGAATTAAGCTTGGCACTGTAGCGCCACCTGCTGGACAGAGTCAGATACAGCATTCTGTCGGTCAGTCAGATCGCCACTGCGCTCAACTCGGGCTGACAACAGTCGCGTGTGAGTGGGTAAAGGTCAGTCAAACCTCACTGCCATGCAGAGACACAAACAGGCAGGCAGTATCATCAAAGGGTTCCCGCAAATGCTAAAGCCGACAGCGCCTTGTTAGGAGGGACAGAATTACCAAAGGTTTGTCAGACAGTGGGGTCTTTCGGTTCAACCTTTTTTGGGGCATCACATATTTGAAGAACTTGATGGAGAACAAATGCCATTAGTCAAATCAGTGTTTTTGACGTTGTATTGCTATCTCCCATACGAGGCCACAGCTCTTACAAACTGCAGACCCCCTTTTAGAACTGAGCTAAGGATTTCCCTTTAATTAGGTAAAGTTACCGAACACATTCTGTAGAGACTTATAACAGTCCTTAAAACAGAAAAAACACAAATTCAAACAACCTTGGGCCTCGTTATATTCTAGAAAATCAGCTTGATTGGCTAGTTAAAAAAGTGCTGTGGTGTCCAATTATTACCTTGGCTTATTGCAGTAACTCGCAATGGACTCAGAAAAGATGAAGATTGGGACATGCATCCATCAAAACCATCGTCCTGTAAGCTATGCTGCTTCACACTGCTTGATTAGCCAGGGGTGTACAAGAAACCATGTCCACCATGTACACCTGCACTTCAAGCGTACTGCGTAGCGTGTCCTGCCGCTCAAGCAACACAAAAGTGTATGTATAAAGACAAACAAGATGGAATGAACATAACACATATAATCAAATGATAAGCTGTGGCAGCGTGACACTAGCGTACCTGCTCCGATTGCAGTACGGGCATACGTTTGCCCTGCAGAGAAAGAAGGCAAGGAAAGAATGACTGTAGAGACCAGTCACAAGCCATCTGAATGAGTGAAAGCCTTTCTTTAAGAATGCATAAACCAACGCATTGACCTGTAAAAAGGCAGTCCGAACAACACTAGCCTCCATAAAAAAAATATATATATATATTTACACAGCAACGCTCATCTATATACACAGGTGCTGGTCATATAATTAGAATATCATCGAAAAGTTGATTTATTTCAGTAATTCCATTCAAAAAGTGAAACTTGGATATTATATTCATTCATTACACACAGACTGATGTATTTCGAATGTTTATTTCACTTAAATTGTGATGATTAAAACTGACAACTAATGAAAATCCCAAAATCAGCATCTCAGAAAATTAGAATATTACTTAAGACCAATACCAAAAAAGAAGTTTTAGAAATTAAAAGGAATGTACACATTATAAAAGTTTCACTTCACAAAGGAATTACTGAAATGAATCAACTTTTTGATGATATTCTAATTATATGACCAGCACCTATGTATCCAGCATTTTAGGTGTCAGATAAAATGTTCAAAAAGATTTTATAGTACATACATAATGTAACGCCACTGGAAAAAGCTATACGTGTTTACTAACAAATATATATACATATATATATATATATATATTTAACAAAAAAACATCAAATATAGTATATTGTTTAATATTCTTTGTGCACTATATCAAGTTTGTTGAAAATGTGTGAAAAGTATTTGTGGGTTAACATGGTTGAATTGTTTTTTGTGCCCAAAGTCAATTTGGCTGCAACAAAATCAAATCCAAAATCTTGTAGAATATTGACAGGACAATTAATAGCATTCAAAAAGCATCTTATAAAAGATTAGTATTTCTACATCATGTCCTCCCCTCACACTTCTCCATCTACATCATGTCCTCCCCTCACACTTCTCCTTCTACATCATGTCCTCCCCTCACACTTCTCCATCTACATCATGTCCTCCCCTCACACTTCTCCTTCTACATCATGTCCTCCACTCACACTTCTCCATCTACATCATGTCCTCCCCTCACACTTCTCCATCTACATCATGTCCTCCCCTCACACTTCTCCTTCTACATCATGTCCTCCCCTCACACTTCTCCATCTACATCATGTCCTCCCCTCACACTTCTCCATCTACATCGTGTCCTCCACTCACATTTCTCCATCTACATCATGTCCTCCCCTCACACTTCTCCTTCTACATCATTTGCTCCCCTCACACTTCTCCATCTACATCATGTCCTCCCCTCACACTTCTCCATCTACATCATGTCCTCCCCTCACACTTCTCCATCTACATCATGTCCTCCCCTCACACTTCTCCATCTACATCATGTCCTCCCCTCACACTTCTCTTTTCTTTAACACCCACCATGGCCCTAAACACACTCTGTGTCCGTTCACTTTTCTCTCTTCCAGTTAAAATAATATGTATGGATTGTATATGGTATGTACACTAAGTAAACATTGTTACTCAAACAGTGACACACTACTGTTCCTCAAAACATCTCAAATTCAAAATGGTGGAGTTTAAAACCTTCACTGTCCAAACAAGTTTTAATGCAAATCTGAATTATCAGGGTTTGGTTATTTGGATGTTTGACTTAAACAATGTACATACCATATACAATCCATACATATTATTTTAACCCGAGCGGTCGTTTGTTATTGGACTTCTGTGCTAGTCATGGATTGTCTATAACAAACACCATGTTCGAACATAAGGAGGCGCATAAGTGTACATGGTACCAGAGCACCCTAGGCCGAAGGTCAATGATCGATTTTGTGATCGTATCGGCTGATCTAAGGCCGCATGTTTTGGACACTCGGGTGAAGAGAGGGGCAGAGCTGTCAACTGATCACCATCTGGTAGTGAGTTGGATCAGAGGGTGGGGAAAGACTTTGGACAGACCAGGTAAGCCCAAACGGGTAGTGCGGGTGAACTGGGAACGTCTGGAGGAGGCCCCTGTCCGAAAGACCTTCAACTCACACCTCCGGCGGAGCTTTTCAGGCATCCCTGTGGAGGTTGGGGGCATTGAACCTGAGTGGGCAATGTTCAAAGCTCCTATTGCTGAAGCTGCGGCGGTGAGCTGTGGTCTCAAGGTCCTAGGTGCCTCAAGGGGTGGTAACCCTAGAACACCGTGGTGGACCACGGTGGTCAGGGAAGCTGTCCGACTGAAGAAGGAGGCCTTCAGGGATATGCTAGCCCTGGGGACTCCGGAGGCAGTTGCAGGGTACCGACAGGCCCGAAGGGCTGCAGCCGCTGCCGTGTCAGAGGCAAAGCAGCGGGTGTGGGAGAAGTTTGGAGAAGCTATGGAGAAGGACTTTCGGTCGGCACCAAAATGCTTCTGGAAAACCGTTCGGCACCTCAGAAGGGGAAAACGGGGAACCATCCAAGCTGTGTACAGTAAGGATGGGACACTGTTGACCTCAACTGATGATGTGATCGGGCGCTGGAAAGAGCATTTTGAGGAGCTCCTGAATCCGACCTACACGCCCTCTAGTACAGAGGCAGAGCTGGAGGCTGATGGAGGGTCATCGTCAGTTTCCCTGGGGGAAGTCGCTGAGGTATTCAAACAACTCCACAGTGGCAAAGCCCCAGGGACTGATGAGATTCGTCCAGAAATGCTAAAAGCTTTGGGTGGGGAAGGGCTGTCTTGGTTGACACGCCTCTTCAACATTGCATGGAAGTCTGGGACAGTGCCAGAGGAGTGGCAGACCGGGGTGGTGGTTCCCCTCTTTAAAAAGGGGGACCAGAGAGTGTGTGCCAATTACAGAGGTATCACACTCCTCAGCCTCCCTGGTAAAGTGTACTCCAAAGTGCTGGAAAGGAGGGTTCGGCCAATAGTCGAACCTCAGATTGAAGAGGAACAATGCGGTTTTCGTCCTGGCCGGGAACCACGGACCAGCTCTTTACTCTCGCAAGGATCCTGGAGGGGGCCTGGGAGTATGCCCATCCAGTCTACATGTGTTTTGTGGATCTGGAGAAGGCGTATGACCTGGTACCCCGGGATCTTTTGTGGGAGGTGCTGCGGAGTATGGGGTGAGGGGGTCTCTTCTCAGGGCCATCCAATCTCTGTACGCTCAAAGCATGAGCTGTGTCCGTGTCCTCGGCAGTAAGTCGGATTCGTTCCAGGTGGGGGTTGGCCTCCGCCAGGGCTGCGCGTTGTCACCAATCCTGTTTGTAATATTCATGGACAGGATATCAAGGCGTAGTCATGGGGGGAGGGGTTCCCGTTCGGTGGGCTGATGGTCACATCACTGCTTTTTGCGGATGATGTGGTCCTGATGGCCTCATCGGTCGGTGACCTTCAGCACTCACTGGATCGGTTCGCAGCCGAGTGTGAAGCGGCTGGGATGAGGGTTAGCACCTCCAAATCTGAGGCCATGACTCTCAGCAGGAAACCGGTGGAGTGCCTACTCCGGGTAGGGAATGAGTCCTTACTCCAAGTGAAGGAGTTCAAGTACCTCGGGGTCTTGTTCGCGAGTGAGGGAACAATGGAGCGGGAGATTGGTCGGAGGATCGGAGCAGCGGGGGCGGTGTTGCATTCGCTTCACCGCACCGTTGTGACGAAAAGAGAGCTGAGCCGAAAGGCAAAGCTCTCGATCTACCGGTCAATCTTTGTTCCTACCCTCACCTATGGTCATGAAAGCTGGGTCATGACCGAAAGAACGAGATCGCGGGTACAAGCGGCCGAAATGGGTTTTCTCAGAAAGGTGGCTGGCCTCTCCCTTAGGGATAGGGTGAGAAGCTCAGTCATCCGAGAGGAACTCGGAGTAGAGCCGCTGCTCCTTTGCATAGAAAGGAGCCAGTTGAGGTGGTTCGGGCATCTTGTACGAATGCCACCTGGGCGCCTCCCTAGAGAGGTGTTCCAGGCACGTCCAGCTGGGAGGAGACCTCGGGGAAGACCCAGGACTAGGTGGAGAGATTATATCTCCACACTGGCCTGGGAACGCCTCGGGATTCCCCAGTCAGAGCTGGCTAATGTTGCCCGGGAAAGGGAAGTTTGGGGTCCCCTGCTAGAGCTGCTACCCCCGCGACCCGACCCCGGATAAGCAGTTGAAGATGAGATGAGAAGATACAGTAAAACCTATTCAAGTTCAATCAGCTGGATTTAAATACAGATACAGGAAAACCTATTCAAGTTCAATCAGCTGGATTTAAATACAGACAGGAAAACCTATTCAAGTTCAACCAGCTGGATTTAAATACAGACAGGAAAACCTATTCAAGTTCAACCAGCTGGATTTGAATTCAAATACACTATAGACTTTCATAAATGTGCTTGTCCATTCTAAAAATCCTTAAAAAGAAAGTTTCGAACCCATAATGCAAAATCATTTGAGAATTGTGCTTAAAGTATATATTTTACAAAATGTTTATCCTTAAACACATATTATCTATTTCATATGTCTTTAGTACACGCCGGTCCCATTCAGTAAAATAAAGCTTCTATGCATGTGGTTGCCATAGATGCTTTTAGTGTTTTCTGAAGACATGTTTAATTTTATTAAGCAATGTCACTTACAGTTTTTTTCTCTCGCTTTGGTGCTATTATCGCAACTATGTTAAAGAAAGTGCCAGGAATATAAATACTCTAGAATTGAATGTTCAACCATCGGGCACACATATTGGAAAGTTTCTTTCTAAAGGTTTCCAACAGAAATCCATTGGGTGCAACTAATGTCATTCTGCATTACCTGATCAATTAACTGTATTTCTATCTGCGGCAGGCGGGCTCACCTGAGGCCACAGCACGGCAGGGTGAGGAGTCGTAGTAACGCCAACAGAATCCGCAAGGGCAGTAGCGTGAAGACATAGAGGAAGGCATCCAGACACAGAAAGAAACCGAAGAGCATCAACTGTGGGGTGAAGAATGCAACACAAACAGGTCAAATATGGTTGCACAGTCACGCCTCAAATAGAACCACTGTGTGTGTGTGTGTGTGTGTGTGTGTGTATGTGTGTGTATCACTCAAGCTGTTGAATAGATTTCATAACAGTGTGTGCCTATTAAATAAAACAAAATAGGGACAACTGAGTTTTACAGCCAACCCCTAAAAAGGCACCCAAACATAACAGTAGCAAGTTAACATTTATTTAAAAATAATATTGGACAACAAACATTGTTAACGTTTTACAAGTACAACCAGACGCTGTTATTAGACAACCCAGAAAAGCTGATCTAAAGCAGTGAGAACCAAAAGGATCGTCGGACTCCAAGGGTCAGTTATATATGGCGCAGTATATGAAGGCACTTTTGGTGGTGGACAGGGGTCATCATGGGCACTCTGACTGGTCTGTGGTTACTCACAGGGGTCATCATGGGCACTCTGACCGGTCTGTGGTTACTGGTTACACACAGGGGTCATCATGGGCACTCTGACCGGTCTGTGGTTACTGGTTACACACAGGGGTCATCATGGGCACTCTGACCGGTCTGTGGTTACTGGTTACACACAGGGGTCATCATGGGCACTCTGACCGGTCTGTGGTTACTGGTTACACACAGGGGTCATCATGGGCACTCTGACCGGTCTGTGGTTACTGGTTACTCACAGGGGTCATCATGGGCACTCTGACCGGTCTGTGGTTACACACAGGGGTCATCATGGGCACTCTGACCGGTCTGTGGTTACACACAGGGGTCATCATGGGCACTCTGACCGGTCTGTGGTTACACACAGGGGTCATCATGGGCACTCTGACCGGTCTGTGGTTACACACAGGGGTCATCATGGGCACTCTGACCGGTCTGTGGTTACACACAGGGGTCATCATGGGCACTCTGACCGGTCTGTGGTTACACACAGGGGTCATCATGGGCACTCTGACCGGTCTGTGGTTACACACAGGGGTCATCATGGGCACTCTGACCGGTCTGTGGTTACACACAGGGGTCATCATGGGCACTCTGACCGGTCTGTGGTTACACACAGGGGTCATCATGGGCACTCTGACCGGTCTGTGGTTACACACAGGGGTCATCATGGGCACTCTGACCGGTCTGTGGTTACTGGTTACACACAGGGGTCATCATGGGCACTCTGACCGGTCTGTGGTTACACACAGGGGCCAACATGGGCACTCTGACCGGTCTGTGGTTACTGGTTACACACAGGGGTCATCATGGGCACTCTGACCGGTCTGTGGTTACTGGTTACACACAGGGGTCATCATGGGCACTCTGACCGGTCTGTGGTTACTGGTTACTCACAGGGGTCATCATGGGCACTCTGACCGGTCTGTGGTTACTGGTTACACACAGGGGTCATCATGGGCACTCTGACCGGTCTGTGGTTACACACAGGGGTCATCATGGGCACTCTGACCGGTCTGTGGTTACTGGTTACACACAGGGGTCAACATGGGCACTCTGACCTGTCTGTGGTTACACACAGGGGTCATCATGGGCACTCTGACCGGTCTGTGGTTACTGGTTACACACAGGGGTCATCATGGGCACTCTGACCGGTCTGTGGTTACTGGTTACACACAGGGGTCATCATGGGCACTCTGACCGGTCTGTGGTTACTGGTTACACACAGGGGTCATCATGGGCACTCTGACCGGTCTGTGGTTACTGGTTACTCACAGGGGTCATCATGGGCACTCTGACCGGTCTGTGGTTACTGGTTACACACAGGGGTCATCATGGGCACTCTGACCGGTCTGTGGTTACTGGTTACACACAGGGGTCATCATGGGCACTCTGACCGGTCTGTGGTTACTGGTTACTCACAGGGGTCATCATGGGCACTCTGACCGGTCTGTGGTTACTGGTTATATACAGGGGTCATCATGGGCACTCTGACCGGTCTGTGGTTACACACAGGGGTCATCATGGGCACTCTGACCGGTCTGTGGTTACTGGTTACACACAGGGGTCATCATGGGCACTCTGACCTGTCTGTGGTTACACACAGGGGTCATCATGGGCACTCTGACCGGTCTGTGGTTACTGGTTACACACAGGGGTCATCATGGGCACTCTGACCGGTCTGTGGTTACTGGTTACACACAGGGGTCATCATGGGCACTCTGACCGGTCTGTGGTTACTGGTTACACACAGGGGTCATCATGGGCACTCTGACCGGTCTGTGGTTACTGGTTACACACAGGGGTCATCATGGGCACTCTGACCGGTCTGTGGTTACTGGTTACTCACAGGGGTCATCATGGGCACTCTGACCGGTCTGTGGTTACTGGTTACACACAGGGGTCATCATGGCACTCTGACCGGTCTGTGGTTACTGGTTACACACAGGGGTCATCATGGGCACTCTGACCGGTCTGTGGTTACACACAGGGGTCATCATGGGCACTCTGACCGGTCTGTGGTTACACACAGGGGTCATCATGGGCACTCTGACCGGTCTGTGGTTACACACAGGGTCATCATGGGCACTCTGACCGGTCTGTGGTTACACACAGGGGTCATCATGGGCACTCTGACCGGTCTGTGGTTACACACAGGGGTCATCATGGGCACTCTGACCGGTCTGTGGTTACACACAGGGGTCATCATGGGCACTCTGACCGGTCTGTG
Organism: Dallia pectoralis; assembly: GCA_029465975.1. Classification (NCBI taxonomy): domain Eukaryota; kingdom Metazoa; phylum Chordata; class Actinopteri; order Esociformes; family Umbridae; genus Dallia; species Dallia pectoralis. The sequence goes on along the minus strand of CM055729.1, from coordinate 8,670,800 downwards.
GTTACACACAGGGGTCATCATGGGCACTCTGACCGGTCTGTGGTTACTCACAGGGGTCAGCATGGGCACTCTGACCGGTCTGTGGTTACTGGTTACACACAGGGGTCATCATGGGCACTCTGACCGGTCTGTGGTTACTGGTTACACACAGGGGTCATCATGGGCACTCTGACCGGTCTGTGGTTACTGGTTACACACAGGGGTCATCATGGGCACTCTGACCGGTCTGTGGTTACTGGTTACACACAGGGGTCATCATGGGCACTCTGACCGGTCTGTGGTTACTGGTTACTCACAGGGGTCATCATGGGCACTCTGACCGGTCTGTGGTTACACACAGGGGTCATCATGGGCACTCTGACCGGTCTGTGGTTACACACAGGGGTCATCATGGGCACTCTGACCGGTCTGTGGTTACACACAGGGGTCATCATGGGCACTCTGACCGGTCTGTGGTTACACACAGGGGTCATCATGGGCACTCTGACCGGTCTGTGGTTACACACAGGGGTCATCATGGGCACTCTGACCGGTCTGTGGTTACACACAGGGGTCATCATGGGCACTCTGACCGGTCTGTGGTTACACACAGGGGTCATCATGGGCACTCTGACCGGTCTGTGGTTACTGGTTACACACAGGGGTCATCATGGGCACTCTGACCTGTCTGTGGTTACACACAGGGGTCATCATGGGCACTCTGACCGGTCTGTGGTTACTGGTTACACACAGGGGTCATCATGGGCACTCTGACCGGTCTGTGGTTACTGGTTACACACAGGGGTCATCATGGGCACTCTGACCGGTCTGTGGTTACTGGTTACTCACAGGGGTCATCATGGGCACTCTGACCGGTCTGTGGTTACTGGTTATATACAGGGGTCATCATGGGCACTCTGACCGGTCTGTGGTTACACACAGGGGTCATCATGGGCACTCTGACCGGTCTGTGGTTACTGGTTACACACAGGGGTCAACATGGGCACTCTGACCTGTCTGTGGTTACACACAGGGGTCATCATGGGCACTCTGACCGGTCTGTGGTTACTGGTTACACACAGGGGTCATCATGGGCACTCTGACCGGTCTGTGGTTACTGGTTACACACAGGGGTCATCATGGGCACTCTGACCGGTCTGTGGTTACTGGTTACACACAGGGGTCATCATGGGCACTCTGACCGGTCTGTGGTTACTGGTTACTCACAGGGGTCATCATGGGCACTCTGACCGGTCTGTGGTTACTGGTTACACACAGGGGTCATCATGGGCACTCTGACCGGTCTGTGGTTACTGGTTACACACAGGGGTCATCATGGGCACTCTGACCGGTCTGTGGTTACTGGTTACTCACAGGGGTCATCATGGGCACTCTGACCGGTCTGTGGTTACTGGTTATATACAGGGGTCATCATGGGCACTCTGACCGGTCTGTGGTTACACACAGGGGTCATCATGGGCACTCTGACCGGTCTGTGGTTACTGGTTACACACAGGGGTCATCATGGGCACTCTGACCTGTCTGTGGTTACACACAGGGGTCATCATGGGCACTCTGACCGGTCTGTGGTTACTGGTTACACACAGGGGTCATCATGGGCACTCTGACCGGTCTGTGGTTACTGGTTACACACAGGGGTCATCATGGGCACTCTGACCGGTCTGTGGTTACTGGTTACACACAGGGGTCATCATGGGCACTCTGACCGGTCTGTGGTTACTGGTTACACACAGGGGTCATCATGGGCACTCTGACCGGTCTGTGGTTACTGGTTACTCACAGGGGTCATCATGGGCACTCTGACCGGTCTGTGGTTACTGGTTACACACAGGGTCATCATGGCACTCTGACCGGTCTGTGGTTACTGGTTACACACAGGGTCATCATGGGCACTCTGACCGGTCTGTGGTTACACACAGGGGTCATCATGGGCACTCTGACCGGTCTGTGGTTACACACAGGGGTCATCATGGGCACTCTGACCGGTCTGTGGTTACACACAGGGGTCATCATGGGCACTCTGACCGGTCTGTGGTTACACACAGGGGTCATCATGGGCACTCTGACCGGTCTGTGGTTACACACAGGGGTCATCATGGGCACTCTGACCGGTCTGTGGTTACTGGTTACACACAGGGGTCATCATGGGCACTCTGACCTGTCTGTGGTTACAGGTTACACACAGGGGTCATCATGGGCACTCTGACCTGTCTGTGGTTACACACAGGGGTCATCATGGGCACTCTGACCGGTCTGTGGTTACTGGTTACTCACAGGGGTCATCATGGGCACTCTGACCGGTCTGTGGTTACTGGTTACACACAGGGGTCATCATGGGCACTCTGACCGGTCTGTGGTTACTGGTTACTCACAGGGGTCATCATGGGCACTCTGACCGGTCTGTGGTTACTGGTTATATACAGGGGTCATCATGGGCACTCTGACCGGTCTGTGGTTACACACAGGGGTCATCATGGGCACTCTGACCGGTCTGTGGTTACACAGCTCCATAAGCAGCAGGGTGTGATACAACACATTTCTCCTGTAACCATCATTTATGTTTTGTGTGACTTGTGCCACAGTTAGACCTTCTGTTAGTTCGGACCAGATGAGGTAACCTACTTTGCCCATACCCAGCGATGAGCCTTGGGCTGCATAGCTATAAATGTATATTAGACTTGTCAACAAATAAACAACTAAAAATAATAAAGTACAATAAGTTGGGCTCCTAACACCCTGTCAACAGAAACACCTCGGCAGGCCATACAAATGTGGTCCTTGTCAAAAAACCCTGCCATTTCTCCTGCATCTAACACGTTGACTACAGGAACTTATTGTCGCCTACCATCTACTCCACCCAGACTTTGACCGTGTTCAGGAATGATCAACGTGATTCACTTCTCATGTGACTAATCATAATATAATACCAGTGTATATTTTTTTTACCCACTTATTGTTCTTTATTATTTTTAGTTGTTTATTTGTTGACAAGTCTAATATACATTTATAGCTATGCAGAAATGCATGTACATATAATATTAAAACATTTTTTGTAATCTTTTGTAATGAAACAGGAACTGAAACTGTCTGAAAAAAAAACACATTATATTACATGTTATACATCCATTTAAGAAATGTTGCAATCAATTAACTTCTGCAAGTTTTGCGTCAATAACGCCCTGCCTGATAAAAGTGATCATATTGGTACTGTTAATGTAATGTGATATGCTGCCAGGGCCAGTCAATTAGGCAGAGATGGAAACATCTGAGACATACAATGGAAACACCTGGCCTATCTGTAACAACCATGTAAGAGAAACTCATCATATGCACGGTGTATTGAAGGGACTTTAAATAGGGATTTATATAGAAATGTTTATCTATGAATAAGCAATGCATTGGTGTTTGGCCAGTCTGCTATTTCATAAATACTGGTCTAGATGCTACCCCCCTGGATTAATAGTAATTAGCACAAAATAACCAGATAAACTTGGATTGGATTTCCAGGATGACAGGGACATTATCAATGTGAATGTTATTCAACCTAATCCGGTGTCCCATCTAGTTAAAGCATAACTTATAACTAAATATACATTTTATTTAACCTTTATAGGCCGATTGAGAACAAATTCTCATTTGCAACGGCGACCTGGGGATAAGCTGGGGATTAAACCCAGGACGTCATACACATAAAGCATGCACTCTACCACTGAGATACACCAGCTCCTATAAAGCATGCACTCTACCACTGAGATACACCAGCTCCTATAAAGCATGCACTCTCTACCACTGAGATACACCAGCTCCTATAAAGCATGCACTCTACCACTGAGATACACCAGCTCCTATAAAGCATGCACTCTACCACTGAGATACACCAGCTCCTATAAAGCATGCACTCTACCACTGAGATACACCAGCTCCTATAAAGCATGCACTCTCTACCACTGAGATACACCAGCTCCTATAAAGCATGCACTCTCTACCACTGAGATACACCAGCTCCTATAAAGCATGCACTCTCTACCACTGAGATACACCAGCTCCTATAAAGCATGCACTCTACCACTGAGATACACCAGCTCCTATAAAGCATGCACTCTCTACCACTGAGATACACCAGCTTCTATAAAGCATGCACTCTCTACCACTGAGATACACCAGCTTCTATAAAGCATGCACTCTCTACCACTGAGATACACCAGCTCCTATAAAGCATGCACTCTACCACTGAGATACACCAGCTCCTATAAAGCATGCACTCTCTACCACTGAGATACACCAGCTCCTATAAAGCATGCACTCTCTACCACTGAGATACACCAGCTCCTATAAAGCATGCACTCTACCACTGAGATACACCAGCTCCTATAAAGCATGCACTCTACCACTAAGATACCAACTCCGAGTACCTGTGTGTTTGATTCCGTCTAAAACGTAAAACTACTTGTGTGTTCCGTATAAAAGAGTTGAAATGTAATAATACTAACAAGTTAGGGAAAATGTGTTGACTTCACTGGGCCTTAGTTCAAGTGTGCCCTATCAAGTGGCTGTTGGTTGGCCGTTTTGTGGTTGTGCCTAACTGACTCCAGAATTTGATTAACAAATTTTCCTGTGGACTGTAATCAGGATATGTTTTTTGCCAGCTAGGTATAGGCTACTACTGGGCAATTGACATGAGATTGAAAAGACTTTCAGGCCCTTGCCAGAAGACAGTTTCACTGCACAAAGTGAAAACATACTCACCTACTACAGGCAGAATCACACACAAAGACACGAGCGGCTCATTTTAACTTTGTAGGAAAATTGAAAGCACTGACGCATTTTGTGCATATACCATAAATAATGTCATGAAACAATTTCCTACCAAGTTCATTGCACGTATAGAATTTCATATTAATTGCAAAACATATTATATAACGCTGTTGAATTGTCTGAAACCTGTAATTCAGGCCACATTTTTCACAGTGTAGATATTAAGTCATAGATAAATGGTCATGTCATAGATGCGCAAGACAACGTAGCAGATCCACAAACAGAACATGTCATAGATCCGTTAGACAAAGTAGCACAAAACAAGCATATATTCCTTTTCACAAATCACTTACATGAATTTCCTAATAACATGTTCAAAAGAGTATTTGTTTTATCTTTGTTTTACCAGGTAAGTTGACTGAGAACACATTTTCATTAACAGCAACAGCGTGGGGGCAGTGTTTATGGTCATGCTATGGAACAACTTTCCAGATAGGAGATCAAGCCACCTTTAGTTTACTGGTTAAATGATCTACCAAGAACCTAAAGGAAATTGCTTTTGATGTAGCCTAATGATTGTTCTTTTACAGTTCGAGACAGCAAAACTGATATACAGTAGAAAATTACTCTTAACGATCGTTCGTTTCCCAACATTTTCTTTCTACAAAACACTCATTATGGTCATTGATTAGCCAAATAAATCACAATTAAAACATTACAGCTTGAACGAATCAAAAACAAGATGTGCATGACCCCAGGGCTATAAAGACTAATACTAGTGTCAGAGAACACTAGTAACGGGCTACCACCTCCACCCCAGACAGAACCACCTCCACCCCAGACAGAACCACCTCCACCCCAGACAGAACCACCTCCACCCCAGACAGAACCACCTCCACCCCAGACAGAACCACCTCCACCCCAGACAGAACCACCTCCACCCCAGACAGAACCACCTCCACCCCAGACAGAACCACCTCCACCCCAGACAGAACCACCTCCACCCCAGACAGAACCACCTCCACCCCAGACAGAACCACCTCCACCCCAGACAGAACCACCTCCACCCCAGACAGAATCTTCATGTTCTTTCAATTGAAAACAAGGCCAACAAAAATGTAACCCAATGCCTCCAAATTGGAAAAGTACAATGAGGGGGCCACCATGATGAGCGCCCGAGGAGCAGCTTATTTACAACCAGCAACCTTAATGTTAATGATCAGATGCTAGGCCACCTGTGGGTAGAAACCAAGCTAGGAAAGCAAACCAAATAAGTGATAAAGAAATGAAGAAATGATAGGGTGCAAGTCAATTGGTGTCTATCCTCCCATGCAAAGGGAAAGTGTGTGGTTGGCTGATGTGTGTTCGCATTTTATAATCATCAGTCGTTCCAGTTCAAAATCTCAACAGCACAAATTTAAACTGGTTTTGCTCACACTTTTTGCATTTAGTCTCTCGTGAAATAGGCAAAACACGAACAGACAAACTGCTACTTTGGACTAATGATAAATGTTTTCACCAAAAGAGCTAAGACAACATGTCACACGTGTAAACAAACGTGAAAAAAGACAACATGTTACACGTGTAAACAAACGTGAAAAAAGACAACATGTTACACATGCAAACAAACAATAAATAAGGCAACGAGACTCTAAGAATGCAGCCTATACATACCTTTTCAAACAGCAAATACCATCTAAGACCAGTCATTTCACGTTGAGAAGGACAGGATGAGATTAAGCATGAGCCAGCTCCAGTGAGCGTTAGCCTAACAAACATCCACTGGGATGAGGGTGTCGCAACACTTCCTGTTTCTTACCAGAAATCGAGTGATGGGGGTTGGGCTTGTATAACGAGAGTTACAAGTCAAGTCTTTCATTGGTACGTCGCTGGCTGCTTTCTTTGGCCTGCATGCAATTGCAGGTACCGGTAGTAGCTTACCTCCAGGCAAAGAATCTAGATCTACAAGGTCACAAGGATCTGTCTGTTCACACATTCTTCAGTTTTCCGGAATTTTAGAATTGAATGGTTTAGCCAACAAGTGAGAGTAATGTGTAGGTACGCAACTAAATCTAAATGATAAAGCAACTTTACAGATGTTTACTGTCTCAACATGGTGATTAGAGGTCCAACACATGCTTCTGGACAAAAATAAATACATTTAAAATATATATATTAAACTGTGTGCCATACATATCACAGTATACTCTTGTTTGAGGGATTAGAAAGTATTTTTTGACATCTGCCTCTTATTGTTGATATCAGACTCTACCACAGATGTATTACTCCCATTTCCACTTAAACATTGAAGTAAGTCTGTGTTTACGTTGTTACTATTGAAATATGTTCCTTTACCACCACCTGGTGGTTATTTATATAGTGCATTACACTTGCCATGAAAGTGCACTGAAACAGATTATGGTACAAAATATGCAAAAGAAATGACACCAAAAATATACCAATCACCCGATTTAAAGGACAAGTTCAACATAAATGTTATTAACACAAATTGGAAAAAGAACCATTAAATTCACAGCTATTAAACATTTCCCAGTGTAGTAATCTGTACGTGCACGTGTATGTGTCTGTGTGTGTGCGCATGTGCTCTACACTACTTACCTTTTCCAGTTCTCTGGGAATGCGCATGCACGTGTACACTCGCTCTCGACGCTCCGTGTACTTTGCCTCGTTGTGCTCCAGGAAGTATCCCCGGGTCAGCTCCGCACACATGAACCGCGACAGAGACGGATCTGGAATAACACAATGACAACACTTGCATTGCTCTTTTGTCACAGCGCTATTGTGCCTCTTCCACAGCTCCTATTCACACTATTATCAACACAATGGCCAACATGAATGTTAATATGGTGAAACGCTGACGCAACAAAATATGGCATCATGTAAAAATGCTAAGCAAAGGACATTTTTCTTTTGAAGATCAAAGACAATATATTTTAACCACCAATTATTAAACACCAAAAGCATCGTCATCATAACATTGTTCATTTCGGCACCTGAGATGACTGAGACAGAATGGCCTGGCTGCAAGAGCTTTGTATGAGGACGTGTCTTGACTTCAACGGTGATACTACTAATGCAATACAAGATATACTGCACTCTGTCTGCAATGCTTTTAGGGTTAAAGGTTGCGTTTATTATGACAGTTTATAGTCAAGAGCGCAGGAGCAGGAGGGACAAAAGGGATATTTCCCCCAATGTTAGAAAAAGATAAACTGGCCTTCTCTACAATAAGAAGACAGTGACAAAAATACTAAATGTGTGCCCCTCAAATTCAAACATCAAACTATGAAAAATCACCAGGAAGCAGTTAACTGACTTGCTCATGGACAGTCATTTTTCCTATTGGTTGCTCGTGGACAGACACATTTCCTATTGGTTGCTCGTGGACAGACACGTTTCCTATTGGTTGCTCGTGGACAGACATTTCCTATTGGTTGCTCGTGGACAGACACGTTTCCTATTGGTTGCTCGTGGACAGACACGTTTCCTATTGGTTGCTCGTGGACAGACACGTTTCCTATTGATTAATTAGGTTTTCTAACGAACAATATGTTTCTGTAGTTCTCCAAATGCTAAACCACTTATACATTATTTCCAGTCGTTTGGAAACAAATACTCAAACTAGTATTGTTATTAACTATTTATAGTAACTCAAAGCCACTGAAAAAGGTAAACAGAGTGGTGAATGTACTTGAAAGTCTTCGCCCCACAGGTAAAACGGGTTTGGACGAGTGATGATTCTTTACATGGAATCAAATTACAATGATTTTAAAAACAATAGTTTGGTACAGTAATACTGGTAGCCTACAACACCAATGGCATTAGTAATGGCTGGTGGTGGGGCATGAATTAGTTTGGTACAGTACAACTGGTAGCCTACAACACCAATGGCTGGTGGTGGGGCATGGATTAGTTTGGTACAGTAATACTGGTAGCCTACAACACTAATAACATTAGTAATGTCTGCTGGTGGGGCATGCATTAGTTTGGTACAGTAGTACTGGTAGCCTACAACACCAATGGCATTAGTAATGGCTGCTGGTGGGGCATGCATTAGTTTGGTACAGAACTACTGGTTGCCTACAACACCAATGGCATTAGTAATGGCTGCTGGTGGGGCATGCACTAGTTTGGTACAGTACTACTGGTAGCCTACAAAAATAATGGCTGGTGGTGTGGCATGCATTAGTTTGGTACAGAACAACTGGTAGCCTACAACACTAATGTCATTAGTAATGCCCCACCAGCAGCCATTACTAATGACATCAGCAGCCATTACTAATGACATTAGTAATGCCCCACCAGCAGCCATTACTAATGTCATTAGTAATGGCTGCTGGTGGGGCATGCATTAGTTTGGTACAAAACTACTGGTAGCCTACAACACCAATGGCTGGTGGTGGGGCATGCATTAGTTTGGTACAGAACTACTCTTAGCCTACAACACTAATGCCATTAGTAATGGCTGGTGGTGGGGCATGCACTAGTTTGGTACAGTAATACTGGTAGCCTACAAAAATAATGGCTGGTGTTGGGGCATGCATTAGTTTGGTACAGTTGTACTGGTAGCCTACAACACTTATAATGGCTGCTGGTGGGGCATGCATTAATTTGGTACAGTAGTACTGGTAGCCTACAACACTAATAACATTAGTAATGTCTGCTGGTGGGGCATGCATTAGTTTGGTACAGTAGTACTGGTAGCCTACAACACTAATAACATTAGTAATGTCTGCTGGTGGGGCATGCATTAGTTTGGTACAGTAGGACTGGTAGCCTACAACACTAATAATGGCTGCTGGTGGGGCATGCATTAGTTTGGTACAGAACTACTGGTAGCCAACAACACTAATGCCATTAGTAATGGCTGCTGGTGGGGCATGCATTAGTTTGGTACTGTAGTACTGGTAGCCTACAACAGTAATGCCATTAGTAATGGCTGCTGGTGGGGCATGCATTAGTTTGACAGCACAACAATAACATAAACGTCATTGTGCTGGTAGCTATGAGATACATTTGACAATTTTCAAGGGATTATTATTGATTATTTCTATACACACTAGTTACAGAAGTGAGAGCGTTTTTCTAACAGCTTAAACGATAATTGCACAATACTGTATTTATATTTTATTATGTACTGCTTTGACCTGGCGCGAGCCTGCGAAACCCACCTGAGTTATCGCGTTCACGTTGCTCCCGTCTGATAGCGGTTATATCGTAAAAGCCCAATGTTTCTGCCAGATCTGGAGTTTTACTGAATTTCCCCGACGTTGGTGTGTCATCCCATAATCGTTTCCCCTTCTTTTTATCCTCATTTTCAGTTTCTTCTCGACCTGACGGCCGCGTACCCAACAACTCCGCCATCTTGAATATGCTAATTACCAATAAGGACCTACTAACGGAACGTCATCACTTGCTCACTTCGTGATTGGTGCTTAAAAATAACATTATTATTAAAAATAACATTATTATTAAAAATAACATTATTATTAAAAATAACATTATTATTATTATTAAAAATAACATTATTATTATTATTAAAAATAACATTATTATTAAAAATAACATTATTATTATTATTAAAAATAACATTATTATTATTAAAAATAGCATTATTATTATTAAAAATAACATAAAAACGAGACTAAAACCCAAACCGATTATTATTCAGACCACAGACACGTGACCTACATGGTGACTGATTTGTGTCTCAAAAATCTATTACATTTCTTTGCCATACCCAAATAGGTTTACGATCATATCCTATTTATCTATTTTAGGCAAACATGTTCTATTTTCCAACCAAATGGTATTAGTCTTTACCTAATATCTAATCAAAGTGAATAAAGGTTGAAATAATAACATTAGTTATTTTATAGTGACTCAAACCAGAAAATAACAATATTATAATTGGATTTTCAGATGTCTTTTCAAAACCACAAGATGGAGACAAAGATCCATATAAGTATATCACACTTTACATCCGTCTTCAGTAGCCTGGCTTCTTAAATTACTAATTGCCGTCTAGAAATCCTGTTCACAAACAAATTATCTACTCATCGCAAGTGTATAATTCAACCAGATTGAGCCTTCGATTCAAAACAAAAAACGATAAATAACCACATAAAAAGGCTTAAAACTAGCATAATGTCTATGAAGTTGTCATATTGAGAAAATATAGGCACACTTCCCAGTTCTGTGGTATTATTAGCCTGTCAACGTATTAACTAATTAAGAGAAATGGAACATGCATAATAAAAGCATAATGCATATTAACTTAACAATGTATGCAAAAACCCAATCGGACCAATCTGTAAGCACGGTTTATTGGCACACATAATGGCAAAGCATACATACCAGACATCAGATGACACAAAACAGCTCTGCAATATAATGTACAAATTGTGCAGAGTTCTAATAATACCAGCCTCAAAATGTGTTAGCTTCCTCACAAATAAATACACAAAAGATTCAATCTGATGATGATGACATCCAGGGTTGTCTTCTTGCCGTTTTGGAACAAAATTCAACATGAGAGTGGAGTTCAACATTTAAAAAAAATTGGATTTCAAACAGCCTTTCTGTAGGGTCTTGAGAATGCTGTTTTTTTCTGCAGATGGGTTATACGTTTACACAGTTTTAAATATTTCAAAAATATTTGTTTGTATTTATTGACTAGATGTAACCAAGTCAAAATAATAAATGTGCTACTTTTAGCAGCCTAAATCAATTGGACAAATCAGAATCCAAATGGCCCTATAGAAGTTTGATGCTTGCAAATAAAATATATTGTCAAAACAGCTGCCATTTACAAAACAGGTTGAAAATGGTGGCTAAACTCTATTTACAGAGCTACAAACCTTGTAACAGTGTTCCCAAACTGATTAACCAAGACAAAATAGCAGACCAACATGTCTCAAAAAGATACATATATCAAACAAAAAAGATGTCATGCAGGAAAAATATTTTGTGTCAGTTTGGGAGTAGGTCATTAAAGGGAAAGGACTAAGCCAAATTCCAAACGAAAAAATCAACATTAATGCATCGCTGTCAGCAAAGTTCACATACCCATTGGCAAATTACAAATGCATTGGCAAAGTCGTTTTGGGGAAAAGCTAAAATAACACCAATAGACCACGAACACAACCGAACGGGTTTGCATCAAACAACAATCGGCGACGACTGCAGTAATTGTAGAAAGCAATCCTGGAACACGAGTCTCCCCACTTGAAGCTGTCCGTGGTGGTGAAACAGAGTCACTTTCCTTTCAATTGGAAATCGGAAAAAGACAACAACGTAAACAAACCAACAGCCAAATGAATTTCCAATAAAAATGCAAATGCTCAAGACCACGACGTCTCTACTGTCGTAGATTCAGTTTGGTGCCTCAGGATGGTGTGAGTAAAAACCTTGCCGGTTAGATCTCATATCTCATTGAGGCTGAAGATCTAAAAAGAGCAATTTTGTTTTTGATGTTTCACTTTGGACTTCCCCTGTTAACTGTCCCAGAGGGTTAGTGACCTGTTGATTGAAGGTCAAAACGGCCACCTCCGCACAATCCCACTACTGTACTGTTAAAGCTCAAAGACTGAGAATGTGTGTGAAAACACTGACTTTGTAACATTCCCAGAGCAATCCCAAATTCCCTAACACTAGGGATTCCCAACAAAAACCAAAGGGTGGGATTGTTGGAAAAATGGAAAAATGACAAACCACAAGTTTGATGTCATCACTGTAATGCATTAAGGTGAAAAAAATAGTCTTTATCATGTGGATATTGCTGTGCAATGTCATTGAGTTTGCTGGATCTGTCGCTCTTATGGTTGTTACAATGAAGTCAGTGAGGAATGTTCTGGTGCTCGGTGGACGACTGACCATATTGAGTGACAGGGATGGCGTCAACCATAATATGGAAACAATTGCCAGCAGGCTTCAGTTTAGTACAATGTGAGGTTTTACAGGGCGCCGCCCTAGTGGGCCAAATAGGGACAGTTTTCAATCGATTTTTCCGTCTGTGTTGAATTGTGAGAATTACTAAGGTCTCATTACAATGTCAAAAACAGTGACATTTAACGATTTGAATGATGAGAGTTGGGCACTAAGTGTGCCGTCTGTTGCAGAGGTCTCTGTTCGCTTTTACTGTGAGGACTGTGGCCCCGTGCTCTCGGCCTTGCCGTCCTGGTTGTTGGGTGGCTTGGTGCCCCACGGGCTGTTTAGCGCCGGCGATCCGTTGAAGTCGTCCTCGTCGTCCAATCCATTAGTTGCGTCATACTGAGTGTTCTCCAGACGCGTGATCAGACGCTCGTCTTCGTCCCCAAATTCCCCACCCATCAAGGTGGGTTCTCCCACCACCATCACATCCTGGAAGACAAAGGCCAAAGGTTAAAGCTCAAACTTAGAGGTCACGTTAAAGGATTGTCATTTATAAAAGTGTACAAAACTGTTTGAGAAATGTGGGATTCATTTATCTAATACAGTGTAATTTGGGGAGTGACATTTGATATACATACTTTTTTGGCTTATTTTCAACTCACAATAGCATGGGTTTAGAACGTTCTTGTGATAACATGTTGGTCTGTGACGAGACACCATTCAGTTATAATGCGAGTGTCAGTTATACAGTGTCAAGACCACAACCGTTAAGTCAGAGCCGAAACAGTCGACTGACTTATGACCTGGTTTGCTCACCTCCACAATCATGAAGCACCTGGGCATAGATTAGTTATTCAGTGGGCTATTTAAGGTCCCTGGTTAGGTTCACTGGTGCTTGATATTAATATAATGTTACATAGGTTAGTTATTCAGTGGGCTATTTAAGGTCCCTGGTTAGGTTCACTGGTGCTTGATATTAATATAATGTTACATAGGTTAGTTAATCAGTGGGCTATTTAAGGACCCTGGTTAGGTTCACGGGTGCTTGATATTAATATAATGTTACATAGGTTAGTTATTCAGTGGGCTATTTAAGGTCCCTGGTTAGGTTCACGGGAGCTTGATATTAATATAATGTTACATAGGTTAGTTAATCAGTCGGCTTTTTAAGGTCCCTGGGTAGGTTTATGTGCGTGGTACTGTTTTACGTTACGTTTAAGGTCAGAGAGTGTTTGTGGTTAGTGCCAACTGTTTTTGTATGTAAGACGCGTCATCGCGCAATTTCAATTTGTATGTTTTCTGTTTGTTGTTCTGTGTTTGTTTTATGTATTAATGATAAATAAACCCACAAACTGATATACGCTGACTCTGCATCTCGCTCCTTTACACTTCACCCTGGAAGGATTTGTGACAGCGTGTTTGGAGTGGTATGCTTTCACTAGACTGGGGAGCAGTAATTGTAGAGCCTGGCATTCTCTTGCCACCACTTAGAGTGGACAGTTATTAAAGGAAATGGATGTTTCAGAGTTTTATACTAATCTGACTGATTTTCTGCAACAGAAAACTGCCTCATATCTTTTGCCATGAAAACACAGATGCATCTTGCGATCTCTATGACTTTCGCACTCGTCGCCCTAAATATGGCTGCAAAACTGTTTTTAGTCTTCTGAATGACAAAATACCACCAAAGCTTCGATTTGAATGAGAATGGGGCATCCTCAATACCAACATCTACAACTGACACACCACCATGTTTGCAACTGTCAAACGCTAAAACGTTCTTGCTGCTATCGTGCCTGTAAAGCAAGGTAGAAGTATACAGCTTCAGCGCCCCTGCTGGAAAAAATATGTATCACAGTTAATTTAACATCTTAACCGACTTGAATCGTGACAAATTCTCATTGATTTTCTACCGGCTCCAAACGCATAGTTACAGTCCCTACTACACACTGTTATTTTTTTTTGCTATTTGCACAATTCTTACTGTTTGTACTCTACATTTGCCACTTGCACAGATGTTTCTGCTTTTATTGCCCGCCGCACATGTGCTACATTGTTGAACTGAATACCTGCACATTTGACTCATACATTGGCACATTGACACACTGCCCTGCATATAATTTTGCACTTCTGGATGGATGCAAACTGTATATCTTTGTAGTTTACTTGTACTGTTCAATGACAATAAAGTTGAATCTAATCTAAACAAAGACATGGATGGAACCAAAACATCCATATTTGGACTCAAAACAACAGAGAGGCAGCATTAACTGTTATTCTACCATGTGGAAAATATTAAAACAACACCATCGCATGAACTGTGCATCAAATGCCTCATGATTCGTTGTTCCATAGCCCAGCAGCTGTACGCCTCACATTAACATGTGAAATGCCTAGCGTCAGCTGGAGTGGTGTGAAGCACGCCGCCACGACTCTGGAGCAGTGGAAACGTTTTCTCTGGAGTGATGAATCACGTTTTACAATCTGGCAGCCTGGTGGACCAATTGTCTGTGCGGATGCCAGGAGAACGCTAAGTACTAGAATGCATAGTGCCTACTGTATTGGTTTGGTGGAGGAGGGATACTGGTCTGGGGCTGAGTTTCATGGTTTGGGCTCGGCCACTGAGGTCCAGTAAAGGGTCACCTTAATGCTATAGGATACAAATACAATTTGATACAAATACAAGTGGGTGCTTCCAACTTTGTGGCAACAGTTTCCTGTTCCAGCATGACTCTATGATAAAAACAAACCGACCAGGATGTCATGTGATTGCGGCGACGCCAATGGAAAGCCGGTAAACACACACACGTACATGGTCCGACTCGTCTCAATGCACTCGTTGCAAATACAACCTCACCCACTAACACAGTGGTCAATCTTCTAATTCCCCACCTCCTGCAGACCAACCAGTAATGATCATGTAGAACATATGTCCACCAAGTGACCCCTCGAGGTGAAGTGGCAAACGCAAAACAGGGTTTATTTTTATTTATTTGCTGCATGAGAGAATTTGGGTTTCTGAATCTCCACTCCGATAGCCGTACCAGTCCAGCAATAAGATCCAACCTAGGAGATTCAATAATTGAAGCCATGTGAGATGACTGATGGTGGTCGTGATATGTGATCAAACAGACTATGGAAGGACGGTGTTGTCTGTTCCATGCAGACTCCCCATGTCTGCTAAAGCCTCTCTTTACTCAGCCCACAACCACCCACAGAATCTCTGGAGGACGGCGAACAGCTAAATGGAGCACACGCATCGCTGACCATGTGTGTCGACGCTGCCCGGCATCCAAGCTGAGGCTACGGTCCTCTGATTCACAGATGCGTGCACTGGCTCTTGTGCATGAACGCGCTTGTGCATGAACGCGCATGCAGACGCACAAACAATTCCCACAAAGCTCTGCTTGTCGCACGCTCGTACGCGCACACAAAACCACAGTGCTTCAGTTCTCCTGCACGGTCACACACACTCATGTGAACAAACACACACGCATGTAGCGTCTCAGGCAAGCATGCGCAAATCAAAGAGGACCGAGGTGGGGGATGGGGGGTAGTTGTTTATCCAAGACAGGTCTCTCAGACCCCCCCTAGCGACCGTCTCAACCACCCCTAGCGACCGTCTCAACCCCCCCCACTACGCCGTAATCGCGCTAATTAATTTAGGTGAGCTTTTTGACTAAATGACAATATCCACACTGATTTGTCAATTTGCATAGCTAATTAAGTCATTAGTTCCGAACCTGCTGATTGCCAACAAGCCTTGAATTCGCCATCTGTTCCTGCACTGGTGGCTGTCAACCTACCTCTGGCCAATTTGGGCCAAACCCTACACACGCCGGTGAAAACAGCTGGTGGCTAGACTTGGGGAGTGTTAATTGTGATGTAATTAATAACATTTGTCTACTCATCTGATTAGCTGCTGTGTTAGCCAGCCAGTTCCCTGTGAATGGAACCATGAATACAGCTAAGAATGTTCCCTGTCTGTACGAACATCCTAGTTGAGAGTTAAGATGGCTCTCATCACATTGCTCAACTTCTGGGTTTGCAGAACTGAACACATTTCACTGAGTAGGATAAATGATGGCTGCCTTTAGCTATTAAAAGGCTGTATTGAGCATTCAGTATAGACCATTAAGATTCCCAAATAAAGGATGTCTGTGTTTCTGCTTAAGAATATTATCAGAGCTATGTTCCATTAACTGAAATGTACATCCTTTTTCTACCTTACAGACAGTTGTTGATTTAGCTATAACAGCTTTAATGAGTGTGGCATTCAATCTACAAGTTGTCTTGAAGTCTCTTTCCAAAAGAAATCCAAAATAGTTGTTTTTACATTAACAGTGTTCTGTTCATATGCAATACCTTGTGCTAATGCTCTGTAAAGTCCACATTTGTGTGGAAGCAACTGCTTTTAGTATTCTTTTATCCCAAATTTTATTTGGGCAAAACATAGATGTAGTCTAGACTCTGCAAGGCATTCAGTGTCACATCTGCCGAGCGACCAATAGAGGTCACTGTTGAACAGCACAACAGCCACCGACAACCAACCCCTCCCTTGAATTTGCCCTGGTTCGGCCCCTCCCTCCTGTTCCTTGTTGGGGTCCATTCCTTATTGTCATTGGGCTCACGTAGAGCTTGTGCTCAACCAGCGAACGAACAACTTCTCAGACAAAGCTAGTAGGCGTGCAACATATGTAAGCGGCATGTTAGCCCCGCTGCTTTTAAAGACGCGTGTCACTGTTGCCCATTGGAAGTATGTATATTTAAAGAAATAAGAGAGGAGGCGTTGGGAGAAGGGGGGTATACATATATACAGTGTGATAATGAGAGATGGCACAGGGCCAAACAGGAGGAACCAATTGTGTGTGTGTGTGTGTATGTGTGTATATGTGTGTGTGTGTGTGTGTATGTGTGTGTATGTGTGTGTATGTGTGTGTATGTGTGTGTACGTGTGTGTACGTGTGTGTACGTGTGTGTTTGTGTGTGTGTGTGTGCGTGTATGTGCGTGTATGTGTGTGTGTGTGTGTGTGTATGTGTGTGTATGTGTGTGTGTGTGTGTGTGTGTGTATGTGTGTGTGTATGTGTGTGTGTGTGTGTCTGAGTGAGTGATTGAGTAAGAAATAGAAAGACAGAGGGGCGGAAATAGGGTGCGTGTTCATATGAGTATGAGAGTGAGAGACAAGCGATGCTGAGAGAGAGTAAAGATACACATAGACAAATAAGAGAGGAGAAAGGAGAGAGGGGAGAGAGAGGAGCAGGGAGAGAGAGAGGAGAGAGGAGAGAGAGAGGGGGGAGAGAGGAGTGAGCGGAGAGAGAGAGGAGAGAGGAGAGAGCGGAGAGAGAGAGGAGAGGAGAGAGGATAGAGATGCCTTGTGTATTAAAAACCATGACCTGTAAGGCTATGTGAGAAACAACCCAAATGAGAGTGTTCCTATTCCCCCGCTGTACCTCCCTCCCCATCTCACCAAAATCATCTGGAGCCAGAGTCCAGCACGAAGCATCCAGTAGGACCCCAACAGTGTATATATATATATATAAACAGCACAAAGCCAAAGTGTGGTGATAGAGATCGGGACCTTAAGCCTGAGGTGTAACACGCTGCTGTTTAAGTAGGTGTTTAACTTCAAAATCGCTGTTGAGTCACCCTGTTGTACTGTTGCAGGAACCCGAGATCAGGTGTGCGTTTTAAACTGGAGCCTTGGAGCGCCGGGTTGAAGTAGGCTCAAAATGATGCGACAGTAAGGATCCAACTAGAACAAATGGATTGGTACCGTGACTTCCTACATATGTGTCTGTATCAGGTGTGTATGGGAGGGTCGTCTGTGGTGTAAAAGGGGAGGGGTCCAAACCCAATGAAGCTGATGCTTACAGGTACCTGACTGGAGAGGCTGAAGTTGGATGCAGGGCTTCTCTTCTTACTGTTGGCGTTGCCCACGCTGCTGTTGGCGCTGCTGGCGGAGTTCTTCCTTTTCCTCCTCTTCGTCGCCTGTCTCGTCGGCTCAGCTTTGGCGCGACCAGCAAAGGAAACAAGTGCCATGGCAAAGAACATAATGCATACGCCATGGTGGGGGTATCACATAACAGTGTGTGTGCACATGTGTGTGTATGTAGACGTAATACAACAATACAAAATGTGTGGTGTCTTAAGGTGGGCCGGCGGTCTAAACAGCTGCCTCCTGTGTAAACGTTATGCATATACATATACAGTACTCTATCTGCACTGCTCTGTCAGCTAATACTCCATCTTCACTGCTCTATCAGCTAGTACTCTATTTTCACTGCTCTATCAGCTAGTACTCTATTTTGACTGCTCTATCAGCTAATACTCCATCTTCACTGCTCTGTCAGCTAATACTCCATCTTCACTGCTCTATCAGCTAATACTCTATCTTCACTGCTCTATCAGCTAGTACTCTGTCGTCACTGCTCTATCAGCTAATACTCTGTCGTCACTGCTCTATCAGCTAATACTCTGTCGCCACCGCTCTATCAGCTAATACCCGATCTTCACTGCTCTATCAGCTAGTACTCTATCTTCACTGCTCTATCAGCTAGTACTCTATCTTCACTGCTCTATCAGCTAATACTCTCTACTGCTCTATCTAATAAAGATCAAATCCTGGGAAATATGTCTTGAAAAAATTAAGACATTCTAGGTGAGGAAAAAAGTTGAAATCAAAAGGCATAAATGTCTCCCAAGGAATTCAGCTAGTAAGAAAACAAAGATCTGTTTCATTTTAATGACTGCTGAACAAAGGAGCCTGCTGTTTGACCTGTGGAGCCTTAATGTTGAACAGTTTTTAATATCCACTCCATATTAAACGGCCTCTGCTGGGATAGATAACACCCAATTCTATCTTATATGTTTAGTTGTCCAGGCTTATGTATTTATTTATACATGTTCATTTCCGTAAATTCAATTGTCTTTGTGAGTCACATCTGTTTGCTTTATCTATGAAATGGTTGGAGATGTGCAGAGTGGTGTCTCAAGCTTGGATACCTCAGAAATCCCCCAAAAGTGTTGGAATCTTTCACTGTGCCTTCAGAACCTTTTTTCTTTGGTTCCAGTGAGTGTATTTGAATATACATTTGACCATTTAGGGCATTCTAAGTTGAAAACGATGCCAGTAACCTGAGGATCACCTTGCAATGTAAGTTGAGAGTTGTCTTGACAACAGCATTAATTAACATGCAGGGTCCAACAGTTTTGCATTTTACAATGACATGTGTGAAATGTGTAATGGTCATCTTTGTGTTTTAAACAGGTGTTTAGTGTTCACAATGGCAATGCATTTTATGCTATTGGATTCAGAGATAGGATAGCATGTTGCCCCCATAGACTTGCTCTATCTCTACTGAAAACCATAGGCTGGCAGAAAAGGTACCTTTTTTGTGATTTGTGGGGAATATTTCCGTTTTGAAGTTCTGTGGGTGTCCAGCTATAAAAAAAGAAGCCAAAATGAGTTTTGTTTCATTGCAGTGAATAATTATTTGACTTAATTAAATGTCAGAGAAAAAGATAGAGAGATACTACAAATTAAAACAAAGAGAACAGAGGATTAAACATTATATACTCACTGCAACATACACACAAAGAATACTATTATCATTGTAGACTATAATTATGAGATGTTTTTCAATATCATGAACATGACATTTTATTAAAGAATTAATAAAATATTTCATTAAATGATATCCTTGATCATGCTTCATCTTAATTCTAGGAACACATTAGGTTAAACAAAGATCTTAGCGAGACTTAAATTCACAACATATTGTTTCTTTGATAAATAACTGTTGAATCTGTTAATTTAGCCATGTTCACAGTGTTTTAAAATCACTGGGATTCCTCTGAAACTCAGTGGACATAAAACACATTTGTTTTATGAATACTGCTTTAGAGCTACAGTATGTTCATAAATTACACCAAGGGAGATGCTTTAGTGTTTAAGTAAGGCAACCGGTGACATAACTCATCTGACAAGATAACTGAGGACACTACAAAAGAAAAACGGTGATCTCTGCCCCATGATCTAAAGGAAGGTACCCTATAACTACTATGGTCAAATGCTATAATGATCACAGAAAACGAGACGCACAGTTACACGCATATTACCAATTCCCTTCCAATACTTGACACAATGTTCGTTGTCAGAAACAACCTTTTTTGGCATCACAAACATTGATGATGAACAATGACGCACAAAAGCCATTCCACCGAAACGACTTATCAGCACATAAATGCATCCATGCTTCCTTCCTCGCTGAAACAACCATTTTCCAGATCCGAGAAGAATTGGAGGAAAGATAAAAAAGTTGACAAAAAAGGAAACCACACAGTGGACGGGCTTATTCGTTGTAAAAAAAAAAACAGGCGACGGACGGACGAGTTCTAGCGAGAGGAGAAAGATTCACCAGCAAAACTGATCTTAGATCAGTGCCAAATGGGAAAAGCTATTGTTCAAATAACCTAGGTATATATATCCAACTCAGTCGTCAGCATAAAGCCGTCATAGGGGATCTGGATACATGTATTTACCAGTGACAATGATACCAGAACACACACACGAGCATCACCACGCCACTTAGCACAATTCAGTCCAATTAAAACCAAATACATGATAATGTTTACTAATTACAAGGTAATTAGTAATACACAGTGGAGATACAGGATCCAAATATACTAGCATATTATAGAAATATTATTCTGGAAAAAAAACACACTTGATATCTTATGCGATTCAAGGATGAAACGCTCATACAGCTGAAATGCAAGGTCGTGCTGCCCAGGGTACCCACATAGCACAGAACGTTCCGGTAACATTCCCTAAAGGTTCTCAGTTGGTTCTTAGAAATATAACTTTTACAAAACGTTCAAAGAATGTGGTGGGAAAGTATTTCTTTGTGAACCAAAAAATAACCTTTAGGGAACGGTTCAATTTTGAGTAAGGTAGAATCACATGTTTTGATAACGTTTCCTTGTGGTTTACATGTGGTTGACTGTAAATAAATGTTCTGCGTTCTACGATGCAAGTAAAAAAAAGTTAAATAAATTAAACCATTCCTTGTTTTTTAGCAATGCAACTGTATATATTGGATCCCCATTCAACCTACATTCGCATTGCTAAACAATATTATTTACAGGCAGAACGACAGAGGATTCTGGGCATTTATTCTTTGCCAAAGAATAAATACCAATTCATATGCTGTCTGTCAGACGGTCCCTAGTCGCCAGCATGGACAGTGACGCGCGAAAACCCGAACAAGTGCGCGCGGGCGCGCGCAGTAACTCACGCGCAGCTGTCCGAAGTACCAAAGTGAATCACGCGCAGCTGTCTGAGGTAATGTACTAGAGATTTTCCTCAGATACTTGAACTTGTCTAGTCGTCAGTTATATTACATTAGTAAATAAAATATTTCAAAATATACATTTGATGTGTTCTTCTACCCTAATTACAATAACATTCATTGCAAGAACTTTGCAGACATTCAAAGAACGTTTCAAAAACATTCTAACCAAACGTAGCACATGTTCCCTAAAGGTTAATATGGTATAATATGGTTAATAACGGTTAGTTCTAGGCATGCTCCCTGAAGGTATCATAGTTTAGAACGTTCTTGGAACGTCCATATGAACATTCTTAAAAGGTTCCCAGAACGTTCAAAATTATGAAACCTTCGGGGAACATGCCAGGAATGTTCCCAGAACGTTTATACAACCCCCAAAAAACGTTCTAAGAACATGTATAAAACCATCCATACTAACCTTTTTGGAACATAGGTGCAATGTTCAGGGAGCGTTTCCACAACCAAAAAAAAACGTTCAACAAACGTTCTGAGAACTAACTTTTGCTAGCTGGGTAATCTCATTTACAGAATTTGCCGTTCTGGTGTAGCTGGTGAAACTAGGCCTCTACTGGCCAATAAAGAAATCGTTAGGAATTCCCGGAGCAATTTTAATTGTCTCAATTAGTCTACCAGCAAATGATCTCCCAGAGCACATTCCCCTATGTGTCTTGAGGACCCAATCACTATCACAATTGTAAACGTTGTTGTGGGACAGCCAGGCTTACTGTCTTTATAACTGCACTGACCCTGTCACCAACGAGGCACTTCTTCCTCCTTCATTGTGATAAATTATGTTACTTTGGCAGCTAAATCGGTTCAATCCCTAAAGGGCCAATTCAAACGTTCCTTTCCTAGAGTTTTATCACTTAAAAAATGTTGTTACTGCGTCTTTACAATAGTAATTCACAAATAATTACATTTGCCCCCCTAAAACATAATATATTCAAAGATTAGTCTGTGGATGCAGTATGGAAATAACAACAGTACAACATATATTAATATCAAGAAATGACCGCAATAGGCTATTTATAAAAGGAGGTATGACCTTGTTGTATATAAAAAAGAAAATATTGAAAAATATGTAGAGCTAGGAAGATGCACAATTTGTAGAATGTATACGAGTCCTAAAATTGCAGTATATTAATGGCAACATCTGTGAATAAAATGTCAAGATTAAATAAAATAAAGATAATGACGGCATTCAAATGAATAATAACGCCTCTGAAAAACGTGAGTTGCCAGTAAAACACTGGTGTACACAAATGAAATTGAATCCTAAAGCTCCAATCTGCTCTCACACACCAGATACATATGACATGACTCTACAACACATGCAATTGTCAAAGGTTTATCCCCTTGTGCACAATTAGACATTGACAGCTTATCCCGTTTTTTTCTATGTCTAAAAGATTCTACACTCATTGACAGTAAAAATGACCAAAGTGAGAATTCAAACTTCGGGGGAACTATTAGCTAGGGAGTTGAATCCTGTAGTTTGATTACACCAGCCACCTGTTAATAAACTTCAGAGGCTTCACACATCGTTTTGAGTCAAAGGGTTTCTACTGGTGTTGCATTGAAAAATGTCTTGTCACGCCCCAATGAACATAGCAGAGATTTGGAGGCCTTTTATATGTACAAAACGCCTGCTAATCTCAAATCGGACTATTTCTCAGGAACCACACATCAAACACAGAACCCTGTCCGGTTACAATTTCTTTAACAACAAAATCCTAATGAATTATAATAGACTTCCAGAGAATACATTTTATAAATTGAGACAGATAAATAAAATAGACAACTAAAATGATGAACCTTAACAGACGTCTGTGTTTTTTCCCGACATGGCCTTATTGGAACATGTCAACATGGTGACATTGTGATTAGGTCATCACAGCTCACATGCTAGATAACGTCACACTGATGTCATTATAATGCCACTATAAGGACATGCAAAATCCCATAGGGCGCTGGCAAAAAGTAGTGCACTGTAAAGTAAATAAGGTGTCATTTGGAAGCCACCCTACTGACAGCTGTTTAAAACGGACTGTTGCTTGTTTAAGCCGTGTAAACATTACCTGGCGGGGCCACCATTCTCTGCCACTTCTGGAACAGGCATGTTTTCAGACAATCCCTGGGGCTGAGGTTGTACGTCTTGTGCCTGGACATGAGCTCCTGCATGGGCTCCAGGATGACACACAGCTGCAGGTGATAACCCCACACGCACACGCACACGCACACGCACACGCACACGCACACGCACACACACACATTAATATTAATGTTGAATATGGTATAATTTTACATGCACATTCACTGTAAATGAATGTGACTACATACAGTGACTACTTTGCGTTCTCCTACTGAGTTTGGTATGATTGTGAAGACGCGGTACACATCTATTAAATTAGACTGGCAAGAGAAATCATTGCATAGTGGATTTTCAGACTTTTTTAGATGTATAATTTCTTCCTGCTACAGGTGTTAGTGTGGGAAACGAAGAGACATTTCTTTGTAGGTTTATTGTCTTTCTGGGGTAGGGATACGCGTCAGAAAATAATGGATTCTCTTCTATCTTGCTCATGTTTACACCCACTGCCGAAAACCAAACATTTTTAACAATTACCTGACAAAGACAAATGAAAAAAACTAATTAAGTCACGGCACATTTGACCTGTTGGCTTAAGAAAACTCTAAATCTACTGAACTGAAAAAAAACTGTTCTGGATGGCAGCCAAATGTTGCACTGAACCTTGTCTAAAATCAGCTTAGATCAAAGGGATTTATTGATAATGTAAGGCCCATTATAACATATTTATCCTCAAAAAGGGCAACAGAAATAGCTGCTTCAACCGACTGTGCAAATAAGATGTTCTGGTTTAACCTAAAGAAGACTGTAATCCAGAGAGGTGGTTGTTCTAATTCTCTAGCCTGAGGACAGTTGTCCACAGACGGATAATATGTTACCCACAAACGCTTGGGGGGGAATACAAGGGTAGAAACCAAATCCTGTGCCACCAGGCATTGCTTTGAATACACTGCCATCCTTGCCTGCCAGAACTGGATTTGTGCCATGCAGTTCAAACACGATTCTTAATGCTCTATCAGGTTGGACCACTGGCTGAATAGTGGCCTCAGACACAATATCTGACGCGATTAAGCAATTCTTCGTAAGCACTGTGGTCCGGATGCTCTTTGGATTTGTCACCAGGGCACTTCAGAATGATTTCGCTGAAGAACAGTAATTCTGCTTACCTCACCGGGTCCACCTATATATATGCCAGACACACACTTCGTCTCACATCTAGCAACACGCTGAAAGCCTCGGATTAAAATGTGCTTCCAGACGATCCCATGCAAAGCTTTCATGCAGTGACTTCAGGAGGATCTGTGGCAACTGTTTAGCAACAGTAGGTGACTGCAGGCGGGACTCAAGGTGGAGAAAGGAACAGCAGTTCCTCAGACACCTATCATTTAGACCAGGGATGTCAAACCAGTTCCACGGAGGACCAAGTGTGTGCATGTTTTTGTTTAGTGCCCAGTTCAGACATAAACAACCTGGTGAGGGTAAACCTAACCAATTAGAGACCTAATTAATCAATCAAGTACAAGGTGAGAGTAAAAACCAGTAGACACGAGGCCCTCCATGTGACCGTTTCGACAGCTGTGATTTAGACGGTGGATCGGTGTGGATTGGGAACGGCTCAAGTGACTTCACAAGTTTATCTAGCTTGGTGCAGAGACCAGTCAGCAAAATGTCCATAGATCCTCAAGGATTTAATTCGGGCGATGTTTCGTCTTAAGAATGAGCTCTTTCATAGCTTCTGTGATGTTCCGTTGTGTGGTACCATCTCAGACGACGGCCATCGTGCCAAGTAGGATAAGTCCTTAGCCACACCGCACTCGCCCACAATGGTTTTATTCGAAACACAGAACACTGATGTTTTTTGTTTTTATTCAATTTTTCTGTATATTTCCCAACTTGTATGTTTACCCAATTGACAAAGCTTTAAACAATGTGATACAGCGCCTAAAATACCATAACAAAGACTCAGGCTGCGTGTTTGTAAAAGCACTTGTGACAACTTCATTGTAAAAAGGGCTTTATATAAAATAAATGGATTGACTCATTAATAAAGTGGAGCTGAATCAAGCGATCTAATGTGATAGCACATTCAAAATTGCGACGCACACATGGTTTGATCATGTAGAAGTATCTAAACATTCCCCCTAACGTCTTCAAAGTGACGCCCCTGTGTAGAGCACGGAAACAACTGACCTTTTATATAATGAAGACACCTGCCAGTAAATCACGACTGCTTAGCAAAGCCCAGAGGTGCCCTGAAGATCGCTTCACTCTGTTAACAGAGACGGACTAAGAAGTCTTCACGCACATTGATGATTTACTCATAAAAGCACTGAAATGTCTCTAATTCCGGCGCTTTCCGTGGAACCCATGTTCTGCTCAGTGGACGCTTTGTTGATACGCTCAGAGACCAACGAGCCAGGGTCCACCAACACCAAACCTCGCTATTTCTACAGCACTGTTAAATAATGCCATTGAACGGCGGGTAAAGTGAACATGTCGGAAACCCACTAAGCCCATGTACTTTCTCTGATACTGTCCTCGTGACACAAGTCTATCCCCTGGCTCAGGGAACAATCCCTGGATTTGAGCCTGAAAACCGCTGCTATTTTCAGGTTGAATGGTAGGAAGCCTGCCGACGGGCTCTAATACATGGAAAGGCTTAATAACGCAGAGAGAAAAAAATCCAGTTTTGACCCTTGGCCAGGAAACCATCAGTCTCTTTGGGAAGAACTGATAAATGGTGGGAAACGCAAAAGCGCCTTACAGAAGACAATACAGGTTTCCTTTTTCCATTCATGCGAGGAAAGGGCGTATTGGATTTGAACGGTGACACTCTTGAGATAGCCGAGGAGAAATCGTCACGGCTCGCTATGACGTGAGGAGGACGGTGTGTCTGCTCAAAGCAAAGTACGATATTGACCCCTCGGCGACCCCCGGCAGTCAGGCTATTCCTCAAAGCCAAGTTAGATTTGTTGGTGAAAAATCACAGAGGGTATTTCTGATTCGGACAAATGAGGTAGATTCTGGATAAGGGCCTCATTTGGAGAAAAAGACAGACCGACCTGAAAACAATATCCGTTCAGCGCAACACAAACAGTCAACGGAGACATTTCCTATAGGTTACGGACAACGTGTTGTCTATAACTGGAAGCACGATTCGAAATTTCAACAACCCCAAAAATTAGGTGATTAAACAAATGGAAGCCCCCAGTCCATTGAGTAGTCTCCATAATACACAGTGGCCAGGCTCCTGCCGTCTCCCCGCACAGCATTTCACAATTACGCGTCTCAACAGGGAGCGTTCATTAATGTTATGCAAATTTCCACAATCCAATTAATTCGCTACCTCTCTCTTTCCTCCCTCGCTCTTCCCCTCTTGTTCTCCCATTTCGAAGTCGGAGCTGTCACTCAGTCTTGGAATGAAAAGCACAAACAAAAGACGCCTGAAATACTGACTAATGTATTCCGGTGCTGGCTTCTGAGACTTTAACTAAGTATATGTTATAAATACACTGAGGATTGGACCGAAAAAGCAAAACATGGAGATTCGTATAGGGGCAAGATGACTGATGTGTTTATGTATGGTTTAGGTTTATTAAAAAAACATATCGTGATAGCTGTCAGTAGAGTCCGTGAATGTCATTATATTCTATATTCCATTTTGACATTCTCTAAATATCCTATTTTTTATTGTGGAGGGTATGGTCCCTATATCAAGGTGATTGATAGGTTGAGGGGTTTCGGGATGTGAGGGTGTGTGTGTGTGTGTGTGTGTGTGTGTGTGTGTGTGTGTGTGTGTGTGTGTGTGTCTGTGTGTGTCTGTGTGTGTCTGTGTGTGTCTGTGTGTGTCTGTGTGTGTCTGTGTGTGTCTGTGTGTGTCTGTGTGTGTCTGTGTGTGTCTGTGTGTGTCTGTGTGTGTCTGTGTGTGTCTGTGTGTCTGTGTGTCTGTGTGTGTCTGTGTGTCTGTGTGTCTGTGTGTCTGTGTGTGTGTCTGTGTGTGTGTCTGTCTGTGTGTCTGTCTGTGTGTCTGTCTGTGTGTCTGTCTGTGTGTCTGTGTGTGTGTCTGTGTGTGTGTCTGTGTGTGTGTCTGTGTGTGTGTCTGTGTGTGTGTCTGTGTGTGTGTCTGTGTGTGTGTCTGTGTGTGTGTCTGTGTGTGTGTCTGTGTGTGTGTCTGTGTGTGTGTGTGTGTGTGTGTGTGACTTACTGGGTGTACTTTATGCGGGTCTCAAAGGAAGAATGTGAGCGAGCGAGAGAGAGAGGCCAACAGAAAGACTGAACAGAGCCACGCCGACTCAGACCGAGAACGATGGAGAGACAGACGTAGACAGAGAGGAGGAAGAGCAAGAGGCTGATTGAATTAATGTGTGTGTCAAAGAGAGAGAGAGAGAGAGACAGAGAGAGACAGATAGAGACAGAGAGAGAGAGAGAGAGAGAAAGAGAGAGACGGGAAAGCTCTTACCCTGAGGTAGTTTAGGGTGAAGTTGGTGAGCCCCATACGGGTGATGTTTTTGGAGAGCTGCTCCAACACCTGGGGGTCTTGTGCCTGAGGGATGGGGGAGAGAGGGAGGGTGGGGGAGAGGGAGGGAGAGTGGGAGGGGGGAGGGAGAGTGGGGGAGAGGGAGAGAGAAAGAGTGGGGGAGAGGGAGGGAGAGTGGGGGAGAGGGAGGGAGAGAGAGAGAGAGAAAGAGTGGGGGGGAGAGGGAGGGAGAGTGGGGGAGAGGGAGAGAGTGAGGGAGAGAGAGAGAGTGGGGGAGAGAGAGGGAGTAGGGGAGAGGGAGGGAGAGGGAGGGAGAGGGGGAGAGAGGGAGGGAGAGAGAGGGAGAGAAGGAGAGAGAGGGAGGGGGAGTTGGGGAGAGGGAGAGAGTGAGGGAGAGAGAGTGGGGGAGAGGGAGGGAGAGGGAGGGAGAGAGTGGGGGAGAGGGAAAGAGTGGGGAGGGGGGAAGGGAGAGTGGGGGAGAGATGGTTAGTCATACAATCTAGATAGAAAACATACAGCGTGCCCATATGAACATTTCAGCGACACTTTACAGTTTGTTTGTGCCGTTGCCATCGACGTTAAAGTAACGCTGCACCCTAAAGCTGTTCCAACATAACTGGTCCAAATACTTTGTTACGATTACTGATCGTTACACGCAGTTTGGCGAAGGTTATTCTACAAACACGCTACGGTTATTAATAGGACCTATTTAAAGGGATTTCCAGCTGAAGCACCAGTTATCATCCCAATCCGCTTTACTCTTATATATCATAGTCAAGTCTCCGGTCGGGAAATGCTGTGTATTGACAAAGCAAAGATAGCCTGGACAGAAATGCTTGGCGTCTGCTTCCTTTCAGAAGCTTATGAAAAATGCATAGTTTCATCTTCACCCGAACCTTGGTCTAGAGACTTTCTGGAAAGAAAATATAATGTCATTTTTTTGTACACAGAGAGAGTGAGGACATTGTTTAGCTTAAGCACAATATTGGCTGTGTCAATGTTAAACTAATTAGAGATGTGAAGTAGTATTTCTAAGTGTGAAAAATATATATTTTCTGTTACTGTGTGATTTGAAATTGTTTAATGCATATCAATGGTGTCAAACACTTTCTCAACTGCCGTAGTTATATCGACATATTTTTATAAAAAAATACAGTAGCCTAACCTTGAAACACCACAAACAAAGTCTATGCATTTACAAGCCGCTCCATGCTTGTGCAAAACAAACAAAAACATATACTGTTGAGCATGTAATAACAACGCCTGCTACATGTGTGTGTGTGTGTGTGTGTGTTCACACGTGGATTTGTGGGTTTTATCCGTCTGTCAGTCTAAATTCTGTTGAAATTCAGCGTTCTTACTTCGAGCCACGAATCTCTCTAGTCTTTTCATTAGCCGAGCCTATGATCAAAAGAGCCAACTCACTTTAACACATCACTCGCATGCCTGTGAAATATCTGGCCAGGACCCACAATACCCTGCTCTTCTGGAATTAGCGAGAATACCCACAGGGGCCAATTTAACGGTGTGTGAATTTCAAATAAAGATTTGGCCCAACGAAGGATGCTGGCTATATAGGGGGACGACTAGGCTACTTTTTAAACACACCTATGGGCCCCGGGGGGCTGAAAACCAAAAATAGAGTGAGAATATCGGCTGTCTCTTTCAGTCACTGTTGCACACTTTCAGATACACTATGAGATGATGTTATTATGGGTTATGAGTTTACTGCACTAATATAATATATTGTTTAAAACAATTTATGTTAACATTTAGAGTTATGTTAACAATTAGAGTTATGACAACGTGTGGAACGTTCATTTCACTGACTCTACCTCTGTGGGACTTTAAAGTTTGTTACACATACTAGAATTAAGCAGCTTCTTTATTTGACCTTGTTATTTTTTTCTCAGTCAAAGGCCCTCTTTCATCCAAGCCTTCCTTTGATGTCTGCAAAATAAATTGATTTATGAAATCCCTCCAAATTGGGACACTTTCCGAACTGCTTTGTATGGCTTTTAAATTCGTACGCTTATAAATTAAGACTTAGTGTCTTAGCGAAGTCGGCGGACTTGAGAGGCGCGGGAGAAGGACTAAGAAAATTCACGAAGCGAATGCACCTGTGTAGAAAACAGCCGGGTGGGGCGCACGCTGATGATGTCAACCCGCCGGGATGGAGGGACCACCGTTGATGATGTCACAGTACTCACGTGCATGGCCAGGATGCTGCGGGGGATGAGTTCTCTGTACTGGCGGATGGTGAAGTGCCAGGCCTTGATCCTCATTAGGTCGTCAAAGGCGAACTCAAGAATCAGGCGGCCCTCTGTGCATACCTGTCCAAAAAACATATAGGGTCAAACTGTGTTCATGAGGTCGGGACGACTATTTTTTTAGCTCCCTTTAATTATTTTTCCAAAATAAAAATCCATAAGAATATAATGGCCTACAGATTACATTTCCTTTAGACAACATTTCCCACATTGCACTTAATTGTTTTATTAATTGTTAGTTATTTATGGCTCACTGGCACGCGGATGTTTGTTTATTTGTCACAACGGGGATTGTGTTTCAAAGAGAATTCAGCAAGAAGTCCTTCAGTTTTGAATTTGTTCAAGTTGTTTAGAATTGGGTGACTATTATGAAGGGCCTTCGTTTACTCTCCCTTCATTCACCGGGTCTGTTCTTGTTCCTCTTATTTTATCCCTCGCACACGATCTAGAAGATAATGTTGAACGGAGCGTGTTTACGGCAGGGACAAAAGAACTTGGGGTCAGAGAGTGGCCAATTAAGAGTCAGAGAGAAAGAGAAATTGTGTGCGAAACACCCCCACGCCCCCGAAAAAAAACACACATTCGCCCAGCGTTCGCCGGATCCAGTGTTTTCGGGGTCCTCGCTGTTCCCAATGTTTCGTTGCCGTGGCAACCAGACGGAGGGAGAGAGAGAGAGCGAGCGGGAAAAAATCTGCTGGTTAGTTGGCATGGCAACCGAAAAGATGTAATCCCGGCAGACACACTCTAATCAATGCCCCCAGCACAGATGGTCTCTAGAGGATCAACAAGAAAGAGGCTGCCGGGCGTACAGACCTCGTCACGTGGCCTCATTCTGCAACGCTGGAAGAAAAAAAAGGAAAAGGACCAGAAGAGAAAAAATGTTTTCCTCAGCCGACTCCTACCGTTGCCTATATCATTTAACCTGCTCCGGTGATACACTCCAAGCTACTTAAAAATGGGAAGACGGTTCTTTAGTAAAATCCTGAGCTGTTCTGGACATTTAGATTAAGTGGGCCGTCTGAACGACTTTTCTCCCAGATAGTTCTGAAGTTAACGGCAAGTTGTCGGTCAATGCTTTTTAGTCCGGTAATGTGATGTTCTTTGGATAGATTAGAGCAGATTGGACGGAAGCGATGTTTCGAAATAATCCTGAATGGTTGGACAATGAAAAGAGCTTTAATTCCAGCTTGATTAGGGTTCCAGCTGTTTCACAGACGAGTAAACCCAACCACACGATACAATCCTGACCACACACACGTATGTGAAATGCTGTCATTATTCTACAGGACGTGTTATTGTAAGAGTAACATTATACTGTTCAAATGGACTACATTTTAAAACATCATATGAACTATTGGGGAGACATTATCCTGAGGAAACACAGCGGATCTAGCGTTTTGGGCCTCTTTAAGACGTAGAATACACATCAAGTGTTTCTGCAAGATTCTGCAAATGTGTGTGGATATGTATTATTTTATATGTGCTGGGCAATAGTGGCTGTTGCAGGAAATAAAATCTAAACTAAATCAATGTACACAAGATGAAAAAGGTAAAGGTATAGCATAGACTGTCATACATATATTTTTTTTCCCTGATTTGTCACATTTGTTTTGCTTTTAAAATGCATCTGAAAGGTTTGCGAACTTTGATAAATAAAATCAAGGGAGGTCAGACAATAGTCATTCTTTTGTGACTTTCTGTGTAGGAAAGAACATCCATACTGAATGTTTTTTAACCGAAAAAATATTTCCCTATTTTTACCCACTGTTCCTTGCTTCTTCATCTTCAGTTTCGTCATATCCAATTCTATCTTTGGCCCTGTCTCATAGCAACACATGCAGGTGAATTCAGGAGAGTTGAAGATCGCAATACTTCCTCCTACACTTCCACGCCATTCAGGTTATTTCCATACTTCTTACCCAGAAGTAATAGGTGAGGGCATGAGTGGACATGTTCCACACAGAACAGGCCTCGCCGTGGTCGACTAAAGAAGTTGAGTGCACATGCTCAGCGTCATATCCAGAGGTGCAGAGGTTGTAGGGGTGGGGGGGTCACCCTGTCAGTGCTCAGACCATACGCTACACACTGCATCAAATTGGTCTGTATGGCTGTCATCCCAGAAGAAAGCCTCATCTAAAGATGGTGCACAAGAAAACAGCAAACAGTTTGCTAAAAACAAGCAGGCTAAGTAAATGTATTACTAGAGCCATGTCCTGTGGTCTGATGAGACCAAGATAAACTTATTTGGTTCAGATGGTGTCAAGCGTGTGTGGCTGCAACCAGGTGAGGAGTACAAAGACAAGTGTGTCTTGCCTACAGTCAAGCATGGTGGTGGGAGTGTCATGGTCTGGGGCTGCATGAGTGCTGCCGGCACTGGAGAGCTACAGTACATTGAGGGAACCATGAATGCCAACATGTACTGTGACATACTGAAGCAGAGCATGATCTCCTTCCTTTGGAGACAAGGCCGCCGGGCAGTATTCCAACATGATAACAACCCTAAACACAACTCCAAGATGATCACTGCCTTGTTAAAAAAGCTGAGGCTAAAGGTGATGGACTGGCCAAGCATGACTCCAGACCTAAACCCTATTGAGCATCTGTGGGGCATCCTCAAATGGAAGGTGGAGCGCAAAGATTCTAACATCCACCAGCTTCATTTTATCATCATGGAGGAGTGGAAGAGGACTCCAGTGGCAACCTGTGAAGCTCTGGTGAACTCCATGCCCAAGAGGGTTAAGGCAGTGCTGGAAAATAATGGTGGCCACACAAAATATTGACACTTTGGGCCCAATTTAGACATTTTCTCTTAGGGGTGACAGCAAAATGTACACTGTTATACAAGCTGTACACTCACTACTTTATATTGTAGCAAAGTGTCATTTCTTCAGTGTTGTCACATGAAAAGATATAATCCAATATTTATAAAATGTGAGGGGAGCACTAACTTTTGTGAGATACTGTATAAGGCTTCAGAATGCTCCGGATCATTTAGTAAAAAAGCCTAAAGAGCCTGAAAAAGATGGATCCACAGCTACTGGCTAAAATGTATAAGTAGGTTCAGAAGGCTGTCTGTAAAAACCATCTTGTTGGGGAAAGCAAAAAATGGACAGGACAGAACATTTTGTAGTGTACAGAACCTACACTTAAAATAGAGTTTGACAAAATAATATCAACTTAACCTCCACAGTTGATCTACTGGATGTCCTAAGCAATACAAGCATAAAGGTTTTCTTGGGCTTGTCACATACATATAATCCTGGATAAAGCCCATTACTGTGGTATGTTGGCATTATACCACAACTGCAATCAGAACAGTATAAAGTTCTGTGATGTTTAACAGTCAATTAAATTGTGTTTTTTTAATCCTGAATGCTGATTGGCTGTAAGCCATCATATAAGGTAAGCAATAAGGCATGCTGAGGTGTGGTTTATGGCCAATTAACCACAACTAGGAACTATTCTTAAGCATGACGCATCGCAGAGTGTCTGGACACTACGCTTAACTGAGGTTAATTGGCAATAAATCACAAACCACTGAGATGCCATATTGCTCTTATAAACCCGTTACCAAGGCAATTTGAGCTGTAAAAAGTTATGCCACGTCAGGATACGCTCTCATCAGCCAATCAACATATACAATTTTAACAACCTGGTTTACAATCGATGGTTTTCCGAGAGTATGACATAATATCACTTTTTACTGCTGTAGTTGTAGTGATGATGACCAGTTTATAAATGCAATAAAGCACCTAAGAGCCGTATCCAGGCACTGTGTCTCAGCCAGTATACTGGGCATATACCAAACCCAGGTTCCATATTGCCACAGCTTTCAGCCAATCAGCTTTCAGGATTCAGTACATATCTTTTTTTATACTGTCACATTGAAGAACAATCTTTACTCTTACAATACCACACTTCACAGGAAAATACCACTTCACCCGCCAGTATGAAAAGTAGCAGCAGCTGAGGAAAATCCTGGTAAATAAAAACATAAGCCATGAAAAGGTACGGTCCCCTCAGAGAGTCACCATTGATTTAAGGCGCCCGTAATAAATCTTTAGAGCAATTGTTTCGAACAAGGAATTCCAACTACAAATTCTAAGGAGAGTTGAACACGAGAGTAACACAGCATCACCGCTTTCTAGGGAGATGTTTTTTTTTTGCCCCTACGCAGGCCTACAGCCTTATTTATAATAGATTAGGTTTAAATATCACTCTGATTGAAAGATATATATTATTAAATGTGAGTGCAACAAGCATTAACGGTTACATTATAAAACATAATCAAATATGTGCATTATCTTGAAGGCATTCTTGCCATTCAAAAAACACATTATTACACATTATTACACAAATTGAGTTTAAAAAAAATTCAACCAAACTCATAAACATCATCAACATAAGCTACCAATCATCAACATAGGCTACCAAATCAATTCAAATGTAGCCTTTAGCTTAAACAGTCCACTAAATAACAGATGAGAAATAACCTCTATGAGATAACTGATCCTTTTTCATCTATTCCTCCGGATAATGACAGCCCACTGGGCGACAGTAACAGGAACATTTGCCCTCAACTCTACAACCACAGAACCCGACTTCATTCTTCTGGGCCCGCAGGTAGTGAGGACCCGCTGGGCTACAGTAACAAGGTCCTTGGCCACAATGCTACAATGCTACATCCAGAGAACCCCCACCCCGATTCTTCTCTCCCCCGCAGGTAGTGATGTCCCACTGGGCAACAGTAACAAGGTCCTTGGCCCCGGTGCTACATTCAAAGAGCCCAGGTATTGCGGAACCTGCTGGTTATTGAATGGAGTTTCTGGGATAACATAACAGGGGGTACCGTGGTCCAAAAACCAACACTCCCTCCACACGCACGCACAGACACTTATTAACAGACACGCCTGGGCACACGCACACGCACAGACACACACACGCACAGACACACACACACACACACACACACAGGTTTTTACACATCCAGATTACTCCCAGCGGGATGACTGGGCCTTTCCCCTATAGGATAAAGAAGCAGCCTGGAATGATTTCTCCAGGGATGAGAATTTGGAGGGGGTGGAGGGATGGTGAGGAGGGAAGCCGGAGCGAGGCAGAGAGCTGATTGAGATTCAGTACTCCAGTGCCAGAAGCCGTGATGGGAGCTCCCGGAACGTGCTCTGTAACTGGAATTTATTTTAATGAATTCATTTTACCCGATTTTGTTAAAGTTTAAATGGGGCGGTTGAGAAAATGTTTACCCTGTTTGTCTGCGAACTGTTTCGCTGTACCTCAGCTGTTACTGTAGTTATGCTTCAATGTTTCTGACTTTGGTTGTATCCAAACTGTAACCATGGTGATGTGATACCACTGAATTGTGGGTAGTACGTATCATGCAGGTAAATTGTATGTGCCATAAAATCATTGTGAATTTCAAGAAGAAAAAATATTATTCTAACAAAATCAAGAATTCCTCCATGCTGAAGACCAAACATACTTTTGTTCTTAAGTTCCAAAAACATGACAAATTACCACCACCACATGGGTAGATCTGCATGTTGGAGAAGATATACGTAACTACTTCCCTGCATTCAAAACCACTAGAAATAATAAGTACTTTATAAAGTGGCCAGCATTAAGTATTCCATTAAAATAATGAGATCTCTACCCATGTCAAATTTGGTAGATAGCCTGAAATAAAATGTCCACCTTCTCAACCAACTGAAGACCTTGTCTCATGCATTTTAAGGCACATTGAGGTACAGTTCTCCAAGGCTAAGCCCAAATGAACTGTCAACTGTCTAGGAAACCCAGAACCCTGAATCGCAGGAGCTCCAGAGCATCGGCCATTCTACTGTTCCGTACTGTTTAGGAACCCACAGAACTGCACAGTAGAGCGTATTCCCCCACAGAGAATGACTGTCAATGATTCCAGCCAGCGTCGTGCTCCTCCGTTCGGTAAAAACACGAGTATATCTTGTCACTTTTGTATGGAAACTCTCTGAAACACGCCTTTATTATGAAGTGATGGTATTCCCTGACAACTCTCCTATATGAGCTAAGCATCGGAGGGCACAGTGCCCCACACATTTGCCCTTTGCCATAACCTACACAGATAGTTACAAACACATCTTCCCTTCTGACATAGAAAATTACAAAAATTCCAGATCCTTGCCTTTGGTTACGTGTTCTGGTCCATCGCCCCAGAAGTAAGTATACACATAATTAAGGAATCAAAAAAACAAGCTGATCTTCTACGTTCAAACCCCTAATTTGTAAATTTCCCAGAAAAACAAAGCGTCTTCCTATGCTGTATGCCGTACGCATGGCAAGTTATCATCTCATAAACTACGAAGGGTTTTAGTTCTGGTGTCTGTTCGGCGGTCAGATTTTACCTTTGTGAACATGGGTTTCCCATGCTGCGTGACCATGGTACACTGATCACAGTCTACGGTGATGCAGGAGTTGTGGAAGGACTCCTTGGAGTGTTTGAGGACGTAGTACAGGTCAGTGACGCCACCCTCAAACACCGTGCTGAAGTAGCGCGGGATAAGCGTTCGTCCAATAGCTGCAAAACAGAGACAGAACGGGGACGAGGTGGGTGTGTTAGTCATTTAAATATGGAAATAAAGAAGGTCGTCTGTCGAAAAAAAGGATGAAAACTATAGCTCGGTAATTAAGTGATTTAATAATTTATTGGATAACTGTGATAATGTGTGGGAAGCTGTGAGCATCTGGAAAAGTACTAGGGAACGTTAAACAAACTCTAAACAGAGAAATGGCGTAAATGTAATGTTTGGAAAAAACAAGCAAGTGACAGAGAAAGTGTGTGTGTGAAAGAGAGAGGGCTGCGATAAAGGGAAAAGTATGTCAGCGTCTTTTGGCCTGGGGCTTTCTTGTTTTAACATCTATTCATTCTCTTCTCTGTTGGCTAGATTTTTTGGATACAGTGTGACATTATGCAAAACAGAAATATATCTCTGCCACGTTATATTTTATGTCTGTGGTGTGGTGAATTCTAAACAAGGGAAAAACAAATGCATAACAGAGGGAATATTTGGAATGATTATGTGCATTTCAAAGGAGCAGAAAACAAAAAAGTCTAAAATATAAAAGGTAAGACACCAAAAAAATAATCCTAGATTTTGTTTGTGTTTTTGTTCTAGAGCAGCCATATTGGAAAATACAAACAGAAAATTCTTTGAATAATTAGAGCTTGTTAATAGCAAGACGGGACACCTGTTGAAAATCTGTCATTCTCTCTCTGTGAAACAAGCTTACGATACTCTACGTTTCCCTCATGTCCAATATTCATCATTATAGCATTGCCGGCAAAAAGGCCTGTTACATTATCCAGCATGTCCTGGCTCCTGAGAAGAAATAATCCATCTTACAGTCAACACTCTGTTCCACGGTTCCACGGAGGGAACAAAGCCAGAGAAATAAAACGTCATTTGGAAATCCCCCCCAAAGACAGTAGTGACTGAGACATAACGTATGACTGTGCAGGGAAGGAAGATATATGGAGAGAGAATGAGAGAGGGAGAGATAGAGAGAAAGAAAGGAGGAGGGGAGAGAGAGTCAGTGATAGATGGAGAAGGAGATGGAGAGACTGAGAGTGGAAGGGAGGTAGAGAGAGATGGAGAGAGAGAGAGAGAGAGAGAGAGAGAGAGAGGAAGAGAGAGATGTAGAGTGGGAGACTTTGAGAGAGGGAGAGCAGGAGGGAGAGATAGAGGGAGAGAGAGAGGGAGAGAGAGCAAGAGAGCTAGAGAAGGGAAGTACCCGTGACTGGCGTGTTCTTTAAAATTTGATAAAGTCGGGCATGACTAAATAAACACATAAAACGTTTGGCAGCGTGTGAGAAATTGGCTGGAGGGAGGAGGGTGAGGAGTGGCTAGAGGGAGGAGGGTGAGGAGTGGCTGGAGGGAGGAGGGGGAGGAGGGTGAGGAGTGGCTGGAGGGAGGAGGGGGAGGAGGGTGAGGAGTGGCTGGAGGGAGGAGGGTGAGGAGTGGCTGGAGGGAGGAGGGGGAGGAGGGTGAGGAGTGGCTGGAGGGAGGAGGGTGAGGAGTGGCTGGAGGGAGGAGGGGGAGGAGTGGCTGGAGAGAGGAGGGGGAGGAGGGTGAGGAGTGGCTGGAGGGAGGAGGGTGAGGAGTGGCTGGTGGGAGGAGGGGGAGGAGGGTGAGGAGTGGCTGGAGGGAGGAGGGTGAGGAGTGGCTGGAGGGAGGAGGGGGAGGAGTGGCTGGAGAGAGGAGGGGGAGGAGGGTGAGGAGTGGCTGGAGGGAGGAGGGTGAGGAGTGGCTGGAGGGAGGAGGGGGAGGAGGGGGAGGAGTGGCTGGAGGGAGGAGGGGGAGGAGGGTGAGGAGTGGCTGAAGAGAGGAGGGTGAGGAGTGGCTGGAGAGAGGAGGGGGAGGAGGGTGAGGAGTGGCTGGAGAGAGGAGGGGGAGGAGTGGCTGGAGGGAGGAGGGTGAGGAGTGGCTGGAGGGAGGAGGGTGAGGAGTGGCTGGAGGGAGGAGGGTGAGGAGGGTGAGGAGTGGCTGGAGGGAGGAGGGTGAGGAGTGGCTGGAGGGAGGAGGGGGAGGAGTGTGAGGAGTGGCTGGAGGGAGGAGGGTGAGGAGTGGCTGGAGGGAGGAGGGTAAGGAGGGTGAGGAGTGGCTGGAGGGAGGAGGGTGAGGAGTGGCTGGAGGGAGGAGGGTGAGGAGGGTGAGGAGTGGCTGGAGGGAGGAGGGTGAGGAGTGGCTGGAGGGAGGAGGGTGAGGAGGGTGAGGAGTGGCTGGAGGGAGGAGGGTGAGGAGTGGCTGGAGGGAGGAGGGGGAGGAGTGGCTGGAGAGAGTGAGCACCAGGCGGGAATGGGCTGATAATGTACTAAGAGAGGGAAAGAGAGAGAGATAGAGACAGATAGATAGAGAGATGGAGAGATAGAGACGGATAGCTATAGAAAAAGAGAGAGACATGAGATGGGACAGGGGGGAAAAGAAATACACAGACATGCTTCTCGCACACCTGGTCATGCCAGTGACTTCAGTGCTGTAGAGGCTTTGCATGAAAAGCCAAATAACACAGATGCAAATACACCAAACACAGGCTGATAGAGAGTGCATAATAACCTGGTGAATCATGTGACTTTTCATGGTCTGCAGTCCAGTATCCCTTTACCTCATTTTGAGGGGCGCAACGAGGTACCAAGGACTCTAAGGCACTGTTATTATGATGTTGGGGTACAGTGGGTCAGAATGACACCAGAATGAGGCTGTGTGTTTGTGTTTATATTAAGTCTGTGTTACGATTTAAAACAATGGGTCTGGGACATGCTGAGTCTCTTACAAGCCCCAAGGTTATTCAGACGATTCCCGCTTACAATTAACAGCGCCACACAGTACAGTAACAGAAACCGCAAGTTCACCAACAAACTCTTATTTATGTAGAACATTTCTATTCTTTCCCAGGCTGTTTATCTCTCTTTCGCACACGCTCTTTCGCTCTCGCTTTACTCTCTGTCTCACATCGACTTTCCCTCTTTCGCACTCTCCTCATTCTCTCTCTCTCATTCTTTCTTTCTCTCCTCTTTTATTTCCGTTTCTCTCTCTCTCTCCTCACCACAGCAACTGTGATTGGCCCGTCTTCAGACTCGAGAGACAGGATTAGGCGTCTCTTGTTCGGGGGAACACGACGAGCAACATATGCCTCTCAAGGAATGTGTACCCAAACACGCAATTTACAAATAATTAACGCTGTGTTAATTAGCCACATTAATTCATGCCACTTTGTGGGATTGTTCCCCCCTGCGTGTCCCCAGGACCGCTGCCAGAAGCCCGAGCCAAAACGACGTGAGAGAAACCGTTTTGAGCTTGAAGCAAACGAGGGGTGTCTGGAAGAAGGGGGCCACTGGCTGCCTTTATGCTACATCCAGCAGTGAGCAAATGCTTGCATGTAGACTGTGCCTGCATGTGTGTTTGTGTGTGTGTGTGTGTGTGTGGGAGGAGGGGCTTGTGTATGTGTGTATGTGTGTGGGGGATGGGTTAACAGTATATGTTTATGGTGGGTGGTTAAGGCTGTGTGTGTGTGTGTGTGTGTGTGTGTGTGTGTGGGAGGTGGGGCTTGTGTAGATGTGTGTATGTGTGTGGGGGATGGGTTAACAGTATATGTTTATGGTGGGTGGTTAAGGCTGTGTGTGTGTGTGTGTGTGGATGGGGGGGGCGTGAAGGTATATGTTTGTGGTGGGTGGTTAAGGCTGTGTGTGTGTGAGGGTGTGTGTGTGTGTGTGTGTGTGTGTGTGTGTGGTGTGTGTGTGGTGTGTGTGTGGGGTGTGTGTGTGTGTGTGTGTGTGTGTGTGTGTGTGTGTGGGTGGGTGTGTGGGGGGTTGAGGGTTTGTGGTGGGTGGTTAAGGCTGTGTGTGTGTGTGTGTGTGTGTGTGTGTGTGTGTGTGTGTGGTGTGTGTGTGTGTGGGTGTGTGTGTGTGGGTGTGTGTGTGTGTGTGGGTGTGTGGAGGGGGTGAAGGTATATGTTTGTGGTGGGTGGTTAAGGCTGTGTGTGTGTGTGTGAGGGTGTGTGTGTGTGTGTGTATGTGTGTGTATGTGTCTGTGTGTGTGTACGTGTGTGTGTGTGTTGTAGGAGAGAAAGAGGTCGGTGGAAAGGAGAAACACAAATAATATAAGAATGCATAAAGGAGTCGTCCTTGAATACATGTCATGTGACCACATAGAGACACATCCACACTTGGTTGAATAGAGGATTGATAGCAGATCTTTGGTTTCTCTAGTTGTACTAACTGAAACATGTATCAACCCAGTCCTTTTTATAGCTTTCAAATGGGCACATTCTTCACTTCTCACCCCTGTAACTTTTCCCCAGGACATCAGTGTATAAGTGGGGCATTATGTCTTCTGCCAAAAACCCTGGTTAAATAGAAGATAATAAAAGTAAAGGGATGGACTATGTATTCAGTTTGATATGTTCTGCAAAGATGCCCGAATACATTTCTTATGGTTTTAGATGTGTGTTATGTTATGGTTGAATGAGGAAACCTTTGTTAAATGTAATACAACGTCTGGCACTTATGAATGCGATGTCTAGGTTAGTTCTGTAGCATAATGCCATTTTATAGAAATAACATGTAATTGTTGAAAATTATATATAGTGCGTACACAAGATAAGCTTCTGTCAAGTAATCCTACTTTTCTAAGTTGATTTGGCATACAGAATTAAGTCAAATCAAGCACTCAAATTGCTACTCCTTTGGCACCAAATGACTATCCATCATTTACAATTGCCAGCAGTTGCACACATTAACTACACATTAGTCCAATGGGGGCTGACGTGTCTATCATGGGGGCGGGTCCTGTTTACTGTTACATCAATATCAATTGGATTTCTGGATAAAATAAAACGTTAGGGTAAAATGAACATTAAAGAAAA
Source organism: Dallia pectoralis (assembly GCA_029465975.1). NCBI lineage: Eukaryota > Metazoa > Chordata > Actinopteri > Esociformes > Umbridae > Dallia > Dallia pectoralis. The sequence goes on along the minus strand of CM055729.1, from coordinate 8,628,553 downwards.
GTCCACCATTTACCAACATTTGCTCATTGAGTAGAATCAGTAACTGCTGAATCTGATTGGTAAGACTTCCAAGACCCATTTATGTATCTGTCAAGTTGACACAGCTCTTCAATACAGGCTGCTGCCAACATTTACAGTGTTTCAAGACAATCTGCTCCTATTTGTGTAGTTATTATGGCTTCATTCAGCCGGGTGGAAGACAGAAAGTGAGAAGGATAGAGACATTGGAGAAGTTGAGGTGGGGTTCGACCACCAGACTGCAGAACCTGCAATTAGTTTGTTGAGGGCATTGTTTAACATTTCAAGGGAATATATGCACATTTTGCACATGTAGACATTTTACTCAGTCTCAAATTCATGTTTACTATTAAAGTTTTTTATCTTTGTATACAGGCGGATTTGTTTCACAAATGACAACAAAAAAGGTTGTAGTCGAAAATGCGCAGAAGGCCACAAGGAATAGCTGAGCAATATATTATATTACAATTCAGATGAAATCTTAATAAACAGTTACCTTACATCATATAGAACAAACTGTCATACATTTGACTGGACTTAGTTTCAGGACGGGCAGCATTGGCCATGTCATTAATGTGAACAGACTCAGCAGGGACAGGAAGAGGATGACGAGAGAGAAATGCATGGGAGCAGAGTCCCAGAGAATCAGGGCAAATTAAAAAGGGAAAAGGCAAGAAAGTAGAGAGATACTCAGTGGGCGATTATGCAGCAAATGTAGCATTCCGCACTGCAGACAAGGACGGAAATGAGAGAGTAAAGGCAGAAATGGGAGAGTAAAGGCAGAAATGGGAGAGTAAAGGCAGACATGGGAGAGTAAAGGCAGACATGGGAGAGTAAAGGCAGACATGGGAGAGTAAAGGCAGAAATGAGAGAGTAAAGGCAGAAATGGGAGAGTAAAGGCAGAAATGGGAGAGTAAAGGCAGAAATGGGAGAGTAAAGGCAGACATGGGAGAGTAAAGGCAGAAATGGGAGAGTAAAGGCAGACATGGGAGAGTAAAGGCAGACATGGGAGAGTAAAGGCAGACATGGGAGAGTAAAGGCAGACATGGGAGAGTAAAGGCAGACATGGGAGAGTAAAGGCAGACATGGGAGAGTAAAGGCAGAAATGGGAGAGTAAAGACAGACATGGGAGAGTAAAGGCAGACATGGGAGAGTAAAGGCAGACATGGGAGAGTAAAGGCAGAAATGAGAGAGTAAAGGCAGAAATGGGAGAGTAAAGGCAGAAATGGGAGAGTAAAGGCAGAAATGGGAGAGTAAAGGCAGACATGGGAGAGTAAAGGCAGAAATGGGAGAGTAAAGGCAGACATGGGAGAGTAAAGGCAGACATGGGAGAGTAAAGGCAGACATGGGAGAGTAAAGGCAGACATGGGAGAGTAAAGGCAGACATGGGAGAGTAAAGGCAGACATGGGAGAGTAAAGGCAGAAATGGGAGAGTAAAGGCAGAAATGGGAGAGTAAAGGCAGAAATGGGAGAGTAAAGGCAGAAATGGGAGAGTAAATGCAGAAATGGGAGACAACTCTATAGAATACCACAAGCGATATTTATTAGCTGCCAGGACTGCATGAATAACTTAAAGGTCTTTGTCCAAGTTGAAGTGGATGTTAAGGATAGAAATCTAAAGGTAATAAGGAGTTTCAAAATGTTAGCCGTGGAATCAATGGATCTCATGTTATGAAAGTTCAAAGTGATAGCATATCGACGACGTCACTCAAACAAGATATTGACACGCAGATACAGTGGAGAATACATGCATTTATAGATGCATCGATCGTTTTGGAAAGTGTGATTAATGATTGATGAGATCGGTGCTAGCCTACTTAACAAAACAAACAAACTGCTCATGCTATAAAAGTTCAGACAATTACGTAATGTTTCACATTTTAGTAAAGTATCAAACCAGATCATACAGTTAGATTGTGTCTTTGAAGATAGATAGGTGAGGCAATTCTAATTACAATGCTAATTGGACGATAGCTGTTTGTTATTTAAAGTTATCCGAAAAATAAATTCTGTTAAATATGGGTACATTTCTGTTACCTGTGAGGAATCTAGAAACAATGACGTACAGAAAAAAAGCTTTTGTTTCCCTGCACAAATCCTATAAGTCCTGGTACAGATTATACATGGTTAGTGCTTCATGTCCGAATCATTTAAAAAAGATTACCGAAGATGATTTTTACACAACGCGTGAACATGTATATACAATGACATGATCTGGACAATATGGTGTATTATGTTTAACAAATCAACTGCTGCCTTTGATGTGCATTCAACCGTGTAATAAAAAAGTATATGTCAAATTGTAGAAACAAATTGTACCAGGGCCTGGATGTGATTAGCACCATGTGATTAGCACCATGAATGCTAAAACCACCATGAATGCTAAACCACCATGAATGCTAAACCACCATGAATGCTAAAACCACCATGAATGCTAAAACCACCATGAATGCTAAAACCACCATGAATGCTAAAACCACCATGAATGCTAAAACCACCATGGAGGGCAAAACTGTGAGACAGGTGAAGAAAACGTGAGGTATTGTGACCTTGAAAAGTTAGCATTGACAATAACTTGAAGTGCTTCAAGCTAGCCAAAAACATACTTTTGTAAATAGCAGAATTATATAGCAAGAATCATCATTCTCACTAAAACACTTTAAAACCAAGCCTGTAGTGTGTTATATTGTTTATGACGTATGGAAGGAGAGAGATCAACAGTCGCTTTCCTGATTGTATCACAAGAGGGACAACAAAGCCTAGATTGCTCTCAGGACAGACAAAGGAAACCAATGTGGCATTTTTTTAGATGAGCTAGCGAGCTAGCTTTGGCAGTAAAATTTGTATAGGCCACAATAACCTGTCCCGGTTGGGTCAAAGGTTAAAGGCCGTGGAGAGAAAGGGATCATATCTTATAACAGCTGACTTCAATCAAGATATTCAAACTGAATGTATTATTTTATGAGCGTGTCATTTATAGGCCTATACCGGTAGTCCTTTTTATATTCTTCCCAAAGGGATTTATAGTAACTTGAACACTTAAAAAGGAGGGGGAAAACATTAACAGCAAAACATGTATTAGTTCATTAGTACAGTTCATGTAAATATATTAGGATATATATATATATACTCCAGCATATACAGTAAAACAGTAGTACGAAAACTAATTGAAGAGTGCCTTGTCAGTAGCTGAAATCATGTTGCTAAAATCAGGTGCAGAAATCATGTTGCTGAAATCATGTGTTTGAAATGAGTAGCTGAAACTTGTTGGTGTAGATGGAGTGAAGGGAGGAAGAAGAACACCCCCCCCACACACACCCCCAAACACCCCCCACACACACAAACATACGCGTATACACTCTCACAGAAACACCCCACACACACACACACACACACACACACACACACACACACACACACACACACACACACACACACACACACACACACACACACACACACACACACACACACACACACACACACACACACACACACACACACACACACACACACACACACACACACACACACCTAGCATGTGGGAATCACTGCCCAGTACATGAAATATTAATAAGTCATACAACTTTAATTCAATCTCTCTGCGCTCTCCTTCTTTCCCAACTCTGTGTTGTTTCTCTCTCTCTCTCACTTCTCTCCCTCCTCTTCTTTTTTACTCTATTTCTCTACTCTCCTCCTCCACCTTACTCTCTCTTCTTTCTTTTCTTCATCTGTTTATCATTTCTTTCCAATTTTCATCTCTCTTCAATAGTAGCACTCTCAGTCTGCTTCATTGTGTGACGAACACTTCTCCTAAACTCAGATTGTGCCAATTAGCAAATTCATTAAAGTCCTAACACAATTGTGAAAACACATTAGCGAAGGAGCGTCATTAAAATGGGTGGAACATTTTAGAGAGCAGTAACCAAATTGAAGAGGCAACTGTAAACATTTTGAAACTTGAATACTGCATTCAGCTATAGTGGTTTGATATTTTATATCACTCATATTGAGTATTTTTTGAATGAAGACAGAGACAAAAAAGGTTAAAGGGAATCCACCAAGGCCAACATATGAAGGAATTGTAAGTGTTGTTAAAAAATTTCAAAATATAGTTGAGGTAAAATAAAAGGTTGGTTTTCACTAAAAAGTGTCTGATAATACACACATAAATACATTTCGATTACTATTTAAGGAGGTTGAGTGAGTGTAATAAATGTACAGTCATAGACAAAAGTGTTGTTAACAACATAAGTATTTACTTTGTCAGTTAGTTTGTAATTAATGTCTTAGCTAATTTCAAAATAAATCCAGAAATGGCTCAGGCAATATTATTCACACCTAATTGAAGTAGTAATAATTCACTGATTTCAAGGTGATTCTACTTTATTTTTTATTCAAACACACCTGTGGAATTCAGATTGAATAGGGAAAATGACTAATTCCCTTGGTTTGTGTCACTGTGTGCACTAATGAGCATGTCAAAATGAAAATAAAACTGAGAGTTGTCAGACACAAGATTGTAGCTAAGCATAGACAATCTCAAGGGTAAGGGCCCCTCTATAGAGACCTTGATGTTTCGTTTTTTACTGTATGTGATGCTATTAAGATTCCGTTAAGGCCCATTCCGCTGTAGCCAACCTCCCTGGAAGGGCCTGCTACCGACCAGTTGACAAAAGATGGCAGCCAATGTTTCATCAAATGGTCAGGAAGGCACCTACGTCAACATGATGCTCACAGAATACGACGGTTTCATCTCACGGCGTCCATCAGCAACTCAATGAAAAGAGTGGAATGTGAAAAGATCTGAAAATAGTATTTGAGTGGCACTCTTGAAATCTGCAAGAACTGGAGTAAGTTGCATAAGAAGGGTGAGCCAAACTGCCAGGTGCATGAAGCTCAGCCATGGATATAGGAAGATGTGGATTACATTTTTTTAGACAGAGGCTAAACATTGACTCAAGGTTGTCAATTATTCTGACAATGGCAATTATTTGAAGTTAAGTGGTCCCATTACTTCTGGCCCAACTATAGGGCAATTCCCTTTAGGTCAAACAGGAACTGTAAATGATCATAAAATATATCGACGATGCCACTGTAGGTTTATTGTACAACATTTTGCCATGTTAACCCATGAACTCATAATCAGCTTGAGAGATATTTTTGTAATCTGTTTTAAAAATTAAACTCAACAACCAACACAGCTTTAATGGTAAAATAAGACTTTGCAATATTTCTTATCTTTCAATTGCATGCAACATCTTCATATTCAACGACCATTTTTGTGCTTAATTACAGTGTGGACATTCCTCCAGTGCTGTGCGCCAACCTAAAGATTTCATTATCTAAAACATTTTTTGATTGATGCAAAAAGAAACTCAACATGATGTTGATGAAAGATTCATTTCCACAGTCATGGAAGACCTCTCTCCTGCCTCCCTTCCTAAGCATCTGGATTCTGCTTTTGATTAAATACAACCCTTAGTGTTGGAAAGAGCAATTATTTTACTTCCTCGGCTATGAACAGACAGGGGGGGGGGGTTAGAGGAGTTAGAAAGACAGAAAAATCAAGCGAGAGAGAGAGAGAGAGAGAGAGAGAAGCACAAAACAGAGAGAAACAGTCAGAGAAAGGCAGACAGGGATACAGAGAGAGAGAGAGAGAGAGAGAGAGAGAAGCATCTCCAGTCACCCTCATCCAACCCTCCGCCACGCCTGAATGCCGCAGGGAGGTGGGGGTAAGAAGAGGAGAAGGTGGAGTAGGAACTGGAGAGAGAGAGATGGAGGAAGAAAGGGGGGGGCTATATCCCCCGGAGGCCAGTCCTCTTCCCCTCTATCCATAATTCAGGAGGGGCTGTTCCAGTCTGGTCCTCTCTGTCTCTGCCCCCACCAGGCCCAGAACAGGGCCCCCGTGGGGTGGCTGGAGCCCGAACCGACAGGCCCCTGGGCTACAACCACCGGCTCCATAACCACCAACGCTGCCTTGTTCTCAGAACGACCCCTTATTCCAGAGCCGACACTCGTGGGTAAGAAGCAGGTTCCTTGACAAAGTTACGTTGAAATGTACTGACTGGGATTTCGTGTTGTGTTAAAGCATGCAGTGCTTTTAATAATATCCATGTTCCATTGACCCGTTGAGTTGATGAGAAACACTAAGATTCACTGAATGACGCACAAAGTTTCCTGTTTTTGATAAGTTAAGTTTGTGTTCACGTTTATGAGTGAAAGTAAAGCCACACACACACACACACACACACGCGCACACGCGCACAGACTGTTACACACTAAGTCTCACTTATACACACAAACATCATCTTGTCATCCAGCTGGGTTTGTTTAAACAACTCCACTTCCCTGTGTGGCTGTTCTCTCTGTGTTGCCTTTAGGAGAGTGGGAATTCACCCCAGGCAGGTGATTGAAAGCCCAGCGGGTGAGAGTCCGGACCAGAGCGCTATCAGAGCATGTTTCAGATCCGGCCGGGATTATCGGAGGCTACGGCCAGAGCACAGAGGGCCGCTCATTATCATTGATTGGACCTCACAGAACAAGGCTAACGGTTTAGGCCCGCTCAAACAGTGTGTATCTGTGTGTTGGACTAGCGTGTATCTGCGTGTTGTCGTGTGTGTGTGTGTGTGTGTATCTGCGTGTTGTCGTGTTTGTGTGTGCGTGTATCTGCGTGTTGTCGTGTTTGTGTGTGTGTGTGTGTCAGATGAAAAAGCAGCACATAAACATTTAATATCATAAGTGAGGCCGGTCAGACCTTCCATGGGGGCAGTTAGCAGTCAGAAGTCTCTAATGCAGCTCGGATCCTCAGTTCTCACTATTGGTTTTCTCCATCCGCATGTATTATCTATAGGTTTAGACTTGTGTATGAGAGGGAATGTGTGTGTGTGTGTGTGTGTGTGTGTGTGTGTGTAGGTTCTCCCTATCAAACCCAGGTGGAGTTCTCCTACTCTCCCGCGTGTAGATGAGAATGCGTTTCATTATTGATAATGTCGAATACTCTCTCAGAGAGCGAGGCTCGCCCGCCGTTCGGGAATGTTCCAAGTTTAAAAGTGCGTGTTCCTCTTCATTTCTTTTAGGAACTTCCATGTTTTACATGCGAACCTGACAAGCAAACAAACACAAGACGCGTATTCACGCTTGGTAAACAGGCCGTCAAACTTATTATGGTGACGGATATAGAGACACTCTCTAAGATCTATTCATGCTGTTCACTAAATGGGACTTGCCAGCCAAAGCAAACGCAATATTTACAGAACAATTACAGAATACTCACTATTCACTATTGCCGTGATTCTGACATTTATTTCTCCAAACCTAGCGGGAAAAAACGCACATGAACGAACCCACGCACCGACACCCACGCACACACACGCACGCACGCACGTCTCTCCTTCCACAGACGCGGTCAAACCAAAGCAGAAGTAGATCTAAAACCGGTAAACACGATTGCTTTGCAGAGCTGGTTTTCGTACAGGGAGGGGCCTGCTTTTATCGAGAATGCCATTGTTTCCCAGCCGGGAAGGGAAGCAACGTTTGTTGGGTCTGGTTTTTGTAAGGGGCACAGAATGTGGTGAGAAAGCCGGATGATAGAAGACTTGCCCATCCTATATGACAGCTGTTGCCTTCGGATAGGTCTCCCTGTTTTCCTGTCGCCCTTGTCCAATTGTTCCCACCCCGATGTGATCGAGGAGACCTGGATCTCTCACCCAAATTAAACAGACCATAGTGGAACCCGCCCCCTCTGGGTTAACCCTAAACCTGTTTGAGTGTAACGCACACATCGTCCAATGAGTTTCTGCGCCGAAAAGATATATGCGTTTACCGTGAACGAGCGGTACGCTTCATGGCGACCTGAACGGCAGGTCTAGGATCAGTTTAGCCATTCCAGACGCTAACCATGTCTGCGTGTTTAACAGGCATTCTCTGTCAGACTCCGGTGCAAACCGAGCTATATGATCCACCTCATATGCCCACACGACTCATACCTCCCACACACTGTCACACTCCCGCACACCTCATACCCCCACACACCTCATACCTCCCACACACTGTCACACTCCCACACACCTCATACCCCCACACACTGTCACACTCCCGCACACCTCATACCCCCACACACCTCATACCTCCCACACACTGTCACACTCCCACACACCTCATACCACCACACATCTCATACTCCCACACACTGTCGCACTCCCACACACCTCATACCTCCCACACACTGTCGCACTCCCACACACTGTCACACTCCCACACACCTCATACCCCCACACACCTCATACCTCCCACACACTGTCGCACTCCCACACACCTCATACTCCCACACACCTCATACCCCCACACACCTCATACCCCCACACACCTCACACTCCCACACACTGTCACACTCCCACACACCTCATATCCCCACACATCTCATACTCCCACACACCTCATACCTCCCACACACGTCGCACTCCCACACACCTCGCACTCCCACACACGTCGCACTCCCACACACCTCGCACTCCCACACACCTCGCACTCCCACACACCTCGCACTCCCACACACCTCACACTCCCACACACCTCTCACTCCCACACACCTCGCACTCCCACACACCTCGCACTCCCACACACCTCGCACTCCCACACACCTCGCACTCCCACACACCTCGCACTCCCACACACCTCGCACTCCCACACACCTCGCACTCCCACACACCTCGCACTCCCACACACCTCGCACTCCCACACACCTCGCACTCCCACACACCTCGCACTCCCACACACCTCGCACTCCCACACACCTCGCACTCCCACACACCTCGCACTCCCACACACCTCCCACACACCCTCGCACCTCCCACACACCCTCGCACTCCCACACACCCTCGCACTCCCACACACCTCGCACTCCCACACACCTCACACTCCCACACACCTCACACTCCCACACACCTCACACTCCCACACACCTCACACTCCCACACACCTCACACTCCCACACACCTCACACTCCCACACACCTCACACTCCCACACACCTCACACTCCCACACACCTGCTCTCCCATAATATTCTAATCAATTCATATACGTTTCATTGGCATGACTGTTCGTGCTGGAATACTGCTGCCAAAGCAGTTGATAGGGGTATGTTCACTCACTCTCTCTCTCCAGCTACTCTCCTCTTCCCTCACTGCAAGTCTTCATCCAAAGGCTTCATTTCACTTTCTCACACACACACCAATTTTTTTGTGCCTCTCATTTCCTAGCTCTCTCCCTCCCTCATTCAGCCTGTGTGTCAGGTCCATAGTCGCCGTGGTTCCCAGGCCCGCGCGCCTGTCAATCACACGGGCCAGGCATCTCCGCGCTGCAGCTGAGCCAAGGCCACATCAGCCCACCTGTCAATCAACCCCCCGCTCAGAACCCCCCCCCCAATGCCAGGGTCGACACCCACATGCTCCGTCACAGTTCCCCCGGACCCCTGTTATTTCCTCGACCCCTCTATATCAACACCCCCCCGGCTAACACACCTATTTAATAATACAATCTCTCCTCTCTCCTTCAGTGTGACAACCCTCCCCTCACCCTCCCCTCATTCGCACCCTCTCACTCTTTTATCCAACGCACTTCAGAGGGAGTCTACAGATTTTAAACCAGTGCAGCTCATCCAGCCGTTATCTCGTTTCTTTTCTGACACCACGTGTCTGTTATGCTACGCCAAACGCTTGTTGTGACACGATAAATGCCAGTTCGTGATCGAATTATGGTGTATATTATAAGAGTTAGACGCAGTCTACGTCCCAGCTGTCTGACGGGTGCTTGTTATGAAGCATTATAGCAGTTGTATTAAGCTTGTTTCAGTTGGCTAATTATGTACGTTTGATTATATAGAAATAGAGCGGTAAAGTCTGACCTTTTCATTTCTCTCATCGTATTTTGAACGCTCTTTAGGCTAACTGTGAGATTTTAAGGTAAAATATGTTTGAAGTAACGATTGCTCTACGATTGCATCATGTTTTGGAGCTTTCATCACATTTGTAATACACTGTAGAGGCAACCTAAATGAAGATGGTTAGCGAACAATCAGTTCACGTAGTCAACGTGTTGCATGAAGGAGAAATGGGCAGCAGTAAAGACTTGAGTGACTATGACAAAGGCCCAATTGTTATGGCCAGACGACTGGGTCAGAGCCTCTATGAAACGTAAAGACGTGGGGGTTGCTCCCGGTCAGAACCACAGACAGCGGTACGAGGAACCCAAGTGTTGGGCGCCCAAGGCTCATCAATGCGTTAGGGCAACAAAGGCAAGCATGTCTGGTCTGAACTGACAGAAGGTCTACGGTGTCTCAAGTTTAAGAAATGTTTAATGATGGTTACGTGAGGAATGTTTCACAACCCACAATGCATTGCACCCTGCTGCATATAGGTCTACGTTTCCACAGACCGGCCAGACTTCCCATGACGACCCCTGTCCTTTGGACATGTATCAGGGAAAAATGGACGCCTTATTTTACACCTTGTGTACAACGTGAACGTGTGCACCGTTGACCTGGGGAAGGGATGGTACCAGGATGTATTGTTGGAAGACAACAAGCTGGTGAAGGGAGGTAATGGCAACGGTATTCTCTGATGTCAGTGGCCTCTTTTAGCGAGATAATGCGCCCTGCCACACTGCACACATTATTCTGGAAGGGTTTGAGGAACATGACGATGAAGAGTTTAAGGATCTGTTGATAATGTCTTGGTGGCAGATACCACAGTACACATTCAGGGGTCTACTGGTAATGTCTTGGTGCCAGATACCACAGGACACCTTCAGGGATCTACTGGTAATGTCTTGGTGCCAGATACCACAGGACACCTTCAGGGGTCTACTGCTAATGACTTGGTGCCAGATACCACAGGACACCTTCAGGGGTCTACTGGTAATGTCTTGGAGCCCGATACCACAGGACACCTTCAGGGGTCTACTGGTAATGTCTTGGAGCCAGATACCACAGGACACCTGCAGGGGTCTACTGGTAATGTCTTGGAGCCAGATACCACAGGACACCTGCAGGGGTCTACTGGTAATGTCTTGGAGCCAGATACCACAGGACACCTTCAGGGGTCTTGTAGAATACATGCCTCACATGGTCGCTGCTGTTTTGTCGCCACGTTTAGGACAAACAGCGTATTAGGAAGGTGTGCATAATGTTTTGGCTCATCAGTGAATATTGCAAGGAGATATTTTAGGAAATCGAGAAGGGAGCAACACATCCAAACGTTGAATGAAAATATTAACACAGAATAGAAACAGAGCTACTTCACAATCAAAGGATATGAGGCGCGTTCTGGTCTCCACCACGATACACAGCTATGATAACGTTTCACCAAGCCACCGTGAAGTGATTTCATGTTTGTTACACATAAACCGCATTGTGACTAGTTATCTGGTCTTAATGAATGGTAACTCTCGCACTACAGACAATAAATGCAAACAACAGTGAAAGAAGAATAAACCAGTCCACTATCCAGGTATGAAACTGTCATATTTCACGCTGTGGAAGCTGAATCGAGAATGAGAGGCAGAGGAGAGGACAGAGGAAAAACCGAAATAGTGGGGGGATGGGTTGAGGGAAAAATACAGAGAGAGAGAAACAGGAAGAGAGAACATTTTTAGAGACCGGAGCTCGCAAGCCAGCAGAGAGAGAGAGAGAGTGTGAGAGAGAGAGAGAGAGAGAGAGAGAGAGAGAGAGAAAGCAAAAGGGCAAGATAGAAAATGCACTGGAGAAAAAGAGAGCTAACCATGTGCATCTTAATAACATGTCCATATCCTAAAAACCTACGCAATAATGAAAGAATAATATTGCTGTGAAAAAAATTGTGGTATATGACCAGAAAACGCCCCTATTTCTTAGCAATATACATTAGTCTCTAGGTTCAGTCCTGCATTCATCAGAAAGCTAAATAACTTTCCAATCTTTCCTTTATTTTCAAGAAATCCTATTCAAAACAATTGTTTGTGCTTGAAACCAATTCAACGACATGTCCTGGTGTCACACTAAACAGAGACGTCCAAACATTCCCTGGATATTCCTACAGAATCCGTGGGAATATGAGCTTCAAGCTACAGCGCGCTCAGTCACATATCCAACCAGTACTGATTACGGTTATTACCAGGGTGGCGAGCTCAACAACTCACATCTTCTGAGACAGTGCTTGAGGCTGAGATTGACCAAAGTTTGAAGTTGCCCGAGGACGCAAAACTGAAATCTTTTGCTCGCTAGCTGCTGAAGTCCGAGGCTTTCACTTTTGACGTTTCTGGGATCGACCCGAAACAGTAAAATCATATTTGTGTTCAGGAACTTGTCTTGGAGGTACTCAGATCCACTCACATTACATAGAAAAAAAGTATGCCTGTGGTTAGAGGATTTGACTATTGCTTAAAGACCGGCAGTGTTTTATGAAAGTTGGTTGAGCCAGTGTGGTAGATGAAGTATTATAATGTACTGCAGTAAGTCCTAGTCTCAACACAGTATTTAATGCACGACACACACTATATGTCTAAATGCACTGATTTGGTATATAACATTTGACAATAGGGCCAAGCCAGTGAACACTGTACTATGTACTATGTTAGAGAACTACAAAAACACAGAGACATACTCAACCTCGATAAGCTCCCAGGTTGTTTTATGAAATCTACTTTTCAATGCATTTTACATCATGTATGTTTATCGTTCATCGGACAGCTTTTCTTGTATTCAAATGACTGTAGCTTCTTCCTGTGTGTGTTGTGTGCACACATTGTCCTGTGTGTGTGTGTGTGTTGCACGAATGTTTGTGCGATTGTATGCATAAGTCTGAATACCTGAAATAAGAATATGTCTGGTGGTGAGTCATCATTGCCGTGGCATTAAGCTGCCCGTTCCTGAGGGAAGCAGGTTACCGTCTCAACACAGAAGCAGGTTACCGTCTCAACACAGAAGCAGGTTACCGTCTCAACACAGAAGCAGGTTACCGTCTCAACACAGAAGCAGGTTACAGTCTCAACACAGAAGCAGGTTACCGTCTCAACACAGAAGCAGGTTACCGTCTCAACACAGAAGCAGGTTACAGTCTCAACACAGAAGCAGGTTACCGTCTCAACACAGAAGCAGGTTACCGTCTCAACACAGAAGCAGGTTACAGTCTCAACACAGAAGGGATTTAGCAGTTTTACATTTGAAAAGAATAGTGCAGTGCACATACATGGAAGCACACACCCACACACGTTGACACACACGCAGACACACACACGCAGACACACACACACGCGCAGACATACGCACACGCAGACGCACACGCACACACAGTATTTCCCTTGACTCAATCTCTAGGCCTATTAGCATATACTGTATATGTATTGTCCACACTGCCTACACACTCAAACGTATTTCAAACCATCTGGGAAAAGTATCCTTATTGATAAAATTAACACTACAAATGTAATTTGACACGTAATTTTTCAAATGCGTAACACGTGATATTGTGTGGTTCCGGAACGGTCGATAAGTGAAAACATGTACCGTAGTTTAGTCATTTTAGACGTGAAAAAAATGTTGTTTGCAGAACCCATTTCCCACATGAATACTAATGGTTTTAAAACACTTCACACATTACATAAATAAAGAAAGAATTAAGAGGCAGATATAAAAAATTATTTTCTCCTGTATATATTTAATGTTGATTTATACAGTTGTTTTCCCAACATGTTCTCACCTGGGATTTGAACTCACAACCTCAGGACATTCTGATCTTTCTGCTACGCCACCACATCTGTGCGATCCCTTGCGGAAAAACCACAGAAAGTCCCTAGTTGAAAATCACATGATTTCCAGTGACATTTCACAAGTGAGAACGTGGTAGTGTAACACAATGTGTGACATTTTACACGTAAAAACCAAAGGATTTTTATCAATTCACCTGTGACTTTTCACCAATAAAAATCTTGATTTTAGAAAAACAAAGTCAATCTTTAGCAACCATAAACAGTGGCATTCATAGATGAATACATAATTTAAGCTTGTCCCCACTGTAATTTATTTTTTGTCTGCAAAACCTATTTGTCGGTTGAGTTAGGAACTTTTGTTTCACCACCACTAGGACTTATATTGATAGTTCTAGATGTTTCCAAACCAAGCCATTAGTAGTTAAGTAATACATAGTTTAAAAAAGTACAATATGGGGATTTAAAAACAATTAAATATTAACAACATCTAGGTATAAGGTGCATTGCTCTTTAGGCTGAAATACAAAGTCTTTAGCATATAAGCATAATACGTCTTTAGCAATAAGTCTTTAGCATTCCTCCAACTCAATCTTCTCAGCAAAAAGTAACAGATATTTTAGTCGTCTGTTTACTTTGACTGATTGATTATTAATGTTTGTAATTAATGGTTTTTGGGGTTTAAACTGATTTCACTGAATTTAAATGTTCATATGTAACCCTTGGCTGGCCAAGCTAACCTATAAAAATGCTTGGGTTTGGTTGAGACAACAATTAAGAGGCAGATTTTTTAAGGGAACAACCACTGCCATCTGCTGATGTTAGCATAGGGCTAATACAAGTTATCTGATCAGAGAAAGTAGAATAGCATTCACCTGACACTACTTTACTGTACTGGCTCATGCTCAAACATAAACATTTTGTTATGTTTAGCCGTGTCCTCTGAAAATATTAAGGCTGCTTAAAATTATAGTTATACTTAATCAAAGTAATTAATACTTTTTTCTTACTGAACAGGCCAATCTCATTTTGTCAATTATTTTCCAACTCAAATCACATGTGCTTTCTATGGGTTCAGGACAGATAAAAGGCAAAATATGAATCTACAAAAATTTTTATAACCATATTGTCACAGACAGGATGAAGTGTAAAGGGAGCGAGATGCAGAGTCAGAGATCACGTTTGTTGGTTAATTTATAATTAAAACAAACAAAGAACAACAAACAAAAAATACTACACACTGTAAATGAAAAGATCGCTAACTGGCGACTACTTAAATACAAAAAAGTTCAATGGGCATCAATACATAAATACTTAATAAATACTCTACCTTAACACCCAGTGTACAACACAGCTCACACATACGTGACAGCACTCCCCCCAAAAGGTCGAGCTCCCAAACCAACCAAGCCTAACCCCAAAATGTCAATTGAGGTAGGAGGTGGTTCTACAAGGGGTCTCCCCTGCAATGTTCTCCGCCGTGGAGATGTTTTTTTAGTCCTCCTCCCCCATCTGTTCAGCATAGGGGAGGTCAGCAGAGGCGAGAACGGCAGAGGAGAGATTGGCAGAGGTGGTAGGGGCCACTCATCCAGGTACGCAGGGGGAGGAAAAGTCCACACCTCCAGGCATGCCGGGGGGGGATGAGTGGCCCTGTAGGGGGGGTGCTGGCAGCTCCAGCCATGCCCTCCACCCCCTCCCAACCACCTCTGGGGGCTGGTCGATTAATCCCTCCGGGGACCTCTCTGACCTCAAGGTTGGTGGCTGGAAGAGGTCGTGGACCAGCTGGAGCTGTGGTTGTGGCTGAAGCTCAAGGGTTTTGTCTGCCCCTGGCTGCAGCCCCGGAGCAGTGGGTGGCGGTTGTTGCAGCACCAGGGCCGTGGGTGTTTTCCCCACCGTCTTCCCGAACACCCCATTAGTTCCCCCCCAAACCTTTTTTCGGGAATCTTCTGGGGTGACCTATTGCCTTTTTTATGGAAGGACCGCGGAACCGAAGTATTGGGATTCTGTCACGCACATGCAGGGTGAAGTGTTAAGGGATCGAGATGCTGAGCCAGAGATTACGTTTGTGGGTTTACTAAAAAACATAAAAACAGCGAACTAGACAGATAACACACACCGACATATAACGTATAATCAATCCCAAGCACCAGTGAACCTACCCAGGGACCTTAGATAGCCCACTGATTAACTAACCTATGCCCAGTGTTTAGCTAAACCCAAACCAGCTGTGCTCCTAATTTATACAATACACATATAAGTGCTCTCCCTTAACACACTGTGTACAACACAGCTCACCCATATGTGACATATATAAATGTGTCTCATTATATTGGTCGTATACTGAACTGTCTAACTGCCGTCTGTGGACATGTTGCTGTTCATATGTGTGAAACACCACGTAATGCGTTCTCATCAACTGGTGTCGCTAACTGGCCAACTTAGTACCAGCCGGGCACAAAAATCTCTCTCCGTTCACATCACCTCTCGTGAGCCGGGATGTTTCCTTTTTAAATGTTCAAGCATGCACTTTGTGCTCCCATGGAAAGGAAGTTCCACCTACCACCGCATTACAGATTATGATTGTTGTTCAAACTTTAGTGAAACTTATCGTTTGCACGCTGACATTTCAGCCCTGTTTTCTTCTATTGGATTGCATACGTGAGGGCTGCATTACAGTCTACAGATGCAGCACAGCAACGGTCCAATCTCGTTTTTGGGGGCACTTAAAACAGGTCCTAGGTGATCCAACAAATTGTCGACAATTTTGTATTGTCAAAGTTCCCGATAAAGTCGACTTACGTTTCTGCCCTAATGTACATAAGTATTCAGACCCTTTGCCAGGACACCCCAGATTGAGTTCAGATGTGTCTTATGATTGTTCGTGATATTTCTCTAGAACTTGACCGGAGTCCAACAGTGGCAAACTTAGTTGATTGGGCAGAAAGGGTGGTGGCCAAGTGCCACTTCAATGAGGGTTCTGAGTTTTTCTGCAGAGATTGAAGATCCTGCCAGACAAACTTCTATCTCTGCAGCATTCAATCAGTCAGAGCTTTATGGTAGAGTGGCAAGATGGAAGCTACTGCTGAGTAAAAGGGAGACAAAATCCCATTCCAAGGGTGAGAGGAAAGATATTCTCTAGTCTCATAAGACCAAAATTGAACTTTTAAGCCTAACACAATCCCTGTGGTGAAGCATTGGTACTAACACCGTCCCTGTGGTGAAGCATTGGTACCAACACCATGCCTGTGGTGAAGCATTGGTACTAACACCATCCATGTGGTGAAGCTTGGTACTAACACCGTCCCTGTGGTGAAGCATTGGTACTAACACCATGCCTGTGGTGAAGCATTGGTACTAACACCGTCCCTGTGGTGAAGCATTGGTACCAACACCATGCCTGTGGTGAAGCATTGGTACTAACACCATCCATGTGGTGAAGCTTGGTACTAACACCGTCCCTGTGGTGAAGCATTGGTACTAACACCATGCCTGTGGTTAAGCATTGGTACTAACACCATGCCTGTGGTGAAGCATTGGTACTAACACCATGCCTGTGGTGAAGCATTGGTACTAACACCATGCCTGTGGTGAAGCATTGGTACTAACACCATGCCTGTGGTGAAGCATTGGTACTAACACCATGCCTGTGGTGAAGCATTGGTACTAACACCATGCCTGTGGTGAAGCATTGGTACTAACACCATGCCTGTGGTGAAGCATTGGTACTAACACCATGCCTGTGGTGAAGCATTGGTACTAACACCATCCCTGTGGTGAAGCATTGGTACTAACACCATCCCTGTGGTGAAGCATTGGTACTAACACCATGCCTGTGGTGAAGCATTGGTACTAACACCATGCTTGTGGTGAAGCATTGGTACTAACACCGTCCCTGTGGTGAAGCATTGGTACTAACACCATCCCTGTGGTGAAGCATTGGTACTAACACCATCCCTGTGGTGAAGCATTGGTACTAACACCATCCCTGTGGTGAAGCATTGGTACTAACACCATCCCTGTGGTGAAGCATTGGTACTAACACCATCCATGTGGTGAAGCCTTGGTACTAACACCATGCCTGTGGTGAAGCATTGTACTAACACCATGCCTGTGGTGAAGCATTGGTACTAACACCATGCCTGTGGTGAAGCATTGGTACTAACACCATGCCTGTGGTGAAGCATTGGTACTAACACCATGCCTGTGGTGAAGCATTGGTACTAACACCATGCCTGTGGTGAAGCATTGGTACTAACACCATCCCTGTGGTGAAGCATTGGTACTAACACCATGCCTGTGGTGAAGCATTGGTACTAACACCATGCCTGTGGTGAAGCATTGGTACTAACACCGTCCCTGTGGTGAAGCATTGGTACTAACACCATCCCTATGGTGAAGCATTGGTACTAACACCATCCCTGTGGTGAAGCATTGGTACTAACACCATGCCTGTGGTGAAGCATTGGTACTAACACCATCCCTGTGGTGAAGCATTGGTACTAACACCATCCATGTGGCGAAGCCTTGGTACTAACACCATGCCTGTGGTGAAGCATTGTACTAACACCATCCCTGTGGTGAAGCATGGTAGTGTGAGCATCATGCTGTGGGGATGCTTCTCTGCAACAGGGACTGGCAGACTGGTGATTGAGGGAAGGATGCAGGAAGAAAAAAACAGATCACAGCACACAGGACTAAACACTGTGACAGATATTCATCTGTAAGCAACACAACAACCCAAAAGACAGTCAAGACCACATTGGAGTTGCTAACGGACAAGTCTGTCATTGAGTGGCTCAGTCAAATCCCGGACTTGATGCCCATTGAACTTCATCATCAATGTTCATTAGCGTTCCTCATTCAATGCAAAATCACTTGAGAGGATGTGAGAAAATGCAACAATCAAGGTGTGAAAAGGTTGAGCTATAACCAAAAATACATTAAACATTTCAATTGTATTCCTTTCAAGAAATTGGCACACATTTTAAGGAATGTGTTTTTACCGATCCATAATAGGGTATAGTGTGTAGATTAACCCAACAAAATGTGGAGAAAGTGAAGCGATCTCAATATTGTTTTTGTGGCAACTCTCATTGTAAATCCTTTATTGGTTTAGTTGGCTGCGTAGCTATGAGGATGAACGTAAAACATCACTAAGGATGCTGTGAGCTCTTCATTTGTTTTAATGAACCAATTTTTTCTTGCCTCACAATTTTGTTACGTGATAATGGCTCTAATGCACATTTTGCAAAGCTATTCTGCTTCTAATTACACTGCTCTTCCGACTAGTTAGTATTCGCCAGGACATACTGTATGAATGGAGGAGAACATACTTCCGGGCCAACACACACAATTGAGTTTCAGCTGCCCAACCTACCATTAGAAGTAGCAACGCAATATAGTAATAGGACATCCATGTACAACATAATACATCCATGTAGAATATAATAATAAGACATCCATGTAGAATATAGTAATAAGACATCCATGTACAATATAGTAATAAGACATCCATGTACAATATAGTAATAGGACATCCATGTACAATATAGTAATACGACATCCACGTACAATATAGTAATAAGACATCCATGTACAATATAGTAATACGACATCCATGTACAATATAGTAATAGGACATCCATGTACAATATAGTAATAAGACATCCATGTACAATATAGTAATAAGACATCCATGTACAATATAGTAATACGACATCCATGTACAATATAGTAATAGGACATCCATGTACAATATAGTAATAAGACATCCATGTACAATATAGTAATACGACATCCACGTACAATATAGTAATAAGACACCCCAAATAATTCCTCATCTTTTTTACCAAATTGGACAGGTGTAAGGCGGCCGCTACAATAGAACGCCTGAGAGCAATTTGGGTTAACTCTCCTGCTCACATTTTCTCCTTGCAATTCTGGGACGTAATCAAGCATCATTTGGTTACTTTAGAGATGGATGGAACTGATCTGTTGTTTGTTATCCTATTGCCCATTGGTATCAAAGCTCAGAGATGACTATTCCTTCAATTATAAACGTTAGTTATATATTGCCTAAATACTGAACTGTTCCATGTGAGTTCATAGGAGTTATATTGAAGAGTAAGTTGCAACAGAATATTGGCACGTCACAGAACAATGACGCATCCTAACCATCCGCTTATTTTTGCTGAATGTGTTCAAATCATAAACTACAAAATGACCATGAACCAATGTGGCACAGCAGAAACAGTGAGGGAGACATGCAAGAAGGTGCATGTTCAAATCAACTCAATTATTGTTGTTCTTTAGGTAAAAATGTGCCATAACAAATAAATAAAATTGAAACCAGAACAAATCAGTCGTGCGACTGTTTTTAATAATGATGACTGAGCCTGAGTTGCGTGTTGATGAAGGAAAAGAGTTCCACTGTTATACTAAATATCCCATCACCCGTTGTTTATGAAACAGTGAGCAGTCCATTGTGGGAGGAGCAGAGACTACGACATGAGGTATGTAGTGAACGAGGTTGCAGAGACTACGACATGAGGTATGTAGTGAATGAGGTTGCAGAGACTACGAGATGAAGTATGTAGTGAGTGAGGTTGCAGAGACTACGAGATGAGGTATGTAGTGAATGAGGTTGCAGAGACTACGACATGAGGTATGTAGTGAATGAGGTTGCAGAGACTACGAGATGAGGTATGTAGTGAATGAGGTTGAGGAGACTACGAGATGAGGTATGTAGTGAATGAGGTTGAGGAGACTACGAGATGAGGTATGTAGTGAATGAGGTTGCAGAGACTACGAGATGAGGTATGTAGTGAATGAGGTTGCAGAGACTACGAGATGAGGTATGTAGTGAATGAGGTTGCAGAGACTACGACATGAGGTATGTAGTGAATGAGGTTGCAGAGACTACGAGATGAGGTATGTAGTGAATGAGGTTGCAGAGACTACGAGATGAGGTATGTAGTGAATGAGGTTGCAGAGACTACGACATGAGGTATGTAGTGAATGAGGTTGCAGAGACTACGAGATGAGGTATGTAGTGAATGAGGTTGCAGAGACTACGAGATGAGGTATGTAGTGAATGAGGTTGCAGAGACTACGAGATGAGGTATGTAGTGAATGAGGTTGCAGAGACTACGAGATGAGGTATGTAGTGAATGAGGTTGCAGAGACTACGACATGAGGTATGTAGTGAATGAGGTTGGAGGTTCACAGAACTGATGGTGTTTCATGACATGTAGCAGAACATTTGTTGATGCCAAGTTTGAATCCAACCAGAGGCAATATTTCACATAATATATATACAACGTTTTATAAAACATGTTGCATATGTCATTGTACTCTAAATTGTAGACATGTTACAAATCCTTAAGACAAATAGAGTTAATGTAAAATAACATACCATACGTGCGGTTGGTCGACGGCAATTTCCCTAGACTGCTGAAAATGACTCATTGCTCGCATCATATTTGCTCCATTCATTAAAAAAATGAAGCAGTGGCCTGCAGTTAGATGTGACTGTGGTAAGCCTGACTGGGGGATTGAACAGCAGCTATTTATGGCGTCTTTGTTGTGAGAAATGGTCAAGAATTGGTTCCCTTAGGTGATATTTTACTTGATATCTTAATATTTCTAATTCAAGAACCAATGCCAGGGTCCAATTTGTAGGGTTTGTCTCTGCATTTAACACCATCACGCCAGTACCTCTGGGAACCATTAAGCCACGACTTTCTGCTTATTTCGTGACCACGATTATATTTCATAGCTACAATGAATGAACATGACAAAGGAACGAGGTCGTGCTAGCTAGCTTTTCTCAGTGGGGGACAACACGAACGATTCAGTTCACGTGTGCATGGACTTTATCCTCCAACACCTTGATAAGGCAGAACTAAATTTAATTGCTTAACAGTGTTTGTATATGAAAATATTCACCGCAACAACACAGTTGAAAAAGCAAACTAGCCTGGTAACATGTTACCCAAAAGCTAACTAGCCTGGTAACATGTTACCCAAAAGCTAACTTGCTACCCTTGATAGCCTTTATGCGTCAGTAGAATGAAACGGTATTTCGAAAAGAGTATATACGTATTGAAATAATTACACCATGTTAAGTATCTGTAAATGGAACAAATAACGTTATTTAATATCAACTTTTATTTGTTGTGGAGAACATGGTCACTCTGTAAGTTACTTAGAGACGTTTGCTCGTTTTGGGAGGCTTTGCTTACGCTGTCCGACAAAAAGAAGCACTTCTACAATTGTCTTGTTTACCATTTGCTTTTGAAGCCTACTATCTTAAAAGAAGCACTCAAAACTTAAACCGCTTAGCGCGTTTAGTAAACTATTGGAGCTAGTCTGAAATTATGATCACTCATACAGCACAGGTCTGTCTGATGGATGATATTTATGATATTATTTTCTTCAATGCAAACCTAAAGTGTAAATGTGTTTCTCTAAAAGAAAAAAAAGGCTGTGTGATACTACACAATGGACAACTTAGTTCAACAAGTGAATCATGGGAAGTGTAGTCTTACTGTATCTCTTTGGTCCATCCTCCAGGCAGAAGGAGAGCGTCAATGTGGCATCCTCTTCGAAGAACTCTGTCGCAAACGCGTCCCACCACAGACTATCACTTTCCTAGAGAGAAAATGAGAGAGATCATTGATTCTACTCGATCACCTAATTAATGACCCTCATTATACAAGGGAAATACAGCATAACTTGGTTGTCGGAAGGAACCCGATAAGGAACCGTACTCTGTTGATTTGAATAAAATATTCAGCAAACAAGTGATCCCTCCAGTTTGTGTCAAGACTCTGATCCAACAGACACAGGAGGACCACAGTCCACGTCATAGTCAAGCATGAAGCCAGTACATGAGTGACTCAGCACATTCGGGATATAAAACCTCTTTGCATACAGTAACATCTTCACCTGCCCCTCTGGGAAACACGACACCGTCATTTCCCAGATAATGGACCGGAACCATGGAAGACCCCCTCCGTGCGACACGAGAAGTTGATTTCACCCGACATGTTATGACAGATCGAGAGGCTTTCACACGGCGCGCCTCAGAGGGGTCGCTAGACCCGCCCACATGTTTACAATTAGCCGTGTCAACATCATGTAGCGTCAAGTCCAACGAGTGCTGACCCCGAGGACCTCAGAAGAGACGTGCTACATGTGCGTGTGTGTGTGTGTGGTGATGCGATATGAGGGGGACGAAGACGAGGACAGCTAGAGTGAGAGAGGGAGTGAGGGATTGGGGTAGACCTCCGGCAGTTAATTTAAGAGGCAAATCAATATATGATTATGATCTGGGACGAGCGCCTTCCACCGGTCAAGTCCCATCGACGTCCCCGTGTTAGAGAGCGGTGATAAGCCTAATGTCAGGCCTGTGATCCTGGGATCAATTGCAGATTGAGGCAAACAGTACTTTAGGTTAATCCAAAACGTATACGCCGCGTCAGAGATACAAGCGCAGCGTAGCGGACCCGTCCTCGGGGCTAATCCCCTCGCTGACATCGCCGTTGGATATCGACGCTAACCCGCGGCGGCGGATAGAAGAATTCAATTGTGCAGTATGCCCTGTTTACTTGATCCACGTGACTAATAACACCACTCATTCCAAGGACGCGTTTAGTATCTCACCGAACCGCTTACGGAATTCCGATCAAGCAAACAGTTTTTCTTAATTCTTATCGGGACACACACTCACACACACACACGCACACACACACTGCTGCGTTTTGTCACAGGTCAACAACTCACTGTGTCATTTTGGGAGCCGGGGGTGTTTATTGACTCAACAAGACTCCCCCATGATGTGTGTGTTTGTGTGTGACTGGGCTAGTGCCAGGTGACCGGCAGCGGGTTAGGAACAGACGGTAAACGCTGAACTTGTCTGGGGCGTCGGTGTCTCGCTCAGCGGGGTGCCGGAACCGCATAATCAGCCACAATCGTCATACGTGCGATATACTGGAGGCCTCCACTGAGATGACACTGGGTGAGCAGCTTGAGGATGGTGTGTAGACGTGGGCGGTGTGTGTGTGTGTGTGTGTGTATGTGTGTGTGTCTGTACGTGCATAACTGAGACAGACATTGAATTAGAAGGTGTTTATCAGCATTGGTGTCTATATCGTTGTGTCTTTTGGGTGTGTGTGTGTGTGTGTGTAGGACAGATTATGATTAGTCACACCCAGCAGGCTGAATGACCTCAGCAGATCCTTGTCCTGTGTGGGGCCTCCTTGGAGTGACAGTCGGGTCATAAGGTCAACGTGTTACTCTCTCCACACTACTCTCTCTCTCTCTAACACACTCTCTGTAACTCCCACACACTCTCTCTCTCTCCTCACACACTCTCTGTAACTCCCACACACTCTGTCTCTCTCTCTCACACACACTCTCTGTAACTCCCACACACTCTCTCTCTCTCCTCACACACTCTCTGTAACTCCCACACACTCTGTCCCTCTTTCTCCCCACACACTCTCTGTAACTCCCACACACTCTGTCTCTCTCCCTCACACACACTCTCTGTAACTCCCACACACTCTCTCTCTCTCCTCACACACTCTCTGTAACTCCCACACACTCTGTCTCTCTCCTCACACACTCTCTGTAACTCCCACACACTCTGTCCCTCTTTCTCCCCACACACTCTCTGTAACTCCCACACACTCTGTCCCTCTTTCTCCCCACACACTCTCTGTAACTCCCACACACTCTGTCTCTCTCTCCTCACACACTCTCTGTAACTCCCACACACTCTGTCTCTCTCTCCTCACACACTCTCTGTAACTCCCACACACTCTGTCTCTCTCTCCTCACACACTCTCTGTAACTCCCACACACTCTGTCTCTCTCTCCTCACACACTCTCTGTAACTCCCACACACTCTGTCTCTCTCTCCTCACACACTCTCTGTAACTCCCACACACTCTGTCTCTCTCTCCTCACACACTCTCTGTAACTCCCACACACTCTGTCTCTCTCTCTCTCACACACTCTCTGTAACTCCCACACACACTGTCCCTCTCTCTCTCCTCACGCAGTCTCTGTTCTTCAATCTTCTCCTCTGGCTCTCTTCCTCTCTCTCTCTCTCTCCACAAAATCTTACTCCATGAAATACCACATCAGTCCGGTCGGCTGTTATAACTTTACCTTCATTGTCATTCGACAATGTTTAGGGGTTTTCTGTATTAAAAAGATATGTTTCCATCAATGTGTATATTGGAAACATTTTTACAGTAAGGCTATACAGAGTTAAATACCAGGTGAGCGGATTAGATAATTGACATTTGTTCAACTTACAGTACACTTGTGGAATTAATGTGGGAAGCACCCTTTAAATTTCTCTCTACTTAAACTCCCGGTACTATAAAGAATGGTATTCTATGTTAGAGAGTCAGTTTTGACTCAATATGTTCCATTCAGGAGGTCCATTGACATTTTGCTCTGGCATTCAACCACACAAACAGGTCCTCTGTTTCAGGAAAGAGCCGAGTTGAGAATGAGACACACAACAGTTATCTCTCCGTTCACTCTGAGGCGGCTTACTTCCTAGTAAGTCTGTGCGGAGTAGTGTTTCCCATAGTTTCACTTTATAGGTCAGGTGCTAACAATTGCATTTTTGTAACAAAATGGTTCACACATTGAAGCCTTCCTCTCGATATTCAAATGCAATCCTTGTGTGTACTGTACTAAAAAAGGCCGATACTGTATTATACTGCAGACTGTGACACACATTTGCTAGAAACATTATCCGGTAAGGTCAGCTGCCTGTTAGCAAACAAATACAAGTACATTCTCACCAAATCCATATCAGACCATTAACACTTGGCATCACACTTCCCTGTCTCTATTTATCAACTCAACAATCCCAGACAACAGCTGTCCACACCAGATCACATTACCTCCTATTTTCTTCCGTCTTCTCATACATGCATGAATAGCCAGCACGCCGGTGTCATGCCTTCATATACGCTCGTGGACCACCTGACTACCTGGCCGGCGCTATGCTAGCTGTCGTCAAACGCAGCCAATCAGCCCCACCCCGTAGAGACCTCATAGACGGCCCACCCCGTAGAGACCTCGTAGACGCCCCACCCCGTAGAGACCTCATAGACGGCCCACCCCGTAGAGACCTCGTAGATGCCCCACCCCGTAGAGACCTCGTAGACGCCCCACCCCGTAGAGACCTCGTAGACGCCCCACCCCGTAGAGACCTCGTAGACGCCCCACCCCGTAGGGACCTCGTAGACGCCCCACCCCGTAGGGACCTCGTAGACGCCCCACCCCGTAGAGACCTCGTAGACGCCCCCCACCCCGTAGAGACCTCGTAGACGCCCCACCCCGTAGAGACCTCGTAGACGCCCCACCCGGTAGAGACCTCGTAGACGCCCCACCCCGTAGAGACCTCGTAGACGCCCCACCCCGTAGAGACCTCGTAGACGCCCCACCCGGTAGACCTCGTAGACGCCCCACCCCGTAGAGACCTCGGGCTAACCGACACAGCGGGTTATCCTCCTCTATGCCCGTCAATGCCAGTCGAAAGCCCTATTGATTCAAGCAGATCTAGTAGGATTTGTCAATGTGTCGATTCGGTGGGGGTCAAGGGGAAGGGGGGCAGTGTTGGTGTTCCGTGGGTGGGCAAGCATGTGTGTGTGTGTTTGTGCGCGCGTGTGTGTTTGCGCGCGTGGCGTAGCACAGCAGGGCCAAGCAGCATGGATTTATGTGATAGCTTAAGGATTAGCAGGACTCCATAGTGAGGATTGTCAGTAAATAACAATAGCACAAGGCTTGTACACAGACACGCTTCTAAATGCACTGCGCCGTGCTCTACTGTAAATACAGTGACACGCGCACGCGCACACGCACACGCACGCACACACGCACGCACACACGCACGCACACGCACACGCACACACACATCCTGTGTTTCCCCAGCTTCCATCTCTAGGTTTATTTATACATACTTCTCGGCGAACGCTCCACAAAGTGAAGAATGATGTCAATACATTTCAATCTGGCTCACAAAATAATATTCCCAGCATGCTTTAGTTACGGGGGTATTCTCCCTTTATTCCTCAGGCCTATTGTTGCGGCCTCCTGGAGAGCAGGCGTGTCCGGGTCGCGACCTTAGCGAAATGACAACATCTGCAATCCCATTTGAATAGTGAACGTATCCGACCCTGCCTGTTTGACTAGGAGAATTATACTGTAGGAGACCCGGGGGTGGCGAAGCCTAATGGCTTAAGTGTCCGGGAGACACGGCGCTGATGCAGACATTTCCAAGGTAGAGTACACATGTACGACACGAGGTGCAACAGGCTACGTACTTCCATTATCTGAAGTATACTAAGCGCAATTCACGGTAACGCACGTTCCACGAAATGTACAAGTACGTGAAATTCAGGACCCAGGTTGGCGACGGCAATCTGTTTTTCTAACTTGAGTTATTGTGGTACAGAGGTCAATGCATGAAACTGGTACGATTTAATTCCCTGTGACCTTTTTTAAGTATATTTTAAAATACTGGGTTGCCACTTTAAAAACGTTTTCTTTTACAGAAATGGCCCCAGTAAGGAAGTGTAATAACATTGACATTGACATTCATTTAATATTTAATATGATAATATATCTTCATTTTATTCAACGCTGAACATTTCTTCAACTACTTCACTGAACTAGTACTTATATATATTTAATATATTTAATAATATTTGCAGTTCATCCCTCAGTTTTGCCATGGATATTAACTGTTTGTTTGTGCACATTTGCAGAAAAATTAATTCTATATTAAAGCATAAGTCTTGATTGAAATATTACCATTTGTTGAGTAGCATAGCCACCCTCAACATGGTTCAAACAATCAGTCTGCCCCAATATAAACAGAAAACTTATTTTTATCTCAACTGGAAGCGAATCATGCAATTTACTAATATCACACATGCTCGATCTCATGTTTATCACCAAACCTATAACAAACCTGTTATAAGATTGATCATAACAGGGGTTTGTGTAAGTGATGTGAGTTCTGCTATATAGGAGAAACAAGAACATTTATATTAGTTGATATAAGTACTCAATCAAAGCTGTACACCTGATTTATCAAAGTATTGAATATTAACCTGTTAACTGTTCTGTATGTGTTTAGGAGGAGATATGCAGGTGTAAATATATGTATTAGGTGCGGTGCAGTGTATTATGTGTGGTGCAGTGTATTATGTGTGGTGCAGTGTATTAGGTGTGGTGCAGTGTATTAGGTGCGGTGCAGTGTATTAGGTGCGGTGCAGTGTATTAGGTGCGGTGCAGTGTATTAGGTGCAGTGTATTAAGTGCAGTGTATTAGGTGTGGTGCAGTGTATTAGGTGCTGTGTAGTGTATTATGTGTGGTGCAGTGTATTAGGTGTGGTGCAGTGTATTAGGTGCGGTGCAGTGTATTAGGTGCGGTGCAGTGTATTAGGTGCGGTGCAGTGTATTAGGTGCGGTGTAGTGTATTAGGTGTGGTGCAGTGTATTATGTGTGGTGCAGTGTATTAGGTGTGGTGCAGTGTATTATGTGTGGTGCAGTGTATTATGTGTGGTGCAGTGTATTATGTGTGGTGCAGTGTATTAAGTGCGGTGCAGTGTATTAAGTGTGGTGCAGTGTATTAAGTGCGGTGTAGTGTATTAGGTGTGGTGCAGTGTATTATGTGTGGTGCAGTGTATTATGTGTGGTGCAGTGTATTATGTGTGGTGCAGTGTATTAAGTGCGGTGCAGTGTATTAAGTGCGGTGCAGTGTATTAAGTGCGGTGCAGTGTATTAAGTGCGGTGCAGTGTATTAAGTGCGGTGCAGTGTATTAAGTGCGGTGCAGTGTATTAAGTGCGGTGCAGTGTATTAAGTGCTGTGCAGTGTATTAGGTGCGGTGCAGTGTATTAAGTGCGGTGCAGTGTATTAAGTGCGGTGCAGTGTATTAAGTGCGGTGCAGTGTATTAAGTGCGGTGCAGTGTATTAAGTGCTGTGCAGTGTATTAGGTGCGGTGCAGTGTATTAGGTGCGGTGCAGTGTATTAAGTGCGGTGCAGTGTATTAAGTGTGGTGCAGTGTATTAGGTGCGGTGCAGTGTATTAAGTGCGGTGCAGTGTATTAAGTGCTGTGCAGTGTATTAGGTGCGGTGCAGTGTATTAAGTGCGGTGCAGTGTATTAAGTGCTGTGCAGTGTATTAGGTGCGGTGCAGTGTATTAAGTGCAGTGTATTAAGTGCAGTGTATTAAGTGTGGTGCAGTGTATTAGGTGCTGTGTAGTGTATTAAGTGCGGTGCAGTGTATTAACTGTGGTGCAGTGTATTAAGTGCTGTGCAGTGTATCAAGTGCGGTGCAGTGTATTAGGTGCGGTGCAGTGTATTAGGTGCGGTGCAGTGTATTAGGTGCGGTGCAGTGTATTAGGTGCGGTGCAGTGTATTAAGTGCGGTGCAGTGTATTAAGTGCGGTGCAGTGTATTAAGTGCGGTGCAGTGTATTAAGTGCGGTGCAGTGTATTAAGTGCAGTGTATTAAGTGCAGTGTATTAAGTGTGGTGCAATGTATTAGGTGCTGTGTAGTGTATTAAGTGCGGTGCAGTGTATTAACTGTGGTGCAGTGTATTAACTGTGGTGCAGTGTATTAAGTGCTGTGCAGTATATTAAGTGCATTAAGTTGCAATAGAAATACATTATAATTGTCAGAGGATCACATCCTGGTTGCCGCGTTTGGCAAAGCCTTGGGGTCTAGCCTATTTTTAGGCAAAGCAACATTATTCGATTACCAACCCCCCAAACCCGGTTGGTGCTGGCCAACTGCTATGGTTCTGCGGGAACCCCTGGGCTATTCCACAAACAAGATTTGAACCCCAGTCTCAGAATATAACAGCAAACCGCAGGCCAGGGACTTTACTGTTGAGCCATTTATGGGCCTCGTATTAGGCAACGATATTGTTTAAGAGTTTACAGAGTTTATGAGACAGGTACGAGTTAGGGACCTCTGACTAAAGAAAAAACAAGGCTCTTTTTAGCCTCCTGACAACAACATCATCAAATCAAAGATATTTTATAAAGCCCTTTTTACAATGACAATCTTATTGCCACGGTTATTTTTTATCCGTCAAAATTGACACTGACGATGAAGGAATGTGAGACTTTCCTTCGTACTGCTACAGAAACTTTCCCACCTAGTTGACTACATTAAAATGGCAGATGCCTTCAATATGGCTACACATCCTGTCATCGTATGCGGAATAGTTACAAGTTCAATATAGAATTGATTCCATCACTTTGTGACCACAACACACTAGTCTGCTTCAATTAAAATAAACAATTTCATATATTCCTCAACATGTTTAGAGCTATAAAACAACCCAAGGAAATCAGAAAGATCCAACCACCATTGCCTCAGTCACTAAGCTCTCATTGTTTTCATACAGAGCAGATTGATCACATACTTCACACAATTCATCCAAGCTCCTCACAGACAGTGGAAGGTGAATGGGGAGACCAAGATGATTCCAGGGAGCGGGAAAGATATCATGCCGAGACGTTCTCAGAGCACACTAAACAGAGAAATATTGGTCCGACCTGTTCAGAACCCCCGCAAGGTCACCTTGTCTGGGTACTTTATGTTTATGTGGTTTTAAATTAAATGCCGAGCCTCAAGTAGCTGCTTGCGGCAGGCAGACATGAGGTTAGAGCTTTGCGCCAGAAACCGAGAGGTTGCTTGTTCAAATCCCCAAGCCGACAATGGGAAATATCAGGTGATGGGCAAAAGCAGTTCACCCAAACAGCCTATTAATACGCTGGACTGCCTATTTTTTATAATGCTAAAATATTTTATTGTTTTGAAAAGACTTTATATGAATCACCATAAAGAGCATTGTGACACAGTCATGCATAGATGTTCTCTGCTGGTGTTGCCCTTTGCACATTTCAAATGTGCTACATGGTTTATCTGAATACCTGCATATTTACTTGTCCATGTCAATTGCACATCCTCGCACTGTACTCCAAATCTTTTTGCACGGCTCTTTTGCACTTCTGGTTGGATACAAACTGCATTTTGTTGTACTGTACTTGTACTGTCCAATGACTATAAAGTTTAATCTAATCTAATCATAAAGTTATTATGACCGACTTAAACAGTTGAGTTGTCATAAAGTTGTTACAACATTGTTGTGACACATTTATCTTGGTTTTTTTGTGACCTTTTGTTTTTTAAATGTTATGACTGCTAAAAAACGCAACATAACAGGCAACACACACACACAAGGCAACCCGTTCCATTATGGCATACATTTAAATGTTATGTTTATCCAAGAATTGCCATTGTTATTGGGCACACAGTGATGTCACCTACTCCAAACTCTGCTCCTATGACAAGGACAAGACAAGACTTCTATACAGATTATTACTGACATAATTACAATTCACCCATGTGCAATTATTACATATATTACACAGGCTACAATATTTGTGTAAATGTCTTACACAAGATTGCCTTTGTCTTGTTCAATAAAACGTGACACCTGCTTATTAGTCATAGTAAATTGTTTCTGTGTTGACTGATGGTTGTGCTGTATTGAGTCTTTAAAATGCAAATAACAGCCTGTGTTACTCGAAAAAATATTTGATAAACTTTAAGAAAAGGTCCATAACCATCAAGACCATCTTGTGTTTACCTGGAATAGCTTAATACACTTTATAATAAATAATAGTTACACTAATACACACTTATATTGAAATAAGTAGGTAAATCGCCTGAAAAGTTAAACATTTTAACATTAATACATATTTCTCATGCTATAAAAGTTAGCACACCGCTACCATTACCATCACTAAAACAGGAATAAATATTAGAAAGTAAGATGCTATATGGGTGTGGTAATACACAATGCCTACGCCAAATGACCTCTGCAAGGCTCTCTGGAGAAGATTACTGCTGCCTGTGAGTCTGTAAAGGGTGACAAAGCCTTTTCCATGCAATTCAACATCATTTTGTTCGACCGAACATCTACAAATGGAGATCATTTAAGACCGCTGGCAATCTCCAATAGACCGGTCGCCCTACCAAATTCAATCCAACAGCCGACCAAAAGATGCTCATTATTGTCTATAAGCACCCCAGGGAAACATGAAGGGCGCTACAAACCTATCATGCCACAATCAATTTGAAAGTGCCTGAGTCAACTTAAAGAAAGGGACCACACAAATTCACTCTACATGGGAACAAAGAAGCGTCGGCTCGGGAAAAATTATATCAAGACCAAATCTGTGTACCCTGGACAGATGAGACAAAAGTGTCTCAAGAGTTTCTTAGGCTGTATTTCCAGACCAAACACTGCCTTTGAACGGGAGATCTTCACATCATCAGTAAAGAATGAAGACAGTGGAATTCAGGCCATCCTTGAGTCAACAATGAAATCCATATTGTACGAGATAATTATTGTACAAAGAGGAGAATACGAGGCCTATGTTAAAGGCTGAAGCTGAACTCAACGTGGATCGTGGTGTTTCTTTGTGGTGTTTCGATTTTTGACACTTGACTATGACACATTCATTATGTGGTCCTAAACATTCGTGAACGCTAAATGTTTATACACAAGTTTACATATGTCATCACATAGATAACGACATTGACAAGTTATGTCAAGATAAGTCAGCTGTGATCAGTTGTTAAAATGCTACGCTTTACATAAACTTTTACATGATAGGCAATGTTCGCATATACCCTTAAATGTCTAATTCTGTGCAACAACGATTGTACAGAAGTACAGAAACTGGTGAATCGAAGGGAAAAAATCTAAACACAAAGTGAACGGCGGAATAGCTTCCTGTGTCTTATCTGTTATCTGAGCAGCATGGTACCCGGGAAGGAACTGTGGGATAGTGGCAGGAAAAAGGTGGGACCATTGTTCGAACTTCCTGCTTGCTGGACCAATAGCGCATTGTTTGGGCAGAACCATTCGTTTGCCATTATCTGGGAACATCCTCTCACACTAACCGACCCTACCTATATTTAACAACTACGGTTGGCTAAGGTTGAAGGTGTCTAATAGAAAAGATGGAACATGATGTTCTTATGGGGGCAGGGCAGTATTAAATACCATGTGCCCCGATATAAATCGAATTAACCTGTTTACTTGATCACTGTTCCACATTATAAGCTTGAAAAAACATTCAGAGAATTAGGAAGAGCTTTTTGCAAATGAGCTGTTTAGAAAAAGACTTGAATGGTGGAACTCTTGGACAACTTTGGGATGTCATATAGTTTAACTCATCGTTATGACACCAATTAATCACTGGGTATCGATATATAAATAAATATCAATATCTCCACGTTTATTTATGCAGAGCTCAGGTAGATAAATGAGCGAATAAATGCTGGTGTTATTTTATGACCCAAGCACACACAGTGATTTATTAGATACACTCGTGATTCTAAAACGTAATTACGAACACTACAGGGGGGCTTAAAGCAATAGACTGGGAAAATAACGCTCACTTTCTCAGCCCTATCCATTACAACTTCATTTAGATCTCAGAAGCATTAGCGAAATGGCAATAATACCTACTTGTCCATTGGTTCTTTAGGAGTGGTGAATTTGTGCGTTATTGCTCACACAGTAGCCCGTCCAATCTGATCTACTCAAATGCCTCTGGGTTGGCAACAGGGGTGCTAGGGGCTAATTCTGAAACAGGTCACCTGATTACGGGGTTTAGTCAATGAGCAAATGATTGGATTTAACCAAATCAAAAGCAATCCACGGCGCAAACGTTTGAGCGCACCGGCAAAATCAAAATTAATCGTATGACTTCCCAAAACCGCTTTTCAAAACTGAACCCATTGGATATTGCCAGACGAAATTAATTTAGCCCCCTTCATTATAGTGCTCTTGTTTTCCACTCCTTCATTCCTTCTTTCTGTCATTCTCTCTCTCTCTCCTTTATAGTGCTCTTGTTTTCCACTTCTTCATTCCTGCTCTCTGTCATTCTCTCTCTCTCTCCTTTATAGTGCTCTTGTTTTCCACTCCTTCATTCCTTCTTTCTGTCACTCTCTCTCCTGTAGTTCCTCGCTTGCAGCATTATGCTAAACCCCTAACACTCTCCCGCTGAATATTAACGACTTCTATGCTAATGTGCTTACAGCGGCTAAGGTCGAGCAGGCCCCTCCTCCGAATGGAAATCCAACTTCTCATTTGCATATCCGCTTAAGTGTCAGATTCCCCTACAACCCTTAAATCACGCCAGATGTGTGTGTGTGTGTGTGTGTGTGTGTAGAGAAGCTTCTTATAAGGGCTTCTTATAATCAATAAGGTGGAGCTATGCGGACACAAAAAAAATCTGTTTTAATTGGTGGGTCAGGACTGGACGGCTGTGTAAATGCTAGGTAGTAGGACAATAGCAAACTGCATGCTGATGACATGTCAAGTGGTGGGGTTTAGTCTACATTAGCCATTCATCTCCAGCCATTTAGATCATAATGGAACCCTATAAGAGTTGACCTACAGCTGGTGGTTGAAAGGTGACGCCTCATTTGTTCTTGTAAAACCTCTAAGCCTATTTTCTATGGCGTAACATTGTTGAAATTGTATTGGCATATGGAAAATGGTGGCTTACATAAATTACCCTGAGTTATTGCTCATTGGTTAGTCAATAATTGAACAGACAGAACAGTGTAAAATCTTGTTTTCTGGACATTTTGGTCAGTTTCTGTATCATAAACCTAACCTGTATGCAGATAACAGTTTATGCTCACTGGGCACTTTTGAATCTCGTGCTTAATCACAAACGTGCTTAATTCTGGCAAGGTAATTATCTCCAACAAGAAAAATGAATAATCCGCTAGAACCTGCGACGGACAGGGTACGGACAATTGTACGTAGAGACTTCCTGAATTGTCTGGACAGGAACCACCATGTCAATAATGGGTTCTATCAATCCTTTTACAGATTATATTTATTATGTATTATTATGTGTGGCAGACAATGAATTCATAAACTACCAAATGCAAATCACAAACCTTTAAAAAACTATTAAGAAAATCACATAGGAACTATTTTGCTATGTGGAACCGAAATAATACTAATAATAATGTTTTAAAAAGCTCAAGATGGTACGTTTTTAGGTAGAACTCCCGCAGACGTTAGATCAAAACAAACACCTAGACACCTATTCCTCTCTCCTATTCATCTCTCCTATTCCTCTCTCCTATTCCTCTCTCCTATTCCTCTCTCCTATTCCTCTCTCATATTCCTCTCTCATATTCCTCTCTCATATTCCTCTCTCATATTCCTCTCTCATATTCCTCTCTCATATTCCTCTCTCATATTCCTCTCTCATATTCCTCTCTCATATTCCTCTCTCATATTCCTCTCTCATATTCCTCTCTCATATTCCTCTCTCATATTCCTCTCTCATATTCCTCTCTCCTATTCCTCTCTCCTATTCCTCTCTCCTATTCCTCTCTCATATTCCTCTCTCATATTCCTCTCTCATATTCCTCTCTCATATTCCTCTCTCCTATTCCTCTCTCCTATTCCTCTCTCCTATTCCTCTCTCCTATTCCTCTCTCCTATTCCTCTCTCCTATTCCTCTCTCCTATTCCTCTCTCCTATTCCTCTCTCCTATTCCTCTCTCCTATTCCTCTCTCCTATTCCTCTCTCCTATTCCTCTCTCCTATTCCTCTCTCCTATTCCTCTCTCCTATTCCTCTCTCCTATTCCTCTCTCCTATTCCTCTCTCCTATTCCTCTCTCCTATTCCTCTCTCATATTCCTCTCTCATATTCCTCTCTCATATTCCTCTCTCATATTCCTCTCTCCTATTCCTCTCTCCTATTCCTCTCTCCTATTCCTCTCTCCTATTCCTCTCTCCTATTCCTCTCTCCTATTCCTCTCTCCTATTCCTCTCTCCTATTCCTCTCTCCTATTCCTCTCTCCTAACCTATTCCACTCACCTATTCCTCTCAAAAACCTCTTTAGGGACGTTTTTTTAAAATGTTGCTCTGACATCCTGACATGACTGTCAGCTCTGCACACATGGGAATGTTCGCTTTAATTATGTAGCAGATCACAATGTTTAACAATGGTGAGGTTAAAGAATGGAAGATTTTCATCAAACAAACATTAGAATTTGCATATAAACAGAAGTAATGCATGCCAAAAACTGCTTTATAAGCAGTCATTAGGATTCTGCATTTGCTGCCGAGATACAAATGAGTGCTGAACTATAATGCTGTTCTCCGGCCCAAACCATTCTCATCGGTTGGGAAGAGCAAGGACATTAGTTCATCATAACAGCTGTCTTGCCTGCCAACAATAACTTCATGTAAGCATGAATTCTCTATGTCTGTCTTTGTTTTGTTTGTGATTCTTTTGTTTTTGGTAGTTGATGAAAATATTCAAATGTATTGCAGGCTGTGTTTTCCTCTAAAAGTCAATAACCCTAGTTTAGAACGATGATAGGATTTAACAGCAATATATGATGATACGTGATGTAACTGATACAAGAACAGAACCCATAATGTTGCCTAGAACATAATGATGTTTGTTGATGCTTGTTTTGTAAAATGATCTAGGACATCATCAGCAAGACAAGAAATGTTTCCACAACAGTTGGCGCGCTGAGATGTCTGATGAAATATTTAAAGACAAGCCTGAGACACTCCCGGTTGCCTCCCAATTGCACCCTATACCCTTTACATTGCATGCACCCTATACCATTTCCAACCCCATGGGCCCTGGTCAAAAGTAGGTCACTAAGAAGGGAATAGGCCGTCATTTGTCCCAGACAATGTGCACAGCTATTCAGTTCTTTTCCTTTCTTGTTTTACATTTAACATCCTGTTTTGAAAAGGAAAAACATAGAATAAAATGTCACTGTCAGTCAATACATTCTTACTGATAAAACATGTATGACTCATGGCATACTGATATTCTCTCCGGTACTTTGTTGTACACACTGGTCTTATTAGCTGGGGTTACCCGGATATTTACTGTCATAATAAGGGTTGCTTTCGGCTACTTATTTCTGACTAGTACAAAATGATGCAATTTTCACAAATAGCACTGAAGTAACAGGTATGTTACCAATAATGCCTTGTGATCCATCTTGCTCCACGATAGCGTTGTTGGAACTTGCTTTGTGACCAATGAAAAGTAAGGCACTAGTTGAATAATCAAAGAAGTGACTGTGCGAACTGTTGATGTGAATATTATGGACGAAACCTCCAAAAATGAGCTCCATGTATGCTATTCAGATTAACTACTTTGGATCAAAACTCTTACATGTCCTGGTGAAAATTAGGACTACGTTTCACCAGGATATGGAAGAGTTTTGATCAAAAGTAGCACATTATAAAAGAAACAGGTTTGTGGA
The DNA here is from genome assembly GCA_029465975.1 of Dallia pectoralis. Taxonomy (NCBI): domain Eukaryota; kingdom Metazoa; phylum Chordata; class Actinopteri; order Esociformes; family Umbridae; genus Dallia; species Dallia pectoralis. Next base: position 8,591,400 of record CM055729.1, on the reverse strand, counting down.
ATGAACACTGTCTGACATTTTAATTTTCAGAATACTAAGACAAGAATGGTTCTAAAACAGCACCTGCAGAATCTTTGTAAGTTTGCTTGCATCCAAATATCCTTCTTTGAATTTAAGAGTGTAACCATAACCAATTATCCAGCCCTATACCTAAGCTTTCTATGAAATAGGGGTAATGACAGATCTTAAATTTAGTTTCAACTGCAAATTTCTACTTTGTCATTTTCCAAATAACCGGATGTCGCTCACCAGATGTGTGGCATTTGTCAGTATAAATGCTGTTTGATCATCCATAGTGCTAGTTTTTTTGCCTTGTTTCCCTTTTTTCTGCAAGCCTATATCTGGATGGGAAGCAAACATGGAAATGGTGAGTGTTGAGTATGTATAAATATATAGTTAGGAAATAATTGAACACTGACATAATTTACATAATTTAAGCGCTGTACGCAACCACAATGGATGTGAAATGAAACAACCAAGATGCAAATGAAGTGCAGAATCTACGTTTGAATTGAAGGGGTTGAACAAAGATATTGTATGAAAGTTTAGGAATTGCAACCTTTTTCATATACTGCTCCCTTATTTCAGGGGATCAAATCTATTTAAAAAAAAATAACACAATGACGAATAAAATGTGACTTTTTAATACATTGTTGAGTATTCTTTGCAGTCAATGACTGCTTGAAGTCTGAAAAGCATGGACTTCACCAAACGCTGGGTTTCCTCCTTTGAGATGCCATGTCAGGCCTTTACTGTGTCTGTCTTCAAATGTTGTTTGTTCATGGGTCTACATGCCTTAGATTTGTCTTTAGCAAATTAAATGCATGCTCGATTAGGTTGAGATAAGCTCAAAAACTACAAACTGCCAACAAACATGATGATTAATGCTTACACAGCCATCATCAAGTCCATCCTGACCTCCTCCATCACCGTCTGGTACACGGCAGCCACTGTCAAGGACAAGGACTGCAACGCATCATCCACTCTGTGAACCATTGGATGTAAGCTGCCATCCCTCAAAGATCTACACAAAGCCAGGTCACTGAGGCGGGCAGAAAATATTGAGGCAGACCCCTCCCATCTGGGTAATGGACTATTCAGAACTCTCACTTCTGGCAGTCGGCTGAGGTCTATCAAGACCAAAACATTTTGCCACAAGAACAGCTTCTTCCCCACGGCGGTGAGTCTAAGGAACATGCCTCTAGCAGAAGACTGCCCTTAACCCCACACACACAAACACACACACGATCGGTTCTGATATGAAAAAAAGTATATGGCATCCTGAAGTATAACTAGGCATTGGTCTTCTTTTGTCAAACCTCCACCATACATGCCATCACACTGCCTCCAACATGCATGCCCATGCCATCACACTGCCTCCACAATACATGCCCATGCCATCACTGCCTCCACAATACATGTCATCACACTGCCTCCACCATACATGCCATCACACTGCCTCCACAATACATGCCCATGCCATCACACTGCCTCCACAATACATGCCATCATACTGCCTCCACCATACATGCCCATGTCATCACACTACCTCCACCATACATGCCATCACACTGCCTCCACCATGCATGCCATCACACCGCCTCCACCATACATGCCATCACACTGCCTCCACCATACATGCCCATGCCATCACACCGCCTCCACCATACATGCCATCATACTGCCTCCACCATACATGCCATCACACCGCCTCCACCATACATGCCATCACACTGCCTCCACCATACATGCCCATGCCATCACACCGCCTCCACCATACATGCCATCATACTGCCTCCACCATACATGCCCATGCCATCACACTGCCTCCACAATACATGCCATCATACTGCCTCCACCATACATGCCCATGTCATCACACTACCTCCACCATACATGCCCATGCCATCACACTGCCTCCACCATGCATGCCATCACACTGCCTCCACCATGCATGCCATCACACTGCCTCCACCATGCATGCCCATGTCATCACACTACCTCCACCATACATGCCCATGCCATCACACTGCCTCCACCATGCATGCCATCACACTGCCTCAACCATACATGCCCATGCCATCACACTGCCTCCACCATACATGCCCATGCCATCACACTGCCTCCACCATACATGCCCATGCCATCACACTGCCTCCACCATACATGCCCATGCCATCACACTGCCTCCACCATACATGCCCATGCCATCACACTGCCTCCACCATACATGCCCATGCCATCACACTGCCTCCACCATACATGCCCATGCCATCACACTGCCTCCACCATACATGCCCATGCCATCACACTGCCTCCACCATACATGCCCATGCTATCACACTGCCTCCACCACACATGCCCATGCCATCACACTGCCTCCACCATACATACCCATGCCATCACACCACCTCCACCATGTTTTACAGATGATGTTTGTATGCTTTGGATCATGAGTCGTTCCAAGTCTTCTCCATACATTCCCCCCCATAATTCTGGTACAGGTTGATCTTAGTTTGATCTCTCCAAAGAATGCTGTTCCAATACTGGGCTTGCGTTTTTCCGATCCAATTTGGCCTTAATATTCTTGCGCCTTATGAATGGGTTCCACCTTGTGGAGAACAATCTGTTTTTGCTCTTGTGAAGTATTCTCTTTATGGTTGACTTGGATAATGATATACATACCTCCTGGAGAGGTTCTTCACTTGGCTGGACGGATACCATGAAAAGGATCATACAATCACCCAGCCCTCTGGTCTTCTGTGGACATCCAGACATATGGTATTGCAGAGCTCACCAGTGTGTCCTTTTTTCCTCAGTCAAATTGTTGATTTGGCCAATCCTAATGTTGCTGTTATCTCTCTGATAGAGATAAGGGTGGCCTGTTTCAATTGCGTCGATGGCTCATTTGACCGCATGTTGTGGGTTCACAGCAGCAGCTTTCCAAATGCGAAACCTTTCAACTGTTTAATTGATGACAGCTTTTCAGGCAATTGTCCAATTACTTTCGGTACGTTGAAAATGTGGGGGCAACATATTAAAGAGCTGTAATTCCTAAACCCTTCCTCCAATTTCAATGTGTGTGAATACCCTCAAATTAAAGCTGAGAGACAGCACTTTAAAGAAAAATTCATCATTTAACAGTAATTTTAATTTATTTAGATACAGATGAAATCACAATTATTTGGCTCAAATGAATTAAGGAAACACATTCCACAAATAAACTTCAACAAGGTACACCCGTTAATAGAAATCCATTTTGTGCAGCTATCTTTATTGACCTAGCCAAAGCCTTCAATAGATTCAACAGCCTTGGCTTCTCAAAAGACTACTTTGCCAGGTCCAAAGACTACTTTGAGAACATGGTGCAGTGTGTCAAGTCTGAGGCTATGTCGTCTGTCCCATTGGCTGTTTTAATAGGTGTTCTACAAGGTCCCATTCTTGGGCTGACCTTGATTTTCGTCAACATTTATGTCGCTCTCACTTACGTTGATTCTCTTATTCACCTGTTTGCAGATGATACCATTTTGTCTACAACTGGCCCTACATTGAACACTGTGCAAACCGCACATCAACAGAACTGCAATCTGCCCCTCAGCTCTAATAAAACCAAATGCATGCTTTTTAATAGGAAAATGCCAGGACCTGCCAATCATACCGATACTAAACTTTGATGATGTCATTTTCGGGATGGTGCCACTAGTCCCCTAAAAGAAGTTAGATGTAGTACATCATAATGCCATCCGCTTCGTCACAAGCGCACCCACCATTGTGACCTTTGCTCCCAAGTTAAATGATCTGGCATTGCATTCATGAAGCCAGACCCAATGGTACCGGCTTATATGGTAGGCCGTATCCTACCTCATCTTAATTGTCACTTTCTTTCCCACTTGAAGTCTACAGTCTAACAGGTAGATGTCACTGACCATACCTGAAGTCAATGAAGCCAAAGACTGGAGCAAATAGCAAAAGTCTAGAAATTTGACATTTCCATTAAAGAACAACTGTATACACTGCTATCGGATACTTGCACTTGCTAAGCACTTAACCTCATATGCAAGCGCAAATATGTACACATATACACTAGGGGTGTGACGAGATCTCGTGCCACAAGATCTCACGATATCAAAAGTGACAATATAGCTGATAAGCAGGTTGAGTATTGAGAGAGTACTACTTTGATTATGGTTGCACTTACTGTTTGCACTGAAAAAAATAAGACTAAAAAACTTTTATTTATTTTTGTTATTTATGCTGTATTGATTTTTTATTGTTCAATTTGTGGGAAGGAATTTAGATAGAATGTCACACACACAATTATAAGGTCTGAACAGACTTGTGTGAAATCATACAGGAGAGAAGCCAGATTATTGCTTGTGTATTTTTCTTGCATATTGTTCTGTCTTTTACGGCATATGATAATTCATACTCAGAAAGTATGCACCTGCATTGTTTTGCATATTGTGACTTTCATGATTTAAATACTATTTGTCCAGTCATATATTTCGTCATTGAAGATTTCTTTAAAAAAAAGTTAAAATATCATCTCGATCTCGTGAACCCAATATTGAGTATTGTCTCATAAGCTGAGTGTATCGTCACACCCATAATATACACTAATGGGCCTTTCATAATATGCTGTAGGTCTTTCACGTGCCACCAAAACAGCACTGATCTGCGGAGGCATGGAACCAAGCCGTTGGCAGCAGACCCTTCAAGCGGGGTGGAGCCACTGTGAATCGGACGTGTTGGTCCAGCACATATCATAGATGCTAAATTGAATAGTGGTCGAGGGAATTTGGAAGCCAAGGCAGCGTTCAGACGTGATCAAAGTTATTTCCTTCACCTGTCAGTAGTCATAATGTTATGGCTCATACAGTCACCCACATCGTAACTCTCTGATCTTTGCCTTAAATATTTATATTCTGTAAACGTAAAGCCTGTTTTCCACCCATTGTTTATTGTTTTTAACATTTTCTTTCAGTTTGTTCTATGCATAACAATGTTTTTTAAACTGTCATGCTTTTTGGCCAGGTAGCCAGTGCAATTGAAAACATATTCTCAATTCTCTTACTTGGTAAAAGAAGGAAAAAATAGTTCTCATAAAACTGGTGGCCAGAATGCAAAAGTGTGGACAGCGATCATCACGCAAAAGGTGGTATTGTAGTGTATAACATATTTCTATTTGTTTGGTACAATATTCCATATGTGTAATATTATAGTTTTGATGTCTTCAATATGATTCAACATGGTGGAGAAAGGTAATACTAAATAAATAACCTTGCATGAGTTAGGTGTGTAACTTCTGACTGCTAATGGGTGGGCTGACAATAGTCCAGTGGTAGATGAGGTTCACATATTATATTATTGCCTTTATGCCATTTTCATTTTCATGCATGCAAAACATGATGACAACATTTACCCCAATAAATTAATTATAAAAATTAAAATGAATGAAAGCACACTGTTATTTAGGCTGGAATGGTTTCTATGAAGGCAGTAATGTATTTACGGTGTGTCCGTTATTTTGCTGGGAGTTCGTATCAAAGGTAAAAGATGTGGACAACTCCTGTTGAATAATTCATGAGTGTTCTGCCATTGCATCTCCACAACACTGCGTTGGGCTCCTTAAAGTTGCAACACCACTATATGAATGGAAAGTGTGCAAATGCATCAGCACTGGAAATCATCACCGTTAAACTCTCCCTAAACCAAATAAATAGATTAATGTGAACATCAATACTAACTTTTATTTAAATTGTGCAACAGCAAATTGATTTTGAATAACAAACATAATTCATATTGTGATAGAAACTGCGTATTTCTGGGAGAATAGTAAAAATAAACACATACTAATTGAGTGCCAGGTAACAAGATACTAGATGAAAGATCATTATTTCAGGGTGTTATTGTGATTGGTCATTGCCAAACATTCTTCTTGTATGGACTTTTAAATAAATATATTTTGTGTCATGTTAAAAACTTCCGGCTGCAACTTACTTACAAGATTCCAAACTAACAAACTTAAACTTGTGTTAATCAAAAATGATTCATTTGTGTCCGTGTAGCGAGTGATTTCAAACAAAGTAACAGTTTTCCAATTGCAAAAAAAAACCCTGAAACCAAACAGGGGAAACACATGCCCTCGCTCTGTCAAACACTACATGGTGATATGCACTTCAAACTAATCATATATCCAAGAGGATAATTTAAATATAACATGATGGCCTCTAATAAACATGTGAATCAGGAGGACAATTGAAATATAACATGATATAAACATGTGATTCAGGAGGATAATTTAAAACATGATATGGCCTCTAATAAACATGTGATTCAGGATAACAAACAACTCAACCAAACATAGACTCAGATGACACACTTGGTACCACGGGCACATGTGCAACACGAACACATCTCTAAGCACTTTAACACTCCACTTTCCTCGGGTTGAATCACCGAACAGACCCGACTGTTCTGATAACAAACTAAGCACTTTAACACTCCATCCGCGCCGTAGAATAACAGAACCAGCCCGGGTCTGAACTCTATCCGGGTCACGCCGCACTCACCTCCGTGCGGGACTGCAGTCGCTTGTTCATCTCGTAGATCCGATACTCGGGCTGGACCGTGTAGGGCGAGTGGCGCCGGTAGAACGGTCCGAATGGGGACGAGTAGAACGGGTCGTGCGGGGGGTTCGACATGCTGATGATGAGGTCGTGCCGCGGTTACCAGCTGCACTGGGCGATGTGAACATCCGCGCGACGCACATGGAGTGCGAGGCTCTAGGAGACGCCGTGGAACCAGCCGCTGTGCACGGCTGAGAGGTGCTCTGTACGGCTGAGAGGTGCTGTGTACGGCTGAGAGGTGCTCTGTCTGCACGCTGGGCTGACTGGTGGGCTGCTATAGCTGGGAGGTGAGGAGGAGGGGGGGAGGAGTGGGAGGGGGTTGGAGGAGGGGGAGGAGGAGGGGAGGGAGAGACAGGGACTGAAAAGTCAGGGTTTAAGGGAGGGGGAGGAGGGGAGGGAGAGACAGGGACTGAAAAGTCAGGGTTTAAGGGAGGAGGAGGAGGGGAGGGAGAGACAGGGACTGAAAAGTCAGGGTTTAGGTGGGGGGGGGCGTGTTCATTGGCCGGGATGGAGGACTGCATGGCATGGTTCCAGTTATAAGGGCTTGTTTCCTGCTCTGTCCTTGTTTTGGATTCGACACCGATTCAGTTCTGTTTTGAGGACTTTTCTGTTGCCAGCAATACTAGTTTTGGCTAAGCCTATTCAATGCAGTGAATGATTTAAAGCACACATATAAAACAAATTACTAACAATTTAACCTTGAGTTAATGAACCTTAACTGGAAATACATATCCTGATTTCCTAGGCAAATATCATAACTGATTAAACAACAATCTATTTAATATGTGTATAACCTAGCACATCTCTACACATCACAAGCTGTACACAGGAAATACTGCAACAGAATAGGTAAATAGGTTTGTAACACAACTATAGTACTTATTTGTGTAACAATGTTGTGATGTTAACGTGCACGCTTTCACCCTCTCTGGTTTCCAAAGGTGCATTGAAATATATTTGACTTCTTCAGCTCAATCTATAGCAGCAACCTACCAAATACAGGGACAGAGAGAAATGCAGTCACGCAGAATATAAACATGGTGATAGATAGACCAACCACCGTCCAACATCACAACTGAATATTACGCAAATGGGCAGATATGGATTAATTAATTGTATTTATTAGGACAGACATTCTAATCCATGACGGCTGGTTGAGTTGTAGCAGGCAGAATCCATCCAGATAAAAGTTGTAATCCAAATGCCTCAGGCGTTGAGTTGGGTAATTAAAAAAAGTTGGGAAAATCTATTAATACACCCTTAATTAAAAGCTACATTTTTAATATCTCAAGACCTTTTCAATTGACATTTCTAACAGGATTTGGTATCGCCTGTAGCCCTTACCATTGATGTGTGGCTGCAGCAGTTCAGCATTTATCGTGCAAACATGAATGCAGCAAGAAACTTGTACGGTTGTGACATGGCTCTCTGGACATCTTCAGTATGTCCTCTGTAAGATTGTAAGTAGGTGTTTTTACAGATTACGATAATTGGCAAGGTGGGGGGAGGGGGTGCTTTAAATCTACCCGTTTAAAGCATCTTCTAATTGGGAATGGTGGAGTGGACAAAAATACAGAGGAGGCGGGAGACGAGAAAGGTGCCTTAGTCGGAAAATACCATGGTGAGTGAGACAAAACGCTTAGGTGAAAAATGAAACGGGTCCGGACACATAGAGATCGACAGTCTTGTTCACTGGTCTAGTCTTCTTTTTGGTGTTACCGTGATAACATGCCCTGCTGCACAAGGAAGGGAAAAGCCGCCTCGCCGCAGGTTTTCACTTGAACACACCAACGCTGTTCTGTTCCTGTTGTTGCTTTGGCCGAACACTGTACTGACTATTTCCACACAGTCGAGAGACATGGTACCTTTCTGATGTGGCATATATTGGCATATATTGGTCACAGACAAGTTTGTCTACAGTTCAGATTGCTCAGGGTTGATATTTCAGTGTTACGGTAACATGGGAGAAGAAAGCCCCCAGATTAATTTTGTAATTGCCGACACAAAAAAGTACATTTAGGAAAACAATTGTCCATGTGGAGATGACAATACTTAGGGAATTGAACAATAAACAGGAATCAATGTGTCATTCAGGAAGTGTCACTCAGCTATCTTGGTAGGTTCCCCCTCCCCTGGGGTAAGTTGCACCCATATGCTTTAAAATGTATGCTGCTTTTGTTTTTATGTCACCAGCACATTAATAAAAACTATGGTTGTCAAAGTTGAACCTTTAACATGTGCTATTAATTTAAAATGCTCAATATCATAAATGTTTTTTTTTTACCGTATAGCCATTTTTCATATTAGATCCATCAGAATCGCAGTACTCACCTGCACCTACTGTTTAGCGGTATTATTGGCTGTTGACTCGACCTGAGCGTGTCGCTGGCATTTTTTTTATATGACACTGGGCAGTGTTCATTCTTGTAGTGTATCGTGTTTACTCTGCACTAGTTTAACAACCACAGCCTAGTAACGCATTAGTAGGCTACACATGCGTTAGTATGAGGGATGTGTGGAAATTTCAATATTTCTCCTTGTGTCCCGGACCGCAGTCTCACTCCAAAAAACCCATCAGACGGGAATGCTAGCCCTGCTTCCCATTAACTCTTCTACTGCATGAATCCACCTGCTAACACTTTGAACAGAAAATTATAATATTGAATTTGCTAATCTAATCCAAGCATTATTGTTTCCAAGGCATATTGTAAAAGTGGAATTAACAAAAGCATCCATGCTCAGCATAAATTACAGATGCCTTCTAAATTATATTTGTAGATACAGTCTTGAACCACTATGACCAACCTTATGCCATAACATTTTCAAATAGCCCATCTTATGCATTGGCATATTCAAGTAGCCTACCTTATGCCATAATGTATTCAAGTAGCCTACCTTATGCCATTGCATATTTAAGTAGACTACCTTATTTATTTGCATATTCAAGTAGCATACCTTATTCAGGTGCATATTCAAGTAGCCTACCTTATTAATTTACATATTCAAGTAGTCTACCTTATGCCATAGCATATCCACATAGCCTACCTTATGCCATAGCATATCCACATAGCCTACCTTATGCAATTGCATATTCAAGTAGCCTCCCTTATTCGTTTTTGCATATTCAAGTAGCCTCCCTTATTCGTTTGCATATTCATGTAGCCTACCTTATGCAATTGCATATTCAAGTAGCCTACCTTATGCCATTGCATATTCAAGTAGCCTACCTTGTTCATTTGAATATTAATGTAGCCTACCTTATGCAATTTCATATTCAAGTAGCCTACCTTATGCAATTTCATATTCAAGTAGCCTACCTTATGCAATTGCATATTCAAGTAGCCTACCTTAAGCAATTGCATATTCAAGTAGCCTACCTTATTCCATTGCATATTAATGTATCCTACCTTATGCCATTGCATATTCAAGTACCTTATGCATTTGGTTGAATTTGGGAATAATTTAAGAGACATAAGTATTTGGTTGGTTTCAGGAAATGACCCCCACCTCAACCTTACAGACCCCCACCTCGACCTTACAGACCCCCACCTCAACCTTACAGACCCCCACCTCAACCCCATCCTTAACATTAAGTTATATGATTCAGAGGGTTTAATGCCTGCCCACCATACAGATAACATACCAGTTATCGTCCTTGTTCTATGGGATTATCACACTGAATCCATCGGTTTGCATTCTGTGTTGTGACAAATTACTCCCGTAATCATAATTTATATTTTTGTTGACATCCTGTTGCCGTTTGGGTGTTTGTCCCTTCTCAGACTATTTCTGTTGGTACTCAGTTCTGCTGGTCGGGGGCACCCCACAAGCCTTACTGTTTTAAAGATGCTCTGACCCAGTCGTCTGGCCATAACAATTTAGCTCTTGTCAAAGTCGCCCAGGTCTTTACTCCTGTCCATTTCTCCTGCATTCAACATGTTGACTATGAGAACTAACCATTTGCTTTCCATCTACTCAACCAAGATCTTAACATTTGCCTTTGTTCTGCAATGTATTGGCTGATCAGGACTAACATTTTATGTATTTTAAATCTAAGTGAAGTCAAGTACAGTCCATAGTTTGCAGTAAAACACAGAATGTGTTTAATAAGACTCTTACTGCACTGCTTTTTAAACAAAAACGTTTGTATTAAGTGCAAAAGGAGAACACATTTCTAAACTATGATTATTCGCGGTTAACTTCAGAATGTTATGTGATTCATGTGATTAGTTATTTTAATCAATTATTTAAACATTTATTTTACTTTTTACTTCAAATTTCCTTCATTATATACAATAAAACTGTCAAATGGATTTAGTAATATTCTTTGTAGTGGTTTTAAATAGTTTATTTATTAATGTTAGCACCCAGGTGTGTCCAACACCATTTCTATTGGAACACAGGGTTTAGTCAATCTAAAATACTGCAAATAATTTGTTTCATTTATTTCAGCATGGAACTTACGGTGTAAAACAACCACAGTGTTGGTATTGACCAGTGTTTCTTTCAGACAATAGAGTTATTCCAGTGAAATCACCCCCATCATCATATTTCTTATATGCTCTGCTGCAGGTGGGGCTTTTCCATTCATTTATATGTATTTAGCCAAACAATAATGCATATTTTTCTGTCCAAAAAACAAATCATCAATATAGTAGTCTTGTTAATTTTTTTAAACAATTTTTTGTTCAACTTTAATGAAGGGTGCCAATATGTTTTCAGTTGACTGTACTTGGTGTGGCCAGTAAAGACATTAGACCTAGAAATAACATTACACTCTTCTAATTGAGATACTAAATGTGCTACTTGTTTTTCCCTGGGACCAACTGGTTTTCATATACAGTCTAACTCATGTGAATCATTTAAGATGAAAGAGTAGAGCTCATTGAAAGACGGAATTTCAAAAAATCTTTTATTTTATCTTGAGACGAATCATTGATTTTGTATGACTCCAAGTCAACTTTTAATAAAGATCTGGCACAACAAAATGTCCTTCAACATCTGGATTTTAGTTAATAAAATCTAATTAAATAAAAACCAAGTATATTTTCTCTTGTCAAATTGTCTAACATTACTTAACTAACTGAATGTCTAGGAGTGTTTAATGCATGCGATTTCTCACAGAATCTCTTTTATACAATAACATAGGAACAGACTTGAAAATCACAGGGAATTATTAAACACAAAGAATTCAACATCCGTGTCTCTGTCACTAACAAATACAGTCATGGATAGTAACAATTCACTCAAAAAATAAAAAGGCACCCTGGGGAATATGCAAATCAGGCTTTACAGTATACAGCATGTCGATATATTTCACACTATTGTAGAATGAAATACTAATTAATTCACACCACTGTAGACCGAAATGGCTGTTACTTCACTCTAGTTTATACTAAGTATCTTATTTGAGATATACCTCAGACATCATTCATTTTCTACCCTTTATATGTTAACAGAATCAGTGCTTAAATTCTAACATGGTAACACAAGAGACAGAAACACAGAAAGTGTGGAATCCACTCTGTCCAGTGTGACATTCTGACAAAGTCTTCAAATTGACATTGCAGCAAATTTGCCACACATGGGTCACGTAAAGTCACATTTGTTTCACATTTTATAATCAGCTGTGTGTTGTATCCCAGGCAATGGAAAAGGTCTAGACAACAATGGTTCTAGAGTGCTGACGGAACGTCTTGTTTAGGATGAAAGTGATTTGGGAGACCAGGTGAATTTACTCAGGCAATCAATGAACTGAACAATTAGCCCAGATTCTCAGTGTAGGTGTGCAGTTAGAAGTCACATTCTGCCGGGCTGGCAGCACTCAGGCCACTTGTTGCCTATAAAGTACATTAATGAAATCAGCTACCCGTGACAGAAGTTAACACACACATTTGAAATGTTACAACGGTAACGTTTAGGTGAAAGATGCTGTTAATGTATCGAACAAACATGAGACCGAGAGAAAGTTGAAATTTCAGGAAGACCTAGAGCAGATGAGTGAAATTCAGGTTGAATTTGAATTTGTGATCTGCGTTCCTCGGCATTACGGACCAGGGATTGTTTCTGGATCAGATGTGGTCGGAAGCATGGAGAGATAGAGAGTAAGGAAAGGATATGGAAACTGCCCGGAGAGCATCGAGACTAGTTGATGGTTGTCTCCAGTTCCGAGCCCACAAATGTTTTCCAAGTATGGATATGGCGGAATATGATTACCATCCTAATAGCTTGCAGCTTCATTTGCATTTTGCCGTGAGTGATTCCTTCAGCCACCACCCCCCACACACACACACCCCCCCCCACACACACACACACACAAACGCCCCCCCCACACACACACACACACACAAACACCCCCTGCTGGATGGTATAATATGGAAAAGAAAAAACATTTCGAAGCACCATATTTGATTTCAGACTTCGAGTTAAACAGATTGTAATTGAAAAGCAATTTTCAATTATAATTTTTTCCTTTTCTTAGAGACGAATATGTATTGCGAACATGTCGAGCAATTACGGACGGACACACACAAAGCTACAAACTAATATTTGCCTTTCTTAATGGAAATTGTCTAAATAGATTAATTCAGCTTTTTATTCATTTGATCAAATATAAGGTCAATGATCAGGTGTTCTGTGGAATGGTCAAATAAAGTTTGCGACATCGCGTGAGAAACTCAATATAATTATTAAGGACCACTTGAGTGTAGAACTTTTTGCCAAACAATAGAAAATTAAAATTAAATTATATATATATATATATATATATATATATATATGCACCATTCTACATTTCTTCTTGACATGCAATATATATTATTAGGCAGGCATATACATTCAGGTCCCAACTAGATAAAGACTGACTGACTGACTGACTCAGTGTGTAAATGGCTGACTGTCAGCTTTACTGTCTGAACAAGAACAGATTTTAAATTAATTCATCACCAAACATATATTCCCTGGTATTCCCCAAATAAAGTATTTAAGGTACATAACTAAACTACACTATATAGGTCCAAGTCTCCAGTTATTACAATTGTATCTCCCCACAGTTTACTTAGGAAATAGTTAATATTTCCAACCCTCTCTTACACACATACACCAGACATAAATCCCCCACAACCCACCATCTCCAACAACACCCTTGATCACACACACACACACACACACACACACACACACACACAAACCCAGAACTCCCTGCCCACCCACACCAAACCCAGCTCCAATCACCACCGCCCCCTCCTCTCGCTGTGCTCTCCCCTACCCCCAACCGTCTCTGTTCTCTCTCTCTCTCTCCCTCTATCCGCTCCCTCCCTACCTCCTCCTACCTCCCTGCCCCCCCTCAGGTCAGTTAATAAGCGAGCCTGTGCCTGGCTGTCTGGAGGACATGCAGAGCAATGTCTCCTGGGAATTGGCTCATGCAGAATGCTGCTCCGCTGAGAGAATGGAATTTTACCCTCACTAGACTCCCAGTCGCAGCGCTCAGCAGGAAACCTGAGACACACTCACGCTCACTCTTAGATACGCGCACACACACACGTGCACGCCGGTGCATGAGCGTGCACGCCCCCAACACACTCTCCTCTCTTTACCTCCCACGTTTGTATTCGTCTAGATATCCTTGTTTTCCCCCTGAACTTGAGTGTGCGATATCTCAAACACCCATTATTTCCCCTGAAAATCATGAAGGCTTTGTCATTAAACTTCATCATTAATGAAGACCCCGGATCCTCTGGCTCGAAAGGCTCCCAGAGACCGAAGCCACTGCAGCTTGTGCCATTTCTGGTAGTGTGCGATGAAGCAAGGTTACATCTACATCAGGGCTTTTCTACATGTGTGCATCATGTATATAAGCGTCGGGAAAGTCACTTTACTCCTTAAACCCACAGCGCCACCTATTGGTGAAAGACACCGGTAAAAGACAGTATCCACATGTACCTGTGACCATTGCAGACACAGGTGAAAGTGTCCATTGACCATGGCCTGACTGTTCCATGTACGGAGGAGGCTGGTACGCATGCAATCTCACACACATGCACAGTTACATGCACAGAAACACACACACATGCACAGAAACACACACACACATGCATAGTTACATGCACAGAAACACACACACATGCACAGAAACACACACACACATGCATAGTTACATGCACAGAAACACACACATGCAGAAAATCACACACACACAGGCACAGAAACACACACACATGCACAGAAACGCATACACACATATGCACAGAAACACACACATACACAGAAACACACAAATGCACACACACATGCACAGAAACACACACATGCACAGAAACACACACACACATGCACATGCACGCATATACATTGATTTCTGAATATGCTTGAAGCTTTAAACTATTTTGTTCTGATAATCTGTTCAGGATTTCATGTATCGCACACAAGGTAAGAAAAACAGTAAACCATTTTTTTTTATTGTTTTACGTAGTATTAAGCTTAACATTTGTTTTATTGCAACATTATGTAAATGATTATGCATCGTGAGAGAAATACTGTATTTGGATTGGTTCAACCACCAGAGAATACAGTATAGCACTGTATATAAGCATTTGACCAGTCATGGCTTATATCTTCTGTCTTGTTACATAACTTGTGTTTTAAAAGGCAATGTTTGTTTCACCTGTAAGTAAAAAACCCATCCCAATCCCCTTTTACTCCTTCCTTTGTGGTTAAAGTGTCCAATCAAATGATATATAAAACGAACTGAGTAGAAGCAGGTCTAAAACCTTAATCCTTAAAATGTTGGGCACTTTGTCCTGTCTGATTGCTCTGTTTTACACTTTAGTCACTGCCACTGTGGAACCCTTGTTAAAGGCACAGTGCAGGTACAGTTGTATTTATCAATTTTCTTGGTAATATTTGGACACTTTAATGGCTTTAAAATATCACCCTGAAACTGTTTATGATGATCGAGGCGCTTTGTCAATCAGGCAGGTGTATGTAATTATCTTTAGATGTATTTACTAATGCCAACGTAATCACACTAAGCATTTTAAAGGCCAAAAGAGGCTCCGTTTTTCTTTACACAAACACACAGTCATTTCGTATATACAAGGTGCTGATTTTAAAACAACATTATTATTATAACATTATTGAAGTGCAAGTTATATCAGACACTTTGCACTCATTAATGCTGTAAATCTGCAACTCGTTGCCCCCAGTAACAAACTAATCTAATGTAATACAGTTTAATGCAAACATTTCCCCTCAATTTGATTCGTTAAGTACTATTACTATGTTTAGCATTGTTGTTGTCACAGAACATTCCTTGGTATCACATTCATACTAAATGTACCACATTACATTTTACAGCATGTGCACTTGACCAGAACTATGTTTAGTGGGCGTTAGGCTGCGTAACACCTGTCTTGAGATGACAATCATACATTGTTCACAAGTGTTGTATTGCAATCATGTACAGTATTTTGTGGTATTTTATTGTAATCATGTATTTTATTTTACAGTATTGCAATCATGCAATGCATTTAGCTGTATTCTACTTACTGTCTGCATTGTAGTGGTCCTGTCTGTATTGTAGTGGTCCTGTCTGTATTGTAGTGGTCCTGTATTGTAGTGGTCCTGTCTGTATTGTAGTGGTCCTGTCTGTATTGTAGTGGTCCTGTCTGTATTGTAGTGGTCCTGTCTGTCCTTGTAGTGGTCCTGTCTGTATTGTAGTGGTCCTGTCTGTATTGTAGTGGTCCTGTCTGTATTGTAGTGGTCCTGCATTGTAGTGGTCCTGTCTGTATTGTAGTGGTCCTGTCTTTATTCAAGTGGTCCTGTCTGTATTGTAGTGGTCCTGTCTGCATTGTAGTGGTCCTGTCTGTATTGTAGTGGTCCTGTCTGTATTGTAGTGGTCCTGTCTGTATTGTAGTGGTCCTGTCTTGTATTGTAGTGGTCCTGTCTGTATTGTAGTGGTCCTGTCTGTATTGTAGTGGTCCTGTCTGTATTCAAGTGGTCCTGTCTGTATTGTAGTGGTCCTGTCTGTATTGTAGTGGTCCTGTCTGTATTGTAGTGGTCCTGTCTGTATTGTAGTGGTCCTGTCTGTATTGTAGTGGTCCTGTCTGTATTGTAGTGGTCCTGTCTGTATTGTAGTGGTCCTGTCTTTATTCAAGTGGTCCTGTCTGTATTGTAGTGGTCCTGTCTGCATTGTAGTGGTCCTGTCTGTATTGTAGTGGTCCTGTCTGTATTGTAGTGGTCCTGTCTGCATTGTAGTGGTCCTGTCTGTATTGTAGTGGTCCTGTCTGTATTGTAGTGGTCCTGTCTGTATTGTGGTCCTGTCTGTATTGTCCTGTCTGTATTGTAGTGGTCCTGTCTGTATTGTAGTGGTCCTGTCTGTATTGTAGTGGTCCTGTCTGTATTGTAGTGGTCCTGTCTGTATTCTAGTGGTCCTGCCTGCATTGTAGTGGTCCTGCATTGTAGTGGTCCTGCATTGTAGTGGTCCTGCATTGTAGTGGTCCTGTCTGTATTGTAGTGGTCCTGTCTGTATTGTAGTGGTCCTGTCTGCATTGTAGTGGTCCTGTCTGTATTGTAGTGGTCCTGTCTGTATTGTAGTGGTCCTGTCTGTATTGTAGTGCTCCTGTATTGTAGTGGTCCTGTCTGTATTCTAGTGGTTCTGTATTGTAGTGGTCCTGTCTGTCTCAGTTTGAAAGAGCTTGAGACTAGCAACCCCAGATTTACAAGTTCGATCCTCAACGGAGTCACATATGTGTATGTATAACAACTTTACTGTCCAAAATTCCCTTTTAGTCAAGCATGAAAATACCTCTGTATACATATGTATCGTAAAATACAGAATATACATTTTTTGATGGCAAAACAGTTTTGTCGAGTTAGATTAAAAGGTTACTAATGGTTCGTGCTATGTTTGCAAATTCAAACTGTGCTACGAGTTTTGTAACAACTTCCATTTTGACAGTTTTTGCGTTTTTTCCAATAACTCTGAAAACATTTACACTGGAAGAGCCAATTTGCTATTTTACTAAATTCTATGTGTCAACTTCTGAACCAATAAATATAATTTTTTTTATGAAATATGTACATTTTATCACAGTCACTCCACTGTTAACCGTCCCATTGTACAGAACATATGCCTGGTACAGTTGTGTGAAATATACTGAAATAATTGTCACTTTATTTCTTTTTTAATTAAGGATAACCCTTTTTCATAGTACATGACAAAAAAAGGAAAGCCGACAAATTATACTGCAAGAAAATTATTAAATGTGTAGAAAACACATCTTGAAAAAGTTTACACATTAAATCAAAATGGATGAGTTTGAGGAAAACGTACCCATAGAGAGAGAAGGAGGAACTGGGGGGACTCAATAGTCCACATTAATGCAATCCTTTCTACTCTGACCTATTACAAATGTAAAGAACATCATGTATGGAAGCCCATAAGGGACCATATTCAAATGGTAATGCATTTTCTCAAATAATTTATTTGTTTATTCAAATGAAAATGTGACAATTTAAATTTCATTGGAATATTGTCTCAAATAACACTTACATATATACAAAAATTATAAGCCTTTGTGAAATTGCTTTGTAATTTGAATATAGTCCCATATGGACTTCCATATTTGTGTTCCCAAGTTTTACAGGACCAGCATTGGAACCAGACCTCCCTTGACCTGGAGTAGCTCTCCAGACACATCTTCATCAGATGAGTCCTGAATTTTTAAATTGATCCTGTTTTCTTTTTTTGATGCCGTTACAACCGTCCCAGTATCACCAGCCATGTTATAACCTGATGTGAACTAGCCTTACTTGTATCTTGACTCATATAAATTATATTTATTTTTAGCTTACAAAACAATTATTCTATTCTTCTATTTTTCGATTCATATACATTTGATCTCAGCATTGTGTCCAAAAATACATCTGATAGAAGAAGTGAATTATTTACCTCAAAAAGACGCTTTTGATAACATTTTCTGGAAGTTTCAAATGTGGCTCCTTTTTTGTAAGATAGAAGACAATCTAACTGAGCATGTGCAGAGTGGATTGAATCACTCTATCTTGATTATTTTCGGAGAAATTCAAGGTGTTACAACTGTACTCCCGTCTCCCCTGCTAAACTTTTGGAAATTTGACAGTTAGCACGGCTATGGTCTGGTTTCCTGGGGTCTGTACATCGAACTCATACACAGTGAATCAAATAGAAATGACGGACAAGCCGGTTTCATCACCGTTCCAGCTTCGGTATCAATTGACTGGCAGCTCCTTAATCCACGGTAGACAACTGCATAGTGCTATAGCCCGCAGTGAGCTCCACACCGAGCTCCGGGGTATATGGGATAAGATGATGGAGTTGACAGACATGCAGAGAGGCCAGGGAACAGCCATAGCCCCCCGTATGCAGATTATTTATGCAGTTCCAATAGGATTACCACGTAGGTAGATTGTATACTTGTGTCGGCACCTGATTGAATTGTGAACAGACAAGACCACATCCTCTTGCGCCGCCAGGCCGTGGTTGTCGGGCATTATGTTGAACAGGTCGGTTTCTCCTAAACACTGATGTGTTCTCAGTGTTCCGATGTGTTCTCAGTGTTCCGATGTGTTCTCAGTGTTCCGATGTGTTCTCAGTGTTTTCCGATGTGTTCTCAGTGTTCCGATGTGTTCTCAGTGTTCCGATGTGTTCTCACTTCTCAGTGTTCCGATGTGTTCTAAGTGTTCCGATGTGTTCTCAGTCTTCCGATGTGTTCTCAGTGTTCCGATGTGTTCTCAGTGTTCCGATGTGTTCTCAGTGTTCAGATGTGTTCTCAGTGTTCCGATGTGTTCTCAGTGTTCCGATGTGTTTTCAGTGTTCCGATGTGTTCTCAGTGTTCCGATGTGTTCTCAGTGTTCCGATGTGTTCTCAGTGTTCAGATGTGTTCTCAGTGTTCCGATGTGTTCTCAGTGTTCAGATGTGTTGTCAGTGTTCAGGTGTGTTCTCAGTGTTCCAAAGTGTTCTCAGGGTTCCGATTTGGAATCTCAGTGTTTAATGTTTGTTTTACGTTTTTTCCCGCCATACTACGCATTTTCTCTTGGTATTGTTCGTAGCCGAACAAGGGAGGTGTTTTTCATTCAAGGCTCTCAGTGATTTGATTTCAAAAGGATAATTGTGCTTGAATTCTGAAAAAGGTCGCTTTCTAATGAGATCTAGATGCACGCAAATGTTACACAATCGGGGAAAGAATGCTATTTTCCATATGGCATTAGAAATACGACACAAAATGTACTATAATATGCTACCCACACTTTGACCTGCTGTGTCCATTCTGTGGATGGCATTATTTTAGTTAAAACAACCCAATTAACACATACAGACAGCCCTGTGCTAGAAGCTTCTATCCTTTCCTTCCTGTAGTGAAACAAGCAGAGGTTCCATATGCTTCTCCTCTGGATTTAAGCCTATTTTTCTGAAATTCCTCTTTGGATTTGTGAGCGGCACAGGCGTAGTTGTGAGCTTGTCGCCCCCACACCCCCTTCTCCCCCCTCTGTTTTCCCTCTCTCTTCTTCTCTGCCCTCCCCTTCTCCCTCCTCTTGTCCCCTCCTCCCTGGCCCCGTCCTTATCCGCTTTCCCCCACACGGGCGAGCGCACACACACATTCACACACTCACCCTCCCCGCCCACTCCTCCTCTCTCAGGCTACTGTGCAGATGTTTTGGATATTACAGAAGGGGAAAGGTTCCCGTTGCCAACGGCCGTATCCCCCATGGCGTCTCCATGGCTTACTCGTGGCACAGTGGGCACAGACATTGGCACAACATTGACCCGACACAGAAGCCCCACCAAGTCCCATAAACCAAGCCCACAAAGGGTTCACGTCCGGGGTTGCCGTTTACTTCTAATGGGGCGACCAGGGCAGAGCTTGCAGGTGATGTGTGCCCTCTTCAGTGTTGTCTAGGAATTGAAACTTCATTCAGCACCGAATTGTAACAAATTCCGGGTGAGCGTTCGACTGTGATCTGAACCTAGATTTGTGCAAGTGTGCCTGTCAGAGTACCTAAGCAGTCACATCGAGTCTCAATCCTCTCAAACAGGTTGCTAGGGGATGAGCTAAGGCGGTGGCAAGAGGATGCGCCTATTTATTTCATTGACCTTAATTTGCCAAGATAAGTTGATTGAAAATACACAACAATACAACATAACGTAACAACCTTGGGATGAACGGAGGAGATTCTGTAGGTGCTGAACTCTCATGTCTATTTGAAAGTCAGTAACTAGCTCTAGCTGGGTTTATATTTATGCCTTCAGAATACAGAGAGAGGTATTGCGATGGGAATATTTAATCAGGCATGCTCGACGTGAGACCGAACCTCACGTTTGAAAGACCCCCAACAACCTGTATTTGTTCCCATTCGACGTCTCCCGAACATGGTAACAATTCTCTGCGTATTTGGACACAAACGCATGCTAGAAACCTACACATGCAACTGTACAGTACATATATAGATGTGCATCATCTATCAGATGAGCTTACGCAGGGTGACTTACAGTATGTTCAGTGTGAGATACTGTAGCTGGGTTTGACAACTATGTTACGGTAAAATGAGGTGCACTTGTTAAGTTGTCAGCAGTCATGGCACTATTCTGTGACACCAGGACAAACCACAACCATACCTAAAGCAAGTCCTAGTACTCCTATAATTCTAACCTTCATAAAATCCAATCCTTCCCTCCTTGCTGGTCCGAAGACCGTTAATTGAGGAACGCGATCAAAGTCGTCGCTCCCGTCGCCCGTGAACTTTCCACCCCCTGAATGTAATGCATTTGTATGATAAAATGCAACAAGCAGTTAGAATTAACGGTCGGATATTGAAGTTGACCCTTTAAATCAGGCACATGACAGCCCTGAGACATCGTTCACCGGGTCTTTGAGGTGCCAGTAGAAATCTGCATCATACTGAACCGACCGGTCTGCTGCAGCTGCTAAGGCGGGTTCCTAACAGTACCCAGGTGTGGCATGGGAATGGATAGATGCTTGAATAGGAGCCAACAGCTTCCAGAAATCCACATCGAAATCAATGCATGGACCGAGGCACTGGACAAATTGCTCTCCAGCCAGAGCTTGATTCTCAATGGATTCCATCATGGATGGATGTGAAGCTGGGGTTATTTTGTGTGGGTTCTGCGAAGCACCATATCCCCTATATAGTGCACTATGTCTGCACCACAGCTCCGGTTAAAAGTAGTGCATTATAAATGGAATAGGGTGTCGTTTGGGATACGGAGCAGCGTTCTCTGGCTTCTCTGGGCTGATTTCCATTCTCCTTTGACCAGCTTTTCTCCGAAACTCCGACGTGTGAAAAGTGCAACAAACTTAGGAGTTTCTTTTGGCTTTCCTGGTTTTGTAACGAGCTGCTGTATCAGCCCGAATGTGCCTCTTTATAAAAAGACCTCCCACAGAATATGAATACCAGCAAAAATGCAAATGTGCTAAACAAAAAATGTATTATTCTGCATATGCTCGGGAAACAAAAGGCTTCGGAAAACTGAGAGGAAAAAATAAGCGAAAAACGACGTTCCCCTCCTCTTGCTGAAAAAAGGGCGATAGAGAGAGAGAGAGAGAGAGAGAGAGAGAGAGAAAAGGACAGAGAAAAAAGAGACAAGATTCCCGGGCCCTGGATTTTCGCAATGGCATCCTGTGTTCTTCTTGGATGTGTCGTTGCCATGGCAACTGTAACTTGGTGACCTCGTTATTTCTGCCTAATCCAGCGCTGAAATTATGGTTGCTCCACCCTTTTGCCTGGCTGGCCTGATAACATAATCATTGGAAATGAGGAAGGGGAGGAGGAGGAGGGAAAAAAATAGAAAATGCAGCAAAACATTTGTCCCGACAGTGACTGAGCTACATGCCACGCAATTTAGAACACATAGAAATCACGTCATGACAACATTCAATCCCTTCACGAAACAACGCTATAGTTAAACAATTCTTATACCATTTCAGCCTCAATGTTGTACTGTATGACGAATGTGGGGTATGCTTTATGACGACGTGTTAACAAATTGTAAATAGATCAAAACCCCTAACCAATTTATGGTAATATACATCATGAATAAAGTTTGATGATGACTAAGCTAAACATGCAATTTGTTTTATAATGAGTTGCGCCTAAAGCGGTATGATTTAAAGTTGCCAAGTTTGCCATAGATCTTAACTTGTCATTACAAATAATGATGACAGACACACATATACACACATATGAACACGACACGCACACACTTGAATTATTGATCCGGACGTTTTGATTAGATTCAATGATCGAATACGGCACTAGGAGCATTTTCAAAAATGTATGGTCTTTTGAAATAAACATGGACGCCAGATATAAAATCCTCTGTCATGCCTTTTTAATAATTCAACCAATTTACATATCATTATTGACAGATCTCATTATTCCTGACTGAGACACACTTACATATTCAAAACGATCATTAGTTGGTTATTTTGTTGCATAAATTAACATGAATAATGAAGAGCGGGGCCCTTAAAAGTCCTGATTTGAGGAAATGAATCCAGTTGTAGGACGTGTGGGTACATCTTTAAAAATGTTGCCCCCTTAATTACAAAATAGCTTTTAAGGCAACGTTAAGATGATAAAAAAAGAAAGTCAAGATTTTCTTTTCAGCTCGTCTTTGACACAGAAAAGCAAATCGTTTTGTAGTTCTGTATTAGATCCTGTTTCACACATGTCGCCCCATCCATTATTTGTAAAAAAAAACAACGACACATTTAACCATTTTTTATAAAAAATGACCTGCATTAAAATAAAACTCCTTAACTTGCACCCCCTTCCTCCAACCATACACACGGTCTGTGTGATTTCATGGAGAGCTAAATGAGAAACATATGTTAGGGTTTTTGTTTGTGTGTGTGTGTGGGTGTGTATGTGTGTGTGTGTGTGCGCACATAGACGTGTATGTGCGCTAGAGGGTGTGTGTATATTCATGTTTGTGTGTGTATATGTCTGTGCTTATCAGAAAAGTTCTGCTTTCAAACTGAGGAATACGAGCTCTTAGACAGCAAACGAAGTCCACTCGACCCAAACAAAATACATCAATCAATCCAACCCATGGCCAAGCACTTGGATGAACTTGTGGGGCCCAAGCAAACTCACTCCCAAAAGGCTTATGTTGAGTCCAATGCTGTAGCAACTAGCCAGTCTGAATCCGGTCAGAGCAGCATCACTCCCCAAAACCCCCCCCCCCCCCCCGTCACACACACACACACACACACACACATGACCTGGATTTTGCTGGATTGGAAATCAGTCATAGCACTTTCAGCGAGTGTGCAAGACTATCCGTGTCCCAAATCCCCCTCCTTATTCTCCATATGCAGCCACACCGTTACACTGAGCAGGTCCTGGACTAAAATACAGTAGGGCTTTACATAAAAAAATACTAAACCACAGCCAAAATGGCTGTATTGTCTTGCTTTTTTGGTAGAACAAAATTGTGGTTGTCAGGATATGAAAACTAGTAAATGTAGTGGACTTGTTGAAAAGTATTTAGGGTTTTGAAACTCAAAAACGTTTTTTTATAGAAGCACAGACGGAGCCAGACATTGATAATTACCTAATAGTTACTTTAATTTGGGTATGGAGTCAGCTAAATGTCAAGCCATTAGGAGATGGTGCCTGACCTTTTTTGAATTTGTACATTTACGAGACACTTATACTAAATTACTTTTGCTACTGGTTTTTTTTCTCATTTTCATACTAGTTTTTAACTTTATCCCCTTTAGAAATTGAACATTGGCATTGTAGGCGCCATGTTATACCAACTGAGCTAAAGGACAGCCTAGTGACTGGTTATATGTAAAGTAGAAAGATTGTTTGGCTGGGGATTAATGGATTAGATAGGGTAGACCAAATATGGTAATGTTTATTTGGGGCCTCTACTGCTTGAACAAATCAAGAGATAGAGACTGTTGCTTTTTTGTAAATGTATTAATTATCATTGATAAACAAAATTAAAATGGGAATAGCTTAAATGACTGGTTTCTGTAAAATAGCCAAGACCTTTCTTTTACTTAATGTGACCATTGGAGAAATATCTAGTGCAGATTTTATTGTATTCTAACCTATATTTCACAGCAATCATAGAACAGATGTTGAATAGCTGTAAGATTGCCGGATTGTCAGGTGACATTGCCACTTAGCACCACCCCTTCCCTACTCCCACCAATCACCAGCTGAGCATTGTCAATTAAGCCCTTGACCCCGCCTCCTGCTCATATCGTCTCTAATGTCTTGCGTCCTTCCTCATTTCCCCCTCAGCTGGACAAGGAAATGTGCGAAGAACTAACAACCTTAATTGTCCAAACTGTGTCTAAAGTTTTGGGAAACAAATGAAGCACTGCATTGGGTGAACAGATTGCAGTGACAGCGATTACAGTCCAATTTCTAATTCAATTTCAAAATCAAATGTGACTCTTTTTGATTGAATAATTATCAGAAAAAAGTGCTGCCTAGCGACATCTTCTGCTAGAATGCCTCACATCTCCCAACGAGATATATGTTTTAATTGGTTTGGCTCGTGACAGGCAAAGCAAAATAAATAAATAAAATTGACCCAAGCATTAGGAAGATTAAATCTCACATGTCATTCCTACTTTCAATTCTTTCCATAACATTGCATCATGTTTCTACACGTTTTACAGCTTGTTGACAGGCTCTGTCATCAACAAGGAACGCGCGCGACCTCACATTCAACTGAAATATAACAACATCTGCTAATATGACGCGTGGCGTCGACGTTACAGCTTATGATAAATGCGTTCAACCCTTATCCAGGCACAATCTGTGAATAAGACAGGTGTCATGTGAATATATAACAAATAAGCCAAAGGGACAAATGTTGAGCTGCTATCCATGTTTGTGTGTCTGCACATCAGAGGTACCTCTATATCAAACAATGCATTGCTTATTACTGCTGGGCATTTCATTGGCTATAGTGTAATGTCTAGTCCACAGATACACCCTAAAGGAAAGATTAGCAGCTGAATACATCATCGGTGCGGTTGGTTTCGTATCGATATTCTTCTTGCAAACATACTGGTCCCAACTAGTTAAGCTCTACAACACCTTTTCACTTGAGGAAACGGGAATTAGTCGAGATATTCAACGAATAGTCGGTATTCGCCCTGCACTTTGTCTACTGACCAGACGTCCAGTTAAGCATGCATAAATTAATACTAATTAGGTTGTCTTATCTAAAACGTCACTGCACTTAAAACCATTTAAGGACCCTAAAAAGGATGTTTGCACGATATCATTACAAGTAATGTACGTATTCATTCTGTCGATTTCAGCTGAGATGTCGCTAGTTTGGCATGCTGTCAGATGAGTATCTCATCGCAGGCAGATGTGAATACCACCCCCCCCCCCCGACCACATGCGTCCATACGAGCCAAGGTTTTCGGTTCTCAGAGGTATCGGAGGGCTCTCCTCCAATGCAGGTCATTTCATCCCGTATAGCCGACTAACCACTACCATCTGTGCTCACGTTACGTCCATCCCCTGCCAACCGCACTCCTCCTCATGTCTAAATGGCTTCCACATGGCGCCCTGCCATCTCAGACGTACCCCCGGCCACACCCCCGCCCCTCACCCCAGAACAGCAACAGCACAAGGGTGAGGGGGTGATGGGGGCGAGGCTGGGAGGGGTCCGTTTGATCAGGAGATCCATCTCCAGGCGTTCATTTGAGGCCTGGACAGGAGCGGCCCTCAGACAGTGAATCACTTTGGGGTACAGAGGATCGCTGATGACACATCGGGAAGAGGAACCCGAAAACCAACTGCCTGGTGTCATTATAACACAAATGAAATAACAGGAACAATAGCAATTCAACGCTTATAACATTTGTATATAAAAAGAAGCATCTAGATAAAAGACACAAGACATAAAATGGAAATAATTAGACAGGCCCACTGATGCAAGGAACTCAGTGAACTGCAAGGCAGTCAACAAGAAGTACAGCTATCAACAGGAAGCCTTACTACTAGGAACTGTGTTAAACCTATTATAAAGGGGTGTTTGGTTCCTTCAGGTGCTTCTGGAGGGCTTTCCAGAGGTGGGGATGTGGGGACGATCAAGTTGAAAGCCTGATCCCCAAGGAAGGAGCTTGATCCAGGGGATGTGGAGGAGCAGACTCTCTCTCTTGTCCTGAGAGTGCAGACGGAGCAATCAGATCAGCTGTGTCTCTGATACGAGGGGTCATAGCAGTGAAGCACACCGGAAAAGTCACTGGGAGGGTTTTGAATTTGATCCCGAATGAGCGCAGAAGACAGAAATGTCAGGGTTGTGGCGGCAGAGGAGGGAGTGACTGTGGTTTCCAAAAACACTTATTGGAATCCTAGCAGCGCTGTTCTGATATCGTTTGAGCTTCCGGAGACTTAGAACAAAGCTTCAGCTGAACAGGGTATCGCAGTTGTCCGCGTTTGTGTAGATAATGGCATGGATGACCTACTCTGTGTCAAACTGACAGTAGAGTTGACAGTAGAGTACAGTTTGTTTGCACACAAGATGGTCTATCTTTCATGACAGCCATGTAAAAAAGTCATAGTGCAATCCACACCCAGATACACATATCAATTTGATTATTTAATATTGTATGTACAGAACTGCTGATTTTGATTCCTTGCTGACATGACCAAGTGAGAGCCATAACAACCAAAAAAATCTGAATTACGCATTTCAAATAAGTTATAAATCGGTTTGCATTTTACTGAAATAAGTAGCTGATCCCCTGTCGATAGGATGTCAGAGACAAGATTGTAGACCTACACAAAGCAGGAATGGGCTACAAGACCATCGCCAAGCAGTTTAGTGAGAAGGTGACAAGAGTTGGTGAGATTATTCGCAAATGGAAGAAACACAAAACAACTGTCCCTCTCCCTCGGTCTGGGGCTCCATGCAAGATCTCACCTTGTGAAGTTTCAATGATCGTGAGAACTGTGAGGAACCAGAACTACACTGGAGGATCCTGTCAATGATCTCAAGGCTGCTGGGACCATAGTGAGCAAGAAAACAATTGGCTGTGGAGAACTGAAATCCTGCAGGGCCCTCAAGGTTCCCCTGCTCAAGAAAGCAGATGTAGAGGCCTGTCAGAAGTTTCCCAATGAACATCTGAATAATTCAAAGGAGTACTAGGTGAAAGTGTTGAGGTCAGATGAGACCGAAATCAAGCTATTTGGCCTCAACTCAACTTGCCTTTTTACAAGGAGGAAGAATGCTGCCTATGACCCCAAGAACACCTTCCCCACCGTCGCCACAGTCAAACATAGAGGTGGAAACATTATGCTTTTTGAGGTGTTTTTCTGATAAGGAAACAGGACAACTTCACTGCATCAAAGGGCCGATGGACGGGCCCATGTACCGTTAAATCTTAGATGAGAACCTCCTTCCCTCAGCCAAGACATTGATAATGGGTCGTGGATGGGTACTCCAGCATGATAATGACCCAAAACACACACCAAGGCAACCAAGGAGTGGCTCAAGAAGAAGCACATTAGGGTCCTGGAGTGACCTAGCCAGTCTCTACACCATAATCCCATAGAAAATCTGTGGACAGAGCTGTAGGTTTCAGTTGGCAAACATCAGCCTTGAAACCTTAATGACTTGGAGAGGATCTGCAAAGAGTAGTGGAACAAAATCCCTCTGAGATGTGTGCAAACCTGGTGGCCAACTACAAGAAACGCCTGATCTCTGTGATTTGCCACCAAGTACTAAGTCATGTTTTGCAAAAGGGGTCTAATACTAGTAAAATGCAAATCAATTTATTGTCACGCCCGGATCTGTCTCACCTGGCATGTCATTGTCTCCACCCCTTTCCACCAGGTGTTCCCTATGTGCTAATTATTCCCTGGGCTTTGTATGTCTGTGTTTCCTGTTTCCTGTTGCCAGAACGTTTGTTTAGTCACTCGTTTCCAGCGTTACCCTGTTCTGTGCTACTTGTTCTGATCCTCAGTTCCCAGTGTTGACCGTTTCCGTTCCTGACCACAGCATATATAATATAGAGATTTTCAGTCCACTTGTCGATGACGCTGGAGAGAATATTAGGCAACTGAATTCATGAACCTCACCTCACGCACTAGTGATGTGAAGAACCCACCTGGTGACGCTTAGTGACCAATTAGGGCAAAACGCTTACCGCACATGGGCGTAGCGTCAGAAAGGTGCGGATCGAAAAGGTCTCACTGACGCGACTGGAACAGAATCACAGACGTTTTATTTGCCGAATGCACATTCCCTGTTCCCCGTACCGGCGTAGACAAATTGGCGAACATCAATTCAACCGGTTCACTATGACGGATGTACTTTTATGGCCCCTCCACTCTAAATAACACAAACAATAACCCATATATATTACTCTGGTTCCGTCAGCACGCAGTTAATATCTTCGTCCCGTCGCCTCAGCAGCAATATGTGTGTGAATGCAAATAAGCACCTAGGCCAATTATTAGGCCTTAGGTTTAAACTCTGCCATTTCTCATAGCGAGCTGTGGGTTGTAAGGCTTAAGGCCCGGATGATGACAAACAGTCTGTAATAAATCACCGGGCTTGGAATTAATAGAAGAGAACAAAGGTGGTGTTCGCCTGCGCTGATATATACTTATGCAGGGTGGCGGGGCCAATTCATCTGGATGCGTCGCACGAGGGCCCCCGGGCACCGTCAACATGTCCCCCCCCCCACACCCGCCCGCATACATTAGCTCCTGGTGTCGTAGAGTGATTGCCCATGGGAATACACGATCGTTGTTTATCACAGGGAGCATTTCGCCTGATCAAAGATAGCTGATAATCCATGTTGTTCTCATTGTCAACAAGCTATCTTGACAGAATGCTATCTGCTCGTGGTTAACGTGTAATCTAGTGTATAGCTGTGGGGAAACGCTGCCGTGACTCAACGTTCAGCTAGAACGAAGGTGTTCAATGATGGCGGCACCCGTACTGTTACTGCATTCGCTTTGACATTTTCTTTATGACTACATTACCCTGATTGCTGTTGCGAATTATTGAATACATTGTGGTTTAAAAATAAGAAGTAGATTGTGATAAAAAGTGGTGTTATTTCTAACATGTAGCGTACATCCTTTCCGACTGTCGTACTTATTTGGAATTATATTCACTGTTCAGAGCTTTTTCCAGCAACCTCACCTTGTCGATTCCTATAAAATGTAAAAAATTATGTTTTGTTTACGACCCAGACAGGTGTCAACAAATCTAGATGAGGAGTCCAGGCTTTGGCTGGGCCTTAAGGTATTTTAGAAACGTGTCCCCAAGCCACTCCAGATATGGCAAAGCTGCGTTTTTTCGATCGTTGTAATGATGAAAAGTTGATGTCTGTATTTTGCATCTTTCATTATTTTAATCATGTCTCCCCCCGAGTCCCTGTCTCCCCCGAGTCCCTGTCTCCCCCGAGTCCCTGTCTCCCCCGAGTCCCTGTCTCCCCCGAGTCCCTGTCTCCCCCGAGTCCCTGTCTCCCCCGAGTCCCTGTCTCCCAGTCCCTGTCTCCCAGTCCCTGTCTCCCAGTCCTTATCACTGACAGGATTCCCAACTGCACGATTCTCCCACCACTGTGCTTCACCATTGGAATAGTATTTGCCACGGGATGTGCAGTATCTCATTATCACCAGATGTGGTGCTAATAGCTTGATTATATTCTCACCATACCAGAGTCTTTTGAATGACACTTTCAGATGTCATGTCATATGTCTTTTACTCCAGAGTGGCTTCGAGCTGGCCACTACCAAATAATCCTAATGTAACGCAGTAGAGATGGTTGTCCTTCTGACAGGTTGTTTTTATTTTTTTATTTAACCTTTCTTTAACCAGGTAGGCCGATTGAGAACAAATTCTCATTTCCAACGGCGACCTGGCCAAGACAAGGCGAAAAAATGTGCAGGACAACATATAGTTACACAGAATACACAAACACAGGAGTGCAAATAGCAGTGGGACACAGTAAGGAATACAGCTTCAAGATTAAACAGGATGAGGTATATGAAATACAGTTGAGCAGCATAGATACAGTGATAAATAAATATAAAAAATAAAATAAAAAAATAAATACAATGAGTATCTTAACACGGAATGTAAAAGGATTAAAGTGTGCCTAGCAGGTATACAGAATAAAGTGTCTCTAGCAGGTTGGTCGATAGAGTGCATGGGAGTAAAGGAAATGAGGTTATGGGAAAGATCAATTGGGCATTTCTGAGCACAAAGAGTGGTTCAACAGTGTACACAGATATGACAGCAGTACAGGTGCAAATAGGGCATGGCAAAGTGAGAAGGGGGTTGTGGGCCGTTAGCAGGTACAGAGATCTAACAGGTGCTCAGCCAGGAGCCGTTTGAAGGCAGCTGGTGAGATAAGGGTTTCGAGTTTTAGGGATTTTTGTAAATCGTTCCAGTCATTGAAGGCTGCGAACTGGAAGGATTGGCGGCCGAATGTTGTGTAGGCTTTCGGGGTCACTAAAGCAATATACCTACTTGAGCGTAGACTGCGGGTGGGTAGCGCAATGGTAACTAGACAACTTAAGTACAGTGGGACTTTGCCAAGCAGAGACTTGTAAATAAGTTGGTACCAATGCGTTAAACGCCAAGTAGTTAGTGACGGCCAGCCGACTAATGCATAAAGCTTGCAGTGGTGGGTGTTGTAAGGGGCATTTGTAACAAAACGTATGACGCTATGGTAGATCACGTCATTTTCAGCAGAGAGTTTGAGGCTGTTCTATAGATGACATCGCCAAAGTCGAACATTGGGATGATAGTCATTTTCGCCAAGGCAAGTTTGGCAGCCTGAGTGAAGGAAGCCCTGTTGCGGAAGAGGAAGCCGATTCTGGATTTAATTTTAGATTTCAGTTTATTAATGTGCGGTTGGAAGGAGAGAGAGCTGTCTAGCAACACACCTAGATATTTATATGTATCAACATATTCAAGTTCAGACCCATCCAGCGTGGTGATGTTCGGTAGGCGGGCGGGTGTGGGCAGAGATCGGTTGAACAGCATACACTTAGTTTTACTGGAGTTTAATAATAACTTTAGGCTACGGAAGAAGTGCTGAATGGCATTAAAACTCTCTTGTAGGTTTGAGAGCACTGTGTCTAACGAAGGGCCTGCTGTGTACAGGATTGTATCGTCTGCATAGAGATGAATCTGGGAGTCTCCAGCAGCGAGAGCCACATCGTTGATGTAGAGTGAGAAAAGAGTCGGCCCGAGAATCGAGCCCTGCGGCACCCCTGTGGCGACAGCCCTGGGTTCCGACAGTAGGCCCTCTGACTTAACACGCTGGACTCGGTCTGAGAGATAGTTACCAGGCAAGGCAGTCGCGAGAGAAACCCAGGCTATTGAGTCGGCTGATGAGAACACGATGGTTTACTGAGTCAAATGCCTTGGACAGGTCGATGTAGACCGCTGCACAGTAATGCTTTTTGTCAATGTCATTCAGGACCTTTACGGTAGCCGTAGTGCAGCCATGACCAGCACGAAAACCAGATTGCAAAGCGGAAAGGACATGATGGGATTCAAGATGGTTTCAAAGACTTTGGAAAGACAGGGTAGGATAGATATAGGTCTGTAACAATTGGGGTCAAGGGAGTCTCCCCGTTTGAACAGGGGAATGACTGCAGCAGATTTCCAATCTCTCGGGATTTCCGAAGATGAGAGAGAAAGGTTTAACAGACTGGTGATGGGTGCAGCCATAATGTTGGCAGATAATTTTAGAAAGGAAGGGTCCAGATTATCAAGCCCAGCTGATTTATATGGGTCCAGCTTTTGCAACTCTTTAAGCACATCGGCTGTCTGGATAAGGGTGAAGGAGAAGAGTGGGGAGAGGCTTGTGCATGTGGCTGGTGGAGGTGTAGAGCAGTTAGCTTGGGTGAGTGTATTTAGTTGAAAAGCATGGCCGGCTTCAGCAAAATGCTTATTAAGGTTCTCTAAAATCTTGGTCTTATCAGTGGTTACAGTAGTACCTGATTTTAGGGCCGTAGGAAGCTGAGAGGAGGTGATCTTGTTCTCCAGTGACTTAACAGTGTCCCAAAACTTTTTGGAATTGGTCTGACAGGATGCAAATTTTTGTTTGAAGTAGCAGGCCTTAGCTTCCCTAACAACCTGGGTGTACCGGTTTCTGGCTTCTTTGAAGAGTTGCATATCACGAGGCTTGTTTGATGCTAATGCGACACGCCACAATGTGTTTTTCTGTTGGTTAAGTGAGGTCAGTTCAGTGGTGAACCAGGGGCTGTATCGGTCTTTTGTTTTGAACTTTTTAAATGGGGCATGCTTATTTAGGACAGAGAGGAATTCACTTTTGATGAACAGCCAAGCGTCCTCTACGGATGGGATGAGATTAATGTTCTCCCAAGGTATAGAGTTCAGTTCGTTTAGAAAGGCCTGTTCGCAGAAGTGTTCTAGACAGCGCCTGACGGTGATAAGAGGTGGTCGTTTAACCCCGGTCCCATTACGGACGCAGGCAATAAGGCAGTGATCACTGAGATCCTGGTTATAAACAGGTATATGTACAGGGCAAGTTGGTCAGGGCAACGTCTATGAGGGTCCCCTTGGTTTCTGATTTAAGATTGAACCTGGTAGGTTCATTTATAATCTGTGTGAGGTTGAGTGCATCAAACTTAGAGATTAAGGTGACTGGGGGGTTAAGCATATCCCAGTTTAAGTCACCAAGCAGTATGAACTCAGAGGAAAGATGGGGGGAAATCAGTTCACAAATGGAGTCAAGGGCACAGCACGGGGCTGAGGGGGGTCTGTAACAGGCAGCAACAGTAATAGCCTTGTTTCTGGATAGATAAATTTTTAGGACTAGAAGCTCAAACTGTTTGGGGACAGACCTAGACAGGATGACGGAGATCTGTAGTTTGTCACGGCAGTAGATTGCTACTCCACCGCCCTTAGTTGTGCGGTCTTGGCGGAAGATGTTATAGTTGGGAATAGTTATTTCTGAGTTATTTACAGACTTCCTAAGACAGGATTCTGACACAGCTAAGATGTCAGGGTTGGCTGAGTGTGCCAGAGCTGTAAGTAAGTCTAGTTTAGGGAGTAGACTTCGGATGTTAATATGCATGAACCCAAGATTTTTACAAATGCAAAAGTCAGTGAAAGTGATCACCTGAGGCTTGGGGATGGCACTAGAGGTTACAGGGCCAGGGTTGAGCTCTACATCTCCAGATGAGCAGAAGAGGAGTAAGATAAGTGTGTAACACATGGCTTTAAGAACAGGTCGTTTGGAGCGGTCATAGTACATTAAATGCAGTGCTGTATGGGCAGCTAGGGAAATCACAGTATTTGTTTTAGGCGGAGGTAGACCTAAATATGAAGTAATAAAGAAGGAGGTTGCATCTCTGGACAGATAAGATATGCCAGAGGTGCCTGACTCAGTAGGCAGTGAGGAGATGGAGTTATCAGAAATGTAGAGGGGGGGTTGGGGAATCTACATGGAAGTAGGGCGGTGATGGTAAGCAAAAACAACAAATAACACAACATATTTCAATATAAAGTGAAGCAGATAGAACGCAGCTAGGTAGGCTAAGACTGAGCAAGGCAGTAATGTAAGTTGGGCCCTAGCTAACAGTCAATACACAGTACCGTGCTGGATGATGTTGTTTTTGTCTTCAGGCTAGCCGGTGAGTGCTAAACCCCCAGCGGCGCGGCAGTATTACCTAGTAGCAGCTGACTAGCAGGCTACCTGGAAGTCCGGTGATGAATGCAGTACAAATGTCCAGAGAAAGTTCAGTGTGTCCGAAAGTTCAATAGAGCAGTAGAAGAGAGTCCTGCAATCGCTGTGCTGACGGTGCGGAGCCAACGATAGCAGGAGGAGAGACTATAGTCCGGGTCCGGAACAAAGCCGGCGCTAGCTAGCCGTAGCTCGTTAGCTCGGAGGCTCGTTAGCCGGATCCGTTCCAGGTAGTTGGCTGTGTCTGCGATGAACCGGCGGTGCGCGGTATCCAATGTCCAGAGAGAGAGATCCGGTGGTACGGTGAAGAGGTCCGGTTGTATTGTATGGTCCGAGAGAGCAGTGGAAAGACTTGAGGCCGCCGGGCTGGTGGTGTGCTGCGGTGGAGAAGCTATCCGGCTGGCTCAGACAATACGTGTAGGCCGCGTCAAGCGGCGTCGGTTCGGCGTCAAGCGGCGTTGAGTTGTTATCTCTGCGGAGAAACTCTTAGGCTCTGTTAAAGTGTGAATTGAGTTCTTATTCACCTCTCTGACCAAGGGCCTTCTTGTCTAGTTAGTTTGCCTTGATGATTCCAAACACATATATTTTATTTAATAATTCTATAAATACATATTCCCGGATCTATTCCTAGTTTAATCTCGGAGGTCTGATTGTTGCTGCCTGGTCTGAATAACCTTGATTCCTGTTCCGACATGCGGACGGTTTCGTCAGAATTTGGCAAAATCCGGATTAATTAATCCCGTTCTGGTGCAGTCTGGTGGTGGTGTAATGGTGTGAGGAATGTTTTTGGCACATAATATACCTCTTAAGAAGTAACAACACACTCAGTGCTCACGTTATTTACAGTGATCTATCATAGTATTCTTTTTGACAATATTAAAATCCTCAAATAATTTGTTTGTCTGTGTTTTATAAATCCATTTCACATCGTCAAATCGGCCACTATATTCTATGTGCAAACGTATCAATCCCAGATCCCTTTTTCTATACTGAATACAGAAAAAAGTATATTTTTAGTTTAGATAATATGCCTCTAAAGCAGGTTGTGCGTTTTCACTCTCTCCCTGCTTTCAGACAGATGCTTTTCGGGTAATGGGAAAACTCACTGGGATTGTATTATGACACATTGGTGTCGTTAGCCATATGTTGTCAACGGGTCGCACGGTGCACTGGGGGTAACATTTGCTTAGCAACCATGTGACGCAGTCCGACAACCCGAGTGGCTTAGTCTTATTGTGTTGTGCCGCTAAGATAAAATAGTACCTAACCAGCCAGAGACGGTCTGGAGAGGGCTGTGGTGTGTGTCGAGTAGGAAACGTGTGTCATGCTAATTATTTTATAACATTATGTTGCTTCCAAACTTATAACTCTGAAATGCAAAAGGAAATAAGCAAGTATGTAAATAATTGACATGGTTTTATTATAGTATACGATTTTGAAGTGTGTTAACGCCTTATGGCAATGTCCTTCGGAAATACCAGCCATATTTTTCTGTGGCACGGATCAACCAAGGTGCTGGAGACATTCCTTAAGGATTTTCCTCCATGTTGACTCGATAGCATCATGCAGTTCCTTCAGATGTCTCTGGCCACACAATCATACTGTGAACCTCCATGTTTCACATCATCCCAAAGGCATCTATAGGATTGAGATCTGGAGACTTTGCAGTACATTGGAAAAGTCACTGTGACGTTTGTGGTACCTGATGATGCATTCTTTGTGACATGGCGTATTGTCAGGCTTGAAGAATCAATTTTCAAACATCCATAAAGAGATAGTGATGACCAGCAAGAAATGCAGAGGTTCGTTGTGGCATTCAAATGAGATATGATTCTGTCTGGGTTTATAACACTGCAATAACAAATCCATCACAGATTAGACTTTAAAAACGAGGCTGTCTATCGTCCAGCTCTGTCCAGTTCTGTGTCTCTGGTGACTCCTTGTGGTAGCATGTCTGTAAAGCCCTGGTGTTCTCCATAGATGCACAAGGTTCAGACCAGATACAGAACCATAAATGCACAAGGTACAGAACAGACACACTTCCATAGATGCACAAGGTTCAGACCAGACACACAACCATAGATGCACAAGGTTCAGACCAGATACACTTCCATAGATGCACAAGGTTCAGACCAGATACAGAACCATAAATGCACAAGGTACAGACCAGACACACTTCATAGATGCACAAGGTTCAGACCAGATACACTTCCATAGATGGACAAGGTTCAGACCAGACACACTTCCATAGATCCACAAGGTTCAGACCAGACACACTTCCATAGATGCACCAGGTTCAGACCAGATACACTTCCATAGATGCACAAGGTTCAGACCAGACACACTTCCATAGATCCACAAGGTTCAGACCAGACACACTTCCATAGATGCACCAGGTTCAGACCAGATACACTTCCATAGATGCACAAGGTTCAGACCAGACACACTTCCATAGATCCACAAGGTTCAGACCAGACACACTTCCATAGATGCACCAGGTTCAGACCAGATACACTTCCATAGATGCACAAGGTTCAGACCAGACACACTTCCATAGATCCACAAGGTTCAGACCAGATACACAACCATAGATCCACAAGGCACAGACCAGACACACTTCCATAGATGCACAAGGTTCAGACCAGAAACACTTCCATAGATACACAAGGTTCAGACCAGACACACTTCCATAGATCCACAAGGTTCAGACCAGATACACAACCATAGATCCACAAGGTACAGACCAGACACACTTCCATAGATGCACAAGGTTCAGACCAGAAACACTTCCATAGATACACAAGGTTCAGACCAGACACACTTCCATAGATGCACAAGGTTCAGACCAGACACAGAACAATAGATCCACACGGTGCAGACCAGACACACTTCCATAGATGCACCAGGTTCAGACCAGACACACTTCCATAGATGCACAAGGTTCAGACCAGATACACAACCATAGATCCACAAGGTACAGACCAGACACACTTCCATAGATGCACAAGGTTCAGACCAGACACACTTCCATATTCAACGTTTGCCCGGGGATTAACCTAACTGCAAGACTACACTAAAACGTTAACGAATATGTACCATCATTTGTGTACCATCATTTATGTGTACCATCATTTATGTGTACCATCATTTATGTGTACCATCATTTATGTGTACCATCATTTATGTGTACC
The DNA here is from genome assembly GCA_029465975.1 of Dallia pectoralis. Lineage (NCBI taxonomy): Eukaryota > Metazoa > Chordata > Actinopteri > Esociformes > Umbridae > Dallia > Dallia pectoralis. The sequence continues at coordinate 8,553,855 of CM055729.1, read as the reverse complement.
ATCATTTATGTGTACCATCATTTATGTGTACCATCATTTATGTGTACCATCATTTATGTGTACCATCATTTATGTGTAGCATCATTTATTTGTACCATCATTTATGTGTAGCATCATTTATGTGTAGCATCATTTATGTGTACCATCACAGTAAAACATTGTTTTTCAGGATGCTAGAAATTGAGCCTGGTGAGATGAATGGATACAAATGTCAGAAAGCATGTCACTATCTGCACACCACAGCATTATCCAGTGGATAATGAGGAAGACTCCGGCTCTTTGAGCACCTTTAACTACAGATGCAATTCAAACTAAAATCTGGACACTGACTACGTCTGTATAATTACACAAAGCCTATTATGATAGCTACTTGTGTGATTTTTTTTAGTTTTTGTTAGAAATTTAACATTTTACAATTTTAAGGAATCTAATTAGCAAGTTTAGCATTGTGTGTTTGCATTTAAGTAACGACCACATAAAAAATGTATCACAGCCAAATATGGTAGGCTGTTTTCCCTGCTTTGAAAAGTCCTTTAACGTTTCTTACTGTCCTTTAACATATCTGTCAGAGGGAAGCAGAGATGCAAAATAAAACTTTTGAGGTGTCAACAACATACAGGTAAAAGTCAGATAGAAGAATTTACTAAATTATTCTGTTAATAAATTATTTATTTAGTCTTTCCCTGTGTCAGTAGCAATTTTGTTTTAAGGGAAGCCTGAAATTCAATAACAAACACACGTAAAAAATACAAATTGTATTTTGATAAAAAAAAATACAAATGTTTAACCTAGTTTTCAGTGTAATGAAATTGTATGTGAATTCAAATTTGATTACGTGCTTATTTCCATACATGTGGTTCTCAGCAGTGCTCTCGCGGGAAAGGAAAAATATAATATACTCTTTCAAGAGAGCGTTGCTTTGCAGATACAGCTTTCGTTTACGGTCGGTCTATCATGTCTTGCTGGTTACCGTGAGCTGTTCAACTGCAGCTCACATTTTGGAAAACGCTGTGTTGCTGTGACAACAATGGACTAGTTTTACCACAACCCTTACATATTCCAAACAGGGTTAAACCCGGCTAGACAAACGTTAAATTCAAACCTACCAATGTGAGATCTTATTGCCCGTAGACCACATCAACATCGACTGCAATTTTACTCATGGCAATTATGTTGTTCTCATTTAGCTTATGTTAAATCTTTACGGTACAAACAATTAATCTAGGCCCGGCATTTATTTGATTCAAGCGTTTATACGCTGAAATGTGTGTCGATGCGTGACTTTTAATAGGGCCAGTCGGCAATTTGAGCCGAGCCGCTTAATTGAAGTTTTATGGTAGTCTCATTTTAATTGATCTCCCTGATTGGTTCAGAGAGGATGAACATGGGAGGGACTTGTTCACTGTTTCCTTATTTTGCCACTTGTCAATGTATTGTCTGTATTGGCGTTATTTAGTAGTTTTGTGTCTTTTTATTCAGTTACCGACATAATGCACATATATATTTCTGAAAGACCATACTTGATCATTTGATTGGTGAGGCAGATATGTTATATCAGAGCACCACCTGCTGGTGAAAGCTATACTGTATAATAGGAAATTACCAAGAGCAAGATTTAACAAGACAAGGTAGGTAAAGCATGTTATTAGTCTCCAACCACATTCAGAATGGTCTTTAAGTGAATAAGTATAGATATGTGCTTCATCCAAACTGTTTGACTGTCACTAACAGATTATGAAACCGTATTGTTGTTACTTTGGGTTTTATTGAAATTGTGGAAGAGAAGTTCAAAAGTCATAACAAAAAACAATGTGTAATGAGATACTGATAATAGTCTTTACGGAGTACATCTTTAGCAAAAATTCACATGCACATCATGTTCACTCGACACAATAATACCAAACATATAACAAGGCCACTCATTTAAAATGCGTTGTACGTTTGACATTTTGACAGCGGCTTACTTCATCTTTGGACACCATCAATCATGTGATATAAGAGAACCTAAGTTACAGAGCGAAAAAGTAAAAAATGCACATGGGGTTTAAGTTTCATCTGATATTGTTGAATTCTACCACTAGAGGGCAGTGTTGGCTTATTCTTATTTCTGCACACCTCTCCCATTCCCCTTCCCCCGTACCTTCATCTCTGTCCACCCATATATCGATCTGCTTTATTCTCTCTTGATAACCCATACCTCAGTTTTCCTTCTTTAAAACCTCCCAGTTACAGTTTCTCTCCTCCACCTCTCTCCTTTAATGCATTGGCACGGCTTGTGTGACGCCTCCAGAGGTGGTGAGCTGCATCAGACTGCCAGAAGCTGGACGGCCGACACCGGTGGCCCAACTGAAGAAAGTTCTAGAAGACAGAAAAATAACACTATAAGACGGCTGCACTGTGGCTATGTTCTTAACTTATATCTATCTAGGGATGACCCACTCAGACCCAGACAGAAAGACTTTTAGTGAAATGGGAACTGTTGTTAGAAAAGTATTAACATCAGTTGGTTTTGTTTCATTAGGGGTCAATGTGCTGGTTTTCTGAGCTCTCGTTCAAGGAGACAATGGAATTAAATTTGGCACAGCCTCAAATTACCAAAATATTCATAAAACAAAAATTCCAGAGATCCGAGATATTTAAGTTGTTCCTTGACGTTGTATACATTTGCATAAAAAATAAATACACCATCTATGTTTAAAGAAAAAAAAGTATCAAGTATCATTATCCATTAGCCTATGGCAAAGTATCATTATCCATTAGCCTATGGCAATATATTATTATCCATTAGCCAATAGCAAAGTATCATTATCCATTAGCCTATGGCAAAGAATCATTATCCATTAGCCTATGGCAAAGAATCATTATCCATTAGCCTATGGCAATATATTATTATCCATTAGCCTATGGCAATATATTATTATCCATTAGCCTATGGCAATATATTATTATCCATTAGCCTATGGCAATATATTATTATCCATTAGCCTATGGCAATATATTATTATCCATTAGCCTATGGCAATATATTATTATCCATTAGCCAATAGCAATATATTATTATCCATTAGCCAATAGCAATATATTATTATCCATTAGCCAATAGCAATATATTATTATCCATTAGCCTATGGCAATATATTATTATCCATTAGCCAATAGCAATATATTATTATCCATTAGCCAATAGCAATATATTATTATCCATTAGCCTATGGCAATATATTATTATCCATTAGCCTATGGCAATATATTATTATCCATTAGCCTATGGCAATATATTATTATCCATTAGCCTATGGCAATATATTATTATTCATTAGCCTATGGCAATATATTATTATCCATTAGCCTATGGCAATATATTATTATCCATTAGCCAATAGCAATATATTATTATCCATTAGCCTATGGCAATATATTATTATCCATTAGCCTATGGCAATATATTATTATTCATTAGCCTATGGCAATATATTATTATCCATTAGCCTATGGCAATATATTATTATCCATTAGCCTATGGCAATATATTATTATTCATTAGCCTATGGCAATATATTATTATCCATTAGCCTATGGCAATATATTATTATCCATTAGCCTATGGCAATATATTATTATCCATTAGCCTATGGCAATATATTATTATCCATTAGCCTATGGCAATATATTATTATCCATTAGCCAATAGCAATATATTATTATCCATTAGCCTATGGAAATATATTATTATCCATTAGCCTATGGCAATATATTATTATTCATTAGCCTATGGCAATATATTATTATCCATTAGCCTATGGCAATATATTATTATCCATTAGCCTATGGCAATATATTATTATTCATTAGCCTATGGCAATATATTATTATCCATTAGCCTATGGCAATATATTATTATCCATTAGCCTATGGCAATATATTATTATCCATTAGCCTATGGCAATATATTATTATTCATTAGCCTATGGCAATATATTATTATCCATTAGCCTATGGCAATATATTATTATCCATTAGCCTATGGCAATATATTATTATCCATTAGCCTATGGCAATATATTATTATCCATTAGCCTATGGCAATATATTATTATCCATTAGCCTATGGCAATATATTATTATTCATTAGCCTATGGCAATATATTATTATTCATTAGCCTATGGCAATATATTATTATCCATTAGCCTATGGCAATATATTATTATTCATTAGCCTATGGCAATATATTATTATTCATTAGCCTATGGCAATATATTATTATCCATTAGCCTATGGCAATATATTATTATCCATTAGCCTATGGCAATATATTATTATCCATTAGCCTATGGCAATATATTATTATCCATTAGCCTATGGCAAAGAATCATTATCCATTAGCCTATGGCAATATATTATTATCCATTAGCCTATGGCAATATATTATTATCCATTAGCCTATGGCAATATATTATTATCCATTAGCCTATGGCAATATATTATTATTCATTAGCCTATGGCAATATATTATTATCCATTAGCCTATGGCAATATATTATTATCCATTAGCCTATGGCAATATATTATTATCCATTAGCCTATGGCAATATATTATTATCCATTAGCCTATGGCAAAGAATCATTATCCATTAGCCTATGGCAATATATTATTATCCATTAGCCTATGGCAAAGTATCATTATCCAATGGCAATATCTTATTATCCAGCACCCCCTCCCCCCAAAAAAGTTTTGTGCATATAAAAAGTGATAAGGATGTTAATGCTAAAACTGAAAAAAGCGCACATATATGGCAACAGCTTGTCAACTGTCTGAACAGGCAATATAACAACAGAATAACATTTTCATTGAGCTAATATTTGGGTTCATATCTTGACACTAACATATCATCCAAAGATAACCAAGATTTGATGTCCGGTTTAAAGGACCTTTAAGAGAAATATTAATAAATTCATCATCATTCATCTTCAACCGCTTATCCGGGGTCGGGTCGCGAGGGTAGCAGCTCTAGAGAAATATTTTATTATGTTATTTTTAACTATCTTCTGAAATGGATTATCTGTATGTTTTTTTGTAATATCCTAGTCCATCCCAACACCCAAGTACTAAAAAATTAATGTCATTGATGTAAATGTGAAGGCTATATATTTTTTTAATTATAAAATAGCCTTGCGAATGATTATGATGGTATCGTTTTTTGCCGACAAGGGCCTTTTGTAGGGGCCCAACGTCAGTGGCACATCTCCCATAGCTTGGTCAACATTAGGAGCAACTGCCAACATAACCATATCTGCACACAGTAAAATGTTACAGGTTATCATCTGACCCGTACTATAAACATTTCGTAATGAGGAAACTAGACTTTGCACACACACCCGTAAAACAATTCTACAGTGCAATGAACATGGTGAGCTTGTATAGAAATACAAATTACTTAAGAACTGATTGAGATTTGGAATAAAAGTTCTGAAAGACAAAATAAAGCTTCCATATTGACACCTTTCAGTGCGGAAGGACAGGTTGAATGTAGGACACACAAACCGCTTAAGTGTGATTTCAATTATCGTCTAAAAGGTCAACCTACTTTAATTTTAGTATGGAGATGATTCACACGTTAAATCTAATGTCCAACTCTAGTCCTCCAAATTCACATTTAAAAAGCAGAAAATGGTATTTCAAGAGTTAATATAATTTCCCTCTACCACTGCTTCTACAGACTTGTATCTGTTTCAAATATTAATCTGCTGGGGTTATTGTCCTCCAACCCTTCTGGGATTATGTAACTGGATCAAATCCCATTTAATCTGTAACATGATGCAGAGGAGAGACAAGGGACATTATCAACTGGCACAAAACAAAAAACACACATTGTTAGGGTGTCCCTTGATTACAATAGACAAAAAATGCATAAACACAGTCAGACATAAACCAATGAATGTCAAAAATGTTGAAAAGCCTATCCAATGATTTGTGTGAAATTGTGCAAATTCTAAGATTAAGCGGTGCCTTACTTCCGAGTATAGAATTTGTCAATCTAATATTTTACCTGGGTTGTTTTCACGATATTGACTGTCCAGCATTTTAATATTTTTTACCATCAGTGAAATTTCTCAGCCATAATGGGACGGCTAGCCTTTTCACATACTTGTATACACACACACCTAAATAAAAAAATACTGTCTATTTTGTTACATGAATACAAGATACCTGCATTGTTCTAACCGATGCATTTTCTGCCTACAAGACACACTAAATATACATAAATAATCCACCCTCAAGCGCCTCACTTACTCTGCAATGTAGTTCAGCGGTGTCCAGGAACTAAAGTCTGCATCAGGCATGAACTTCCTGTTCATCGGCGTATCCAAGGTTACCCTGCGTAATCAGAAGCACATGACAGCGTTATGACCGTGGTAAGAGCTGACTGCCTGAGGCATGAAGCTCTGGCCCCAGACTGATTCAAACGTCCCTGTGTAAGCCTCTTGTCTGAAGATTAAAACACAACAGCAGAGCTAAAGTGTGATATCTCTCAACTTATTTACCATCCAACACGCAACAAAACATTTTATAAGGGCATTTCAATACCTTATTTTTAGACGAGAATCATCGTTTCTGCAAATGGCATAGCTTAATTTGACCCAGTTCGTCAGAAAAAAAATCTTATGGCAACAGGACATGTTAAGCGTTTTTTAATTGGATTATAAATTTAAAAAAGTGGTTGGTTGAAAGATATTTCAGTTTCCATGTCTTGCAACAACCAGGTGGTCAAAGACAGACATGTTTACATGTTCATTATCGCATAGTTGATATTTCATTTTGCATGTAGTATTTGTGCAAAGGGGCACATTTGGAAAGAATCAAGCAAACATTCTGCTATATGCATTGGTAAAATGAAAGTCATTGGGGTAACGCTAACCATATGTGACGGCTAGCAGTTGCCTGGGAGGAGGCTTCGTTCTAATCGAATTTAAGTGGAATGGGCCAAACAGAGCCCTGAAAATGTCGACCAACAACCATGGATACATATTACTCACCATGACATTGCAAAACTGTTTTTTACATGCATCGGGTGATCACTCACACTGTAAAAATAGAGCTAGCTATTCATGAGTACAGAGAGGAGTGTAGAAGGCCTCATTTCACACAGGCACATCTCATTCAATTGAAGAAGTCAATTTCCCCTGCAACCTTGACATGAGGTACTAAATTCCAGTCCATTTATTCATCTTAAAACAACAACTTTTTTTCCCCTATTCTTATTTATAATGAATTACTCAATAAACAGTAAGAACAACAAATGTAATATTTGTCAGAAAACAGGATAGACTCACGGTAGTATGGCCACTGTTACTGCTCCAGGTGGCATACCACTTTCCTTCCCGGCCAAACTCTGGCAAAGCTGGTGGACTGCCGCCTTGGCCATGCCATATCCCACCATGCCTGAGAAGAAAGGACACAGGAAGCGAATGATGGTGAGGACAGATGGTTCAATTGGAGACTCTTACTTTGGGTTAACTGTGGTCGTTTGTGCTCTTTCTCAGTTTCGACTACCAGTTCGAGCAGTTTTCCTAACTGGCTATCTTAAGATAAATAGACTAACTATAAGTCACTAGGTCTGGATAGGTCTGATGAATATTTAAAATGTAAAATCATGTAAATGTAATAATTTAGTCCTATGGTTAAGTGAAAGTTTCGTATGTGTCAGTGTTTTCTAGTCATTTTGTTTTGGTTGAATACGTTGTTGCTTCCCATTGTTTTCCATGTTAAAGAAGCACCGGAAACTCTTGTAGGTCATCTTTTTTCCCCGCGATAAAACACATTTGCAACCGAATGAAATTCCCCAGAGAGACATCGCAATGTGTCCTGAATCACTCAGGCATAATAATATAAGATCTGTGAGATTTCAATCTGAAGTGATGGTATGTCTGGCATTAAGCTTACCGTTCGTCCGCTTCTTAGTCCGGCTTAGCGAGACTAGCTGCCCTGACACCTTGTCAGCAAACTGCTCAAAGGCAGAGTATGACTACTAAGCTGGAAAAGAATGTCTTTACAACAAACGAAATATTAGCGAGTAAATCACTAAGTACTAAAGTTAATATGACGCTAAGATATCAGCGCAGGAAGTCCTTAAATGCAATCTATAAATGCTATATTTCATCGCCAATGGTCAAGCATTTGGGGTACCAGTAAATACGAAAGGTTTCGAGAATATTTACTAAAACACAGACTTCACAAAAAAGGCAACTTTGAGCACTATCAGACATGAAAATGTACTATAATTACAGTCAGTAAGTGTTGTGGGTTAAATCATAGGGGAGCAGTACTATACTCCTAACCATGTCCACATGCTGAAAGAAATACATTCCGATGAGTCATTCTCCTCCCCAACCTATCAGCCAATGAGAGCACTGGCTTTGTAGCGCCTGCTGATTAGTGATTTTAGGTGTCCGGACGTAAAGAGCTTTTATTGTCCTCTGGCTATTCACATGGACAACCTCCACAGAGACAGGCATGTGGCTTGGGTCTAACAGAAAGCAGTAAAATGCATAAAGCACATGGTCTAAAACACTAGACGGTATTGTCTAAAGAACAGAATATATCATTTCTCTTTTCATATTAGTATGATATCTAGAAAATGTGATTACAGACTTTATACCAAATGTGTATCTTCATGTCACTGTGGGATTAAATCGTCTAATTCAAAAAACATAAACATACAATTTATAGTTATCCTGCCTTTTTTTCTCAGTAACAACAGCATAACGTAGTTCTGATACTTCAGATGAATATTAGACACACGTCCAGCCATCAAAACATATAAAACAACACCTGAATATGAATTAAGTTACGCTCATTTCATTGGACAGCAGCAACATGTGAATCATAGTTGTTTTCAGCAACGCCACTGAATTTGAGTTCCCATGCCACAGGCATGTGTTCCGTTATAACCCATGGGTTCTGTATTAGAACCAGCTGCTGTATGTTACTATGTGTTTGTTGTCACGATGTGGGCAGCTGTAACAGGCATGTGTTCCGTTATAACCCATGGGTTCTGTATTAGAACCAGCTGCTGTTTGTTACTATGTGTTTGTTGTCACGATGTGGGCAGCTGTAACAGGCATGTGTTCCGTTATAACCCATGGGTTCTGTATTAGAACCAGCTGCTGTTTGTTACTATGTGTTTGTTGTCAAGATGTGGGCAGCAGTAACAGGCATGTGTTCCGTTATAACCCATGGGTTCTGTATTAGAACCAGCTGCTGTTTGTTACTATGTGTTTGTTGTCACGATGTGGGCAGCTGTAACAAATCGCAGCGGCAAACGTTTCCTTCGAAAATGTATTAATTGAATCAAAAGACACTTGTAATGAAGACGGAGCGCATACCACTTGTGCCGGACAGGGAGGCTTTGGCTCCAGCCAGGGTGAGGAGACCGCCTTGTTTGAGGTGCACTGCTGCCAAATGGCTAGAGATGGTCGAAGTCCAAACACTCTGCTTCCACATCATGTCACAGTTTTTGTACAGGTCTAAAACAAGATACAAAACGCCAAAATGTTGTTTAAAGTGACGCGTTGCAATAACAAAGCAACCTTTGAATGATATTCGACACTGTAGAAAGAAACAGAAAAAACATCTATCTCGATCTCGTGTTGAATGTGGGGGTTCAGATTCTCAAGGGTAATATAGCGTGAATGCGGCTGTGATCAAAATAAACTCTTGTCAAAATGATGTTGATCTTTAACCTTTCGAGCTGCAATTTCCTCCCGCCCATCCGCCTGCCACGCACAAGATGGCTTCCACTTTCTGGTCCCCTAGCAACTGGGCCACATCTGCCGTCACCTGTGAGAACAGATAAAAGGATATTGGAAAGGGCAACAGTCTGATTACTTAGCTTATGAAAGATGCCATCTGAATACATATTTGACAATTTAGAATGTCATCACTTCTTGTGTTCAGAATTTACTTCTAATCTAGCCAGCCACAATAATGAATAAATCAATCGAGCACAGATATTGACCTGAGTGTTAGGCCAGTGAATGGAGATGTATGTTGATATGCAACTGTCCAGCATTTTGCAAATGGAAAGTTATTGTTTTTCTTGACAGAACGTTAAAAAATCCATAACGATGAGCATCGTATTCTAGGTAATTTCTTTATCGAGATTCCTCGATAACACATAAAAACACATATCAGTTCTGCATAACCACAATCGAAAAATGAAATGTGTAAATAAAACACTTGTTATTTGGCAATGCAGTGCTAGGTAAATATTGGATAAAACACACACCGAGTTATTTCCACACATTCAGTTGTGTTATCCCATGAACGTGGTTTACTTGGAATCACCAAAACTATTTTATTTCCCCATCAGTTTTCCATCAGCTTGATCGATCCAGCAGCTGTGTCTTAAATGTAATCCATGTGTTATCAATGAGTTGGGTTTATTAGGAACACGTCATTCTGTTCTTTATGGAAACATGTAGGCCTACTACGAAAATGAAACCTAATTCTTCAATCGTCAAACATAACATCAATATCATCAATTCTTAATTACATAATTACTTGCAATTTGTAAAGAAGTGGTAATTACCCCAACACTGGGATTTCAAAGGCTTTTTAGAAATGTTGCATTACATAAATGAAAAGTCAATAATTGCTTACTTTGACACCAGGGTATTCACTTATTCATATATATATATATTATATATATATATTATATATATATACACATGTGAACATAATGTAGCAGGTGAGAGTGTGATATTCCTACCTGTTCTGCCTGCTCAGTAAATGACTCACACAACTTCACCAGCACATTCGCGTTCGCCTCTTCATTGGCAACGATATCGATGCTTGCGACCCACTAAACAAATAAGAAAGCATTACCATTTATTGAAAATATCAATTGGAAACAGTTGTTTTCTAAAAATATGATTTTCCCGATCGCTTACATATCCGCATAAAGTGGATTTATGAGACACTGGTTTACGCACACTCATCAGTTTGTTTATTCTATGTATCACGTCCTTATGATAAACTATATTTGCTATATAACTCACCCATCCTTTAGATTTAAAGTGCTGAACTATATTGCACCCCAGTGCGCCTCTACCTCCGTACACGAGCACCCTATTGGCAGCCATGCGTCCTCAATACGCTTCAACCAATGGCGAATATTTCCCTAAACGCACCGTCTGCAATTCAGAGAGGAGAAGCCAGAGAGACAGGGAGGTGTGTCTCTTAATACGTCCATGGTGTAACCCCGCCCACACAAATTTAAAGAGACACAGGCAGTTTTGGTTCAGTCCAGAGCTTATTTTCTGTGTAACTAGGTTACATGTCGCCTGATTTTTTCTTTTTTTTTTTTATGACAAACCTCCAAAACAAACTTTGAATCCTTTTATAAAAACAACATTTAAATCCATCAAACGTGAATTTATATCATACTGGAAAAAAATCTATAGAGATTTTGGTCAATGTCTTTATGCCAATTTAAGTGTCTTACATTTTAGATATAGACCACCGGTAAAACGAACTCCTTGAAACCGCAAAAGTGGTAGCAACTGACTGGTCACTGACTGAATGATAATTGCACGGTTATTTGGAACTAATAACACATAAACTAATAGAACGGACAAACACAAAACAAAGATTGGTCTAGGGATAACAATACACACAAAGACCAGGAGAGGGCAGTACAAGACAAGACATGGAGAGATCATGGCTGAAATCGTACAAACAGAAAGATTTGGATAATTAAATGGAATATATTTTCAATATCTATGCCTGTATTTTGCAGCATAAATCCTTTTAATGGGTATTTAAGAAATGTATTTACATGGCTGTTATTGAAATCAATACTGTTTGAAGTGAGCAGCAAAAAAATTTAACATGACACCTGTTTTTGCTTTGCACCATCTACAGATGAATATGTTATTAATAGTTAGTTAACATGTAACAATGCCATCTTCAGTTTAATTTTAATCATGATTTAAGCAAAATAACTTTTATTCAACATAATGTATCATGGTCATCATAGATGTAATATCATGATTGTCATAGAGGCCACACTTCTTTTTAAACCCATGTAATTCACCCTATGGACATTACAGGGCCTGTCGCTTTTACCCTGAATGACTGCCTTTGACTCAATAGCCATAATATATTGTTTTTTTTTGTATTTTATTTCAGTTGTTCTTGAGTATCAGCTTTTCTCACCCGGATCCACGGAAATCACAAAACCTAGCTTATACCACAATACTGATGCACTAATAGACCAAAACCATGTAAAATGTAAAATGTAAAACAATGTTTTGATTGTGTTTTGATTGTGTCCCGTGTGTATTAGACTGTGAGTAAACTCTTAACATCCATGTCTGTGCCATTGCATGTTTCCTTTTGGTCCTTGAACCCATTTGCATATACACATACATGATACTTAACTATGTAATTGCATGTCAGATTGCTAAGACATGTCCTGTGCACAGCCCTCTTCAGATCACCCCACAGATGTTCAATTCGATTTAGATTTAGGCTCTGGCTGGGCCATTCAAAAACGTTAATCTTCTTCTGGTGAAGCAATGCTTTTGTAGATTCGGTTTGTGCTTTAGGTCGTTGTCATGCTGAAAGGTAAACTTCATCTTCAGCTTTCGAATGGAAGCCTGAAGGTTTTGTGGCAAAACTGCCTGGTATTTGGAACTGTTAATGATTCCCTCCACCCTGACTAAGGCCCCGGTTCCAGCTGAAGAAAAACAGCCCAAAAGCATGATGCTGCCACCTCCACACTTCACTGTATCTATGGTGATCTTTGGGTCGTGCAGTTTTAGTTTTTGCGCCAAACATACCTTTTGGAGTTATTGCCAAAAAGTTCAACCTTGGTTTCATCAGACCATAACACATTTTCCCACATGCTTTCGGGAGACTTGATGTTTGTTTTTGCAAACTTCAGCAGGGCTTGGATGTTGTTCTTTGTAACAAAAAGGCTTCTGTCTTGCCAACCTACCCCACAGCCCATACATATGAAGAAAACTTAAGAATGTTGTCACATGTAGCACACAACCAGTACATGCCAGAAATTCCTGCATCTCCTTTAATGTTGCTGTAGGCCTTCTTGGAAGCCTCCCTGACCAGTTTTCATCTTGTCTTTTCATCAATTTTGGAGGGACGTCCAGTGCTTGGTAATGTCTATGTTGTGCCAAATATACTCCACTCGATGATGACTGTCTTTTTCTGGGTTCCATGGAATATAAAAAACATTTTGTACCCCTCTCCTGACTAATATCTTTCAACAATGAGATCCCTTTAATGTTCGGAAGCACTCTGTGGCTTCTGGCTTTTGCTCTCAGATACAACAATGAAAATGTCAGGAAAATCCTCTTGAAACAGCTGACCTTTATTTGGGATTAATCAAATCAGTCACTGATGGCAGGTGTGTAATGACTTCTATTTACTAGAGTTTGAATGTGATTGATTAATTCTGAACACAGCCACATATCCAGTTATAAGAGGGTGTGCACACTTATGCAACCAGGTTATTGTAAGGTTTTTATTTTTCCCCCTCAAAGATTTCATTTTTTAAAATTGAATTGTTCACGTTATATGTCAAATTAACGGGGGAAAAAGTTCTGACATGATTTATCTTTGTCTAATTTTTTCAAATCACATCACAGTGGTGTGTAGACGTTTTATATCCACTGTATATATAGACGTAACCTTATCCTAGTGTCTAACACTAACTGGTGAGGCCTAACCCTTATTCTTACTCTAAACCCAACTTTTGCCCCAAACCCAACCAAACTAAAAAAATCGAATATTTCAGGACAGATCTCATTCAACTGGAAAATGTCCCCGTATGTCACCTTCTCCTGTGTTCACCACAGTTTGGGGGACATTTCTTATTATATAGTCAGAAACACCCAGAAACCAATACAAACAGAATACGGAATCAGCAGCAGTAACAACATGTTATGACACCAGCCTAGCCTGTGTGGGAGTACTTCCCAGTCATCTTGAGCATAGCCTGTCGAATCTGTCACTACAACAGCTACTCCAAATGTCATCAAAGCATTTTCATGTGTGAGGCTCCCAGTTCCTAAAAACATCTTATTTTGTTCATAACATCGTGCTCAGTATACCCTCTCCATCCCAACGTTGAGCAACGTTCAGCACCAACGGTTCGTTTTAATACCCGCCAACGAGGCCTACTATTACGTCTGTTTACATCTAAACCAAAAACAGACGTCTACTCAGCTATGACATCATTCATCTCTGTTAAATATCCTTTTCTGGTTATCAATAGGCATATTCCTATACAGATGTCTTAACTGTTTATAATTAATTACATTAAAAGTTCATAAATACTGTATATGCCAGTTTTATATTTTGAATGCCCCATGACTTCATAGGTTTATCCACTAGATGTCATCAACGGTCTGTGAAATAAAAATACATTTATTCAGAACATTAGCACTGTGACGCCTCCGGGAAATATTTTTGATGACCAACGGACAAAACACTTTTAATAAAAGTTGGAGATCAAAATGACACATTGATTAAAAGAAATAATCAGAGACCTTGTTCAGAAGATTTTCCAATTGTATTGCTTTTGTCTTATGCTAGCTGAAGTCAATTATGTTGGAGTCATATTTTAAATGCTACTCCCTTTTACAGTTGGATAGCTTTTGTCTTTTGTTGACATAAGACAAGGATAAGGCTGCACAGGTTTAATGAAGATTACTTCAAAGTACATAAAATGTGTCAAGCTAGTTAGACCTTCTGCCTGGTGCCCCTCAGGGGAACTGACCTTTGGTATTGTGAGGTAGGCCATCACGTGGATGTGCAGTGAGTTGGGAGACAAAGAAGCCAGACAAAAATCACCACAACGAATGAAACCGTGAACGGGGGAGTAATAAGTAATTTTGTGTTTTAACTGCGAATCTAGAGATTTGTTCTTTTAATGCTGAGAATACCTCAGGTTTCATATAGAGAATGACGAAACATGTACGTTTAAATGCCCTTTAAACACATTGCTTCATTCCGCGATACAAATGGATCCAGGCAAGCAGACAGTTGAGACTAGACATTATGCACGCACACACTGATTCCAAAGAATGTTGAATGGGATGTCATAAACACCGACACAAACTAAAGGTTGTGTTCCCATGCCGACATCAGCAGTTCAGACCTCCCCCGGATAGGTCATTTTCGTGTGTCAGCTAAAAAACACCACATCGCCGTACCCCCTCGCCCCCCCCCCCCAGTCGGCCACCGGTAGACATTATGATGGTTATGCACGGCTGTGCTCTGACTTCAATAACACGCTGCTGATGCCAGCTGCAGGCATACGTAATACACCAACCAAGAAGAGTTTGACGTAGGCCGAATCGTGCGGCCATTTCTAAACGGTCCGCCTGGCATGGCTGAAAAATTAAAGCTGACATCCTGTGCTTCAACCCTGTCTCATCCCTAATCCAAACTGATCGAATGTGGAGACGAAAAGACAAAAAAGGTGTCACCGTCCAAACACTTTAGGAGTGTGCTGTGAACTTTGCACTCAATTTACACTGAAATACTGTTCGTGAATCATATCGATGCCGCATAGACTGTTTTCTAAAGGAGAGCTGCATTTTCCATTTAGCTTAAGTGGATATGAACTGATATCAAACCGAGAAATCCAACTTGAAAGCCCAAAGAGGGAAAGATGTGAGGGCAAAGATAGGCCTACTATCAAAGATAATATCAAACACTCTATAGATATCAGGAGATGAGAATGTGGGATAAAACTGGCTTGCCTGGAGTTAGGACAATGATGGGAATGGAAAAGCAATAAGGTTAGATGAGACTGTAGGCTACCTGTCCATAAGAGAGGGGTTTAGGGGAAAGTGCAATGGGATCAAAGATGGAAAGGGGAGAGAAGGAATCAAAAACAGTCCTGTGGGTGCTGGGAGCTGAGATGATTTGCGAATAATGAAAGAAACAACAAAGGGTTGCCACCCACGGCAAAATATGCAGTTGTTTTAGAGGAAATTAGGAATTAGGAAAACAAAAACTGGTGGATGTTTAGATACTGTATACAGGTGCTGGTCATATAATTACAATATCATCAAAAAGTTAATTTATTTCAGTAATTCCATTCAAAAAGTGAAACTGTTCATTTCTTTAAATTTGGATGATTATAATTGACAACTAATGAAACCCCCAAAATCAGTATCTCAGAAAATTAGAATATTGTTAAAAGGTTCAATATTGAAGACACCTGGTGCCACACTCTAATCAGCTAATTAACTCAAAACACATGCAAAGGCCTTTAAATGGTCTCTCAGTCTAGTTCTGTAGGCTACACAATCATGGGGAAGACTGCTGACTTGACAGCTGGCCAAAAGATGACCATTGACACCTTGCACAAGGAGGGCAAGACAACAATGCTAAAGAGGCTGGCTGTTCACAGAGCTCTGTGTCCAAGCTCATTAATAGAGAGGCGAAGTGAAGGAAAAGATGTGGTAGAAAAAAGTGTAAAAGCAATAAGGATTACCGCACCCTGGAGAGGATTGTGAAACAAAACCCATTCAAAAATGTCGGGGAGATTCACAAAGACTGGACTGCAGCTGGAGTCAGTGCTTCAAGAACCACCACGCACAGACGTATGCAAGACATGTGTTTCAGTTGTCGCATTCCTTGAGTCAAGCCACTCTTGAACAAGACACAGCGTCAGAAGCGTCTCACCTGGGCCAAAGACAAAAAGGACTGGACTGCTGCTGAGTGGTCCAAAGTTATGTTCTCTGATGAAAGTCAAATTTGCATTTCCTTTGGAAATCAAGGTCCCAGAGTCTGGAGGATGAGAGGAGAGGCACAGAATCCATGTTGCTTGAAGTCCAGTGTAAAGTTTCCACAGTCAGTGATGGTTTGGGGTGCCATGTGATCTGCTGGTGTTGGTCCACTGTGTTTTCTGAGGTCCAAGGTCAACGCAGCCGTCTACCAGGAAGTTTTAGAGCACTTCATGCTTCCTGCTGCTGACCAACTTTACTGTCCATATTCTGACTTCATTATGTATATGTATATTCTGTATATTGTTATAATTCTGTTTATATTTTATTCTTCTAACTACATAGTTGTTGCTTGCCATGTCACAAGACGTTCATTGTGCAGTTTGATGCAAGTCATTGTATACATGACAATAAAATACAAAAACTGAGCAGTGCCACAGACTGATCGACTCTATGCCACGCCGCATTGCTGCAGTAATTCAGGCAAAAGGAGCCTGATATTGAGTGCTGTACATGCTTGTTGTTTTCATATTCCTACTTTTCAGTTGGCCAACATTTCTAAAACTCCTTTTTTGTATTGATCTTAAGTAATGTTCTAATTTTCGGAGATACTGAATTTGGGGTTTTCATTAGTTGTCAGTTTTAATCATCACAATTAAATGAAATAAACATTTGAAATATATCAGTCTGTGTGTAATGAATGAATATAATACCCAAGATTCACTTTTTGAATGGAATTACTGAACTTTTTGATGGTATTCTAATTATATGACCAGCACCTGTATATTGATACTGTATATATTCAGTATTTATATATTGGTGACTCAATATGGTAAAACAGGTGGTGTGCGGCTGGTTTGAGTGATATTAAAGACTAACTTGATACATTTCTAAATGACTGAAATCTAATTTGGTTTAAGTTTCCAGACTATGTTTCAGCTTACTACTTGGCAAATAGAATGCCAGGGAGAAAATGTAAAAAGCAATGAATAGAGGACTGTTTTTTAAAGTAAGAAAATCTATGCTTTTTAGTCTGGCCCTGCAGAAGATGTAATGTGACATCCCTCGGCAAAATGAGTTTGACACCCCAGTACTAAATAAAAGACCATAGTAGAATAGAATAACTACAATCATTTAGTTGATAGTTGATTCCATTGATTTCTTGATTTCATGTAACCATAGGTTACATGACATTTCTTACATTACAAAATGTGCAGAAAGTTTTATACAAATGATTCAAGATTGAAATTATGCTCTGAAATGTAAATGTCTCAGCTATGAAACCAATCTGACAGCTGACTGCTTTTGACTTCATCTTCATTTTAGATTTTATTTTAGAATCAAGGAATAAGTCAAAGAAAGTAACAGCCTTTGATGTTTTGAGCCTGTGGACAAAAGCCGGTTTAATGCATATCAGTTCCAGTTATAAGTTCCAGCTCCTTTTGGTTGTCTCCATCGGCGAGGTAATGTCTTTTAACTTCTCTGGCAGCATCACAGAATGTGGGCTAAATCCCTAGATATTCACGTGGTATCATCTCTTGGGACCCTCTGGAGGAAAGATGGAGACTTGGTACTAGTTGGCAGTTCTAATTTGCTGGTTGCTAGTTCAAATTTAGGCCTAGTGATTTAAACGGTCAAATAGCAAAAATGACAAGAGATTGTGAGGAGTCGGATTACTGTTCTATGTTTTCTTTTACAAGTGTGCATCACACTAAAGGTAACCAAAAAAGTAGGAATAAATATATGAGAATTATATGATCCAATTGAATTATCGGGAGTGTCAAAACCTTTTCTTTTAATGAGCCGGCCTCTACTCTTATTCTGCATGCATCTTATAGCACAAGCACATGCGCTTTATATGTGTTTATTTGGCCAATGACTCAAACAGACATCTTTGCAACATGTTTCAGTCTGAGACTTTCAACATTGCAGTCATTTAAAAATGTCAAAATGACAACTGTTTTGTGTGCGTCTCATTGTGGGTGTGTGTCTCTGTTGAAAATGACACAGGATAATAAGCTAGCACTCATTATTTTGTAACGTTGGTGTAAAATCCTGTTGCATTTCAAACGACACCCTGATAACAAAAGTGGTTTGATTATTACCACGTCAGCCCAAATGCCCGCCCTTTTTCCTACACTATATTTTAATCTTGTTGTTTTTCCTTCCCTTTTTAATTGTATAGCTGGAGACCAGGGTAGCTAGGTGACCCAACTAGCCTTAATGTATTTGTTTGCTTTCCCTGGCTCCCGTAGTCTGGGATTGGTAGGAGGACATGCCGGCCGCCAGGGAAGATGAGTGGGATCTGTTTGTATCATACTACCCTGAGACATGTCTTCTGTTTTCTGCTGGTCTGTAAGGAATTTTCTTTCAGCGATGTCCAGAGACTAGAAGAGGAATCAAGGCAAAGTGTCTCTAGTTGGCCCAAACATGCAGTAGTCAGTGTCTCTGCTTTACAGATACGTTAATGCAAATCGCTTGCCAAGTCAGTGACCAGTCTTCATGTTATGTTCAAAATAATCATATTCGTACTCATCCAAACGGCAAAAGTCCTGATGCTGCTGATGTTTCGCCAAGACTTTGTGTGATACTTGTAAATGTAGGATTTAGAGTGCCCTTCTTTTGGCAACACACTGCTCATCCTGCTAAGCATGAATGGGACCTGTGAATGCTAATTAAAACCTGCTGTGATAAACTCTTTATTGGCTAAATGCAACAAGGCCTTTTCTAGTAGATGCTTACATAAGGCTCAATACACAACTTTATGGCTCCAACCAAAAGCCAATAAGAATGACAACAACTGAATCACACACATTGTTACATATAACCTTTAACAAAGGCCTTACCTTCAGAGTACTGTTGAGCCGAGAGGTCACTGTGAAGATGGAATATAACTCTTCGTTTTTATACAAACCACTCAGAACAACAACTGGCTTCCCAGTCCAAGTGTCAGGTCAGGGACTTAACGATTTAGTCTGTCGCAGTAGATGTTGCCAAGGTTCGCAATGGAATTGCAGCCCAGAGCCCTGCAGAACACTCTAATTGACATCATGTAGAGGACCAAATATTGGCCTGGATGAGGAAAAGCTGGATGTGAAAGATAAGCAAACCTATTTTAGCATTTAGGAATAAGAATAGTATAGGACATGACAGTTAGGCAGAACATGGACTGATGCTCCAACTGTAGTTATAACCGTTTACATCTGACCAGCAGGTGGGGATAAAGAGTATGTTACGTTTAAAAAAAAGAAACATGTAATGCAGGTCACACAATTGCATTTGTGGGTACTTGTCGATGTACCATGTTTGGGCCTTATTCTGAGATACCTGTACATGTTCTGTTCATTTCACCTCTACTGTAAACTTGCTTCCTATCTCCGTGACAATGTCAATGCATCACAGCCAGTACATGCAAAGGAAATGCGACCAGATGTTAACAATGATGTCTTCATTATACATTGGAATAAACTGTTTAATGATTTTTGTTGCCTAAAAATAAAAGGTGCTTTAATTTCTAAGCGGTTAATTTGATGCGTATGAAAACTGACAGTCTGGAACCTTATTGGTCATTGTATCCTTTTAAACTCAAAGTGCTTGAGAACATAGACAAAATAACTAAAAATAGTCACTGTCTAATGAATTATTTTGCTCAGTGAACAGATCCTTAGATCTTTCTTGCCGTCCATTAAGAAAATGTACATTGCAGATTGATGTTTTATTAACAACATACACAGAACTTACTAAGTGGCCTGCTAGCATGTACACTATGAGGCTTTCCTTAAAGATGTCTTTGGGCGGGAGCAGAAGTGTCTGAGTTCCTATATTTTAATAACTGTCTCACTGAATACACTCAAAATAAAATATTTTTTCCATCCTCTTTTTCTAATTTTCTCTTGTTTTCCTTCTTTCTTACCCCTGTCTCTTACCCAAATCATTTTGTATGCCTAACCCCTCACTTTATGAATGAATGACAGAGTATGTGAACAGGAAATAAGATAATTCACAGTCTGTTTTACAGATACAATAACTTACAAAAGTGAGTACAGCCCTCACATTTTTGTAGTTATTTGATTATCTCTTTTCATGTGAGGGTACAGCTTGTATAACAGTGAACATTTGCAATTCCCTCAAAATAACTCAACAGGAACCTGTCCTGTTAAACCGTTGTATGGTCTTGGCTACTGGGCTGCAGCTCAGTTTTAGGGTCTTGGCTATCTTCTTATAGTCAAGGCCATCTTAATTTAGAGCAACAATACATTTGTTTTAGATCCTCAGATCCTCTTTGCCATGAGGTGCCATGTTGAACTTCCAGTGACCAGTATGAGAGCGATAACACCAAATGTAACACACCTGCTCCCCATTCACACCTGAGACCTTGTAACACTAATGAGTCACATGACACCAGAGAAGGAAAATGGCTAATTGGGCCCAATTTGGACATTTTCACTTAGGGGTGTACTCACTTTTGTTGCCAGCGGATCAGACATTAATGGCTGTGTGTTGAGTGATAATATGCACTGCAGTGTTGAGTATTATAACTGTCTGGAGTAAAAAAAAAGCAGTGCACTATTATAAACAGAGTCAAGCAACTTCAGACTAGAAGCAGATGCACTTTGGTTTATTTTATCACCATAGTCCAGCACAGGCAAGAAAGTTGACTGAAAAACTATTCTCCTGTTCACCAAGGAAAAGCAATATTTGTTTCTGTAGAAGAAACCCACTTTACACTTAAGCTTTTTAACAAGCTCATTGGTATGTTTCTTAAATTAAAGGTCACTTTCAATCCATATTCCACAGTATTTGTATGAGGAAACTCATTAAATAATAGAATGGTCCAAAGAGTGAAGCTGTAAGTCCGGTGAAATCATCTGATGGGATTTTAAACAGAGCATGTATTTGGTTTTGCTAGTGTTGTGGAACTATTGACAGATTGAGCAATATCATTAATGTATATAGTAAACAGAACCAGTCATAGGATGGATCCCTGAGGTACATCTCTGTGTACGTCCAGACTATCAGACCTAAGTACATCCAGCACAATAGATTGCGTTTGGTCAGTAAGATATTTGTAAAACCAGAAACATGCAGCAGGACTTAGGCCTATTTATGACAATTTATTCAGCAACATACCGAAACACCAGTGTTTTAAGATGAGCATTTGTATTTTCAAGTCTTCATCAAAGAGTTTGATTTTAGCCTCGACAACAGAGCTGACAGCTACCAAGTAAAACTATTCTTGTTAGAACAGCTTTCCTTTAGGCAACTAAAAGTCCTAGTTCACAGTTCTGACATGTGGAACCGGCATTAGGGAATACGGAAAGAAAAAAGATCATTCAGCAAACCATTGGTAATATAATGAGAATTACGGTTGCCTGTGCAAAACACCAATTGCCTAACATAGATTACACCATTCTTCATGAGAATCATAATCTCCAAATTTCCATTTATAGGCATGTGGAGAAACCAATAACGTTTCAATGACAATTTGTATATCTTTAAAAACAGCCTAGATTGCCACAGATCCTGCATTTGGGAAAATGTTAAACTTCAGTAAGAATTTGTATCAAAGCTTTTCTTAAGACCAAATATGCCAATAGCCTTAGGCTTCAAGCTGCAATATAAGCAGCAGCTTTGTCGCTGCAGTCACTACTGTATCTGGTGACCCTGTGAAGAATTATATATACCTGCATGACAGTAGTGGAGAAAAGTACTTATCTGAAACGTCCCTGGAATAGAAGTGTGCAGTCTTGAGGACACCACATTCCCACTGATGGGATAAAATGTGCTGTCACTCAACCTTCCGCAGATGGGTTGAAGGAACTGTTACACTGGATGAATTTCATTTTGACTTTATTCATGAGATGGCAAACACTGGATGACGAAAGATAGCTTTCTTTCAGTTGGAGGCTATACTAAATGATGGCCCAATCACATTTGATGACTACAGTGACCTGGAGGCCACTCACACCACTTTCAGCGACATGAAGGTAAACCCATCATGTCAGCCTGGGCTATTTCAGAAGGACAAATTCTGAAATGGATCCTCTTCTTTTTTCATTTCCACAGACGAAAATGGGAACAGAGTCTGACGGATCAGAGCTTCGAACTTAGAGAAGAAACTTTGGCGGAAATTACTTTTGCTTGTCATTGACAATCATTTCCAGATTGATGGCCAGCCTGTATCCCCTAAGAGTCAAATATGGAGAGAACTATTCAAGACCATGGCAATCATCTTGAAGTGACCAATCAGCAAGCTTGTTGCAGGTAACAACCGAAAACTGACAAATTGGGCCGCCACATCACAATAACACCTGTTTGGTTGGAACCAATAACATATTCAGACAAGAAACATACCCAGCCAATACAATGTATGAAATATGGAAGCATTCTTATGGCTTCAATACAAATTAAAAAAAAATGCTATTATTTTTATATTTATGAAATATGGAACAACCTTTTCTTACGGCATCAATAAGGTTTTTATTAAAAGAAAAATGAATTCTCAGGTTTTCACTATTCGTTTAACCACCAAACCTACCTTTACATATATGTTGAGCACATGACTGTATGGCCCCCCGGTGTAAATCGAAGTCTCAATCCTTGATTTAGAAGTGCCTTGCTTTGCCAACTGAGCTGCCTTCCTCGTCCATGGATTTGGATTTGTCCAATTGATTATATATGGCTGTGAATGAATTGTGAGTGGGTGGACGGTGTGGTGTTTACCCGAAAAGCACAAACCGTTTTCAAATGTATACCTCATGGACACATCGCATGTTTTGTTTGTGAAAATTAATATTCAATAGATGGAAAAGAACTGGAACGTATTCTTGAATTCTCTGATTTTATTGGGCTGTTCGGGTTGGAACTATTCCCAGGTCAGTAGTAAGGGGTATCAATAGTGAATTTGGTATTTGCCAAGTGTGTGACAGTTGTTATTAGGCTGGTGTGCAACCCACTACAGTAAAACAGTAACACCACAAACCACATTCATGCAATTTGGAAAATAATCATGTTTGGTATTTCTCACGTTAATTGAGCAGTGGCTCAGTGGGTTGATTCGGTTGGTTATTATAGATTATAGATTTATTTCCATTTAAGTAGTACTTTGAGCTTGGTTGATCAGTTGCCGGGGAATGCCTTTAGAAACGGAAAGAACCAACAGATAAAATAACAAACTGTTCACACAAACATTTTGTGTATTTGGAAAGAATATTGGACAGGTACTGTGTTACCCTGGCTTTTGTTAACGGATCACGCATGCTTTCATGGGACCCGAATGTCTGATTGCAATGACGCGAAATTGTGAACAGTCGAAAGGGGTTCAGTCACCCCCCAGCCCCCCACCTCCCCCCAACCATTTCCATCACAGACAAGTACAATTGAAACCAGCGGATGGAATCAGACGAGTCAGATTGTCTCTCTCCACTCCAGCTCTGGACCAGCTCTCTGCCCGGCTTCTGATTGGCTGATCCTGTGATTGTATGCAAATCGCGTCGGTCCGCAGCCAGTCAGGGTGAGGTTAGTGAGGTTGGGGGTGTGCCTCTGTGACACCAGAGACCAGACAGAGGGGTTGACCGCCGCATCTAACTGCATCTAACCGAGCCGTCCACTTCCCCGGTGGTGCTGAAAGTCAGGGATCTGCTCTCGCCACCGGATGGTTGCTGTTATCCAAAAAGGAATTACGGACTTTCCGCTTTTGAACTTCCTCGTCAGGACTATTTTGTGGATTTCCAATTACCAACAGTGGATTTGACCGGACCGGTTTGTACTACAGTTGATGTGAACTACGTTCCTTCTAATCTCTCTCGGATTATCCTTCTGAATGGTTTGCGTATCTACATACAGGTATAACACATAATACAAGGACACGCATTGTGTTAATACTAATGAAGTACGCACGTATAGGTACTAAATGAGAATAGAAATACACAACAGTCCATGCATAGTCTGCTGAAAGTGGACCTTCCAAAAAAAGTATATTACATTTTTTGCAATCTTTGCAAAACAATTTTCCAATTAGGTCACACAAACATTTTGTGTTATTTTTATAGAACATTTAAATCAGCCCGTGCATGCGTCAGTCTAAACCCGGGTGTGCGCTCTGAACTGCACGCATTGAAGTTGCGCCTGCATGGTTTGGATATGGACTGGTCTATACTGTAGCTTGCTGGAATACCATTAGGAGTAGCCTTGTAGTTATCAATCACATTTTTGCAAATTACGTTTCATTTCGAAGCGCAGTGGCTTAGTACATTCATATGGTGTTATTTGTTTTTACTTGGCACCCTAATCCTTGATTGACACGGTTTAGTATGGAGTTAACTCCCCCACCCTCTAGGTGCGCATGGCTCATTTAGATTTAGTACAAGTCCGGGGTTTGACAAACATTTTGGCCAGTGACCCAATTTGAGCATGTAATAACTGTTGCCCGGCACCATTATGTAAAGAAAGAGACAGTGTTTTTTTTTTTTAATTGGAATCCTTCTGTATAAAAAATGAACACGTATCTATTAATATTTCAGTGGGTAGGAGTTAGGTTTGATATGCATTCAAAGGGTTTTGAAAGAAAAGAAGATGATCTTGAAATATCAGTGTGTGGTATTTTTTGTAGAAAATAATATCATCATGAATGCTGTTTTCCACTCAGGGTTACTGCCTGCTGCTGTTTATTCTGTTCCAGGGAAACGGATATGGTTTGTTAATAAATGTGAAGACACATAGGTGTTCCAGAGAACTAAAAGCCACGCATGTGGAACAAAACAAACTATTTTAATACAACCATTATAATGTACACTATCTATGTTTATTTGTGTACTCTATGAACTAATCACATGAATTTTATAGCATTTCCCAAAACCCTATTTACAAGGCAATGTCTAATTGTACTACACAACATATACACAGCTGTGTGTTTTTGCTCCACAATATAAATAGAACGTTTTCCTACTTTTAGTTAGAACTTTTAAGTGCGTTTGGGCTGTGCATTCACCTTGAGTGTGGTCTCTGAGTTGTCACTGCATCTGTGGACTATGGTTTAGGCTTCAGACATCCCCACATCGGGTTGTGATCTAGAGTTTGAGAAACACATTGTCCTATGCAAACTCTTACAGCCAGTAATTGTTTTTATTGGAGCTCTGAATTGTTGTTGTGGGCTACTGTATGTTTTCCACAGCAGATGGGAGACTTTAGTCCGCATTAGTCTTTAAATCCGACTAGATAGTGCTTATCGGTTCGAATGTGCTCTCACATTTATTTTTTCTGTTTTACTTTGCTAATGGAATGTGATGATCAAATAGGTTGATTTGACATAATCTACTGAATGTATTTTGGTAGCGGGCTGTCTATAATGACTACTCATCCCTATGCCATGCAATCTTGAAGATAACTGCCATAATATAAACTCATAGACAAATAGTGAAAGGGCAATGGCCTTTAAACTAGATGTGCATGCCCTTCTGCCCCAAACATTCCATGAGTTGTATATTTGAACTGTGTTTGCCGTTCACTATGCGGTTCGTCCTCTCATATCAGGCCCTTAACGGCAGCCTGCAAGGCCATCTTGATTCAAACATATCAGAGTATGGAGATGTTCCTGTTACCGGATGTCTCTTAGTTAGGCCATTACTATTCAACCATCGCCTATGCTGTCAGCTCTGTATTGATTAGCTGTTTCTAATAGTGAGCTTCCAATTCACGGGTGTATGCCCTCAATTCCTAACATCAGAAGGAAACCACACCTCCATTGACGATTACCTTTGCACCCACCTATATCTGCCCACATGGGGGCAAACAAACACATGCATAAACCACACACACTTAATTGCCTATTCCTGTTATGCAAGGATTTCTTCTGTCACTGTTTTGTATTACTTCTAGGGGCGGGCCGACAATCTGGCGTTTTGGAAAAATGCTAGATGGGCTGGTCGTTTGATGCCCGGTGGGCCAGTCTATCCTGGGTTTTGTGCCAAACACAATCCCTATAAGGCTAGTAAATTGAGGCCTCAATGATAAAAAAACAAATGCCATTGTCAGTGCATCAAGTAAAAGGCCTTTTTCTCGTTCCAGGCAACCCGCTGGTGCCTCAGTGTGGCTCTCAGCTTGGGACAGAACGTATTACGCAGTACGTGCCTTTGGCGCATCTCAAAATATTAACTGTACCACAAATAAAAACAGGGTATTTTGACTGTTATAAATCAGTGTCCTACCAGTTTCTATTTGAGGTGCAGATGAATTAATATGGTAATGAAGATGCTGCCGATCTGTTGCATGACAACTCTATTTTAAATGTCCAGTTCTGCACACAAGGTGTTCATGGTCAGTGAGAGTGCACTTGCACCCACATATGAAAACACAGAATATTTCGTGACCAAAGACTGACGACTGACCAACTCAAACCTAACTGAAACCTAACTGAAACATAACAAAAACCTAACTCAAACCTAACTGAGACCTAACTCAAACCTAACTCAAACCTAACTGAGACTTAACTGAAACCTAACTGAAACCTAACTGAAACCTAAATCAGACCTAACTCAAACCTAACTGAGACCTAACTGAGACCTATGTTCCCTGTTCCCTATTCCCTAACCCTAGACCTAATCCTTACCCAGGGCCGGTTCTAGGCATTATCAACATAAGCGGTAGGGCTACCGAACATTAGAGACCGGTGCCCAAAATCACATTTTGCTAAGGCCCCCAAATGGCTAAAGCCAGCCCTACCCTAGACCTAACCTCCATAACTTGTATTTAGGCATAATCTTGCCCTAACCTCCATAACTTGTATTTAGGCATAATCTAACATTTTCCTCCAAACCTAACTTTTAGGAGAGGGTCTAGTTGGGACCTGCCAGTGTCAGGATCCATTTTTCACAAGCAATTTAGGTTTTAATAACTATATGGGGACCCAATAATGTAGACATATTTTCCATAACCCGAAACGTATCCATACCATCAGACACGTAACCTTATCCAAACCATCAGACACCCAACCTTATCCAAACCATCATATACCCAACCTTATCCAAACCATCAGACACCCAACCTTATCCAAACCATCATATACCCAACCTTATCCATACCATCAGACACCCAACCTTATCCATACCATCAGACACCCAACCTTATCCATACCATCAGACAACTAACCTTATCCATACCATCAGACACCCAACCTTATCCATACCATCAGACACCCAACCTTATCCAAACCATCAGACACCCAACCTTAGCCATACCATCAGACACCCAACCTTATCCATACCATCAGACACCCAACCTTATCCATACCATCAGACACCCAACCTTATCCATACCATCAGACACCCAACCTTACCCATACCATCAGACACCCAACCTTATCCAAACCATCAGACACCCAACCTTAGCCATACCATCAGACACCCAACCTTATCCATACCATCAGACACCCAACCTTATCCATACCATCAGACACCCAACCTTATCCATACCATCAGACACCCAACCTTATCCATACCATCAGACACCAAACCTTAGCCATACCATCGGACACCCAACCTTATCCATACCATCAGACACCCAATCTTATCCATACCATCAGACACCCAACCTTATCCATACCATCAGACACCCAACCTTATCCATACCATCAGACACCAAACCTTAGCCATACCATCAGACACCAAACCTTAGCCATACCATTAGACACCCAACCTTAGCCATACCATCAGATACCTAACAGATACCTAGCCATAAAACAATTTATAATCTTACCCCGCACGCCTAAACATCACAAAGACTCTATACTACTAATATTTTTCCCAATGAAGACTGGCAAAATGTTTCCACAAGGTCAAATGTTTTCTTAAAATATCCTTGTTGGCTGTTGGGTCCTCAGAATTATAGCAAAATAAGAACACACACACACACACCTTAAAATCAACACATGTTCTCGTACAGAAATTCTGTGAGCCAATGCGTTTTTGGACCAAGAACAATGCATTCCTCAGTGGACAGGCACAGCATATAATAACCCTAGAATGAATCGGTTCTGTCCTACAACAACAGTGTAGTGGCTGGCTGGCACTCTATAAATCCATTGGCAATGTCACTTTATAAATGCATATGACAGCCAGGCCTGCGCTGCACGCGACACATCCCATGCATCACAAACAGACTGGGAGTTTCAAATGCTCGTGAAATCGTTTCAAACATTTTATCTCGGCCTGTTTGAGCTTGCCTGGCATAACTGCAAATCCTGCCCATCTGGTGCTCAATGCAGACTCAACCAAATAATGCTTGGATGAGTCCGATTTTTTTCCAAGTATGTCATGCCAAGTGTGATTAGAAAAACCTTTCAGCCAAACAACATGCAACTGTTGAACTGTTTTGTACTTGAGGCATTTCCGTGCTTTCACATTCTTTTTTGACTTCTATCTAATTAAATGTGTTTTGCTACAAGTAGGTGGTTGTGCTGGGGGAAAAGGTTCTGGTGTTAATGGAACAGCAGGAATTAATGTGCGCTCTGGCTTTCTTAAAAGCTACTTAAAGCACCCAGTACAGTACATACTCATGCTGATTTGCCAGTCAAAGTGTCATATTTTGTTTGAAATGGAAAAGGAAAAAGTATCTCTGATGATAAGGTCAACACTGTCAAATCATTCCAATCTAAAAAGGCCCAACTGACTCTAGATCAGATCTCTTTCTGTCATGTGTTTGAGTATAGGTGTGTGCATTACAACCATGGTACATCCACCCTTCTATGTTGGCCTTAGTGGGAATGACAATATCAATGTCTTTGAGTGACCAGCTTGCGTTCCCCTGCTCAGTTGTTGCACGCATCAACCAATGGTTGCATGCCGCATTATCCATTGGTGGAGTGACTGATAGATTACTTTAACAAATGACGGCTTAATGAGAAGTGAAACATCTGCCCATTGATTATAAAACCTGAAAACCATTAGAAATTCCTGATCAGAGTGACACATGTATGTTCTATCAAAAACAACAAGTCACTCAAGTACAATTATTCCTGTCAAAAGTCAAGAAATGTGTAATTAATTTGAATGTTTTGCCAAGGACATTATATCTAGGCAAGATGCTTAACGTTTGATTAGGCAGTTTTTCTGGCATTGGGTAATATACTTGCGGCACAAGCGGCCGAAATGGGTTTTCTCAGAAAGGTGGCTGGCCTCTCCCTTAGAGATAGGGTGAGAAGCTCAGTCATCCGAGAGGAACTCGGAGTAGAGCCGCTGCTCCTTTGCGTAGAAAGGAGCCAGTTGAGGTGGTTCGGGCATCTTGTACGAATGCCACCTGGGCGCCTCCCTAGAGAGGTGTTCCAGGCACATCCAGCTGGGAGGAGACCTCGGGGAAGACCCAGGACTAGGTGGAGAGATTATATCTCCACACTGGCCTGGGAACGCCTCGGGATTCCCCAGTCAGAGCTGGCTAATGTTGCCCGGGAAAGGGAAGTTTGGGGTCCCCTGCTAGAGCTGCTACCCCCGCGACCCCACCCTGGATAAGCGGTTGAAGATGAGATGAGACTTGTGCATTATGACTTTACACCTCTAAGCCGGATCCTTGCTGCATTCCTAATGAGACAGAAGAAAAGAAAAGGAAAATGTTACTTTAAAATGTAATACATTTTAGTGAAACATCAACTGCTTGAACTGCACAAAGTCAGCTCAGGGTCGCCTCGTCCGGTGCAGAAGAAAAGAAACAGGAGCCCGAAACAATGGGAATTCTGGAAACAATCGGTTAGCAGAACGAGCCAATGAGAAATGCAATGGGAGATTGTTCTGGCATCTGCATTCCTATGGAAGTCATGTTTGATGCAGTATTCCACCAGACCTTCTGCTCGTTTGTGCAGACGTGACTGTGGATGAGATTCGAATGAGAGCTGATGGTCGGGGGTCGGGTTGGATGAATTATGTCTGGCATGCCACAGTGTGGCTCTAACCATTTTAAATATGTGTATCATACTGTGCCCTGACCCTCAGGATATAATCTGTTTAGGAAACCGTCCCAAAGTGTCGAGGGTTAGGGGTCACCTCGGTACTGAGCGGTTGTTATGACTGATTGCAGCAGAGTGCCTAACTCTCGTCATGTCTGGCTAATCTAAATACATTACAACACAGCAGTTTGGTTTGGCGTTGTCCAGGTGATAGCTATTTGACTTCCACTGTATTTGTTTCTATGAGCGACCAGTGAGTAACACGCCCACACACAGGAGTACTGTGGCCCCCTCGTAGACTTGACTCAGACGGGGGCCTTCCTAGCAACAAATTAGCCTTCCTAGCAACGGAACTGTTGGAACCCAATTGTAATTCTTTATTTTTCATTTAATTTTAAAGTGCTCTTCACTGTGCCACAGCACAGTCAGTTAATGGCGTGATGTATTTACATTTTCAGTTGATGGACCCTGTACAGAGGAAAAAATAATATCAGAATTTGTCTTGTTTTTAAACTGCGTAAGTTATTTCTTTTGTATTGATATATTGTGTTACAATGGGGGAAGGCCAGAAGGTCATTTCCATTGACCACGCTAAGGTTTCTTCCCAAGTGATGCATGTAAATGGATGAACAGGCTCCAGTTCGCAACACCTCAGCCTGTGTTTAGGCCATTTTGTCAAGCATAAGAGGAAAGCTCCGCTTCGGTTCCCTCAAGTATAAGCCATTTCACCTTCATAACATCATCCAATCCCTCTCTCTGCTATTCTATATAGTGAGAATATCAATGTATTTTATTGTATCCCCTTTATAAGGATGGGTAACTGTAACTTATCTCACGGAAAGCGTGACATTCTTTCTGTTTGTTTTTGTTACCATGGTTGCCAACTGCTGAAGTTATTACAAAATTGCAGATAACCTGTGCGGTGTACATTTACTTGACCCTTTAGCTTTCCTGACAGAAAGTTAGGGACAATACCTCTAAAATGTTCTCACTTGGCTCGAATCTGTGAGACCATACGCCAATCTTCCAACTGGAAACCGGCAATTAAATACATATGCCTGGATCCAAGTAGTTCAAAGGTCAACTCTGCCTATTCTGCCTCGGCTCTCTTTGTGACAGATGTCCCTATTTGTAAGACGACCAACCAAATCAGCTATAATGTAAATGCATGAAATGTGTCATGAATCAATTATCTCTTCATGTGGTTGTTCAAAGCAAGGTGAGTAATGCAGTGCTCTGGTGGGAAATTGATGTATGCATGTATACTACAGTTCAAAAGTTCTGGGTCAATTAAAAACGTTGAAAAAACATGAAATTACTTTGAATAGTTGTCAATTGCCAAATAGTTGTCAATTGCCAAAGTTAGAAATTATGTATTTTTATTGAAATTATAAGTGTGTCGCTCAAACTTTGCTTCCGTTTGCAGCAATCACAGCATTGCAGACCTTTGTCATTCTGATTGTCTATCTGTTGAGGTTATATGAAGACATTTCACTCCATGCTTTCAGAAGTATCTCCTACCAGTTGGACTGGATTGATGGGCACTTCTTACGTATGTATACAGGTGCTGGTCATATAATTAGAATATCATCAAAAAGTTGATTTATTTCAGTAATTAGATTCAAAATGTATATGACCAGCACCTGTATGGTCAAGCTGCTCCCACAACAACTCAGTAGGGTTGAGACCTAGTGACTGTGCTGATGACTCCATTATAGACAGAATGCCAGCTGATTGCTTCTTCTCTAAATAGTGCTTGCGTAATTTGGTGCTGTCCTACGGCTCAGTGTTGTTGGAGGAGATTAGCTCCAATCAAGCTCCGTTCACAGGGTATGGCATGGCCAAATTACCTAATAGCTTTCAAGTTCCCTTTTACCTTGTACAATCTCCCACTTAACCAGCACCAACGAGACTACGTACAATAACATAGCCATGCTCGACAGATGTTGTCAAGAACTCCTCAGGGATCTTTTTTTTTCTGCTCGTCACAAATGTTCTTCTTAGTCATCCAAACAACTCGTACTTAGATTTGTTTGTTCTTTTTTCCAATCTTTGTCTATGTTTTATGCCCGTCATATTTCCTTTTTCGGATAGTCTGAGAAATGTTTTTTATCTTTGCAACTCTGTCTAGAATGACAGCATCCTGATACTGTTGAGACTGGTGTTCTGTGGGTACTATTAAATGATACTGCCAGTTGGAGACCTGTGTGAGGAGTCTGTTTTTTAAACTAGACACTCTAAGGTATTTGTCCTCTTGCTCACTTGTGCATCGGGGCCTCCTACTCCTCTTTCCATTCCTGTTAGATCCAGTTTGTGCTGTAGAGAGTTATAAGAGATCTTCTGTTCCTTGGCAATATCTCGCATGGAATAGCGTTCATTTCTCAGAACAAGAATAGACTGACGGGTTTCAGAAGAAAGTTATTTGTTTCTGGACATTTTTAACCTGTAATCAGCACAACCGTGTTCAGCTGTGCTAACATAATTGCAGAACGGTTTTCTAATAAACCAAGATTAGCAAACACAACATGCCGTTGGAACACAGGAGTGACGGTTGCTGATAACGAGCTCTTCTAAGCCTATGTAGATATTTCATTTCAAATCTGCCGGTTCCAGCTAGAGTAGTAATTTACAACATAACAATGTCTCCTCTGTATTCCTGTGGACATTTGCTGCTATTTTAATGGACAAGAATGTGCTTTTCTTTAAAAATGAAGGGAATGTCTAAGTGAGCTCAAACTTTTACACAGTGATGTATGCATGTATGTATGTAAGTTACATTGAATGTGACAGCAGATCAAATAAACACTGCCATTATGGTCGTCCAGATGTGGAATTGTAATCTGATCACTCTGTTGCAGGAGACAATTTCCTAACATAATGTAAAAAAAACAGATTCAGTTACAACTTGATCATCCAGGTGTCACGATTCGAGGGTGAAGTGCAGTGGATCGCCAAACGCAGTGGTGTAAACACGTTTGTGGTATTTTATTCCCATCAACAACAAGAAAACAAAATTAAAAAAACACAAAACCGAAAACATACACTGAATAAATAAATGTGCAACCAAGCGTCTTACCATGAAAATCTGTCAACAGTGCAGACAAACCAATAACTACCAGTCACCTAAAGATCAGCGTGACAAAGAACTAATAAGAAGCCCAGTGCAAAAACACCCAGTGATTTAAGTAGCCCTGCTAATTAACAAACTCAAACCAGGTGTGCATAATTAACTCAAGAAGAAAAAGGAACGAAAAGAGGATGACTAGTCATACTAGTTGCCACAGTACCCCCCTCAACGGCATGGCTCCCAAACAGGCCAGGCAAAAAAACGAAGAGGAGGTGGTTTGGCTGGAGGTCTCCCCAGCAGTAGCTTCAGCCACGGTGTTGGCTTTAATGTCATTGTTAGAAAATGGTTTGAGGAACATGATGACGAGTTCAAGGTGCTGCCTTTTTCTCCTAATTCTATAGCTCTCAATTCGACCGAGCATCTATGGGATGTGCTGGGCCAACAAGTCCAATCCAGAGCGGCTCCAGCTCACAACTTACATGATTTGACGGATCGGCCGCTAATGTCCTGGTGCCAGATACCAGAAGACACCTTCAGGGGTCTTGTAAAGTCCATGCCTCAGTAGGTCGGCACTGTTTTGGCAGCACTTTAAGGAGCGACAGCATATTAGGGCATAACGGCTTAATGGCCATACATTTTGGCTCATCAGTCTATGATGAGACTTCTAGTACATCAAATGGTGCTTTAATTCAAATTCAATTCAATTGAATCGAGAAATGCCTCATGGTCTGTTGATAATGCGGTGTGGCGTTCTACTGCTGCCACTGTGTGTTGAGAGACATTTCATTCTGATTTCATTTCAAGTGTTTATCTTCTCAGGATGCAGACTTCCTGGGAAGATTTAAAAAAGATTACCTCTTAATAGCGTTTTAGCTCGGAGGGCTTTAGATGCGATCCAAGCATTTATCTGCCCCGTTTTATGTCGGAACTGCCAAAACACATCGCTGGCAACATTCATTGGAGTCAGTTATAGTTTGCTGTTGAATGTTTTTGTTTCGCACAGTTTGTTCGGTTGATAAAAGTCTGGCTCAAGGATAGACAGATGGATCGGCTTGTCA
Organism: Dallia pectoralis; assembly: GCA_029465975.1. Classification (NCBI taxonomy): domain Eukaryota; kingdom Metazoa; phylum Chordata; class Actinopteri; order Esociformes; family Umbridae; genus Dallia; species Dallia pectoralis. The sequence continues at coordinate 8,519,038 of CM055729.1, read as the reverse complement.
GTCAGGGAGACGGACAGGGCCACACCTGCGCACGCACATCCGCAATCAGTCTGGGAAGCAGTTTGACATTTCTCCTTCAGCTGGCACATTTATCTTCAGTGCACCAGGGATCTAGTGTGGCGAGACACAATACGTAAGGCATAAGTTCAAAGCTTAATGTAATCACATTATATGCATTGGGATGGCTATCTGAATAAAACCAGATAACAGCCTCATAAAAAGGATCTGAGATAATAATGCCGTCACGACATGTAGATGACAAACTCACACAAGGGCCTATCTCCGCGCTCATCTGCTATCTGGGGGGAAGAGCGTGCGCTATCTGCTTGGCATTTGAAACGGTGTTCCTCGTATAATGAGTCAGAGATATGTATCTGCCATTCTCTGTCCGTTCTAGCACACCCAGAGACCCGGAAGGGCTTTTTTGTAAATTTTAAGGCCTTCCAGGACACCCAAATTTCTTAAACCATACAGCTCACCCCTTAAACGGATGGGTGACAGGGCTAGCCTGTAGCTTGCAAACGCTAATCGTTTGGCATTTGGTGAAGGGTGAAGCTTGTGGGTGTCCTCCCACAATAGGCACAGCTAGCCGATCCCTGGCCCAGGATTAGTCTCCCGGTTCCTCTGTTATTCTATTAAGATGGGCACATGACCAACGCCTCTAGGCTTACCTCACATGGCTGCTCTATACTGGGATGACTTGATAATTGCCCTCGACAGTGATAGAAACGGGAAAGCCTGTATTTCGGCACGTCTATTGAGTCAATGCAATAGTTTACTCTCTCTGGGCTTTTTATGACTTTCACGTCGCATGGCTGTGTGAGGTGTCTCTCAGTTACTTTACTGAAATCACAGCGAAGCTACACATGTAAAGGTTAGGTCTGGTTTCAGTCTGCATCGTTTTTCAGTGCGGTATATGAGGGAGGCAGAAAAAAAACACATTTTGAAGTTGCTATGCTTCAGGGAAAGATTATTTTAATATTACTGGCAGAAAGATTGTTCTTTTGATATAGCTGGCACTGTAACTATTGAGAGTTGTTTTTGTTCTTTTAACCATCAAAACTTTCTAATCATAGAGTTTAAAATCTCCCAGGGGTACCCTCTAAATTTGTCACATTACTGACAATTTAAAGGCTGCTGCTGGGCTAAATCCATTAGTTGTCAGGGAATTTTGTTGGATCAGCTCCGCGTCAGGAATTGAAAGTGACACATCACATCAGCGGGACAACATTTCTGTCTATACATTCAAATAAACATCTGTTAGCATCTCCGCACACATTTCCCGACTGCACAGTAAATGTCATCATGTTTTATTCACATTAGCTTAGCTTAACCTGGCTGACATTTGAAACATGTTCTCTAACTTCCAAGACAAATTCTTAGCAAGGAACTGATGTAAACAACAATATATACATTTTTGTATGTTTTGTATGTTCTGATAATGTGTCACGGTTTGGTAAAGACCACATGTCTTCACTCCGTGTTTCCCGATTTCATTTCAGTCATGAACTCATCCCCTGGCTCAATCATTCATTGTCTTGTCATTATCATTCACACCAGGTCCCCATTAGCTCGTCAGTGAGTTTATAAGTGTTGCCCTTTTGCCTCTTGTGTTTGTGATGCATTGTCAATGTCAGGGTTGCTGTGAGCTGTTGAGTGCTATAGGTTTTCTTGTTTTAAGTTGAATGAAAACGTTTTGTTCGAAAGCTCTGCAATTGTGTCCGAACTTCAACCTTCACAACCAACATCATGTGACAAACAGAAATTCACAAGATGTTTTTTCGGGCTTTGGGGTTATGTAGTTTGGCTGATAAACACTGCGAACATTTGACCAGCATAGTCAGAAATATTATAAATATTTAGTTGATGAAGTTTATGTTCAGAAGCTCATACGTTTGGAAGCTCATTTCACCTCATCACTTGTCTTAAATTGCTTTTGAAGATAGTTATGAAAGAACCCCGAAGGCAAGCAGTGAGAAGTTGAATCGGGTAGAGAAAAATATCTAAAATGGCAGATAATCTCAAAAGAAAGAGTTACTGAATTATCACAGTTGTTGCCAGGTTGAGACGGGTTGAAGATTAGATTACATTATAAGGTCATATTCATCAACATTCAAACATTCAAAATGGTCATTCAAATGGTCAAATAAAACCTCAAAAGGTGTCCATTGTCTTAAACAGCCCTTAATCAGTGGTCATAGAGGTCGTGGAAGGTCAGAGCCACCGGCAGAAGGTACGTAGTTGTCAGTTGGTCTGGCAGTTGAAGTGCTAAGAGGTCAAGATAACATTATGAAGGAAACCAGGTGAGCTGTGACCAGACACAGCAGGAACTCCTAGGCAGCGTGTTATGAAACATTTAATACACTAGCTCTTTCCCAACTGTGAGTTCAGTTTTACTGGCTCTCTGTGTGTGTAGGTTGTGAGGCCAAAGAGCAAGACACAAAAATAAGCGGAACTCCAGCGAGAGTCAACGAGTTAAAGAGCAAAGGAATGGTTGGCGGTGCTTTGATACAGAAGGATCGCTCCCATCCCTTAATTTGTGTAGGCTACCATGGTCTTGGGCGGTTAGAGGGAAAAAGGAGAAGAAGATGCGGCACTGTGTTTCCTCGTGGGGAGCCGCATATGACGCAACGGATATTTCACAGTTCCCACTTTTCCAATCCTGGAGAAGGAAATCGGAATTGATCAAAGTGCAAAACGATACTGCTGGAGAGTGTGTTTAAACTGAGATTTAGATGGGAACATAGGAGTGTGGTGGAGTAGGCGTCTGAAACATTGCTTTCGGGCAACTCTTTTTAGCAGAGTCAGGTGGTCTGAAAATGCACTGGTTGTCACGCATGGCAGGTCATCTGTTCGCCGTAGCAACCTTGACCGATGGTTGACCTAGACAAATGAGCGTACTGCTGACTCGCCAATATGTTCAGTATTTGCAGTCCCTGTTCACTCGACAGGCTATCCGCCAGCCAACACAATATTGAAAGCTTCCTCAGAGTTCTACAAGTCAAATCGGGTTTGCCCACCCATGTCTGCTCACGTCTCAACCTACCGGATCGGAGAGTAGAGTACAGTGAAATTATGCTCTATATGTCCAGCATGTTATATAGCAAAAACAAGCCCTCCGCAGTAGAGAACCTACAGGCCAGAGCGTGCATGCATGTGATAAGTAAAATAAACGCAACACACACACCACTGCCTATGTTCTGTCCGGTTGTCACACAGTGCCGGCACTGGGAAACACAAAAATAGGCTGGGTGGATGTGGGCAGGTGGATGTAGGTAGGTGGGTGTGGGCAGGTGGGTGTGGTGTGGGAAGGTGGGTGTGGTGTGGGCAGGTGGATGTAGGTATGTGGGTGTGGGCAGGTGGGTGTGGTGTGGGAAGGTGGGTGTGGTGTGGGCAGGTGGATGTAGGTAGGTGGATGTGGGCAGGTGGGTGTGGGCAGGTGGGTGTGGGTGTGGGCAGGAGGGTGTGGGCAGGAGGGTGTGGGCAGGAGGGTGTGGGCAGGAGGGTGTGGGCAGGAGGGTGTGGGCAGGTGGGTGTGGGCAGGTGGGTGTGGGCAGGTGATTGTGGGCAGATGGGTGTGGGCAGGTGGGTGTGGGCAAGTGGATGTGGGCAGGTGGGTGTGGGCAGGTGGGTGTGGGTGTGGGCAGGAGGGTGTGGGCAGGTGGGTGTGGGCAGGAGGGTGTGGGCAGGAGGGTGTGGGCAGATGGGTGTGGGCAGGTTATTGTGGGCAGGAGGGTGTGGGCAGGTGGGTGTGGGCAAGTGGATGTGGGCAGGTGGGTGTGGTGGGGTTTGGGTTGGGGTGTGGGTGTGGGCAGGTGGGTGTGGTGGGGGTTTGGGTGGGGGCTCGTATCGCTGTGAGCCTGTCATAGTGTTATTCATTGTTTACATTGTGAGCGATAGGGGGTCTTCATTTGAAAGTCAATGCCGAAGCTTAGACACGCTCTCCTGGATTTATAGGCGCCAGGCAAAGTTATGATGACTCTTCCTGGGAGGGGAACGGCATCACTTTCAATCTCCTTCACTCTGCTGTCCACACACACTCCCATCGCTCTTAAAGAGTCTAAATCTGTCACTCAGATGCAGCCCCGGATCGAATTAAAAGAGGATCGGGTTTCGGATTTAAAAGTTTTGCTCTTCGTTCGTTCGCTGTCCTCCCAGAGGGGGGAACTTTTTTCAAACGAAAATCTGTAATTTCATTGGCAATGAAAGAAAATGAACTAAGTTAATCAAAGCCCTGCAACACATTCATTAGTCAGATCAATATTACATTATTTTGGCAGGCTGTTATTCAATTGACAGTACATCTGATGTTCCACTGCACAAACCGGTGGCTTGGTACATCGAAAATCCATCTCATGTTGTAATATGGTCTATAAATGAATAATCTAACTGCTGTATGATAATCAAGGGACTAGGTCGTTTTTGTCAAGGGATACGATGTCTCACGCAAAATGACTTTGGCGGTGAAAGAGGTAACTCTCCCTTAAGAGCTTGGGGCATCTAGAAAGAGCGCTATATGTATATCTATATCTATATATATATCTTTATATATATCCAATCAAATGATTCTAACATTGTGCATTGATGTACTTCCCCTGCAGCACCTGGCTGTAGCCAGGAAATACCTGACAGCATGAATATACATTGACAGTGACACGTAGGCCTCAGTGTGTGACACAGGATCTATAATAAATGCCATCCCATTAATAATCCATTTAACATTGAGGCACCGAGGGGATACAGTAGATTGATGACACGGGGAGAAGTACGCAACGGACCTGCGTTCAAACAGTACTTGGAATCTTTTTCGCCTTCGTTTCGTACTTCGTAGGACACCACATCAATGGGATTTGGGGGTTCACTCATTGCCTTGCGCTTCCATGGCACCGCAGCAGCTCAGAGATGTCCATCTCACAGTATTCCAAACCATCTCGAATGTTATTTGAACACAGGTCAGCTCTTACATTAGACAGGGGCACTTTCCGCACACAAGCCAGCCAGTTGGTGACTTGCCCTGGTTACAGAGGAAGCCGACCAGTCACAGGAACGCGGTACGAACAAGACCTGTTCTTACAGCAGATCTTGTTGACATTCCATTTTTGTACGTCTAACCTTTCACCTCCGAAAACAGCGTGTGACAGAGGACCTTCTGGGCGGCGAAATGTTGCGAAATGTCCACCACTCACAACTACCGGGAAGCAGCGGTGGGGGGGGTCACACTCCCGTTGTCATTTATCCTGAGCCTGCGATTTTGCGTTTTTTTAAAGCAGTGACATAGACAGTTTTCAGGCAGAGCTTTACTCAGTAGTACCGTCAGTTTCACTTTGTGTCGCGTTGAGGCATTTAGCGACGAGACGTTTAATGTTTAAATTCACCATGTTTACTGTATTGTCTGGGACACGAGAAAAATATGGAAGGAAATGCATGTTTGTTGCTGTTGTTTTATGGCCTTATAGTGTCAAGGTCAAACTTGTTTCCTTTGCAGTGTTGTGAGTAATTGACTCATTTTATGGAGTATGACACTAGTGCTAATAGATAGAATTTATTTTCCACTGTGATGTTATTCACTGTCACCATGCCATCTGTAAATAGCTTTTGGGTTACTGATTTATGCTTTTTTTCATTGAGCCGTACATTGTCTCTCGCAGCTGAATATTGGAAACCTCAATCCCCCACGAATGAATCGAAAATCAGTGCCATAATTGTCCTACTAAATCGACCCCTCTGTCTTTATTTCCTCACAACTCCTATTCCTCTTTAATTGATTTCAAAAGCAGATCTAATCTTCCTCGTGAGTGCGAGGCGTTTATCGATGACATTAGTTTAAACCAACGGAAGATTTGCAATGCCCCCTTGCCTACACTAATTACTGCTTGGTTGATGTATGACTGTGCCACTGCCGAAAGATATTGAACCGCTGTCACGGTCAATGGGTTCTGACAAAACGCTCACTTTTCTCATTGTTTTTTTTGTGACAGGAACACACCAATGAGGACACATGGCCTGTTCCCGCTGGTGCTCTGGCTGGGAGTGGTCTCTTACGGGATGGAAGTCGCTGAGGGTAGGCCCGACCAGGAGGAGGGATTTGGACCGCCACCCTATCGACCTGTTGTGAGGTTCCGACACAAGGTATTGATTTCCTTCCTGTTCCATTAGCCGTCCGTAACAGGAGAACTCTGCCACAATGCCAATTATGAAAATAATTGCGATGAAGTTTTCCTGAGAGTGCATGGAGCAACTTTTTATTTATTTTTATACGTCTCGCGAAAGTACTCAGAGATCTATCACTGGTGTTTTGCCAAGCAGTGTAGAGCAGCAAGTCATCCTCGAATGTAGAATGAATACTGAATGCATCTGGTCAGAGGTTGGTGGGGACAGAGGGACATAGTAGGAAATGATGAGTTAAAAGTAGGGGGGGTTAAGAAATAAAGTGAATGCAAAAAGTGAACTGACATTTTAGAAAGTGTGTGTGTGTGTGTGTGTGTGCATACTGTGTGTGTGTGTGTGTGTGCATACTGCATGTGTGTGTGTGTGTGTGTGCATACTGCATACTGCATGTGTGTGTGTGCATACTGCATGTGTGTGTGTGTGTGCATACTGCATGTGTGTGTGTGTGTGCATACTGCATGTGTGTGTGTGTGTGTGTGTGTGCATACTGCATGTGTGTGTGTGTGTGTGCATACTGCATGTGTGTGTGTGTGTGTGTGTGCATACTGCATGTGTGTGTGTGTGTGTGTGTGCATACTGCATGTGTGTGTGTGTGTGTGTGTGTGTGCATACTGCATGTGTGTGTGTGTGTGTGCATACTGCATGTGTGTGTGTGTATACTCCATGTGTGTGTGTGTGTGTGTGTGTGTGTGCATACTGCATGTGTGTGTGTGCATACTGTGTGTGTGTGTGTGTGTGTGCATACTGTGTGTGTGTGTGTGTGTGTGTGTGCATACTGCATACTGCATGTGTGTGTGTGCATACTGCATGTGTGTGTGTGTGCATACTGCATGTGTGTGTGTGTGTGTGTGTGCATACTGCATGTGTGTGTGTGTGTGTGCATACTGCATGTGTGTGTGTGTGTGTGTGCATACTGTATGTGTGTGTGTGTGTGTGTGTGTGTGTGTGTGTGTGTGTGTGCATACTGCATGTGTGTGTGTGTGTGTGTGCATACTGTATGTGTGTGTGTGTGTGTGTGTGTGTGTGCATACTGCATGTGTGTGTGTGTGTGTGTGTGTGTGTGTGCATACTGCATGTGTGTGTGTGTGTGTGTGCATACTGTATGTGTGTGTTCACCACCCTCTATCCCCAGTGTGATAAACATTGGAATACGCTCTCTCTCTCTCAGCCTCTCTGTCAGAGTCGAGATAAAACCAGCCCGCTCATTTCCATAATATTCCTGATTACTTTCGCCATTTCCAAATATAATTGTACCTGGGTTTTTTTAAAACTCAGATTAGTTTGCAATTGGCTTATTAGTCATGTAGGCATGGAAGTAAAAAACAACAACGAGGTACAATGGAAGTGTAAAGCCCGGGGTCAGTGTTGATTATGACTTTGAGAACGAGGAAGGAGCGTGGGGGGGAGGGGGAAGGGGAGCGACCCGGGATGTTAGAGAGAGATACAGTAGCCGGACAGATGGCATAAACAGAATTTGAGCCCGGCTACACAGTGCCAGAGACCGACCTGAAGGTCACATTCACATGGGAGTTCTGATATTGGCAATGTTTGCACTAATGTGTAACATGTTGGGTTTAGCACAACTTGGCGTGAACGGTAACTTCGGAGCATTGCCACGGGCAATTTTTTTCCAGAGGAGGAAAAAACCAAGGCTTTCTGGTTGTCATGTACACACGCTGCATTGATTCTCGACAAAGTCACGCGTGTTCGTCTTCAGGTACGAACTGGCACTTATACACATATTCCCATATTTCCAGGTACATATTCTCAGGAACATATTCCCAGGTAAATATTCCTAGGCACATATTCCCAGGCACATATTCCCAGGTACATATTTCCAAATACATATTCCCAGAAACATATTCCCAGAAACATATTCCTAGGTACATATTCCCAGGTACATATTCCAAGACACATATTCCCAGGCACATATTCCCAGACACATATTCCCAGACACATATTCCTAGGTACATATTCCCAGGTACATATTCCCAAGTTTATATTCCCAGGTACATATTCCCAGGCACATATTTCCAGGTACATATTCCCAGGCACATATTCCCAGGCACATTCCCAGGCACATATTCCCAGGCACATATTCCCAGGCACATATTCCCAGGCACATATTCCCAAGTACATATTCCCAGGCACATATTCCCAGGCGTATATTCCCAGGCGTATATTCCCAGGTACATATTCCCGGGTACATATTCCCGGGTACATATTCCCGGGTACATATTCCCGGGTACATATTCCCAGACACATATTCCCAGGCACATATTCCCAGGTACATATTCCCCACTTTACCACTTTAAACTGTGGGACATTGAACTGATGGGTCTCGTAACAACTTCATCAATCACGTCCTCAGCAGCAGGACTGAACAGCTTCTGCTCTGCAGGCCACTGCTCACTGCTCTCTTCTGCTGTCACCTGTCTGTCTCCCGTTTCCACACAAAGCCATTGTCTAGTTCAGTGAGCTTTACAGTAAAAAGACGGAAATTACAGGCCGTGGGTTTAGTAGAAGCAATAGAGAGGTTTCGACACATCAATCGTAGCCCACCGTGCACTATCAATGAGGTTGAAAGATTTGAAATAGTGTTCCTGTGGTAACCTAGTTTAAGACAGCAGGACTCTATAAATGTATAATACTGGCTCCTGGCAGAGCTGTTCTGTTCACCTTCGACATACACGGTAAGCTAGGGTGTAGTAGCAATTTTAAAAGCGGATACATGTCCACCCTCCAAAAGGATTAAGAACACTTTAGATGTGTATTTTATATGTGTCCCTCCAATATGCATTTCACTCCCTTGTCCTTGACCGTATGTATATTAAAGTTATTAAATTTTTATGTTATCTTATGCCATGTAGAACATGTGTAGAAGGAAATAAATACAGGTGGGCATGCATTTGAAAAAATCGGCAACAACCAAAGTGGATGACTGGCCCACAAAACCGTTTTAACGCAATAAATGTTTTCTCTCTGCGACCAACACTTGAATCAATTGGACGCATTGGCTGCTTTTGATTCCATATCGTAAACGTCCCTGTGAGTGCAAACATTAATATTCAACGTGTGTAAGGACGAAATGAACAAACCTAAGTATTATTTAATTAAACGGATTGCAAGATTGCGTTTTCCCTTGCGAATCTCTGAACTCTCGCAGCCATTTGTAAATTTCAGGGTGGAAAACAATATGTAATCAAAACTCTATTACGTATATAATATCTGGAAGATATTCATCTGTCCGGATGACTTTATATTATATCCAATATGAGTTATGGCCACGGTCGGCGTGTAGCAGCTGAGTAGTTCATTAATCATAATCTCTTTTGATAAATTAACCTATCATTGCCTGTAGAGCACCTCCTTCCCTGAAGGCTGTGACTTTGTTCTAAATGGTCACAACGCTGTGACTAAGGATTTGGTCATACGGAACGCAACGCTAACTAGATTGATGACATCACGGATGCATATCGATGACACAGACCGGCTCAGAACCTTCGTGTCAACATTTTAACAGGATTTATATGTCCTTAAGTCAAGTTGATGTTACAGTTATTCCTTTGAAGGACACAAACCCTCGGCTGTCTGGTCTTTAATCACGATTCCCGTGACGTTTCCTCTGCACTCCACTCCGCACGACTAAATGTCATCACTTGAAACTCTCCATGGGTGCTCGTCGGAATGGCGAATATGAAATTAGTTTTCTCAAAAAAGAATGTCACCTACCAACAATGTTGTGAACGCCACTTAAGAATACCCGCTTACATTCAAATTCCAATCGCAGCTTTATCAAAGCGACACAAGGCCTCTAAAAAAAGTTGCGCTCCTGTCTCATCATAAAGAAAAGCCAGCCGACACGAGTGGGTGACGGAATAAATCATGGGAGCGGCTTATTTCGTGTCCAATCAAGAGTTATTATCCACATTTTATTTAGTCCGCGTATCACACGGGCTTTGTTCATCCTGTCTGTTATGTTTCCTTCCTGACATCAATGCATGAGCGTAACCAAACTGTACTGTAGCCCAAATCCCTGATGAAACAAATGAAAAGCCCAACTGCCGGTTCTACGTCTGCTAGTCATTTGAAGGGGAAGTTTGTAAAAAGGGCTAATTGTGTTTTCGTCTGTGACAGCCGGGTGCCTAATAAAGATCTAGTCAAATGCAGGTGCGGCTTTTGTGTAGCATACAAATGGCCTTAGAGGGGCAGAAAGGTAAGCCAGGTTTATTCATCACAGCAGCGTGTGTGAATGTATGGCCCCGTGTGACGTCGTCACATTCATAACTCCTAATGGCGGGTCTGTCTCAACACGTTGCATTTTTTCTTTGCCGAGGTTAATTGTTTTCGGGCGTCAAGAACCGTTTACACATTTTACAAACAACGTGTCGAAGTGGTTACATTTGCCTACGAACAGTGCTTTTGAGGTCTAGGGGAACAATGTTTTAATTGCTCTCAAAGCGAGGTATTTTCACTGTATTGTAGTCCACAATAAGCCACAGCAAAGACCTTGTAGCGTTAACGCTTTTCTATGCTTTTGCTCAGCGTCGTATCGGGACTAAGCAGAGGTTGATTGGGGTAACGGGTTGGTGGGAGCCAAGCTCCATTCATAACAGTGATTGTGGTTTACGCCAGTGAGATAAGCTGTGACCCCATTAGCATTCTCTATAGATTCAGCTTCCAATCATACCAAGACATTCAGCTGAAAATATGGGACTTCGTCTCAGTCGTCGTCCTCGGTGACCGATTGGCTGCCTTATCCGTGATGTCATTGCACCAAAGACAGCTGTGTTTGGTAAACTGATGGAATGTGTGACAACTGTTAGTTGGTAGGAGGAGCAGAAGCCATATTTTATCATTTAAATATATGTTCCATTAGAATAATCTAATCTAATGAGAACAATTTCTCATTTGCAACGGCGACCTGGAGATAAGCTGGGGATTGAACCCAGGACATCATACATACACAGCATGCACTCTACCACTGAGCTACCAAAGTACTAACCCTGTGGTCACATGGTGGTATTGTAGTTTTTGCCTGTAATCGTTGTATATGCGTACAGTCAGTAAAGCAGGTTGTTCTCTTGTAGAAGACTTGTCGAAGACAACCAGATAACCAGAAGATACCGTTAGGGTAGTATAAACAAGTTTTTCTTAACTTTCTCAACCAGTAGAGAAGGTCTTGTCCCACAAAATGGAGGCATGGATTGTGAGGCTAATGAGATCATCTGTCTGCATGGCTCTGGCCTGCCCACATGGCAAATCTAGATTAACAGAGGATAAGTTGACAGAGGGAGAGAGGGAAAGATGGGGGAGAGAAAATGAAGGTAGCTGGAGGGGGTGTATACGTGTGTGAGAGAGCGAGAGAATGAGAGAGATTGAGCGGTAGATACAGAGATACAGAGCGTGGTTGAAGTTGAAAGGCAAGCTTTAGTGAAATAAGCCGAGTGGAGAGTCAATGTGTGTGTGTGTGTGCTCCTGTGTTAGATTCGGGTTACATAGCCTGACAGTGATTTTGGCGATTAGCCGGCTTGTAATAGGAACAGATGGGCCATGGGCTGGTACTCACTTTACCAGGCCCTGGGATAGGTGGCGCTGACTGGGTTGAGGTTCTGCGGACTGGGTGGAGGTTAGCCAACAGCCTCTGGGACAGACTATCCATGCAAATCAGCAAGTGATCAGATTTTTGTTACAGTATATGTTTAAGGTCAAGTTTGCAGGTCAATTGTTTTGAGTTTATACGATGAACAGTGTTTTCGCCTCTCTGTTAAGTTGAAAATCAATTATTTAATTATTTTCTCAAAAACTGTGAAAAGCTTCTGATTTGCGGTGTTAGGGAGAAAACCCAAAAGCAGAATAATAGTATAATAAAGCCTCTATGAAAAAGAGCACTATAGAAAAAGCATTTATCAAAAATAAAGGAGGTCTCCATTCATTTTGGTCATTCTGGTGACACTGTTATCCTGAGGTACTTAAATTATTAATTGCATACATGAAGTACCTGTAGGATATTGTTTCCTTCACCACCATGGGTCTCTGGGATGTTATATTTAGAGTAATAGAGTACTCCTTACTGGCCTTCCAACAACACTTCCAGCCACATCTAGACTCCCACGCAGGGACGTCGTTTCAGATCCCATCACTTTCTCCACATTTTGTCGTCTTATAAACTTAATCGATAACATATAAAATATCAGTTCTGCCATCAAGGTAAGCACGACACCCCGCAATAACAAAGTGAAAAAAAGTTTTTAGAAATCCATTGAAATTAAAAAATTAAATATGTGTATATGTACATAAGTATTCATTCCCTTTAAAAAGTTCCTTTCTGATCACCACTTAAATAGTTCTTGGGTATGCCTCTACCAGCTTTACACACCTGGATTTAGGTAGTTTTTCACATTTTCTCTTGTCAATCCTCTCAAGCACAGTCCGATTGCATGAGGTTTGACAGTGAACAGCAATCATTAGCTCTTCCCACAGATATTCAAAGGGGTTCAATTGGGTTTTGGCCGTGTCACTCAAGGACAGTCGTAGTCTTGTCCCACCTCCAATCCAGCTTTGTTTTGGCTTTGTTCTTTAGATTATTGTGCTGAACGATTCACTGAGGTCCTGCACGTTCTGGATTGTTCTTCATGGACCTCTGCATGTTTCTCTCTTCATCATTTCATTAATACTAACCAGTCTGCCAGTCCCTGCGCGTACAAGCATCCCCATAACATGGCGCTCCCACCATCATGCCTTAGCCAGGTGATTAGCAGTATGTTGTCTTCACCAGTATTGGACTTGGAAATGCACGCCTGATATTTAGAATTTGGTCTCATCAGACCAGAGAATAGTTTTCATAATGCTCTCTGTGTCCTTCAAGCTCACTTCAGATGTTCTTTACTCAAGAGCAGCTTCTGTCGAGCCACTGTACCATAAACACCAGATTGATGGAGTTGGTGGTTTCAAACCTCTTTCGTTTCAAAATGATGGAGCCAGCTGTGCACCTGGGAACTCTCAATGCTATAGGAAACATTTTTTCTAACCTTTGCCAGATCTTCACCTTGACACAATTCAATCTCAGGGGCTTACACATATTTTATTGCCCGGTCTTTGCTTGACGTGCGCTCTGAAGTGTGGTCCATTATATAGACAGATGGACTCCAATCAGGTTCTAGAAACTCAAGGATGGTTTGAGGTGCATTTCAGCTCAATTATTAGTATCACGGCAAAGAGTTTAAATACTACACAAACAGTACAGGATATATTTCAATTTTTTATTTCCAATTAACTATTGTTATCACTTTGTCGTTTTCGGGCCGATTAATGACAAAAGCATTCATATGAAAAATATGAAGTGGCCTTCAATGTTCAGAATGCACTTTATTATCTTACAGAATGCAATAAGTCTTCAAATAAACAAAATCATGTACGCATTCTAAAACTGTCCACGGCGTGGACCTTTTTCATATTTTTTCCTTTTAAATTGAAAGGAGAAAGTATGCGACTAAGTTGAATAATGAACACAAAGAAATGTAGAATCAGTGCACAATGAAACCCAGATTTGAGCTATTCAGTTTATAATCCTTATATTCTCCAGGTTATGCAGCAAAACAAATTGTTCTAATTGGTCTAAATGGGTGTCCTGTAGAGCACAGTAAAGCAACACTTCTATTATATCTCAAACAAAATAGACAAAGTAGAAATACGCTTTTTTGGAGGAATATAACTAGTATACATAAGTCCTTAAAATCACTGTCAGTTTGCTTTAGAAAAAAACACCCCAAAATGTGTCCCCCTGTTTCTATAGAAACTTGAGAACAGCATGCTGGAACTGATAAAACAATATCAGAAATCAGTGTGTAAGGTCAAGACATAGTAACACCAGATTATAATTGTCTGTATTTAAAAATGAAAGTGCAACAGGCAAAAGCCATCGATGTCCTTGGGCTGGCTATATTTAAGCTGTCATGCCATTTTGACAAATGTTATCTTCAGTAGAAGATGACTTTTAAAGATTTTGGAGAACAGCCCATGTTTTCTTAGACGTAGTCTATTTGTAAAATGATAAAGACCTGGTAAAGGTTGTAGCTTTGTTTTGTTTTATAAGAACAATGTCTTTGTCTGCATATGGTGCCCAAAATGGCAGTTTTTTGTTTGTGTGGCCTTCTCTCAGTGATAATATATGTAGTGATGTTATACTGCCAATCTGGCCACTGTTTTGCACTGTCATTATGGAGGAACAGGCGTTATGACAAGTTAAATGATGCAGTTCACAAATCTATGATGTGTTTTCACTATTTTATTTATACAATATTTTTATTGTTGTGTTTTGTTTTTGCTCTTTGCACTGTTCATGTACGTTAAAAAGTGGGTGTTCTAAATGCTGCAGCTACTCTGTCAGAACAAATTCCTTGTGTGTGTAAACAGACTTTGTGAATAAACCAGATTCTGATGTTAGCATTATTGTTTTCCCATGCTATTCTGAATACAAGATATCTAAAACTCTTCAACAGTCCCAGTTGTAGAAAATCCCCCCAAAACATATCCCTATAAAAAAATCAGGTGATGGAATGTATGGCCTGGTTAGGGACAATGTAACTTCAAGTCAGGCTATCTTAGAAATCATATACTGTAGTGTAGTTATCTAACTACCCTTAATTATAATTCAAAACAAACTTTATTATTGTACAAACAATGATATTATTACAGTACAAACATACATATTACATAATCCGTACCTTCGACTGAACCTGGAAGTCTGTGAAGAGAACTCTGAATGTCGCTTCACCGTTATCTTTGACTTTCCTCAGGAACCACCCAACCATGAACCAGGAGTTCCACCATTTGGACACAGCAGCTGGAGGGAGAAAGCGTCTTCAACAGTTTTGGCTGTGAGTCTGGACCATTTGTTCCATTGTCGTTGAGTCTTGCCAAACGTTGATTTGTACTTATTTTTGTTAACTAAGAAGTTTATTTATTTAGCGGACATTTTGTTCCACCAATGGCGTGTTGAACTTTTCTCATAGCCTCAGTCATCTCTCCTTAATTCCGTTATACAGTAGGCTTTGTCAATCCTACAATGCAGTGTGGGCCTTTGTACAACTGTATAGCAGGGCTGCAGATCCAGGAGAGTCCCTGAATGGTTTTTGTTCTACAGCATTGAATTGCAAGTAGACCTGAACCCCACGTTTAGCACAGCTATGTCCGTGGGCGTTCAGTAATGTGCTCTGCTAGACGCTGGAACGCTGTTTCTGATGCATGTTGTCTATTTAGTGTGTTTGCTGTCAATTCGCCATGCTTTTTGAGCAGGTACACACACACTATCACTGGAACAGTCAGAAAATGGAAGAAGACAAATATATTAGTTAGCAGTGTTGTGCCTGAACGCGTTCATTGAACGATAGTTCATGAACGCGTTCATATTTTGGGCGAACGTGAACTGAACGTACTGCTTTACTGGCTGATGAACGTTCCTGTGAACTCGTTCATTCTGGTGTCTTTGAACGGCACGTTCTCTTAGTTTACCCTCGTTTAATAGGATGCCAGATTTCTATAGTGACTTCCTTGCGCAAACCCGGCAACAACATATATTAATATGTATCGGAAAAAACACCCAATCTGGCAACATCAACCACCAGTGTCGCACCGCCGCATCATCATTAAAATAAAAACCAAAAGTATCTATGAGCGACAAAGGAGCCAGGAGGCGTCGAATTGTACTTTTAATTAGTTTTATGACAAGGTCGGTGAGGATGGGCAAAATCAGACGTTTTTGTGCAAAACTTTGCCCGCCGGGTTTTAAACATAAAATCCGCACATCAATATCATCCAAAGCAAACCTGAAACGGCATATTGAATTAAAGTACAATCAATGACAAAAACCAAAGACAGATCCGCGACCCAATCAACCCAGATCCCGATAACTGCCTACAGTAGCGGCTCCGTTGTCATCTCCCAGCCGCAGCTGGACAACCTGTTGGTGCAGTATATTGTCGGAGACCTGCAGCCTCTGGTTTTCAATATAAACATGTTGTCCAATTATTTCAGTGATTGCCTCAGCTCACAATTGCTTTAATAGATATTACTGTGATCATTTTTGCCATGATAATCATGTTAACATTTCTTGTTCTTCATGTCTGTGGTTCTATATGCTATATGGGCTCTGGCAATAATATGAAAAAAAGAACTATAAATGAACTAGTTCAAAATTTGAACTATGAACTATGAACTGAACTAGTTCATTTTAAAATGTGTGAACTGAACTTTGAACTAGTTCATGTAGAAAGTGAACTTTCCCAACACTGTTAGTTAGTTAGTTACATAACTACCATCACTGAAAACCTAATATGTATGCACATTTCGAAGCTATTTTCGACACACATTTCACTGCTTCCACTCTGCCAATTATTATGCAAGTAGGCAAATCACACGATTTGATAGACAGCTAATTATCTGGGCAGTCATTCCATAGCTGCCGTTAACCAGAGTGTGACAGTGGTTTGTTTGTTCTCCGCGACCCAGTACCCTGAAGGATCATTCATTTCGTGGCTATGTGAAATCTCTTCACCCACCTGGGGCACAGTTTCCGTGCGGTATAATCTAAGTTGTCAAACACAACCGTGAAGTTGTTTACGTTTCACTGTTTTCTTCTGCATGTCTTTAAGCTGGTGTGGTTTCATGCTGTTTTGTTATTCGCTACTTCCCATCAAACGTGTTGAAGCTAGAAACACTGACATACTGCAACTTTCCGTGCTGTTGTCTGACTTAAAGACGTCTACATTCCTGGGGGAACATTTTAAATAGCTTGAGCAGTTTGACAGATTTACTGCAAATCTACACATATTTAATGGTTCAGAGATATTGTGTTTTTTGTAGCTTCCAGTCACTTTTTCCCATTCTCCAATTGGCACAATGCCGCGTAGGGTGGAGGGGCGCGAAGTTTGGAGAGGGCTGCCTTGTCTCGTCATGCACTAGCGCGTCCTTGTGGTGGGTCGGGGGCCTTGCACGTTGGATTGTTGCCCGTACGCCGGCACCGGTCAATACTTCCTGGTTGAGTGAGCAGTGTAATAAGGAGAACTGCTCGGTGAGACGTGCGTTGTAGGACACAGGTCTCAATCTCGTTTTTCAAACCAGTCGGGGAGCCGGGGGAGTTACTGCCATGCGGCATGTTACTGACTGCTAAATGGACTTGACGAAATCCTGAGGGAACCTGGGTAATATAGATATTTTCAAATGACACCGTTATTCATTAACCATGATGTATGTTTATGTAAGGGCCCTAAATACAGAGTGAAATAAAAAAGTACAAAAGGTGTGGGGTGGCACTGAAAACGGAGACGGCCGGTGTGGGGTGGCACTGAAAACGGAGACGGCCGGTGTGGGGTGGCACTGAAAAGGGAGACGGCCGGTGTGGGGTGGCACTGAAAAGGGAGACGGCCGGTGTGGGGTGGCACTGAAAACGGAGACGGCCGGGGTGGGGTGGCACTGAAAACGGAGACGGCGTCACTGGTTTCTGCGGCATTTCCACCGTATTGGTGGAGTTCCACTGACCTCTTAACCACACCCACGGGGGTCGACGTGTGACCTTTCAGATGTGTGAATTAATGATTTAACGAGCTTTTTAGATTAATACTCTTGTGATCATACAATGGCTCCAAACCTCTAGTGACATTTAGTCATGCGTTAAAATCATTAATTTTAACGCTGTCTTTAGATAAATGTAAAAATGGAATACAGTGCCCGTGGAACCATGGTCCCCATGGTTACACCTCCGGTCCCAATGGGTAGTGCCCGGCCTGAGAGGGGGAACCCATTGGTTCTCCTCCATTTGCTGCCCATTGTTTTTTAAAGCAGAAGAGGAACAGTACAAATTAGTAAATACAGTGAGCGTCTATTGTCTTTTAAAAGACAAAAGAAAAAAGAAACACAGGGACATTAAAAAAATGTGTCTGCTTATCGATTATTTCGGTGTTTGTGTTAGATGAGCTGAAATATACTGTAGGCATGCAGACTTTGCTGACCGGGTGCTGGTCAGAGACGAGATAAAAGCTCTTGTTATTGACTTTGGACTTGTTACATTTAAATGCTGCCGAGAGCTGGAATAAAATGAGGATGAATTCTACTGATAGAGAATAAGCAATGGATATTTCACCGTCGCTAAATCAAATATTGTGACCATGCGTCGTTCTTCAACAGCAGGGGAATAGTCGTACAGTGTAGCACTACAGATCATGGAATTAGTATTTGTGTAATTAAAACATTTGATTTGCTAAATCAGTCCCAGCCAACAAAATGAGGTTTACTAACAAGGTTCAGGAGGAGGACTTCCAGCTAATTAATTACAGGTGGAAGCCCTCAGCAATTAACAGCTAGAGGGTACATATAGACTCAGCAGTCTTACCTCGCTCCGCTGACAGCTCGCAGCAGCTTCTCTCGCCCAGATACTACTCGTCTCGCTAAAGCGCTTCCTCCGCAAGGAAGGGACTAACAATCCCAGGAATGTCCCCCCGAAAGTCGCGGGTCTCCCGACCATTTCGGTCATGCCGGACGCCACTCCTGAGCCCAGGGCTTCTCGCGGCCGCACTCCGGCCCGACCATCCGCGCGTTCACCCGGACGCCGGTACCAGGCTTCGCCGCCCCCAGCAAAACCACCACCTTCTTCCCCGGCCTCCTCCTACCGCTCGACCATCCCGACGATCCCTCCCGTGGGGAACTGGACCGTAGCCGGGCTAAGACAAGCGCTGGGCAAGTCGGACCCACAGGTCTCAAGGAAGACGCACAAAGCGGAGCCGTACGACCTATATGTCTCCCAAACCGGCCCGCAGGCAGGGCAAAACCCGCAGGGCTCAAAATATACCGCCCCAGGCAACTCCGTCGTCCTCCCGCTCAGGACACGGCTCGCTTTGCTCCGCCAATGCCTCTGCCGCCGCAGCGCCGCATTCGGACGAGCCCAGCGGCTCCCCTTTTACAGCTCAGCCTTATACCCCTAATAACCCTCTCCCTTTCCAGCGGCCCCGAGCTCCGGCCCCGGGCACTAGCGCGAAGCTTTCCCAGCCAGCAGTACAGGCTAACCCTCGCCTCCAGTCTCTCTACCCTCCAGGTGCCAACCCCGCCCACTGGCAGCGGCACAACCCCGCCCACCGGCAGTGGCCCGCAGGCCCGCAGCCCCACAGCTCCAAACCAGCGCGGGCCCGCCCCGCTCGCTGCGCAAGCTCACTCTTCATCCTTCCAACCGCCAATCCCCCTCCCCTCCTCCCCACTCCGGTTCGAGCAACCCTATTTGTCCACCAGCTACGTAACTCGTACAGCAACCACCAGCGCAACCCACTGAACCCAGGTCTCCGCTCTTATCGAAGGCAGGCAGATCAGTGATAATTTCAACGCGGGCGGATGCCATAGAGCACGCAGCCGTTCCATGCATATTTGTAGCTCTGCGGCGGCGTACGTCCAGCCTAAACCCGCAAATAAAACATCCAAATTATTCCACGACTCCCGTAAAAAAAAAAAAAAAAAAAAAAAAAAAAAAAAAAAATAATAAAATTAATTATTTAAAAATTTCACGCATGCATTTCGAACGGCCATCCACCCGGACGAGATAAAAACGCATTTGTATCACCCTGTCAGACCCACGCAATTCCCCGTTCCCAAGTGTTAACAGCCTGTCCCCTCTCGACGAATCTTCGCTTAAATTCCACGGCATAGACCAGGCATCTACCTGATTAAAATCGCGGGTCGGGGTGCCTGGCTGGCCAAAGTTGACGTTACATCCGCTTTCAAAGTCATGCCCATCCATCCCGACTCATGGCATCTCTTTGGAGTCCGCTGGCTCGAGAAATACTATTTCGCCGTACGTCTAACGTTCGGATGCAAAGCAGCCCTAAATATTCGACATGCTATCAGAAGCAGTCTGCTGGATCTTGTCAAAAACTACGCCATTCCCCACCTCATTCACCTGCTAGATGATTTTCTAATAATCTCGCCTCCCAACGCCATCCCGGCCGCGCACCTCCTCTCAGTCCAAAACGTCTTCTCCGAGCTCGGAATCCCCCTCGCAGAGGAGGAAACCATGGGCCCCGCGACGTCCATCGAGTTCCTAGGGATTAACTTGGATTCTAGGGAATTCCAAGCATCCCTGCCAAAGGAGAAATCGACCGAATAATTCTCGTCTCCTCTACTTTCCTCGAGAAATCGGTCCTCTCGAAACGCGAACTCTTGTCCCTGCTTGGCCATTTAAACTTCGCGACGCGCATCATCCCGCAGGGTCGCCCCTTTATATCGCATCTCCTCTCACTCGCGTCCTCCGTCCACTCGCTAGAGGACCCCATTTCCTTAACCCAAGCATGCCGCGACGAACTTAGGCTATGGGTAACATCTCTAAAACAGTGGAACGGCCTATCGTCTTTCCACAAAAACCTCGTCGCGTCCCCCACCGAGATCCAACTGTTCACAGACGCCGCCCCCTCAATCGGGTTCGGGGGATTCTACCAAGGTCGTTGGTTCGCGGCTCCGTAGCCACCCCAGTTCCAGCAATTACCACAATCCTCGGCGCTATTCGAGCTCTACCCTCTCGTAGTAGCAGCTTTCCCGTGGGGGAAGGAATGGTCCTCTACAAGCATCCTAGTGCATTGCGACTATGAGGCGACCGTGCACTGCATTAACAGAGGCCGTTCCCATTCACCCGCTCTGATGCCACTCTTAAGGCGCCTCACCTGGATCGCAGCTTGCGACCAATTCATTATCGTCGCTAAGCATATCCCCGGGTCGGAGAATCAAATTGCTGACTCCCTGTCTCGCTTTCTGTTTCAGAAATTCAGGACGCTGGCTCCGGAGGCGGACCGTATCCCTACTCCGGTACCTCGCTATTCAGAGTTGATATTCCCGTAAACCACCCGCTAAAACCCTGCTCGACTCATCACTCAACACCATCCTTCACGCAGTCGCCCCAGGACCCTCCAATCCTACCTTACCGCCTGGAAAAGTTTTAAAACATTCCACGCTTCTTACAACCTACCCTTCCCCGGTTTTTTCCCTTCTTTCCATAACGTCTTTCACCTCCTATCTTTATACCATAAAGGGCTTACAAGCCGGGTCCATTAGAGGGTACCTGAGCGGCATCCAGTTTTTCCATAAATTGATGCACGGCGCTCCCTCCCCCGGAATAAGCAATGCACAAACCTCCCTCCTGATTAAAGGGATTCAAAGATCCCAGCCCACCCGTACCGACGCCAGGCAACCCTTAACCCTTGATATCTTAACCAAATGCATTTACACCCTCCGCACAGGCTACCAGCCCTAGGTGCCGCCCGCACACTTGACGCCATGTTTATCCTAGCCTTTTTCGGCTTCCCCAGGTGCTCGGAACTCACCACCACTTCCAAATTCGACCCCGAAATCCACCCCACCATCTCAGACCTATCAGTAATAGACGACGAGGCAATTTCATTTCTGATTAAACGAAGCAAGACCGACCAGAACAATAAAGGCCATTTTATCTACATTTTTAACCTAGCCTCGCAAATCCAACCGTACCAGTCAATTCGGGTTTACCTGCAACGGAGAAGATCCCAGGCTAGATCTCCTCTGGAACCCCTGTTCATGGACGAATCCCGGAAACCTGTGTCACGTTTCTGGTTCCAGAAGCACCTCAAATCCGTTCTCCAGCAGTCAGGCATTCCAGCAGAACACTTTTCAGGCCACTCATTCCGCATCGGGGCAGCAACTTCAGCAGCCCAAAAAGGCCTCTCCCAACAGCAGATCCAAGCCCTAGGGAGATGGTCCTCCGACGCTTTCCAAAGCTATATCAGGACAAATCGGTCCCACATCAAAATAGCTCACCAAACCCTCGTAAACAAATCAACCAATAGATAAATGGACAATTAAATCAACTAAGTAACAGAACTCCGTTCTAATTAATAGAACCCCCTTGTTCCTTTTCTGTCCTCTCTTTCCGTCCAGCGAGCATTGGCCTCACAGCGGACGGAGTGAGAGCCCCCCCGGTAGAGCGCTCCTGTTTTCTCTTTCATCCAGTGAGCATTCGGTCTCCAGCAGATGCCGCGTGAGAAAATCTCCCGGGCAGGCACTCACTTTCGCTATTTCCCGTTTCCTTCCGTCCAGCGGGCACTAGTCTCACAGCGGACGGAATGAGAACCTCCCCGGTTGAGTTCGTACGTTTTCTCTTTTCATCCAGTGAGCATTGGTCTCCAGCAGATGCCGCGTGAGAAAATCTCCCGGGCAAGCACTCATTTTCCCCTTCGCGTTTCCCCTTTCCGTCCAGCGAGCACTAGTCTCACAGCGGACGGAGTGAGAACTTCCCCGGTCGAGCTCCAACGTTTTCTCTTTTCATCCAGTGAGCATTGGTCTCCAGCAGGTGCCGCGTGAGAAAATCTCCCGGGCAAGCACTCATTTTCCCCCTTCGCGTTTCCCCTTTCCGTCCAGCGAGCACTAGTCTCACAGCGGACGGAGCGAGAACTTCCCCGGTCGAGCCCATCGTTCTCTCTTTCATCCAGTGAGCATTGGTCTCCAGCAGATGCCGCGTGAGAACCTCCCGGGCAAGCACTCACTTTCCTGTACGTTCCTCCTTTCCGTCCAGCGAGCATTGGTCTCACAGCGGTCGGAATAAATCTATACCAAACGGGCATTGGTCCCACAGCAAAGCTCCCACGTTTCTCCTTTCCGTCCAGCGAGCATTGGTCTCTCAGCGGTCGGAATAGGAACACCAAGCGGGCCTCAGTCCCACAACAAACGTTCAAACGCCCCACGTCCACAGGCCAGCAGGGCCCGCCTAGTCCAGGCCGTGAACGGCTTCACAGGCCCGCGCGCATACAAAAAAAAAAAAAAAAAAAAAAATAAAAAAAAAAAAAAAAAAATAACAAAAAAAAACATTTAAAAAAAAAAAAAAAAAAAAAAATCTGACCCTTCCTCGCGATGCCAGTCCGCCAAGCTCGGCTCTCTGGGGGTTTATAATCCAGCGGCTGTCCTCGGCTCCTTAGCGTTAGGGGGTACTCTGGGTTCGGGCCGGATTCCGAGCCCGGAACCCTCCCTCCGGACAGCACGCCAAATACGCATTAAACCTATATCCCTTAATTGGCATGTAAGTGCGAACTCGTGAAATGAGGTTTACTAACAAGGTTCGGGAGGAGGACTTCCAGCTAATTAATTACAGGTGGAAGCCCTCAGCAATTAACAGCTAGAGGGTACATATAGACTCAGCAGTCTTACCTCGCTCCGCTGACAGCTCGCAGCATCCCCCCACCACCCCTTCTCCGCTCAAATTCTAGTCCTAACCACTTACATGCGGGGGGGGGGGTACTCTGGGTTCGGGCCAAATTCCGAGCCCGGAGCCCCGGGCCGGATTCCGAGCCTGGAACCCTCCCTCCGGACAGCACGCCAAATACGCATTAAACCTATATCCCTTAATTGGCATGTAAGTGCGAACTCGTGAAATGGCATAACATGTGGATGGTTCTATAATGATAATATTAATTGTGCATCTTTGCCCTTTGAAGTGCCTACGGCAATGTTTAATTTTTGCCGGTGTTCATAGTATTGCCACTTATTTCAACCTTTAAATATGCCTCTTTTACAGAGATACAGTACCTCTCAAGCTTTCACGGTCAACTAGTGAATACGTTACGCGCTTCAATGACTCGGCAGCTATTCATAAATATATGAAATATAACAGTCAAAACTGCTCACTGAACCTGACGATACAATAAACAGTCAAAAAGGTATTCTAATATTCTCAAAAGACCATTCTTCCTTCTGTAAAGGTTCAATGTTTTTATAATCCATTAAAATAGGCATTTGACATATTGCACCCTGGATATTTGTAGCAATGGTTGAGATACTACTCATAAACCAACCTTGGTGTTTTTACTCTTTTGACAAATGCTGGTCTTGACTTTGTGTAATCTCACAGTTTTTTGTCTTTCTGTTTGTTTTTGTTTCAGCAGGACGGGATCCCAGGGACTCTGCGGATAAAGGGTATGCCATATATCCTCACTCTTTCTCTGTCACACAGCACTCAGGCTTTACATTCATGAACGTCATTGTTGGGGTGACTTTGAAGCTGAATATGAATAGTTTAAAGGCTCAGGGCCAGAAACAACCTGCTCCCAAAAGAAACAACTTATTTGCATTCAGTGGAAAGGGTTTCTTAAATTAGTGGTGTGTGGTGCAGTAGGTTTCCTTCCTGAGGTACATCAATATGTTATGTAAGATAAGAATCTGTTGCTGGTGAATCTATCGACCGCAAAGTAGTGCAATTGGGGGTAGAAAAAGTGAATCTCGCTTTCACTGTGAGCAGAATATGTGGATGTAGGCAAGATACACGTAAGTAAGAAGGAAACAGGTTGTCAAGACTAACATACATTATATACTGTTACAGGAAGGTAAATTGTGTTACGTTGCCCAAATAAAACGTTTTATTAGGGTTCCTTGGCTGTTCCTTGCAAAGGACTTTTTTTACATGAACAAGGTCTTACCTGGAAGTTAAAATGTTATTATGTGAAACCAAAATGTTCTTTCTTGATCCCCCAACATTTCAATTTAAGACAAAAACGTCTTTATTCAGGGACATGTATTTATTGAACCCTTTTTTGAGAGTACACATAAAATGAGTACACGTTCATCTCTCTCTTAATCACACAACATGAATAGGCCATAAAAACAAATGTCAGCAATATAAATTCAATGTCATAAGCAATTGGGCTGCCATTGATCAATAACTGTTATAGTGCCTGTGTTAATATGATATTTTTGTCTGTCTCTTGATGCAGAGCGTTTTTAGTGTTGCGTGGATGGATGTCAGACAAACTAGGCTGTCATATATTCCACCTGCAAATGAACCCTTCGCCTTGTCTTTATTGCTGCCAACGTAGAAACATTAGTATCTCACAATTGTGAGAAACATCTTCATATCAGTGGTGATGACACATCTGCTGGAGTTTGATCTGCAGCGTCTCAGCCAATCACAGGATCCTTTTCGGCCCTCCCACTTAGGCCCCTTGTGTAGCTGTCGCCAAAAGGAAAATGGATCACTGACCCGGTCCAGAAAATTCTGATTTCTGTAAAGTTTGAATGGAAATACTGGATCAATGAAGCGAGAAGAGCACTCATATATCCAGTGCCGATCTGCTCTCTCTTTTCGTTCGCTACGTTCACTGACTGATCGCCCGTGTCCAAAAAGTCTGTCAATTTGGGAAACATTTCAGTATTCCTGTTTTGTTGCCTTACTATCTAAATGTCAGTTTCCCTGCTGAGAGCGTTGATCTCACCACTCACCTCCTTGTTGTTTAACGTGTTCAGCTGTCCATAGTGGGTTGGAGAAAAACTCTGTCAGGTCAGGTTATTCTGATTCTAGAAACTCACAGAGCACTGAGTTTAGGCGACGCAACTCTCCACAGAGTGACACAATGCGCCAGCCGTGTCAATTTCCCTGAAAAGATTTGCCAAACAGCCAACGGCTCCGGTGGTCCTGATTTGACAGAAAGCACAGAATGCAAGTCTAGTTTCGTGGCTTGAGACGCAAGTGCCTGTACACGCAGAGTGTCAACGTTAACCACATTGCATAACGCCTATGGGCAAAAAACAAATGTTGGTTTCCCGTCACCTTTTTCAACGGCGTTCAGTGTAACAGGTGCCCTATTCTCACCATGTCTTTATTGGCTCGCCTGCGTTATCTGCTGTGCTGAGCAGGCGCTCAAAGAAGCATGTTTCTTTTTTAGCACTCCGCCATTCCTAGCTAAGTTGGCTCAGCATGAGTAAACTGTTCGTTTTGCCAAAGCACAATCACTAGTACGATACATGACATGTACAGCCACAGAGTGTGTGAGTGATGGGTGAATGGGGTTATGCTGCACATTTTAAGGCACGGGGGGGGGGGCATTGCCTGTGAGATGCTATATCAGGGCACCGCTTAAAACACCACTTTGGACCCCCTCGCTATGTCATCGATCCCCTGCTGGGCCCCAGACCCCACATTGAGAAGCACTGCTGTCGTCAAATCTGCTTCCTCTACATCGCATGAAAGAGACTCTCCTGTCTCCTAAAAGGCCATCAGAGTGAATGACTGTCATTCACTGCAGTGTTAACCCTTTTCATCCCTGTGAGGTGGTATCGTGTGGAAACTAGGCCAGAGATATAATATCAGGAAATTAGTTCATCTTTCATATCCCATTAGTCTACCTCAAAAGTGTTGAATATCATGAACAAACCAAATATGCCATTAACAGATAATGACACACATACATGTAATTCATTATTTCCTGGCCCTATGTAAGGACTCTGGGAATGAGACTTTGCAACACTTCGGGATCCCTTAAACCAGTATAATACAACATATGGTATTCCTGACTTACATTGTAAACTGATTAATATATTAGATAGTTGATAAGATGATCAAGGGGTATTATAAAATACATTATAACTGCATTCTCGGTGTGGTATAGCTGTCAGTGTTAGGTGTCATTGATATTTTTAATGTTAACACAGAGTTCTTTGGACAGAATATACAGCCCACACTTTTTGGTTACGTTCATTCTATTTTGCTTTAATAGAAAACAGAAGGCATCACTTAGAGATTCAAAGTACCTGTAATATCTCCTGTGCACACCATTACCCTGACACCTTACCTCCCACCAATATGGCACCAGGCAATTCACTAAATAATGCGCCATGACAAATGACCGAGTGCTCTCCCGCAGTGTCTGACAGAAGCATCTTGTCTGTCACTCTGTCACCTTTTTATCCAGGAGAACCTTAAAAACACGCACGCACACACTCACACTCACACTCACACTCACACACACACACACACACACACACACACACACACACCTGAGCTAAAACACAAGACTCAATGTCAGGAGGTAAAAAGGTGTTGCGGTGACCAAGATGTCTCCTACTCAGCTTTATGAAAGGCCTGTAATAGATGGTCTCGGCACTGTTTTTTTCTGTCCACCGCAGGAAGGTCAAAGCTGTAATTGTAAAGTGGGCATGATCTTAAAGGGTGGCTGTTAGCTGCCCACTTTCGTCTGCAGCACACTTTTCTGTAATAGGGCGAGGAGAGATGTGTCAGACTCGGTTTCTTTTACAGAAAAGTTAAAAACTATATTGCTATAGTTTATTAACTATATTAATGTTATTTTAACATTTCATTCAAATGAAGAACAGTGAGAAACGGTATTTAAAAAAGATTTATATTATGTTTTCGCTACAGCTAGTGCAAAATATGAATAGTTCCTCCCAAAAGAGTTTCCTGCTTTGTACTTGTCCACATATCATTGTGTTAGTACATGAAAGTACTAAAGTAGAAGTTTGGAGTTTGTACCACTGCTCAGCACAAAAAGTCTGCAATGTCAAAGTAAAAATCTAAATTTTCTCTTTTTTTCATCAATTACAAAGACAAAAAATAAAAGTTAAGTTGGATGGGGACTGTTGGTGAATAGCAATTCTCAATTTTGTTATGCATCTTCACAATTGGATTGAGATCTGGACTTAGACTTTACCAGTCAATAACATCCAGATACTTATCCCAAAGCCACTCCAGTGTTGCCTTGGCGGTAAGCATTAGGTCACGATCATGCTCCCAGTCTGAGGTTATGTGCTCTGGATCTTTAAGGAGCTGGCTGTATTTTGTGATGTTCATCCTCTCCTCAGTATTCACCAGTTTCCCAGTCCCACTGAGAAGCATCCCCACAGCATGATGCTGCCACTTCCATGCTTTACGGTAATAATGGTGTTCTCAGGTGTGGTGTTAATCTTATGCCAACACATTGTGCTTGGAAAAGAGCAATTATGGTCTTATCTCCCACCACACCTGTTAGTCTCCCACATGCCTTCGGCAAACTCGGGAGATTTTACATATATTTTTGTCTTTTTGCCACCCTCCTGTGAAGGCGACTTTTGTGAATTAACTGGACCATTGTTTCTCTGTACCATTTCAGAATCAGAAATCAGAAATTTGTGGAAGAATGTAATCTCTGATTAATGCCTTCTTCGTCTAGACACTGTATAGGATTTTTTAAATACTATTTGCACTATTACAGTAATAGATAATTATGTGATAATTAATGATGACGTATGGAATTGTCAAGTTGCAATCATAAAAGTATGAATAAATCAAATCTAGTGAAATGAATAAGAGGTGCTTGTTATTTAAACTGTCGCCACCAATATTTACCAGAAGTGGCTTAAAGGGTGTTGGGGCAGATCCCAGAGGGTTGTGAAACATTGGCTAAGAATGGGAGAAGGATCCACATAGAGACCAGCATAATAGGGTGACTACACATGGTGACACAAGATGCTACTGTATAAGTGTGTGTGTAGAGACCAGCATAACAGGGTGACCACACATGGTAACACAAGATGCTACTGTATAAGTGTGTGTGTGTTAAAGGGTTTGGGTTCATCTGCACACCTCGGATTTATGATTTTAATGAAGCCAGTTACATTGAATCCACAAACTCCTGGATTGTTTTAGCTTTTTGTCACTAGGAAAATGATTATTTTAATGACAATACTTATTCAGATTCACATGTCTTTTAATATTGGACATAAATGTTCTTATATTCTACCCATGATTGGTGCTTTTGAAGAACTTTGTTTCTTATTTGCTTTGAATGTTGCTTGGTCTTGATGATGTAGTTTTTGTTTGGAATTGTTTTGTTAGGAATTATACTAACCACCTGTGACTGAAGTCATGTGAAACACCATATTTTGCTCACACATAGACTTAATTTATGTTATTTTTTACTTTTAAAATGAATTGGTTGCAGCACACTTTATTCAGGTGTTTTAAAGCAAAAAAATATATATATTGAAGATTGTAGTTTTCACTTGGACAATATGATCTATTTTTTGTGGCAACACATCCTAAATAAATATGTTTAAATTGTATTTCTATCACAATAAATTATGGGAATGTAAAAGGGGGCAACATCCATTTTGAGAATCACTGTAGCTGGAGTCGATTGTCAAGGAATTAACCACTTTTGATGGAGATCTCATATTAACCTTAAGTTATTCCACGTGTATTTTGATGAGAATAATATCATAGTTACAAATGTGTTGTGTGTTTTGCTCTGTTTGTATACGTCTTGAAATGTGTGTGCTGGATGCCACAGCTAGGCCTATGTGTAAACCGACTTGGCCAATAAACCTGATTCTGATGTTAAAATATTTTTCAAACATTTTTGTTAAATGGCAGATGCTCTTATTCTTGTATGCCCCACTTATACGCTAGAGAATGTTTAAAGAAAGACAAAAAATATTGTTAACGTAAACAAAGTAATCTGGTGGGGGGGTCACATAAAACAATTACGTACAGATCTAGAATCCAGTGGCACATAAGCCAAAATGAAATTGAATGTCAGAATGGAAGAGTTTGTCTCGGACAGAATAAACCTATCTCATTTCACAGCACCGTGTAACTGGAATACCAAATGAGTTCTGGGTCCATATCACCAGCTCTGGCTGTTTGGCTTGATACAAAATACCTTGGGATGTCGTTGGGGAAATGCAATTTGCAACAGTAAATAGACTATTCTCATTTACAATATGGAAACATACATTTAAAACATTGGCTATATTGTATCCCTGACCTCATGCCATTTGGTGCATGCAATGACACATTCATCTACTATTTAGAACAAAACTTTTTTGGAATTGAAAAGAGCCTTTTTCAGGCACAGTCCTCTTTCTCTTTGATGTCGATTAAAATGGAGTGTGTCTTTTTGAGGTGAAAAGACCAACAGAGATTGATTTCACCTATTACCATGGCATAACAAAAGCAAACACTTTTTATATTTAGAATAACTTTAGAAACATCAATATTAGGTATTACTATGCAACTGTGTGTTCTAACTTTCTTTTAACTAATATTCTACCTGAATAAATGTCACTATAATTTGAATCAATGAATATGGAAAATATTGGAGAATGAATTCCTACACATAAAGTTCAAACAACCCTTGTTAACCCGATTAGTGGGGTTTTACTCTCTTCCTGGTTGATTTCTTTTCACGCTGGTTTTTCACACTTAAAGTTTGTGTGGTTATACTGCTACTATCGCCCAAACCTCAAATGTCCATTGACTAAGCAAAATGTTTATATGTGCTAGTGTCATAAAACACATTAAACTGGTTTGATGAGCCAGAACTTTTTAATTACACTACATAACTACATGGTAATATCTTTTTTGCTGCACGACCATTAAAGAAATTGATAAAAGAAACCCATTAACTTGCAGATTTTTACTAATGGAACTAATATTGAAAGTCACCTGTTAGTTACTATGTTAATAATTCTGACCAAAATGTGACTTTGTTACATATGACTTGTTACATGGACAAAGAACACAGTATTTACAATGTTGTTACAATGTATTCACAATGTTCTTAAAATGTTGTTACAATGTAATTATCTGTGTATTATGTTCAGGACAGTTTTCTAACAATCTGACAACCTTTGCAGACATTAGGCTTACCATCAGACATTTGTTCAATACAGTGGATTAAATAAAAAGTACCTTTTAAACTATTCAAATTAAAATCCCAATTTCAGACTCAAATAATTACTAGGGCAGTAGCTACAGTAGAACATTCCAATTTTTCAATTATGCTGCTTGCTAGTTTAGCACCGTCCCAATACGTTTGCCAATTTGAGTCTTTTGAAGCCACTGTCAGTTTAATTGAATTATTCAGAGACATTTCTTTTGCTCAATAATACCCTTTAAAACAGAACAAATTAAAATATGTAATTTTCATGAGGCTTTGATTTTAATTTGTGCTCTATTTGCTCAAGATGTTTGTTTACCACCCACTCAGCAAACTGCATAATAACATTACACAACAATGGTCCTCTTATCCAACTGCAGTTTTTAGTTCAAAAGGCGATTTTAAAACTTTTCAAATATATCACCCATCTACCAACTTTAAATTTGTGTCACAAGAGGGGCAAACATGTTTACAATAATATCGTTAATGTATAGGAAGTGTCAATTGCTACGCACCACCCCATCAGTCAATCAGGTCATGTCTCCTACCTCCCACATCAGCACAGTCGGTCATCTGGTCAGGTGAGGCTCACTCAAGCCTTTAAAGCTGCTCAAAGACTTGTCCACCCACATGAACGGATATGCAGGATATATCAGTCACAGGCTGAATTAGGATATGTGCTGTAAATGTGGTTTTCCACATTGACAATTTGGATTTACAGGACAATAATCGGAAGCGTTGGAGGTACAGAGACAGATTAATCTATCTTTAAGCCTCTTCTGTAGCATTCAATATAGAGATGCACACCACCAACACATTAGCAGATATGAGCCATAGCATCTGAACTGAAGCTAGTGATCTAAAGTCCCACTCAACAGTCAAGGAGAGACCCTTTAAGCACTGCTCCTGTCACTCAACTCAGTTTTTACCATTCAGTCAAAATTGCTTCAGACATACAGAGAAAAGGTGCTGCTAAATTTTGACCAATAGCCTAAATATGTGATTATGTATGCTAACGGTGTAGCGCAGTGTTCGGACATTAACCATTACTACGTTGACTCAAACTGGCATTATTCTGTATACCAAGTCCCAAATGTAGATTAAGATAACCAGATCAAAATGTTAAGGTTTATATTACTATATCATTTAGGTTTATATAACCATTTCATTTAGGTTTATATAACCATTGTCCTTGTTGGACTGTACCCGAGGCAAAATGAGGTTTATTTTGCGGGGCCGTTTGTTAGCTTTGGCAAGACAACCCGTGCACACTCTGTACCTCACGCCGTTTCAGCTCCACTTGATTCACATAACCTTTTCATGAGCTCTGAAATATCTATTGGGATGTAAGAAACAAATACATGCGCAAATGTCAATCAATGTTTGACAACTCAAGACTTTTGACACATGCGGCAAGGATCACGCGCTATGTCTGATCACAGGGCTAAATTCCTTCTGTGCTGCCAACCCTCCCTCCCAGAGTAACTAAACGCGACAGAATGTGTTAAGGCAGACAATACTGAGCCAACACTGAAGCCTCTCGCCGCTTCGGATGACCTGGTGGCCTCACCAATCGAAACATACGTGAGTAAAAAGACGCAGACCCAGCTGGCATCGCTTAAAATATCCACCAATCGCCTGGCGTAATGTTCGTGTGCCTGGCTACAGTTGCCGAGCCTTAATGTATTCACCACGGCCGTAAAGTTACAAGTAAACACAGAGGTACTTGTTTCTCATGACTATAACCCCATTGCACCCACCCGTCATCATGAACTGGCGCGATTGTCGTGGCTCACATCAAAGGCATATTTTTAAAGGCTTAACAGACCCACTCTAGTCATGCCCATCTCTATTGACAAAGCTGCAACACACCTGGAAAAGAGAAACACCGACTGCATGTGAGAATGCTGATCATTAACTATAGTTCAGTGTTCAACCACTGGCAGCTCCTGATTTGTACGGTAGGAGCAGCACCAAAACGATGACACTTCTAATATCGACTGACATCCATTGTGTGTCTTTCAAGCAATCAATTGCATCTCAAAGAAATAAAACATTTGCTATTACTTTGCTCTCAACATGCAGGGCAGAAATTGATAATTCTGTCAAGCATGGGTTTATCTCACGACATTGACTTTAACAATGGAATGCAGAATGAAAAGCTACATCACCGCATGCTATTCTGTAGAGGGAAAAACTATCATTTCGGGGTGACAGAAAATGTATCTTGATCGATGGCTAGAACTTCAATAATTTGCCAAGTAGGGATTTTGATTCATAAAACTTGTTTGGAGAAATAAAAGAGATTTAAGAGAGAAGTAACCAATATTTCTATATGCCAAGATTGCCAATAAGTATTTTTACCATTTTTTAGCTAGACAAGAGCCAGCGGGCTAGTCTCACTAACAATGATTAAACATTTTGAAAATAACTCATGCCAGGTTATATTTCAGGCAATAAGATTAGCACCATCTAAGATATTTTCATTGACCACTAAATGTTAAAGCTAAAACACATGGTCAAACAAATGACTTCAGTACTATCAAGCATGTCAAGCAAACTCTTGTGACAAATCCCTTTTAAGGTGGTTGTGATGAGACCTTTATTAAACGTAAGGAAACCGGCTTCACTGTACCCCCCCGCACACACAGATGTGCATGCTCCTGGACGCACCGACACAAACTCCTAAAACGGGGTCAGGAGGGGTGGAGGCTCTGGCCCCGAAGCAGGACGTGGCCATGAAAGGAGGGGGTTCTGCTGGCAATGGCGGCAGATGTACAGCTACAGGGGGCACAGCAGGTTCAGGCAGTGACTCAAGGCTGGTAGGGGGTGCTGGCTGCTGCCCCACGGCAGCAGGGGGCGCTGTGGTCTCAGGTGGTGAAGGCGGGTCTTAAGTGGGCGTATCAAACGGAAGGAAAACGGCACCTCTGCTTGCTAACCGCATCTTTAAAATAAGCTGCAAGAAACATTACATTCCTCCAAATCAATTAAATTATCGTCTTGCATTATGGTGAGAATAGAAGTTTTGATTAATTTTTCCTAAATGTTCTTTTATTTATTGCACTGTCCAATTTACAAATTCCACTCATGGTTTTTCTAATTGTTCGGTTTCTTGTCCCTTAACAGCCAGCTCAAAAGTTAGCAAAATGTAGCACATTTTCCAGCCCAGTCAATATCCTATGATGGCTTTGGCTTACCGCTTTGCTAATTGTAAATTGTTTAACCAAACTCTTTTTTTTCCAGCCATGTTGTCTGTGACTGACTACGTTACTTGCCCTTTGTGCCATCTTGGCAATATCTAATATAGAGAACTACATTCAAGAACACATAGAGATGCGGTCATTCAACACCTCTAAGTGGTCCATTAACTCTGTAATGTAAAAAGTTTAACTGTTGTTCCCTCGAAACCCAGAACCAATTTCAGAGCACTGGGCCCGGCTACTACCATGTAAAACTCAGTACTGCACTGGGCAGAAATCAGGCTTTGAGTATTGGCAATAACACCACCTCCTTTGCCTCTTAAGAACAGGGACCCCCAGAGGTACTCTGTAACCTAAACCATCTGATTTACTCCCTATTCACCAATGACTTGTGGTTCTGTGTGGCATCGTTCCAATCAACATGTTCACAGATAACACCCCAATGCAGGCCTAAATGAGAAGTCAGCCAACTGCGAGGAGGTAATGAAACTCTCATTATGGTGCCAGGACAACAACCTCTTCCTTAGTGTCACTAAAACAAAGGAGACGATTGATGACACCAGGAGATAGTGGAGGGAAGACACCCTGAACCACATTAATGGAGTTATAGTATGGTAGAATCATAGAAGTGTGGCTTTTAACTCTAACTCCTCTCTAAACAATGCCACTGCTTCACTGAGAGAATCCTGACTGGCTGTATTTTAACTCAGAATGTTAAAATGCCCTCCAGTATGTAACCATCCAGTACATAACCATCCAGTATGTAGCCCTCCAGTACGTAACCCTCCAGGACGTAACCCTCCAGGACGTAACCCTCCAGGACGTAGCCCTCCAGGACGTAGCCCTCCAGTACGTAACCCTCCAGTACGTAACCCTCCAGTACGTAACCCTCCAGTATGTAACACTCCAGTAGGTAACCCTCCAGTAGGTAACCCTCCAGTAGGTAGCCCTCCATTACGTAACCCTCCAGTACGTAGCCCTCCAGTACGTAACCCTCCAGTATGTAACACTCCAGTAGGTAACCCTCCAGTAGGTAACCCTCCAGTAGGTAACCCTCCAGTAGGTAACCCTCCAGTAGGTAGCCCTCCATTACGTAACCCTCCAGTACGTAGCCCTCCAGTACGTAACCCTCCAGTACGTTACCCTCCAGTACGTAACCCTGCAGTCTTTTTCCCACCACAAACTGCTCTTCCACATAGAAAGTCACGTATGTTAACCAGGAAGTCAAATAGGTTAGCCAGGAAGTCACGTAGGTCTGCTAGAAAGTCACGTACATGTCAACCTGGAAGTCACATAGGTTAGCCAGGAAGTCGCGTAGGTCTGCCAGAAAGCCACATATGTCAACCAGGAAGTTGGATCAATTGCTTTTATTTCAGACTCATATAAACCAAATCCAGTCAAAAATAAAATCCACAATTGTTATTCTGTTTCACATTAAAGCATCCTTTCCCAATACTTCCCCATCCCCAGTCTCTTCAGTTTTCTGCTGCGAATGACTGATATTAATTGCGTTGAGGTTGGGTGGATGTGTAAGCCATGTCTTTACGACTGGTAATGCATGTCAACAGTTATCAGATCAGTCATTCCGAGATAGAAAAGTGGCGCTTTTTCTGTATCTCAGAGAATTCTAAATGTTCAAAAACACATCATGGCCGACTGTTTGGGATGACTTATGTCATTTATTACCCTGTACGTTCAGCAGCCCATTACCACAACATCCCAATCCCACCGCAGACTTTTGAATAATTCAAAGGTCGCTAACATGAAGCCATAAATTGTATATTAATCCTAAAATGATATGCCCCCGCAATGGGAATGGGTTACAGTTTTAATAACTTCGCACAGCATCGTGTACATGTGGAACGCTGCAGTGCGTTTGCACTTTCCGGTGACAGACTTATTGGCGGACGGCACCCTGTTGTTTCAATCAAGACAGTCGCATCCCACGGTCTCCCAGCGAGTTAATATGTAATAGCTTTCATAAGTCTTAATCAGGTTGCAGGAATTAAGATTCACTGTGTTATAGATTCATATTAACAATCCACTGGGAGAAAACTTGAAAGAACATTGTGAAATGGCCTGGGGATATACGGAATAGTCAAAAGGTGTTGGGTGAGAGCTGAGTGACACAATCCATGTTTATTTTATCTCATGGAGAAAAGTCACTCTTGCACCGACAGAGCTCTTGTGGGCTTTACCTATATTATCTTTATTTAACTTTGGTGAATACAGTGAAGACTGAGGTCATCATACGTGATTTGTGATGTACAAATGTGATCTGGTGTCTGGAGATAATAAATGGTGAACGAACAATCAGTTCCTGTAGTCAGTGTGTTGGATGCAGGAAAAATGGTCAGAAAAAAATTGTAAAGACAGGTCAAGACCTGAGATGGTCCAAATTGACATGGTCCAAATTGTTACGGCCAGATAACTGGGTCAGAGAATATCTGCAACGGCAGGAATTGTTTAAGGAACATGATGAAAATGTTGCCGTGTTGCCCAAAGATCCAACTTCGAATGGTCATCTGTCAGATGTGCTGGACCAACACATTTTAGTCAATGGTGACTCCACCTCACAACATACAGGACTTGAAGGATGTGCTGCTTATGTCTTGGTACCAGGGACCACAGGACAACTTCAAGGGTCTTGTTGAAATGCTTGGAATTCCAAGAAATGCGTTGTAAAAGAGTGATTCGATTAGATTCAACTTGGTTGTCATTGGACAGTACAGTACAACAAAATGCAGTTTGCATCCAACCAGAAGTGCAAAAGAGCAGTGCAAAAGTATGTGGAGTACAGTGTGTACATGTGACATGTAAATGGGCAGGTATTCAGTTCAACAATGTAGCAAATTGCAAATGTGCGGAGGGCAACACCTGCGGAGAACATCTGTGCAAGTGGTAAATGGGTAGTACAAACAATAAGCGCAGGGCAAGAGGTAACAAGAGGAGAACCACAGGACGCACTGTGCAAATGGCAGATCAACTAAATAGTAGGTAAAAATATGCAGAATTGCAGAAAATAAGCCTAATGTAGCATTTCTAAATACTGTATATATATTGTTTTCCACTCTGCTCAATGGAAACAATTGTTACTTTGCATAGAATTTTTTTTAAAGCAAAGTACATTTCAAAATTGGATGTGGGTAAGCCGATCTATGAACCACTGCAACCTGTAATGATTAATTCAAATGTATTCAGCAGGTAATACTTCCCTCATAGTAGGCTAAAGGTCACCTTTATTAGAACGAAAACTAAAAGATGGTTCTACTGATGTTTCCAAATTTAAATCTCTATTGTCACTCCAGGAAAGGTTCCACGCTACATGAGAAAAGTCAATATTTGCATTTGCTGAATATTCATTTCCATGAATCCCGTGTACAGGAGGGACTGCACACTTTAAACAAAAGGATTCTGTGTTTCTAAGGTAATGAGTGCAGGGAGATTACATATTCATTGCGAACGCAATTGTGTGTGTGTGTAGTGTTCATAGACATGTAACTCATTTGCAACTGTCAAGGTGTTCGAACTTCCTGGAAGTTTCATGTGGCATAACATTTTTGAAATGCAGTTGAGATTTCAGGCTTTGATTGATAGCCAAACAGACCAAGATGTATTAAAAAAAACAATATACTTTTGAGTGGATTTTTTAAACTTGTGCATTAACAATGATAAGTATTTGACAAAGAATGCCAGGAGAGGGTTGTGTGCCTTATCAAATTAAGTGAAACAAATCTTACCGAGATTCAATACTCATTATCAGTACTAGTGAACCTCAATGACCCAAGGCATAGACAATATAGGCTGAAAGAAGGATTATCGATAACGATCTTCCCTCTTCCCCGACTGAAGGTCGACCCTGTAATTGTTTAGGGAGCATTATCTTTAAGGACGGAACTTGCTCTTGGCCAACATTTCCCCCTTAAATGCATTCGTTATCTGGGCACCAAGGACGGATCAGGATACAGGCTTTAGTTCTTAGCTCGTGAGTTCTTACTTAGCTACACAAATACGTGGCTAAGAGGGCAAATATCAAGGTATGTAATTCCAAAACGGTTTAGTCGAGGGCCTGTTCATAAGCAATCCTCAGGGGGGAGATATCTCACTTAGCTCTCCCTCCGAAGTTTGATTAGAATCGTGACGAAGACGGCAGTGCTGATTATCTAAGCTGGTGTTTTGTTGACTCGTTGAAGCTAATGTCGGGGGGCGAGCAGAGATCTTGGGTTGCAAGAGACTAATAACGCTCTTAAGTCTGTAACTTCTCAACCTCCCCCCCCCCCAGTTATACTCCATAGTGGGTTGTTTGTCTTCATTATCAGGGAGCGCCTGTTGAGCTGAAACACAAAGTTCCAAATGACAAATCCATGGAAAAGCCTCCGTCCCAACTTGAGCTAAGAGCATCTTTCATCCCGTCGATAGTCCTTACATGACGTATTTTATCTCTGCAACACTTCGCTCATTCTTTCCGAAATAAGACCCTGTGCATTTGTGTTAAACAGAGGAATATTTTGTGCGCTATTCCGGCATGGCACTGATCCGTTCATACATTAACAGTGGTTTTGACTTGGGGCAGTGTGGACATCCTTTAGAGACACCTTGTGTCCTGCTACGGTATCAATAGACAAATCAACAGATAAATCTATGAATAAATAAATGAGTGGGCCTCGGTTTCTCTAGTTCATCATCTTTATATTTCTATCTTAATAGCTATATCCTTGCTCATCTCAAAGTGCAGCGTGGCGGATAGACCACCTACTGTTCATTTATTTATAAATAACAAATTAGCAAACTGGCTTAATATGCATTGTATTAGTGGCACTCTTTTGGAAACTACTGAAGCAAGAGTTCTTTTCCTGCTGTCCATGTTCTCCAGGTCCCAGTCTTCAGGAATGTACACATTGTGTTTTTGTCCTTCAATCTATTGTCCATTGAGGTGAATTGTTATTTATATGGTTCGATCCAATAAGAACGAGTCTGCAACTAAGTGTGACTTGATTTTTCAGACTCGCCTCGGTCAACCATTTATTAGTTTTTCCGTATATAACTGGTTCTTTCAAAGCCATGTTTTACAGGTGCCATCAACCTGCCACAAATTTCAGCATCTCTCTTTATTGGGCAAAAATCAGTTTCTTTTCCCCTCCAGAAAGCGGTGGTCAAAAATCCAATAAAAATAACTGAACAAAACCCTGCCGATATCTTCAGTGACCAAACACCAGCCGTGGCTAGCTGCCAGCTGCAAGACAGCTTAATGTTATGTGAATTAGCGCTGGGAGTAGTGTTAGGAGTTGACAATTAGTCAAGCGCGGCGCTCTCTGACAAATAGGCCCGTTTACCGAGCGGGTATGAAGGAAGCATTCTAATGTGAAGGAATAGGCTCCTATGTACTGATGAACCCAGAGAGATTAATGGGATGGAAAGTTCCGTCCTGGACAAGTGAACGTGCAGTTGGATAGCACAAACAGCACCTTTAGACATCAGTTCCAGTGCTTCGGTCTAGACCAGGGGACAAATACTCACATGCGGCCAATCGATTGTCTTAGCACTCTTGGATAGGTTTTGCAATGTGTTGACAGACGTTTTTTTTCCTGTTGAATCTATCTACTTTGGCTCACTGTTTGTGTTCAGGCTTCACTTGCTTGCTACGTACATTGAAATCAACCCAAAGGCCTGTGGTACGGAATAAATGACCAGGAAGAGAATCATCACCGTTTTAAAAATGCTCTCTCTGCTTTAACCGTCTGAAAATGTTAATGTAAATGGTGACGTATTCCATTTATTTTGTTCATAATTAGTGCAACCTGTCAGCGCAACTATGACAACGTGTCATTCCGTGGCAATTTCTGTAGTTGAGGTGGCGATTTGATGCCCACACAGCGATTGAACAACATCATAGATTGCAACCTCGCTAAACATCATTACTGTTGAGTGAAAACCTTGTAACAACCCTATGGCGTCCTCCTATGTGACATTGTTACTACCTAACTGCTGCAATCCTCTCAATGGTGTGTCGGCAGGAGAACAGCAGAGCATTTTTTACAATAATTCCTCCATAGGGAGAGATATACGTATCCACGGCATTGAGGATTTGGACAGATGCACCATACTGTTTCAAATGAAATAAAAATGGTAATGAAGTAACGTATTTCACATACCAAAGCTTTAATGTCTTTGCTTTTTAAACCTTTATACTTTTGGGAATTGGTTTAAATGGATATGGCTCAAATAAATGGTTTCTAAAAGAATAAACATTCATAACCGCAGTATAAACTGAATGGGAAGTCCGGAAAATGATGGGGTAATTATTGACCAGAGTAAAAAAAACGGAACTTTATCTGACTCACTCCAAACACAGAGCGTAATGTGAAATTAACTCTGCAAGTGACCGTATTCTTCTGTTGTTTAGATTTTACAATTGATATCCATTTCATAATCATGGCTTTGTCTCGTCGCAGCAGCTGCCACTAAGCACATTTTATGACACTGCTCATTGAACTGGGAAGTTTCCCGGACCGTGTGTTTGAGCTCCAGATGCCCCAAACCCAGCCACAAGAAGTCTCTAGAGAGCAGTCTTACATCCCTTCCCAAAAACCCTGCTGCTGTACACACAGTTTGCACCGCCCCTCCTGTGTGACTCCCAGACGTTGTTGCTATGATGGTTGCAATGACACAGACTGGGATGCAGGGCCTTACAATACTGGGCCAAAATTGGGTCTTTTATTTGTCAAATGCCCCTAATTTCATAGCGTCGTTCTGAACCGCGACATCGACGCAGTAATCATTTTAGGAGATATGAAGCTAGAATAATAGCCAAAATATACGTACAATAGAAGACTAGTGGAAATTATAAAGTGTTAAAACAGGGGACTGAGTACATAGCCCTGAGGGGCACCGTTGCACAGGATCGGGGCAGAGGACCTGAAGGTGCACCTGGGGTCTGCTCCTCAAGAAGCCCAGGATCCTTTTGCAAATGGAGTTGTAAAGACAGGTTTAGCAGGCACAATTGTGTTGAATGCTAAGTTGCAGTTCACAGACAAAATACTCATGTATGCGATACCCTTTTCCTGGTTGGAGGGGCAGTCTGCAGTACGACTGGGTGATTGCATCGACTGTGGATCCATTGAGGCAGTATACAAATTGAAACCGGTCCAAGGAGGGATCTAGAAGAGTGAAGTAGATGTGAAATCTGACCAACTGGTCAAAGCACTTCATGATGATTTAGGTCAGTTGATCTGCTGACTGATTCAGGTTTAATATATAGGTGAATACCCCTGCTAACTGGTCTGCGCGCTTACTGAGGACACAGACTAGGGTTGCCACCCATCCCTTAAAATACGGAATCGTCCCGTATTTGAGAATAAAATAGCGCGTCCCGTTTTGAATCAATACGGGACGGGTTTTGTCCCGTATTTTCGGAGTTGTCTCAATGAATGCACCATCTCTCAATGCAAATCATCCCACCGGCATTCTGTGAAGACTCGTACTATTCTTCCCCTGATTGGGTAATAC
The DNA here is from genome assembly GCA_029465975.1 of Dallia pectoralis. Classification (NCBI taxonomy): domain Eukaryota; kingdom Metazoa; phylum Chordata; class Actinopteri; order Esociformes; family Umbridae; genus Dallia; species Dallia pectoralis. The sequence continues at coordinate 8,477,682 of CM055729.1, read as the reverse complement.
TCGCGGCTGCCATCGTTGGATTGACTGGTTTGTTTCAGGGTCACGGCCAATAAGAGGAGTCAGAGGAGGGCGGGTCTCTTGGCAGAGAGTCTATTTAAAAGAATGGCGGAGGCTGCTCCAGATACCCCACCGCGTCCATCGCTGAAACGAAAGCGTATGCAAAAATGTAGACGAGAGATGGGGAGGAAACAAATACGTGTCTGGAAAGTGTCAGCGTAAATGAATATCAAGCCAACTGCAAAATTTGTCGGCGAGTGTTCTCTGTTGCCCACGGTGGGTTGTCAGATGTGCGACAGCATGCATCGGGGGAGCAACATTCCCGCAATGCCAGAAGTCAAAGAAAGCAAAGCACTGTCTCTTCATACCTCAATCATCTCCTGAGGCAGATAGTGTAACGACAGTTTTTTAATCACCTCAATAATGTTCTGATTGATTACATTAGATTTCATAGGCTGCCTATTTGTTAAGAAATAATGTAAAAAATTTAAATGAATTATGTTATGGTATGATTGGTTGATAACACTTTACAATAAGGTTACTTTATTAAACATTAGTTAATGTATTATTAACTAAAATGGACTAACAATGAGTAATACATTTGTTACAGTATTTATTCATCTTTTCAATGTTAGTTAATAGAAATAAAGCTGTTCATTGTTTGTTCATGTTAGTTCACATTGCATTAACTAATATTAACAAGATTTGAATAAAGTATTAGTAAATGTAGAAATTACATTAACAAAGATGAACAAATGCTGTATAAGTGCAGTTCATTATTAGTTAGTTATGGATCTGTTAATTTAATAAGTTATTAAAATATGGTTCACAAGTTCCTCCAAATGCCTATTTTTTGTGGTCTTACTGTCAATCTTAATGTTTTTATTAAAAGATGTATTAAGTTGTGATATACCACTACTGGCACGTCATCGGACCCCCCCCCCCCCGCGGAAGGCATCCCTTACTTTTCAGTATTAAAGGTGGCAACCCTAACACAGACTTAAATGTCATCTGGTACTGGTGACTTCCAATGGTTCACACGTTGGTTATGGACAGAGTGCAGGTGTTACGTTCCTTAGCTAGACTCACAGTGTCCCCATGAATGTCCCCACTAGCTGCAGCTCAGAACATTGGCCAGTCTGTGGGTTTAAAGCAGTCCTGAATAGTGTTCATTGATTTCTCACTCCAGAATGAAGAAATTATTTGTCTTACCAAAAACAGGTTTTTGTTTCCTATTTGCAAATAACCATTGTCAAGTGTCAGATCACCACGGGTAAAAAGGTTAATTTGCTAGGGGTAGTTCGGCAAAATGTTCCTCGTAGTTGCCCTAGTGAAGTTGCCATCAACAATAAAAGCTCTCCAGGTAATTGTCCTTTAGTCCATTATTTACTCTGTATAGGTCACAAACTTGTGATGATGTGGAGGAACCAGACGCAGGCATCGTTCACGTTTGTGTGGTTGAAAACTTTGGAATAAAAGTGGGCTACGTAATGATTATTAAAATATAACACAAAGGCTGCATACAGAACACTCACCAACTCGACGAACAATGATGCACAAAGACATGAGGGAACATATATGCACTTACTAATGGGATAATGGTTACCTGGTATGAATGATTAGAACAAGTCCAGGGTGTGTTCATGGTAGAAATATGACTAGTGTTAAACAGAAAGTAACTAAAATGGACAACTAGCCATTCCAGTCGTCGCAGTGAATAGCCCTTCTAGTCGTTACAGTATAGGTCCTCTAACGTGTGCATTTTGTTTGCCTACGGAGGGATTTTCACTTCTGTGATTAAAGCGGAATGGAATTTCAGAGGAAGGTCTTTGTCTATACAACGATCGCTGCAAAGAAACTGAATCAATATGTTATTTATATTGTTACTGTCTCCAATAATTACATATAATATTGTTCTGAAACTAACAGCAAATAGCTCAGTTTCTCTTTCATTTAGAAATTCAGAGTCAATCTATTAACAGCATATTGGTGCTACAAATTGTTATTAGGGAGATCAATAATGGATAATCAATGAGAATATTTAGGATGGGCTAAGTGGAGCAGACAGGTAGAACGGAAATTGTGTAAACGACTGTTATAAATTACTTGAAAATATGAATGCAGCCTTAAAGGTCAACGTAGTGGAGTTGGGCTGGTCTTGTCCTTTGGGGCTTTGGTTATATAAGAAAAATAATGGAGGCAAATTGAAATGGGAAGGACTGAATAGTAATGGGTTAAGCATGCATTGGAATGGTCTTTGCTGTCCTTGGAAAATAACTTTGTAGCTGCGGTGGGAATGAGGCTGTTTTATAATCTTCCTGTGTAAATATTGCTTGTTTATAAATTGTCTATTATGATTAGTCTTTTGTCTCCCAGCGGATGGAGGAGAAATGTGAGGAGAAATGCTGTATGAATTGTTGTTTAGGAAATTCTATTCATTTTTGGGGTAAAATAACTAAACTGCCCAAAAAACCACACATCGGATAAAAAAAAAGACATCAAACATCCACATTTGTACTGTGTAATACGTTGAAAACAAATGGCATAAAGACAGTCAATGGAAACTAAAATCACCAACTGATTAAGGGCTGAATTCAAACTCACACCTACAATCACAGTCAACAATTACAATCATAGCCGTCCCAGAGGTTCTCAAATGGATTTAGGTCTGGGGAACATGATGGAATTTATGCCTCCGTCATCCGGGACCTGGCCGGGCAGTGTCCTATACCAGGAAGAACCGAGAACCCATAGCACCAGTGGGTCTTTAATCTCAGTACCTAACAGCAGTCAGCATATCGGTCACCGCGGCATCTCCAGAATCTTTCAAGTCTGTCACATGTGCTCAGTGTAAACCAGCTCTCAACTCAAATGCTGGAGTTCTCTGAAGAAGGCCAATGAAGTTGCACAGCGCTGGGCTGTGAGGTCCCACGGATTCTCATGAAGTCTGTTTCTGACAGAAAACTGGGTTACACATAAAACATTCTAGCGACGTATGGATGTGCCATCCTGGAGCTGCTGGACAACCTGAGCTGCAAGTACCAGGTGCCAAGTTCCCTATCAAAACGGAAAACTACAGAAGTTCCACGGACGACACGGCTCAACATCAACTGTTTCGAGTCTGCTGGTGGGAGCTACAATTACGCGGAACCATGATTACAAATTCAATATCACAACATTGGTATGATATCCCAAAAAGAGGGATAAATTGGGCTGCATGTTTCCTGCACATTATTCCTATTTCCATAATTACATGAAACATGCTCATCATAAATGTCGGCACATGAGTTTCATAACATGGAAATGTTATGTGCACATTTGGTCCTGTGTGTTTGCTTTGCCTGTATGACATCAAACAGTGTTTAGAATAATCCCCAACTGTCTCTACTCCTAACTAGAATGTTCCATCTGAATCAGTCTCCTTCTGTTTCTCACTGTCAATATAAGCATGGGAAAAATACAACTAAAATATGTAGGGAGAGTCCACACTTTAAAAATATTGAAATTTTGGTTGTCAATTTACTTCTATTATGTCTGCAGATTAAACAACTGTTTAATTTTGAAGGTAACCACACTCAAACCCCCGCTTAACACACATTTATTTATTTATTTATTTATTTATTTATTTATATTATAAATAAATAAATAAATTGTAAGGAAAACGGAGGAACAGTATATATATATATACTGTTCCTCCGTTTTCCTTACAATTCTTCAGTATGTTTTAAGGAGGCAGGAGATAACCTAGTGGTTAGGACATCTGATGAGGAACTGTAAGCTTGTAGATGAAATTTCAGAGCTGACAAGTGAAAACATGCTATCCCTGGGAAGAGGTTAACTTTATTTGCTGCCAGAATACTGATCTAAATTGGCATGTGTTGGTAGTCAAAGTATATGGAAAAATAGGGTAAAATAATTATACCCTAGTTCTCAATATTGTACATAGGTAAATATGTTAGTAAATAAATGTTATTTCAATTGTTGGACACTACCATATTGGAACAAGGTCTTCACAGTGGTGTAACTCTGGCACTTTCAGGTTAGCTAACTCTCCGTCACACATGTTGAACCGTTTCTTTCACATTGCATTTTGTTGAATGAGCAGTGTGGGGAAAAAAACAGAACAGTTATCAACAATTATTTCATTCCATGTATTATATGTAAGTTAAGTTCTCTTACAATAGAATTATATTTTGTTGTCTGCTCAGATTTGACTTCGCTAAGCCAAATAAAATTGTAATATCTATTCTCCTCAACCATTCAAATGTTAGGACATCTCATCAAAATAAACACTTTAATTGCCTAAAACCCAAATCTAGTCTTGACTACATCAATTATGTCACTTCCCCCTTGGTTTCTCCTACAGTTCATCAACATGAGAGAAAGCAAAGTGAGATAGAAAACAAACATATTATCCAAAATTAAACATGTGACAGCAAGTTGCCCCATATTTAAACTCTTCTAAAATGTGGTTTACGACTGGCCATCTGGTAGCTCTGGGAGTTGGCTAACTCACAATCCCACAGTAATCAACCCCCCCAACTAAACTACTGGGTTGTGTGTGTCCCCTTTGCCATATAACACATAGAGAAGCACCTTCTGGGAATGGTCAAACAAAATTCATAGAGATAACCCCTCAATCATCAAATACCAAAACACTCTTGACAGACAGATTTTTTTTTTACAAATAACCTCCTGCCCTTAAACAGTCAAGCAGCCCTAATGTTTACCCAAACATCTTACTCATATAGAGCCAAAAGTCAATCATAAGAAAAATAAAAAAGGGTGTAACAGAAACACGTGGTCATTCATTACATCATCGACCCACTAGTTGGAGAAACAAATCCAAAATGTCCTTATACCACTTCAAAGAAAACAAATCACAACAACGTACAATCTAAAATGTAGTTCTCCATACAAAGAAAATCAACGTAGTATTTTAAGTAAAAACCTGCAGTTATTAACAGAAATACTCTAATTATTCCATTAGCGACTGACTCCAATTATCCCATTAGCGCTTATGTTACATAAGGCCTAAAACACAAACAATAAAATAGGAATCCTTGTGCACAGGAAAACCTATAAAAAATTGTGAACCACAACTTTGGGCTGGGACCAGTTCCCAAATTCATGTAGCTTTACCCCATATCATGCATGAATCGCACCTAGGTCATTTTAATATGAAATATGCGAGTGTGTACGAACGAACCTGGACAATGAAAAACCAGAACTTGTCTCACTAACAATGAGCTGATTTTATAATATCAAGACACCCAGAAAACAGACAATGCTCACACCCAGCGAACAGACAAGTCTTTACTAAAACATCCTAACATAACTTATTTTAACTCAATTTACATCAATTTAAATCAATTTAAATAACTTTTTGATAACCTGAAGGTTGCTGATTATTTTAACAACCATTATTGAACAGCAATGTAGTCCTTCCATATTGAGTAAAGGTCCCAGGACTTCAGATATATATTTTTCCAGTCTAGCGCCCACCACTCACCCATTAAAAGATACGCTTTTTCCCAGGGAGGATTTTGAGATCCAGGAAACTATTCCCTGGCATGCACGATTTCCAGACTGGACTATTTACCACTTTTATACTCTTACGTTTGGGATTCAAGAGACAACAATTCTCTTACACAATTATGATTATTATAGAATCTTACAGAACATTACGTCTCCTATAAGACGGAGAAATCCACATCCAGACATGAACCACTGACCAGATCTAACAGTTTTTCTACAGGTTTAAACAGGGATATAGTTGCTCAGTTTTATAATGGTTAAAACAGGACGATTGTTGGTCAGTATTACAATCAGTCACACCCTCTGGTCCATTTTCTCCATCTACTTCTCACATTCCTTTATCTGTGCCCTTTGGCTTAGACAATAGAAATAAGACTTGGTAATTGCAACCTAAACACAACCCTGTACATTAGTTATTCCATTCCTTACTGAGTGATCTAAGATAATCCATAACAGAGTACAATCTGTTGCAATTCTTCTCTCCTGAGTCTGTTTAGAGTGATGACATGGATACGCTTTTATATGACCAATTATAAAGTAAGAAAAAGGATGTGCATTTTTTTTTAAACAAACACAAACTCAGAACCATGTTCTTCGACTAAATTGCCCCTGTGAAATAACTTGCCATTAATATTTGTCGCGGTACTTGGGTGCCCATTTTACCATATATCTTTCGCTTGTAGTCATATGCTCTCCATTGCAGTAATTCATAAAATCTCATTGTCATTTCTAAGAAGGTCCTTTCTTGAGCCGGTAATAATATTATTATTTTTTATAGCCTTACTCAGTAAAAAAAAATGTCACCAATGATTAATGGTAACAGACCCTGGCAAGAACTAATCAGGCATCTTCGTGCCTAAAACAATCCTGACTATCAGGTTTTAATTTAGCCAATGTGGAGGAATGAATTACGGTTGTTAGAGATTGAGAGGCGGCAGGTTTAATAACACAGGGCCTGCGACCGTGAATATATTACTAATTTATTTCCTCGACAACAGGCATGCTAAAAATAAAATTTCTCTCCTGCAAGAATAAATGCAAATGCTTTATTCTCAAGTGCAGACCCCTTTTACAATCTTGCTTTTTTGTTATACAAGGCTGAGTTACTGGTATGACTTTCAAGAAACTAATCCAAGCAGGTGTGAGCGCCAAGTGTTTCACCATTGTTTACTGTGCTGTTTATTCACATTCGCATCCTCTTGATCTTTCACAAGTGCCTTCCAGGGCATCTTAATTTACCGCTCTAGGATGACAAAAGTGGAGAGCTTTCAAACCGTTGAGCACTGCACAGCCCGCATTCCCCAAAGAACCAGAGCCGGTACTATGAAAGCCGTTTGATTTGCTGTGTCCGGAATTCACGGAAAAACTATTTGAAACGGCCAATGGGATATTATCGGAAACCTAGGCTGATGGAAGTAAACGGGAGCGGCTTAGATTTAGCTTCGCGATGGCCTTGAAAGCTTCACGTTCAGAAAGAAATGCGCTACGAAGACGGTCGGCGCATACCAAATGTTTCCGTTAACCACAAGGCTCGAGGTGTGGATGTGTCATATTCGCTTCACAGATCACAATGCAGAAACTGCTGAACAGGGACAGTAGGCCTTCTATGATCTCCATCATAATTTCTCTTGTTTTGTGAGCAGTCAAAGCATTGTGGCAGACAAGACCAGAATGCAGTGCCATTCATGTCTGCCAGGCCCATGTAACTCTTCATAGGTAACTCAATATGCTTCACTTTATGAAAGCATATCAGGGTTTTCCCCTTACATCAAGTACACTGGGTTCAAAGTGCACATGTTGATACTTTCAGATTAGGCAGAATACCATCCAATGTAAATCTAGCAAAGCAAGCATTTCGTTTTGCCTTTCAGTTCAGAGTTTTCTATGGCTGAAGTTCATTTCCACTTTTGTTGTTTCATTCAGATGAATACAATTCTGAAACAACTGCGTTAATGATGATATTCGTACATAAACCATTTATGACTTTGTGCTACGTAGCCAACAGGCATTTGTCTCTCTGTCGTTCTCACAATCCTCGCAGTACATTGCAGTTATCAATAATTAATGGCAATTACACGAGTGAAAGTTCCAGAGCCGGCCACAATTAGAAATCCGGTAATAAGGTGACTAGTGTTCCCAACCCGACACAGCTTCTGTCTTCCGTCCTCTCCACACATGTCATTCAAAATGGGAGTCGTCAATAAGCGAATCGTTGCATGGAATTAGTCATTTGTCTTTGATGTCACTGGATCACGCAGACAGTGTCCGTGCATACCAAATATCGACTCCCTCTGCCCTTCTACGACCCCGCTGGTGGCGTTTGTGCACCTCGACGTGCAACACAAAGTCCCATTGAATAATCATTATTCCACAGTACTGGGGGGGATTAATAAGCCACAGCGGGCCACAGTCATTGATTGTATTAAATCAGAGCGCAATGTACACACTTGTATTGTTTAAACCGTCCCTGACAGATAAGAGATAAAACCCCAGGGAATGTCCGTAATACTGGGACGAAGGCTATCCTCAAGTCGTTTGTTTGTTTGTTACCGCCGTGAGCTCCACCGGGACTCACGTCTGGGTATTCAGGTTCCCTGGCAACGGTTCGCCTCATCGACCAATGAGCGTGGAGTGTTTTGGATTTTCCGCTGGTGGGTTTATTTATTAGAACGCTGCGTGCATCCCGCGGCGCAGGTGACTTGGTAATTGTGAAGAAGGCATCTGTGAAATCGTACAATCACGACGCTCCACTAAACATTTAGTAGTCGATCGTAAAGCTCGGACTGAAAGATGGTTACAGAGCAGCTTGTTTGTCTTGTTCCACCAATATGGCCTGTAACGGAAGTGGATTGTTAAACACATGCTGTTAATTCAAAATTGTGGTAGGCTTATAAATATTTTAAATAATTCTAAAGCTCTCAGACTAGAGAAAACATTATGAGTCTTCATTTTCCTGGCTAGATTACACCTAATGATAATTTAGTGGGCCTTGTTAGTCTCAGTGGGTTGGTTCTTCCAGCGTTGGAAGCTGTGTTCCTTTTCCACTTGCGATACAAACAGATACAGCATATTCTAGAATGCAAAATATGTAAGATACAGCATATAAAAGAAGCCAATTTTGTACATTTCATGTGTTCGGAGGTCACTGTTCAATAAAATTAACTGTAAGTCGAGGATGAAATTCCAAGTAGATGATAATTCACTCCTGGAATGTACACCACTTTGAAACAATTTTGAAAAGCCCAAGGAAATGTTATACTACATTACTCTTTTTGTTTCCAATGGAATGGCATGTACACACATTTATAACCCCAACCTCCCCCCAGCCAAGCTCAAAAGCCTTTCACTCACTAAATATTACTCAATAATCTTGTCATAACACTATTATCTTTTTATGTTAACATTTTTTCGTTTTTTCCACCTTCCTCGTAGGGTTTCTCGGCCATAACATTGGCTTCCAGAGTACCTGTGAGCACAAGTACTGCGGCCTGGGGCGTCACTGTGTGGTCAACCATGCGACTGGTCAAGGGGAGTGCGTCTGTCTGGACTTCTGCAAACCCCATTACAAACCTGTTTGTGGCTCGGATGGCAAGCTGTACCAGAACCACTGTGAGCTTCACCGGGCCTCCTGTCTGGGTGGACAGAGGTTAACCATCATGCACAGTGAGGAATGCTTTTACAAAGGTAACACTCCGAACTTAATCAAATCGATGTCGCAAAACATTAAGGGAGCGTCTTATGGGGACTAAGAAATCATGTTCAGACATCTTTTGTGGTTTATGTGTGGCCTGTTTATGCAGGAGCGAAATAGACAAAGAAGATGAGAAGATAATCTTTTTTATTCACTAGACCATAGCTTTCGAAGAATCCTCCAGAGAACCCATCTCAGCACAGTTTTCAGAAATGCACAGCTTGCACGGAACATTTGTTTGTTCTTAGAAGTCATCAAACAAGATCTTGTGTCAAGGGTTTTGTACAGTCATGGAGCCCACTCTCTCTTTTTGAACGTGATGCATCACACAGCAGCTATTTTTTGTTCGCAGCTAACTCACTATTGCTCTCTGCCAATGTGAAATATTCCTTGTTCTTTCTGTGCCATGAGCAGATGTTTATACTGTACACACCACAGCTCAGATTTCACTAGAGAATTAGAGGTGCTCTGGAACATTGATTGTACAAAGATACCAATTACTTCCCTTCTTGGTAGGAAGTTGCCTTTTGCTTTTAAAAGCTTCATTGGTGTTTGCCTGTAATGATATCCCTATTTTCAAGTATCTTATATATTTATATATTCCTAGTATTTCTAATGAGAGAAACCAGGGTTACCTGGGTTTTGTTTTGTGGTTTCTAGTACTAATGAGAGAAACCTGGGTTACCTGGGTTTTTGACTTACTGAGTTTCCAGATATCTTTCATGTTGCGTATCTCCTGTCACTTTTGCAAGCCGAGAATCAAACATGAATAAACTAGACAGAAAAAAATTTTTTATAGTCAATTTTTACATCACTACTATTCATTCAGATATTTGTATTATTATTTTAAACAAGCTAACTAAAGTATTACAAATGCTTGTAAAAACAATAATAATACTGACAACCTTGCCATTTCAGAGCTAAGAGGCAATTTAGACAGGGCTGTTTCTGCATGCATATGTAAAGACCAACAATCACAAATGGCCTTCATATCCCAATCAGACAAAGACATTTGGATCAATGAGCTGTCTTTAATTTCTGATACTCTAATCAACTTGTCAAAAGCCCTGTCAGGTCAACAATCCTCTTTTGCCTCCTGAAATTAAGCCTCAATCAATGAGAGTCCAAGAGGGATTGTCATACGTGACCGCGCAGGCTGAATCACTAAAAAAGATCAACAAACATGAGTAAAAGAAAAAAGAAGATTAGAAAAACATCTCTCTGTCTGACATTTTTTCTTCTTCTGTTTCTCGCTTTAAGTGACACTGTCACTGTTCCCATTTTTTTTTTACCGTGACTGATTTGTAATCAATGTATTAGACAGCAGAAGCAGACAGGGCTCTCGTACACCTGGTAGTCCAATTAGAGCCTTTTCTTATTTAAAATATTCATGGCTCCTTAAAGCTATATATTTTTCCCTCAATTTTGTCACTTTCTGCTGTGCCATTATTCTTTTCTTGATAGGGCAAAGCTAGACTAATGTGTACAACACTTGTTTTTCTTTCACATTAGTTTCTGCATAGATCAGGGCGGCAAATGACTGCAGAGCATTCGTTTATTGCGGGTAAAAAACCTCTGTAAATGTTGCATATTAGATAATCGAGGCAAATGTGTGTTGGACCTTAATGCTACAATTCAGCTGTAATTATATTGTATTATGTATGGGTTATCAGTGGTAAAACAATAAGCCTAAATGGCATATAATGAAGCATGCCATTTACTTATTTAAGTACCATTCTCGTCCTGATTTCAATTTATCTTGAGTTCATGTGCAATCAGAAATTCCATTTTGAATCATCTATTCAACACAACAATGATTGTTCTGATTGCGTCATGCTCATTGTGGATCTACCATTTCTACAAAAATGATTGTACAGCATTACCATGGATGTACCAAAACAGAGCACGCGGTTTCTTCACCAACACACAAAATCACCCCTGCTATCTTTAGGCCATTGGCAATAAAATAAACCAATTTAACAGCCTAACCGCCAACTTGAATGAAGCTATCAATGTTTGACACAAATGGATATAGACTCTGTGTGATCACACTAATGTCATGCCGATGTCATAGTCAGACAGGCAGCAGACTACCAGGCCTTTCACAGGCCCCTCAAATAGACTTTAGTGAAGTTGAAAATGCCAGATCAAGTTGATCGACGGACAATTAGTTCCCGGGGCTATGGCATGTGTATCGACAACGATTGTTTTCAAATGACACCCATAAGAAGAAGAGAAAAACCTGCCGGGCTCTTTAGAGTTGGCCTTACTTTAACGAGAACACGCGGATATAGACAGCCTCTATCTGCACGGCGCTCTGTGACTCTTATCTCCTCGGAAGGACAGGATAAAAGATGACAGCCCCTGCGTTGACTGAAGCTTCTCATTAGACTTCTGGATAACGTATGAACCCCGTCTAATCCAGAGTCACCCCGCCATCCTCCTCCCATCTCCCCTGTCGCTCGGTAACCGAGTCGGGATCGGATCTGATTGAAAATTAAGTGGTGCACAAAAGCTTGTCCAATCGAAGGGGGAAGTTGCATGGTTGGAAGCGGGGGGGGGGCAATCTAGGCTGCAGACGATTTGACACAAGCGTAGACGATGAACAATGAAGCCTTGGCACACCAACAGTGTGTATCAGTCTCGTCCATTTTTCAGTGGGGTGACATTTTTTTCCAATTGGATGCTGTTGTTTCATGTGGAAAACACTGACGTCACTCGTATGCCGCTCCTGTTCAAACATACTGTAGATGGGATGTTACTGCTTCACTGTGGCCCCCGGTCGTCTTTTTTCGGAGTCGAGATTTACATGATTTCAAAGTGCCCAAAGTCAGATGTTTTTGTTACCCGCAAAAACCCTGAGGTAAAATATGTTTAGTAACCATACTGTAGGGAGTTTTTGCCACTTGTGTACATTTGACCAAGGGCTGGTGTCATTCAAACTTGTAGAAAATAAAACGAAAATGCACACGCTCATTGAAACTAAATAAACACGAGTCAAGTCGCTTTTATTCATTTTTGACACATCTTTAACGCATTTGACAGATTCCGTGTGATGTACATCTACTTTGGTCAGAATAAACTTGAAACTGATCAAAATAAATCATGAGAACCCGGACGTCCGTCACGTCCGTTCTGTCTTAGGACCGGCCACGCAGTTGCTGAATGTGACGCTAAATAACAAGCGGCTGGGATGTCCCTCAGTCGACTCGGGCTCCTGCATAAGCTAGGGGAGGTCATCGGGTGATTGAGAGTGACCTCAGGTGCACCGACCTGCATCACCTCATGTTGGACATAAAATAGAGTGCCTCAGCTCATGGCTGGCTGCAGACGCGTCGGTGGATCCCAAACTGTGTTCTACTCGCACAAATACCTTGAGACATTGGGAGGAGACAAGGTTGTAGATGTTTGGAAGTGGACACTTTTTCAGATGATTTGAACAATTACGGTCTCATGACTTGAAGGAGATGTCCTGTGACACTTGCTAGGGAAACTGAAACAAAAGCCCGGTTTGCTGTCATACTGTGTCTATAGTTTGCATAGCAGTTTCATCATTTGGGTGAACTAGCTTGTTAAATTCATTATATATGCGTTTGGTTCTCATGTTCCTTGTATGCAAGTACAAATCAATAATATGACTATGCAAACTGCAATGGTCTTGTTTTGCCCACACTTTCTGAATGGTAAATGATGACTGGAGTAATTTATTTTTAAGCAAGTAGATAAAATTGTTAGCGCTTTTAATTAGATCCTAATAATGCCATGATTAAATAAAAAAAACGAATAATCATGAATAATAATTAGTGAGGGAGTAACTAAGGTTACCAGAATCACTTCAACATCTCCCTCTTATATCGGTGGATATTTATCATCTGTACTTGTTTCACGTATTTACTTTCTAATAGCATCAATGTAAATGTATGTGTGTTCAGAAACATATTATATGTAGACTTTTATGGAGTAACTCCAAAATGGCACATGTCAATATTCGCTCAATGTTAAGTGGCCAAAACAAAAACACTGTCACTACAAAATGCAAATACATATAATGTTTTTTTCCGGAATGCCTAAATACATCTTCTATCCAGGAAATAAAATGTTGAATCATTTGGCGCAATAGAGCTTTTAACCTGTTTTGACATTTTTTTGCAGACATCTTGGAAAGCTTGAAGGGTTCACAAGCTTTCTTTCACATTTTTGCAGGTTATATTTGCATATGGCCTTTACAGGGAATCTGAAACCTTGTCAATCTCACGTTTAACTGAAATTCGTTTAGCTGTTTTCTCACTGTGTGTGCTCCAGAGTTATTGAGCTGTTCCTCTTCATAAGATTTTGTCCTCCAGGGAAATTAACAATGAGTTGCTAATCTCTGCGTTTAGTAACATTCAGGAAATCAAATTTCCTGTTGACTTTACGTATAACGAGGAACCAATTATATTTCTATTGTATTCGCTCACTCAAAATCAAAAGTTGTTTTGACAAATAAATAGTCCCTGGCAAAAACAAACAACAGTCTGATACAGCAAAACACAAGAAAAATGTCTGACTTCTGTGTTGCTGAGCGCTAGTGTTGATATGGAATGGATGTTACATGTCAAATCTTTTTATGTAACAATTCATATGTCCATGGTCCATAACTATATTAACAATGCCTGACTACCTACAGTGAACCACATGAGCTTTCCAAAACAGCAAGCATCTTCATTTATTAACAAATAATATGAAATAAACTCAGAGAAAAAACAACAATATCTCAGTGGACTGCCTCACAACAAACTCCTTCCCCGTTGATTGTTCCCTGACGGCTTTCTGTGCATCGGAAAAACATGCTCATGAAGCCAACGTAGCTCCTTTTCCCCCAGAGACCATCTACCTTAATGAGGTCTCATTGGCTTTCAATCCAATTGGGATTAACCAGCCTATACTGTGTGTACAGTAAAGCCGATCTGGCTTGTTTTAATGACTAAGCTTGGCACTGACGCGGTAACCTCCCCAGTGACACAGATTATTAAAATCCTGACCAGAGAGGCAAAAACTCTGGATCGATTGTCGGGAAGCACTTGTCGGACCCCCTGACCATCAGCACCGGCTCCCCTCAAGGTTACCGTTCTCCCCAGGGTCGGCCCAGACCAATATGGTGCCCTAGGCAAGATTTTAGCTGGTGCCGCCCCTAGCAGCCAATTGGTATAAAAACACATTCACAAAGAACCACGTTGGACAATTGCATCTTCAAATTGGTACATATTGTAGTCTCCAGTTACTTTTATTACGTTTATTATTTGTGATAGGTGCTGAACTAATTGCTGCCCCTGGTACAAAACGGACTATAGCCTGCCCCACATTTATACAGAAACCACACTGACTATAACCTGCCCCCATATTCACACCAAAAACATACTGACACTCTGGACACACAATTGCACATTACATATTTTCAGTGAACTATTGTAATCTATTGTTTGTATTTCTTTATTACTTGTGTTATTTGCAGAACAAAACTATTTCCTTGTTTGTGTAAACTTACTTGGCAATAAAGCTTGTTCTGATTCTGATATGGGCCACTAATTCATTGTTTTTATTACTTAGAACACTATATTTACTATCAGCATAAACAACAAAAGTATGTATTGCCATTAAATGCAATTTTTTTTTGAAAATAAGTTACAGCTAACGTATGGATTTACTCTGGCTGACTTATTTATGGAAGATTGTTGACAGCCGATTACGGAAATAAAAAATACCACAGTAAAAAGAGTTAGCATAATCTGCCTGAAATAAAACATAATTCTATAAATACATGTTGTGCAAACAATTTGGAGGACATCTGTACCAATAAATAAGCAAGTTGTGACAGGTGGGTAAATAAACAAGCTGAAAAAAGGTTTAATGTCTCGGAATCTCTTGTTTGTATGAGTCATTTTTAAGTCCAGAGAAACAAAAACACTGCATCCCGTATTTACAGATGCTAGGTGGCTGAGGAAAATGCAACGACTTGAAGCTTACGTAACAAGTGCAGCGAACTCAGCCGATTAAGACAGATGCATTAATATAACTTCAGAGCTGGGTTAAAGAGAGCAGGGGTGTGAGTGTGTTCCCTGTCGGTCTGGACAACCTCCTTTGTTTTCTTCAATGTACCACCTTTCCTCTTGTCTCTAGTGCTCTTTCTGACATGGATGAACTCTGGGCTGAAGCTCGAGACATATTTGCATTCTTAGCCAGTGCTGGCAGCGGAAAAAATATCCCACCATTTAATAGCTTGTCTCTGGTTTAGAGTTGACCTCACATGACCTCACGACAACGGATCTTTTACCTGAAAAAATACACTTAAAGGCATTTTAGTCTGTTAGGACCTTGTATTATTTTAAATGTATTATGGATTATTCTTAATGACGATGAAAAATGACATAAAATATCCTTTAAAACATGCTCATAAATACACTAAATGCTTGTGTCAAACATGACCTCAGTAGCAATAGCCCAAGCACAGTGAGCAGTAGCAATGTATATAATGTACACATGCACAGAAGCTTCTGAATCTTTCACCTCAAATAGGAATATATGAATATATATTTCTAAAATAGGAGTCCATAGCAACTTCAGTTCACCAGAGCTTCACAGGTTGCCACTGGAGTCCTCTTCCTCTCCTCCATGACGACATCACTTAGCTTGTGGATGTTAGAAAATTGAGGATGCCCCACAGATGCTCAATAGAGTTTAGGTCTGGAGACATGCTTGGCCAGTCAATCACCTTTACCCTCAGCTTCTTTAGCAAGGCAGTGGTTGTCAATTATGCAGTGCCGGTAGCACCCATGCAGCCCCCGACCATGACACTCCCTCCACCATGCTTGACTGTAGGCTAGACACACTAGTCTTTGTACTCTGGTTGCAGCCACACACGCTTGACACCATCTGAACCAAATATGTTTATCTTGATCTCATCAGACCACAGGCATGGTTCCAGTAATCCGTGTCCTTAGTCTGCTTGTTTTCAGCAAACTGTTTGCTGTTTTCTTGTGCATCATCTTTAGAAGAGGCTTCCTTCTGGGACGACAGCCATGCAGACCAATTTGAAGCAGTGTGTAGCGTATGGTCTGAGCACTGACAGGGTGACCCCCCCCCCCACCCCTACAACCTCTGCAGCTCATACGTCTATTTCCTAAAGACAACCTCTGGATATGACGCTGAGCACGTGCCCTCAACTTCTTTGGTCGACCATGGCGAGGCCTGTTCTGAGTGGAACGTGTCCTGTTAAACAGCTGTCTGGTCTTGGCCACCGTGCTGCAGCTCAGTTTCAGGGTCTTGGAATCTTCTTATAGCCTAGGCCATCTTTATGTAGAGCAACCATTTTTTCTTCAGATCCTCAGAGAGTTCTCTGCCATGAGGTGCCATGTTGAACTTCCAGTGACCAGTATGAGTGTGAGAGCGATAACACCCCATTCACACCTGAGACCTTCTACATCTGAGTATTGGAGTGTACGGTCGAGTCAACAATTCATCACATTCCTAACGATAATGTGAAGCGAAGGGCACAGAGGTAACAGTCTCTCTTTAGTTTATGCTCAGATCTGCCAAACACTTCAGAAACAGGGTTACCAGCTCTGACAGTCAATAGAGCGAGATATCCACCATTTTTACAATTTTATGTTAAAACTCACTTTGCTGAGTTGCATCAGAATTTTTTATTTTTTTAATTAATCAATGTTCTTTGAAAGGGAACCATTGCTCCCAGACAATTACAACAGGATTGAACATTTATCTTTAATATTTTTAATTGTGACATAGAGATCACATGAACAAGTACATTTTGAATATGTCTGGTAATACAAGCGTTCTTTGCAACCCTCAACAGTTTATGTTAATTTACCATAAAAATACTACAACAACATAAAATACGATATGGATATTAGGTCCAGTATGTCAAGTATGTTGTTGTTGACTAATACACTTTTACATACACATACAAATTTAGATATTCATATACATTCACATGCACACACATACACACACACACACATTCCCATATACATTTACATATACATTCCCTTATACATACAAATTCAACTGTTAATAACACGTGTACCTACTGACACTGATCGCTTGGTATACGATATAAATGTTTTCTAATTACACATTTAAATCACTACGTTAAAACCAAATGATAAGATGTGACCTTGCTGCATGATATTATCCATTATTCGGCCAGGACTTGACACACCCTGTCGTCAACAACCGGTTTGTATCTGTGAGTGTAGTTCTCATATGAATACAGATAGGTATACAGAATAATATGAAATGTATGAACATTGTATAATATTACACATAGTATTGTGTTACCATATCCTTAAATATATAATATTATTACCTGTGGAGTTGATGGTTACAGTAGATGGGATATGGGCAAATTCAGGTGTAAGCTTTTGACTTGGTAAAAATGTAACCACAAATGTTGTGATTAATAAAAAGGCTCTGCGGTATTAAGAACAGTACTAGTCAAGCGGAAATATTTTTCTTGCAAACGGTGGTACATTAGTCTTAGTACATTAGTACATTAGGGTCTACCTATGTTTAAACAACTTTTACATCAGAGCAATCAAAATGTCAAAATTACCCAGTTTTACCTGATGTGTTAAAATCATTACTAGATTGAGGTTAGGATAAAAAGAATTTTGACCCCATGCTGTTCGCTGTGCCACAGAACATCAAGGGGCGAAGACATTTCAGTCAATACATCACAGTGCGAAATG
This sequence comes from Dallia pectoralis, assembly GCA_029465975.1. Lineage (NCBI taxonomy): Eukaryota > Metazoa > Chordata > Actinopteri > Esociformes > Umbridae > Dallia > Dallia pectoralis. The sequence continues at coordinate 8,459,712 of CM055729.1, read as the reverse complement.
AAATCATAAAGCACACAGTCAGATAAATCGCGGGAACTCTGTGTGAGATGAAAAGCAAAAAAATCACTTCAGAGGTTCTGGTGTTGTTTACGCACCATCTGACTATCTTCTTCCATCAGTGTTCCCCAGCAGGTCTTAGAACAAGCCTGTGATGCTCTATCAAGTTTCTAAAACCCCCACACAGAGGTATGGCTCATGAATAGTAAAGACTTAACAAACGTATGGGCTTCGTGTACACATCTAGTAACGGCAGCTTTTTATATGGCTGAAATGACTGAAGGTTCTATTGTAAGAAAAAGACAACCACTGTCTTTGATTGGCTTATGTGTTCATGGGAGACAACCTTCATTTAATTTTACTTTTATTACTTTCGGGATAATGGTGGTTATTTCATGAAATATATGTGTAGATAGTGTAATAACAGAGAAAAAAACTAAATGATGTACTAATTCAGACCTGTTTTGATGTTATTGCAAACAAATATAATGTTGACAGAGTGGAAATGTCATGATGTGATTGTCGATGAATCAATCCAAAAGACAAATAAGGTTATTCATTTACATTATGCTTTTGTCTGAAAAACAGTATCATAAGATAACCCTTAGAGTAGAACAAAAAATGATTTAAATACGACACAAATCAAAGGATTAATGTACTCTTGTTTTTTTTTTGAGCGAGCAACACTAAAGAGGCACAGCACACAAGTGTCCATATGTTGATGGACAGAATATCTGGTATCATGTGTGCTCTCCATGTTTGAACCCATCTCAACCCTTTGATATACCCGCAGAGCTACTCTCTCAAATCATCATCTTCAAATGCAGAATATTGTTCATTGCTCTCAGTCCCGCTCGTTTCCCCTCTTCCCTGTTCTTTTCTCGATTTCTTCCTCACCAAGCAATTTGGAGAAATAGAACCAAACAATTGCTGCCAAGATTGCTTGAAGCTGTGTGTTGAGTTGAATTGTGAGCGAGTGAGAAAGAGAAAAGGAAAGCGAGAGAGAGAGATATACAGAGTGGTGCATTTGATTGGAGTTAGAGTGTTACATTCTGCAGAAATGTATTGTCGTATAAAAGCACAGTACATCTACCCTGAACTTGATGACGGAAAAACTCATAGCATTTTTCTGCTACTGAATCACAGGATACGTCTCTGTAGATACAAGGTACTGAAAACTAAACTGTGATGAAAATTAAATATAATGGTCTGTGTGCTCTGTCAGGTTCACGCTGGATGTTTGTAAAATCACTTTATAATTGATTCATTGATTTTGTTTATTTAAGTGTCAAACACCCTGTTATGGTGCCCAGCCCTCATGGGCTTATTAGACACTACAGTCATCATTTCACAAATATCTCCAAGTTTATAAAATACATTTGATTGATTAATTGAAATACAGTGCAACACAAACCCCTATGATTGCTGCTGTACTCAGGCTCAATAATAAAATCATGAAAAAATGAAAGAAATAAGAACAGCACTTATTTGAAAGAAACATTGAAGGCAACTAAAACGTACAACAATCAGAACCGAATCACATGATCCAGGATCTGTGCATATGAACCTCTCCCGAGAGAGACATTGGTTGAAGAACTGTCCCTCTGATGCCTCTGCAGTATACGTCTGAATGAGGGATATGCCAATAACGCAGATCATTTGTAACGGCAAGATTTCAGATAAAAACCTGACTAAAAGCAGGACTTCTATTGGCCACAGAATAAATATTGTTCTATGTGATACGTTCAGACTGAGTATTTTGTCCATATTGTAGGTCAGCTGACTTCTGGTTAATGATCTGATCTTCACCGTAATTGACACGTTTTTTTTGTGGCTGTCTTTGACACTCTTATCAATTGTCTCGATGAACTAACAACACTCTTGAGCGCAGATATATGTTCCCTCTTGATGTCTTGATCAATACAATGCCACAAGAGAGCACTGTGTGATCTTACTTTGATTCATAGCTTTGTAGTTCCCTGGGTGTTTCAAAAATGCAATACAGTTGCTGTGTTGTGCCCTGTGTGTGACCCAACGGAGAATTTATTTTAGTCTCGTAAAGGATAACTTCATAGGATCTGTAATCATTTGTATATTGCCACCCGTCAGAGGACACAAAGGCTAAGTTAGGGTGTGCGTGTACAATGCTGAATCGAGTGTGTGTGTGTGTGTGTGTATGCGTACGTTGTATGAAAACAAGTGTGTAGAAAGCGTGTATGTCTGTTTTACAAAGAGGGAGTGTGCTTGTGCCCTTGGATGCCTGTGCGTGCGTGTCTACTGTCTGCGTTTGTGTGTGTGCATACATTCCGTGCATCTCCGTATACACCGGTGATCTGGGTGTTCCTCTATCGTTGCACGGATGACAGATGACTCAGTTTCACCTGACACAGAAGGATTGGTTTATTTGTGTGGCTTCTTTCTTGTTTCTTATTATGGTCTCTTTATGGGACATTTTATCCCATGCCATATTTCCAGTGCTCCAAATATAGATGTGGATTTGATCAGTCCGGTGGCTGTCACCTGGCTCCAGACCTTCTTTCTTGGTAGTCCTATGTCACGTCTTCAACCAGCCAGATGTTCTGTTCACGCACAGAGTGCCAAGACAGACAGCACCCACAGGCCAACGCTTGTCGTCATGAACAAGTTAAGAGTTTCAGATCTCAAACAAGGAGCCCTATCTGACTTATTAGACTCGACACCTTTACTTATTAATCAGAATGAAATGGTTTTGAGACGACGATCGTCTGAGTATTTCATGTTTTTTGGGGGTTTTATTCGCGTGGTCCTAATTATCGCCGAGTAATAACGAAGTGTGAACTCGTCTCAGTAGCTCACATCGAAACGTACTGCTCAAACCGCACATTTCAAAGAGATCCGATAGAATCTGACTCACACGGGGGATACAGTAATTGGAACAGTTACCACCCTGTCAAAAAAAGGTAACAGGAAAATGTGTAAAGAGCCAGTTGAGCTAATAAGGGGAAAGGGTAGCTGGACCACTATGACTCCAGGTTTCCGCGCGGAGAACGGGTAGACTAGGGTCTCCGGGCAGATAATGACCTGAAAGGCTAGCGTGCGTGTGAGCGTACGTGTGTGCGAGTTTGTAGGCTGTGATATTAGATAAAGGAACAGTGGGCCTCGCTCACAGGAGTGAGAAGATCAAATTAGAGGTGCCGGTGGAAGTGCCAGTACACACTGGGAGGTAGCGGTAAGGAGACTGAGATAGACAGGGATGGAGTGAAGACAAAAAGCTACGGACAGACAAAGAGTATTGAGATATCAATCACCAGGTGTAGGGACAGAACTACACCGCCGTTAAGCCAAGAACAGGGTGCAGTGGAGAGTGCAACGTGATTATTAAACAGGAAGCCAGCTATGCTACTCAAATGCGAATGTCTTTTATTTCAAATTCATTATAACAACGCACCCCTTTAGGCGGACTAAGTCAAATTCAACACATGCAATGCCTGTGTCTCAACTAGTTGGCAGTCCACAGTCAGGCAGTCACCCAGCCAGGCAGTCACCCAGCCAGGCAGTCCACAGTCGGGCAGTCACCCAGCCAGGCAGTGACCCAGCCAGGCAGTCCACAGTCGGGCAGTCACCCATCCAGGCAGTCCACAGACAGGCAGTCGCCCAGCCGGGCAGAGCAGATGTGGGAGGTTTGCAACCGGCTGCTCACACATCCATTTCGGATCTGGTCAGGTCAATGACAACTTTAGTTGGTATTTAAGATTTCAATCAGTGACCCCCGGATTTGGGTAGCCGTGTTGTTCCGCTGCTGTGGTTTGATGTATGGTGGTGTGAAGGTGGTACCTGAGAATAAGAGAATGGAGGTGGGGGTATATGACCCAAGCTCTACCCCTGAGTCGCCTCCCTACTCTCTAACGGCATAAATAAAACAGCAGTACTTTTAGTGCAGCGGAGAGAGTTCAGCCGTGGTCACAGTCTCAATAAACTGTGGATAGTGTTGAAGTGGAGGTTGCTTCCACCTAAATGAAGTATGTGTCAGCTCACCTCTTCCCTGCATTCACAACCCTAACCCTGACCCAAAACACAACCGTAACCCTGACCCAAAACACAACCCCAACCCTGACCCAAAACACAAACCAGACCCAAAACACAACCCTAACCCTGACCCAAAACACAAACCCTAATCCTGACCCAAAACACAAACCAGACCCAAAACACAACCCTAACCCTGACCTAAAAACAACCCTAAACCTGACCCAAAACACAAACCAGACCCAAAACACAACCCCAACCCTGACCCAAAACAACAACCCCTAACTCGTCCCAAAACAACAACCCCTAACCGACCCAAAACAACAACTCCAACCCAAAACAACAACCCCTAACACGACCCAAAACAACAACTCCTAACACGACCCAAAACAACAACCCCTAACCCGACCCAAAACAACAACCCCTAACCCGACCCAAAACAACAACCCCTAACCCGACCCAAAACAACAACCCCTAACCCGACCCAAAACAACAATTAAAGGGAGAATACCAGATTTCAATTGATGTAGTCCAATATGTTCCCACCCTTGGTATTGGCAGTATCCGTATCATTTTTAGGTACAACTTACGTACATTATTATCATCCAAGTAACAAACCATTGACTGACAGGTAATATTACTTTCTGTGTATAGAGAAAAGTAGTGTCAAGTAAGTATTGTCGATTGTGGCAAAGCTTTGATTCTCACCTAATATTTTTTCCCACTTGAAACGTAGAGCCACGAGTGCAATATTCAATAGATGGTTGAACTCAACCAGTGTTTGATCAGTCTGATTAAGAATTAGGGAGGATTAAAGGATAATAATAAATCTATAATACCTCTTTGTGTAGTTAGCTGCAGACCGATCTGGCCTAGGCAACAGTACTTAGCCTCGACTGTGTAGTAAGACGTGAGTCGAACAACTTGCTTGCTCCACATAGAACACGAAGTTGTATCAAAGGCTAGTTTGAAGGTCACCGAGGAACTTGAATTCAATAGCTGTAGCCTCTAGTGAGGTGGTATATTCCTATACAGTCTACATATACATGTACTATATGTAACAGTTCACATGCCTTTTGAATCTGGCATAATGGCAATTAACACTGTGCGTCTTCCACAAATGAGTTTGAAATCTATGGTTAAAGTGCACCATTAAATTATCAGTTTACTCGAATTAGAGTACATGTACTAGTTCTGACATCAATGCTTGCTTTGGCTTCATTTGCCTGGCAGTGGCCAGCACTGATTGGCAAATTTGAATTTTTTAGCTATTAGTCCTTAATTTTACCTAAGTTTTCATGAATCGTTTAGTATCTTGGTTAGAATATTTTATTGTGTTCTCTAATGTTTGCCTCTACGACACACTATTTATCATTTATTTTAATGATTTCAATTGCGACATCATATTTTTCATAAAAAATGCACAACCACAACTTTGAATAGTTATCTTGTGTGGACAACCAGAAAACATTTTGGTCAGGGTGATAGTTTGGGTGCTAGCTTGCATCGTTCAGCTGTACACCTAGCACAACGGTTGTTTGGCTATCTGGTTGTGCTCTACTGTTCAATGTACTGTGAGTGTGGTGAATTTGGCTGCGTGCACAGATATATTACAAGTAAATGTTGATTGTCTATTGCTGCTTTGATTTCTACCTTTCTTCTCTCTCCATTAGAGCCAGTTGTCGTTTTTGTCAAAATTGCCACAGTTTTGGGATTTCTGTTAAGGAGTAAAGTAAAGTAAAAAAATACTAATTGTTTAGCTAACCAGAGGAAATAAGAAAATGTGCCCTTAAATTTGAAAGCATTGCAAACATGTTGAAATAATATAAACGACGAGATACAGTACGAGACGAAAGACAAAACATAAAATGACCCTCTTCCGATCCGCTATTATCTGTGCACCAGACAGAGCTGTCCAGAATAAACCAAAATGGCAGCTGAAGCTTTAATTTCAATTGATTGAGCTTAACCGCCAGCGGACCAGATGACATCACGTCTCTTCTCCGTCTTATCGTCCTGACCGGCATCCTCTTCTTATCTATCGTTGGGTGGATAAAAAAAACCCAAGGATGGCTTGACGGAACAAAGGCAATTATTTCTCGCAGATTTGTCATGAAGCGAAGCCTTCGCAACAAGAGTACGTGGTTGATGATTCAACATCAGGACCCCAAGCGTTTGAAACTATTACTCGGCTTGATGTATTCCACATTATCGTTGACAGTTCTTCCTCTGGTGCACGGGCGACTTGTAATGGATCCCAAACCTCTACGCCCGCCACTTCCAAGTCCCGATCGATACGAGGCATACGGGTGTGCGCGTTGGCTCGCTCATATATTCTCGGCCCTGATGGGGACGCTGACCCGCACATTATTTCACTAGTCCATTACAATTAATAACACACAACTGGTCTCACGCCGTGGAGCTCACCGAGCCACTTAGCGTCACCCGGGCCTGCCGTGACCAGAATCATTTGTCAGAAACAAGCAGACGCGCGTGCTGTGCCGCAGTCCGAAGGGGAGTACGCGGCCGCGGTGAAATAATCTTTATCAGGAGCGCCAATCAGCCGCGGCAATTACTTTACATGGAGTCTCTGGAGTCCTGAGGTGCGGTCATACGTATCCGACAGGAACAATGTTGACAAAGCTCGTGTTATACAGAGACGTTCCGGGGGGAACCGTCTCACTGATAGGTCTATTACAACCCAGCGCGGGTTCTCCAGGGTCTTTCTGCGGTTCCGATTGCACAGCCGAAGGGATGTTTCTGTTTACAGTGCCTTGGCTCTGACTGAAAGGGGCCGGATCCTCCTGTACTTGGCTTTGTTGTTATTGTGAGGGGAAGGCATGAAACACTTGAAAGTTTGCAGGTGTCGTTCGAGTTG